>OY787622.1:5000-1205000 GCA_963678935.1 Umbilicus rupestris
TTGATGAAAACTTTACAAAGTTTCATTCTCTTATATGCTTAGGCTTTAAGCATCATAATTTTGTTGTTGTGTTTTACCAACTCTTTATCTTCACTTTCAATTCAGATTTCAGACTCTCCAACTTAAATTAATTGTCTTGTAAATTTTGAAATGTTGTTTTGTTTTCTATTTCTGGTACCAAACCCGTTTAATATTTCGGTATTGTGTGTCTGAGGGTTAACATATATGTAAATAGTAAGCTAAGACCTCATCAGTGAAGGAACATAAAACCAGAGGCCCTGACACCATTCTTGATAGTGCACCTATGCCTGGCCGGAGATTTCACGGTCGTATTCAGTGGAACCCAAGTTCATTACCGGATGGATATACCAAGGTGGCCGGTGGGGGTAGTTGTGGAGGGAAAAAGGGTGTCTCCGGTCATTGGAAAGCCAAGTTGGTTACCGTTGCATTTCTTTTCATGGGCTTCTTTTTGGTTTTCCATTCTTGCGTGCTTTCGCGCGGTGGTAAATTTGTTCTACACTACGGCTCAATCCCCAGAAAATCAGTTAAGAGTGAGGTAAATATTTTGCATCAATGATGCTCCTCCTCCTGATCTTTTTCCTTTATTTCTGACACAGTGCTGCTGTTATTTTTCATCATTAGGGAGATAGTGCAGTCAAAAGTAACAGAATACCATCACCTGTGCAAATTTACAGCCACCTTGTAAATCTCGCTTTGGACGCACTTGCTAAGGTTTACTACTATCTCCTCAGTTTACATTTTCCATTAGGACATTGTCTCTTCAAATCGAAGAAGAATTCATGCTCGTTCAACTTTTGAATTCACTGTATAACAGAATCATCATACTGCACAAGAAACATCGAAATTGTGGAAGGAACCGCACGGAGAGGCTGCTTTTTGGAAACCTTGTGCAAATTCAAATAGCATAAAGATCACAGGTTACAGTTGCTAGTTTAACTTACAATGCAAGCTTCCACTTATTGAGAAAAAGGGTAGCTTGGTGCATCAGGCTCAAACATAATATATAAATAATGTTGATTGTTTCTGAATTTGGCTACTTTTTTAGAATGAGTAATTTATCCGATGATCTGAGTTTGATTAATGTATCAGAAACATACAAGATGAGCAGCAGGTACATTTTAGTAAGTGCAAATGGCGGTTTGAACCAACAGCGAGTTGCTGTAAGCATGATGACTTGTCCTCCTAAACCGACCATTTAATACTTTCATTTTGAAAATCGGTAAATTTTACTCTTGCAGATCTGCAATGCTGTTGCAGTGGCAGTGCTCCTTAATGCTACACTTGTTCTACCAAAATTCTTATACAGTACTGTATGGAAAGATTCCAGGTTCGACAAACATTTCATTTTGAAAGAACAGCTACTTGGGAAACAACCAGCAAAAAAAAGCTTTTGGCCTATTTTTTTCTGTGCAAATTGTATTCTTGTGCTCTCGTTTAACGATATCTTAGACGGACGCTAATGCTCTGTATGTTCCATTTGGTGGAAGCAGCCAATTTGGCGACATATATCAGGAGAAGTACTTTATAAAAAGTATGAAAAGGGAAATAATCATTGTGAAGGAGCTCCCTCTGCATCTTAAACCCTCCAGCATTGATTTAGTATGAGAATTCTGCAACTTGTGTTTCTATTCGCACACTAGAATTGGTTTCTGACAGAAGGTGCATGCTTAGATTACAGATTCAGACCTCTCGAAGGAGGCAAAGCCCGAGGAGTACATCAACAAAGTTCTTCCCATTTTGCAAAAGAATGGAGCTGTTCACTTCCTTGGATTTGGAAATAGACTGGGTTTCGATCCAATGCCGCTGCATCTTCAGGTGCTTCTCTTTCTTACAGAAGCTAATATTAAAGCACTTTTGTTGAGACTGTTTAATTCCAACACTCTCTTGTTGATTACTTTTTTATTTAGAGACTGAGATGTAAGTGCAACTTCCATGCTCTCAAGTTTGTGCCCAAAATTCAACAAGTTGCCTCGCTCTTAATCAAACGGATGCGGATATCTGATGTTAGTTTGGACAGACAGTTGCTGGGAAACCTTATGGCCACGATAGGGAGCGGTCCTTCCCTTGTTCGACGCAGATATCTCGCTTTGCATTTACGGTTTGAAGTAGATATGGTTGCTTATTCAATGTGTGATTTTGGTGGTGGGGAAAATGAGAGGAGAGAACTCCAAGCCTATAGAGAGGAGCATTTTCCTCTGCTGGTTCAACGCTTGAAGCACTCAGTGTAAGGATCAGTCATTTTCTTGGCGACTAGTTCTGACTTTTACATGAAATAAAATGCCAATTCCTAGCTGAATTGTTTACTTTTCTAGGCCGGTTTCACCTGACAAACTAAGAAGTTTGGGAAGATGCCCGCTGAGTCCCGAAGAAGCTGCACTGGTGCTTGCTGCTGTAGGTTTCGAGCGTGGAACGTACATCTATGTGGCTGGTTCAAGTATCTATGGTGGCATGTCAAGGATGCAAATATTACACAAGCTCTATCCTAATGTTGTTACAAAAGAAGATCTCTTAACAGCTGCTGAGCTCGCACCTTTCAGAAATTTCTCATCACAGGTCGGTCAGTCCGAATCACCATTTTTACTGCTCAATCTAACCTGAAAAGTTGCATAATGCAGCTAGCAGCAGTGGACTTCATTGCGTGTGCAGCTGCTGATGTTTTTGCAATGACTGATTCTGGGAGTCAATTATCATCCCTGGTGTCAGGATATAGAACATATCATGGAGGTGCTCGCGCACCCACCTTGCGGCCTAACAAGAAGGGGCTGGCAGCAATTTTGTTACAGAATACCACCATTGGATGGACCAGTTTCAGAAATAGAGTAGAGAAGATGATTGGTGAAGATGAGAAAATACAGTTGAGGCAATTCGGTCAAAGCATTTATCGCAAACCACGGAGCCTCGAGTGCATGTGTAAATACAACTAGTCTGCATAATGGGTAAATTACTCAATTTGTATGATGTTTGGGATGATGCAAAGTCCAAAAGTGACGTTGAAAGTTTGGCATCTGCCATTGAAAAAATTTTGAATTTTTTACTTGGCATGGTTATTTGGTATGAAATTTTATTTGCAAATTAATATAGTGAGTAAGAAATTACAATCTTCTGATATGTGCATTAGTGTTGCCATTAAGCAATTAGAAAGTATTATGTTGTATTTTGAAAAATTTAGAATGGAAGAATTTGCCTCTAGTTTAAGAACAGTGAATGACATTGCATTAGAAATGGGTGTAGGGCCAAAGTTTTCTGAAAAACGTATCATGATTCCTAGAAAACATTTTGATGATAATGATTCTAATGTTGAAGTACAATCATCAGAAGAGTCTTTTAGAATTAATTATTTTTTGGTTATTGTTGATATTGCTATTGCATCTTTGAAAAATAGATTTGAACAGCTAAGCATGTTTGATAGCATATTTGATTTTCTATTTAATTTCGAGAGGTTGAAGTCGTTAGATGATAACACGTTGAAAAAATGTTGTGAGAAGCTTTCAAATGTTTTTTCTCATGATGATGCATCTGATTTTGACTTGAAAGATCTTTATTTTGAACTGAAAATATTTCAAGTGACCTTACACCCGAGTTTATGTCGGCAGGTGAGATACTTGAATTTATTAGATTCACAGATTGTTATCTCAATGTTTCAATTACTTATCGACCTTTATTAACGTTGCCGGTAACTGTAGCATCAGCGGAAAGAAGTTTTTCAAAGTTCAAATTGTTAAAAAAATTACATGAGATCTTCAATGTCTCAAGAAAGATTGAATGATCTTGTTATTTTATGCATTCAAAAAGATATGCTGGAAAATATTGATTATGATACCATTATTGATGACTTTGCATCTAAAAATGTTTGAAGAAGTCACTTTCTATGATAGTTTTATATTTCCATTTACCGATTTTTTTAGAAGTTGGAGGAAGGTTGATGCTCGCGGAAGGAGGCTACATATATGGCTTGCCGAGGGGCCCAAAAAAGATCAGGAACGGCTGTGTGTAATACTTCCTACATTCACCTATACCCTTTTTGGCTTCTAATTAGTATCCAGGTTTTCTGCATATCAATCTCAACTTCTGGGTACCATGTGTTATAGTTTTTTTAAGGATAAATTGGTTTTCAATCCAAACCATTTCAGAAAACTTAGAGAAGTAAAAGGCCAAAGCTGAGCAATGAAAGAGACAAAGCCAGCAGCACTATCACTGTTGTGCGAATCCTGTGATAGAGACCTGTTCTTTTCAAATTGTTCTTGCAGTCAACCATTTTGGTTGCACTGGGAGAGGGTCGGTCACTATGAATGTAGAACTAATCTTTGTAATTAAATAAATAGCTTGTGGGTTTTATGCTTATGTATTGCACTTGTAACATAATGGGTGAAACCGGCAGGGTCAAAGTTGGTATATTCAGTGAGTTGAGTCTGAATGGGAGTGAATTTGGATGAAAACGAGGAGACAATGTGAATGAATGCTGAACACGCATCCTCCAAGAGCTTGGTTGTCGTCAAGAGCACAATTTTAAGAGGACATATACCTGATATCTCTACACATTCCGTTGAATATTGAGAGGAATTCTAGAGAGCACTATGAGTCATTCCACATCTAAGAAGACAGTAAGGAGATAGAAGAGAAGAGAGGTTAGTTACATCATGCTAGACACATCGTGATTTTTATGCAACTCACGATGTGCTTTGATTGTTTGTTTTGATATTTAAACTTTTAGCCAAACTCAACAAAAATCGTGCTGATTAGGCTTCGAAAAAATTGTCACTTCCAAGGAAAATTAACCAAAGAAAACATCAAGTTCGGTAGATGAAAATACGAATCGATTTGTGAATATTGCAGCTGTATATATTATAGAAACCCATGAACTCTTCACCTAACTGATTTTTATGCTACTCACGATGTTCTATGATGGTTTGCTTTCATAGTTAAACTTTTAGCCAAACTCAACAAAAATCGTGTATAAACCCCTATGAAAAAACTGCCGAATTTCAGACACTTTTTATTTTGAAAGCCTATTGACAATTTCTTTCGCAAACCAAACCTTCGAGCCACTTATTTAGACATAACATGATGTTATCGTGCGGATTAGGCTTCGAAAAAATTGTCACTTCCAAGGAAACTTAACCAAAGAAAACATCAAGTTCGGTAGATGAAAATACGAAGCGATTTGTGAATATTACACCTGTATACATTATAGAAACCCATGAACTCTGCACCTAACTGATTTTTATGCAACTCACGATGTTCTTTGATGGTTTGTTTGCATATTTAAATTTTTAGCCAAATTATTCAAAAACCGTGTATAAACACCTATGAAAAAACTGCCGAGTTCATGACACTTTTTATTTTGAAAGCCTATTGACAATTTCTTTCCCAAACCAAACCTTCGAGGCACTTATTTAGACATAACATGATGTTATCGTGCTGATTGGGCTTCGAAAAAATTGTCACTTCCAAGGAAAATTAACCAAAGAAAACATCAAGTTCGGTAGATGAAAATACGAATCGATTTGTGAATATTGCAGCTGTATATATTATAGAAACCCATGAACTCTTCACCTAACTGATTTTTATGCTACTCACGATGTTCTATGATGGTTTGCTTTCATAGTTAAACTTTTAGCCAAACTCAACAAAAATCGTGTATAAACCCCTATGAAAAAATTGCCGAGTTTCAGACACTTTTTATTTTGAAAGCCCATTGACAATTTCTTTCGCAAACCAAACCTTCGAGCCACTTATTTAGACATAACATGATGTTATCGTGCGGATTAGGCTTCGAAAAAATTGTCACTTCCAAGGAAACTTAACCAAAGAAAACATCAAGTTCGGTAGATGAAAATACGAAGCGATTTGTGAATATTACACCTGTATACATTATAGAAACCCATGAACTCTGCACCTAACTGATTTTTATGCAACTCACGATGTTCTTTGATGGTTTGTTTGCATATTTAAATTTTTAGCCAAATTATTCAAAAACCGTGTATAAACACCTATGAAAAAACTGCCGAGTTCATGACACTTTTTATTTTGAAAGCCTATTGACAATTTCTTTCCCAAACCAAACCTTCGAGGCACTTATTTAGACATAACATGATGTTATCGTGCTGATTGGGCTTCGAAAAAATTGTCACTTCCAAGCAAAATTAACCAAAGAAAACATCAAATTCGGTAGACGAAAATACGATTCGATTTGTGAATATTACACCTGTATATATTTTACAAACCCATGAACTCTGCACCTAACTGATTTTTATGCAACTCACGATGTTCTTTGATGGTTTGTTTTGATATTTAAACTTTTAGCCAAACTCTTCAAAAACCGTGTATAAACCCCTATGAAAAAACTGCTGAGTTTCGGACACTTTTTATTTTGAAAGCCTACCGACAATTTCTTTCGCAAACAAAAGCTTGGAGCCACTTATTTAGACATAACATGATGTTATCGTGCTGATTGGGCTTCGAAAAAATTGTCACTTCCAAGGAAAATTAACAAAAGAAAACTTCAAGTTCGGTAGATGAAATACGAATCGATTTGTGAATATTACACCTGTATATATTATAGAAACCCATGAACTCTGCACCTAACTGATTTTTATGCAACTCACGATGTTCTTTGATGTTTTGTTTTGATATTTAAACTTTTAGCCAAACTCTTCAAAAACCGTGTATAAACCCCTATGAAAAAACTGCCGAGTTTCGGACACTTTTTATTTTGAAAGCCTATCGACCATTTCATTCGCAAACCAAACCTTCGAGCCACTTATTTAGACATAACATGATGTTATCGTGCGGATTAGGCGTCGAAACAATTGTCAGTTCCAAGGAAACTTAACCAAAGAAAACATCAAGTTCGGTAGATGAAAATACGAAGCGATTTGTGAATATTACATCTGTATATATTATAGAAACCCATGAACTCTTCACCAAACTTATTTTTATGCAACTCACGATGTTCTTTGATGGTTTGTTTTGATATTTAAACTTTTAGTCAAACTTTTCAAAAACCGTGTATAAACCCATATGAAAAAACTGCCGAGTTTCGGACACTTTTTATTTTGAAAGCCTATTCACAATTTCTTTCGCAAACCAAACCTCCGAGCCACTTATTTAGACATAACATGATGTTATCGTGCGGATTAGGCGTCGAAAAAATTGTCAGTTCCTAGGAAACTTAACCAAAGAAAACATCAAGTTCGGTAGATGAAAATACGAAGCGATTTGTGAATATTACACCTGTATATATTATAGAAACCCATGAACTCTGCACCTAACTGATTTTTGTGCAACTCACGATGTTCTTTGATGGTTTGTTTTGATATTTAAACTTTTAGCCAAACTCTTCAAAAACCGTGTATAAACCCCTATGAAAAAACTGCCGAGTTTCGGACACTTTTTATTTTGAAAGCCTATTGACCATTTCATTCGCAAACTAAACCTTCGAGCCACTTATTTAGACATAACATGATGTTATCGTGCGGATTAGGCGTCGAAAAATTTGTCACTTCCAAGGAAAATTAACCAAAGAAAACATCAAGTTCGGTAGATGAAATTACGAAGCGATTTGTGAATATTACACCTGTATATATTATAGAAACCCATGAACTCTGCACCTAACTTATTTTTATGCAACTCACTTTGTTCTCGGATGGTTTGTTTTGATATTTAAACTTTTAGCCAAACTCTTCAAAAACCGTGTATAAACCCCTATGAAAAAACTGCAGAGTTTCGGACACTTTTTATTTTGAAAGCCTATCGACAATTTCTTTCGCAAACAAAAGCTTGGAGCCACTTATTTAGACATAACATGATGTTATCGTGCTGATTAGGCTTCGAAAAAATTGTCACTTCCAAGGAAAATTAACAAAAGAAAACATCAAGTTCGGTAGATGAAAATACGAAGCGATTTGTGAATATTACACCTGTATATATTATAGAAACCGATGAACTCTGCACCTAACTGATTTTTATGCAACTCACGATGTCCTTTGATGGTTTGTTTGGATATTTAAACTTTTAGCCAAACTCTTCAAAAACCGTGTATAAACCCCTATGAAAAAACTGCCGAGTTTCGGACACTTTTTATTTTGAAAGCCTATTGACCATTTCATTCGCAAACCAAACCTTCGAGCCACTTATTTAGACATAACATGATGTTATCGTGCGGATTAGGCTTCGAAAAAATTGTCAGTTCCAAGGAAACTTAACCAAAGAAAACATCAAGTTCGATAGATGAAAATACGAAGCGATTTGTGAATATTACACTTGTATATATTATAGAAACCCATGAACTCTGCACCTAACTGATTTTTATGCAACTCACGATGTTCTTTGATGGTTTGTTTGCATATTTAAATTTTTAGCCAAATTATTCAAATACCGTGTATAAACACCTATGAAAAAACTGCCGAGTTCCGGACACTTTTTATTTTAAAAGCCTATTGACAATTTCTTTCGCAAACCAAACCTTCGAGCCACTTATTTAGACATAAAATGATGTAATCGTGCTGATTAGGCTTCGAAAAAATTGTCACTTCCAAGGAAAATTAACCAAAGAAAACTTCAAGTTCGGTAGATGAAAATACGAATCGATTTTTTAATATTACATCTGTATAAATTTTAGAAACCCATGAACTCTTCACCTAACTGATTTTTATGCAACTCATGATGTTCTTTGATGGTTTGTTTTGATATTTAAACTTTTAGCCAAACTCTTCAAAAACCGTGTATAAACCCCTATGAAAAAACTGCCGAGTTTCGGACACTTTTTATTTTGAAAGCCTATTGACCATTTCATTCGCAAACCAAACCTTCGAGCCACTTATTTAGACATAACATGATGTTATCGTGCGGATTAGGCTTCGAAAAAATTGTCACTTCCAAGGAAACTTAACCAAAGAAAACATCAAGTTCTGTAGATGAAAATACGAAACGATTTGTGAATATTACACCTGTATATATTATGGAAACCCATGAACTTTGCACCTAACTTATTTTTATGCAACTCACGATGTTCTTTGATGGTTTGTTTTGATACTTAAACTTTTAGCCAAACTCTTCAAAAACCGTGTATAAACCCCTATGAAAACACTGCCGAGTTTCGGACACTTTTTATTTTGAAGGCCTATTGACAATTTCTTTCGCAAACCAAACCTTCGAGCCACTTATTTAGACATAAAATGATGTAATCGTGCTGATTAGGCTTCGAAAAAATTGTCACTTCCAAGGAAAATTAACCAAAGAAAACATCAAGTTCGGTAGATGAAAATACGAAGCGATTTGTGAATATTACACTTGTATATATTTTAGAAACCCATGAACTCTGCACCTAACTGATTTTTATGCAACTCACGATGTTCTTTGATGGTTTGTTTTGATATTTAAACTTTTAGCCGAACTCTTCAAAAACCGTGTATAAACCCCTATGAAAAAACTGCAGAATTTCGGACACTTTTTATTTTGAAAGCCTATTGACAATTTCTTTCGCAAACCAAACCTTCGAGCCACTTATTTAGACATAACATGATGTTATCGTGCGGATTAGGCTTCGAAAAAATTATCACTTCCAAGGAAACTTAACCAAAGAAAACATCAAGTTCGGTAGATGAAAATACGAAGCGATTTGTGAATATTACACCTGTATATATTATAGAAACCCATGAACTCTGCACCTAACTGATTTTTATGCAACTCACGATGTTCTTTGATGGTTTGTTTGCATATTTAAATTTTTAGCGAAATTATTCAAATACCGTGTATAAACACCTATGAAAAAACTGCCGAGTTCCGGACACTTTTTATTTTGAAAGCCTATTGACAATTTCTTTCACAAACCAAACCTTCGAGGCACTTATTTAGACATAACATGATGTTATCGTGCTGATTGGGCTTCGAAAAAATTGTCACTTCCAAGGAAAATTAACCAAAGAAAACTTCAAGTTCGGTAGATGAAAATACGAATCGATTTTTTAATATTACACCTGTATATATTTTAGAAACTCATGAACTCTGCACCTAACTGATTTTTATGCAACTCACGATGTGCTCGGATGGTTTGTTTTGATATTTAAACTTTTAGCCAAACTCTTCAAAAATCGTGTATAAACCCCTATGAAAAAACTACCGACTTTCGGACACTTTTTATTTTGAAAGCCTATTGACAATTTCTTTCGCAAACCAAACCTTCGAGCCACTTATTTAGACATAACATGATGTTATCGTGCTGATTGGGCTTCGAAAAAATTGTCACTTCCAAGGAAAATTAACCAAAGAAAACATCAAGTTCGGTAGATGAAAATACGAAGCGATTTGTGAATATTACACCTGTATATATTATAGAAACCCATGAACTCTGCACCTAACTGAATTTTATGCAACTCACGATGTTCTTTGATGATTTGTTTTGATATTTAAACTTTTAGCCAAACTCTTCAAAAACCGTGTATAAACCCCTATGAAAAAACTGCCGAGTTTCGGACACTTTTTATTTTGAAAGCCTATTGACCATTTCATTCGCAAACCAAACCTTCGAGCCACTTATTTAGACATAACATGATGTTATCGTGCGGATTAGGCGTCGAAAAATTTGTCAGTTCCAAGGAAACTTAACCAAAGAAAACATCAAGTTCGGTAGATGAAATTACGAAGCGATTGGTGAATATTACACCTGTATATATTATAGAAACCCATGAACTCTGCACCTAACTGATTTTTATGCAACTCACGATGTTCTTTGATGGTTTGTTTGCATATTTAAATTTTTAGCCAAATTATTCAAATACCATGTATAAACACCTATGAAAAAACTGCCGAGTTCCGGACACTTTTTATTTTGAAAGCCTATTGACAATTTCTTTCGCAAACCAAACCTTCGAGCCACTTATTTAAACATTAAATGATGTAATCGTGCTGATTAGGGTTCGAAAAAATTGTCACTTCCAAGGAAAATTAACCAAAGAAAACTTCAAGTTCGGTAGATGAAAATACGAATCGATTTTTTAATATTACACCTGTATATATTATAGAAACCCATGAACTCTGCACCTATTTGATTTTTATGCAACTCACGATGTTCTTTGATGATTTGTTTGCATATTTAAATTTTTAGCCAAATTATTCAAAAACCGTGTATAAACACCTATGAAAAAACTGCCGAGTTCCGGACACTTTTTATTTTGAAAGCCTATTGACAATTTCTTTCGCAAACCAAACCTTCGAGCCACTTATTTAGACATAACATGATGTTATCGTGCTGATTAGGCTTCGAAAAAATTGTCACTTCCAAGGAAACTTAACCAAAGAAAACATCAAGTTCGGTAGATGAAAATACGAAGCAATTTGTGAATATTACACCTGTATATATTATAGAAACCCATGAACTCTGCACCTAACTGATTTTTATGCAACTCACGATGTTCTTTGATGGTTTGTTTGCATATTTAAATTTTTAGCCAAATTATTCAAATACCGTGTATAAACACCTATGAAAAAACTGCCGAGTTCCGGACACTTTTTATTTTGAAAGCCTATTGACAATTTCTTTCGCAAACCAAACCTTCGAGCCACTTATTTAGACATAAAATGATGTAATCGTGCTGATTAGGCTTCGAAAGAATTGTCACTTCCAAGGAAAATTAACCAAAGAAAACTTCAAGTTCGGTAGATGAAAATACGAATCGATTTTTTAATATTACACCTGTATATATTATAGAAACCCATGAACTCTGCACCTATTTGATTTTTATGCAACTCACGATGTTCTTTGATGATTTGTTTGCATATTTAAATTTTTAGCCAAATTATTCAAAAACCGTGTATAAACACCTATGAAAAAACTGCCGAGTTCCGGACACTTTTTATTTTGAAAGCCTATTGACAATTTCTTTCGCAAACCAAACCTTCGAGCCACTTATTTAGACATAACATGATGTTATCGTGCGGATTAGGCTTCGAAAAAATTGTCACTTCCAAGGAAACTTAACCAAAGAAAACTTCAAGTTCGGTAGATGAAAATACGAATCGATTTTTTAATATTACACCTGTATATATTATAGAAACCCATGAACTCTGCACCTATTTGATTTTTATGCAACTCACGATGTTCTTTGATGATTTGTTTGCATATTTAAATTTTTAGCCAAATTATTCAAAAACCGTGTATAAACACCTATGAAAAAACTGCCGAGTTCCGGACACTTTTTATTTTGAAAGCCTATTGACAATTTCTTTCGCAAACCAAACCTTCGAGCCACTTATTTAAACATTAAATGATGTAATCGTGCTGATTAGGGTTCGAAAAAATTGTCACTTCCAAGGAAAATTAACCAAAGAAAACTTCAAGTTCGGTAGATGAAAATACGAATCGATTTTTTAATATTACACCTGTATATATTATAGAAACCCATGAACTCTGCACCTATTTGATTTTTATGCAACTCACGATGTTCTTTGATGATTTGTTTGCATATTTAAATTTTTAGCCAAATTATTCAAAAACCGTGTATAAACACCTATGAAAAAACTGCCGAGTTCCGGACACTTTTTATTTTGAAAGCCTATTGACAATTTCTTTCGCAAACCAAACCTTCGAGCCACTTATTTAGACATAACATGATGTTATCGTGCTGATTAGGCTTCGAAAAAATTGTCACTTCCAAGGAAACTTAACCAAAGAAAACATCAAATTCGGTAGATGAAAATACGAAGCAATTTGTGAATATTACACCTGTATATATTATAGAAACCCATGAACTCTGCACCTAACTGATTTTTATGCAACTCACGATGTTCTTTGATGGTTTGTTTGCATATTTAAATTTTTAGCCAAATTATTCAAATACCGTGTATAAACACCTATGAAAAAACTGCCGAGTTCCGGACACTTTTTATTTTGAAAGCCTATTGACAATTTCTTTCGCAAACCAAACCTTCGAGCCACTTATTTAGACATAAAATGATGTAATCGTGCTGATTAGGCTTCGAAAGAATTGTCACTTCCAAGGAAAATTAACCAAAGAAAACTTCAAGTTCGGTAGATGAAAATACGAATCGATTTTTTAATATTACACCTGTATATATTATAGAAACCCATGAACTCTGCACCTATTTGATTTTTATGCAACTCACGATGTTCTTTGATGATTTGTTTGCATATTTAAATTTTTAGCCAAATTATTCAAAAACCGTGTATAAACACCTATGAAAAAACTGCCGAGTTCCGGACACTTTTTATTTTGAAAGCCTATTGACAATTTCTTTCGCAAACCAAACCTTCGAGCCACTTATTTAGACATAACATGATGTTATCGTGCGGATTAGGCTTCGAAAAAATTGTCACTTCCAAGGAAACTTAACCAAAGAAAACTTCAAGTTCGGTAGATGAAAATACGAATCGATTTTTTAATATTACACCTGTATATATTATAGAAACCCATGAACTCTGCACCTATTTGATTTTTATGCAACTCACGATGTTCTTTGATGATTTGTTTGCATATTTAAATTTTTAGCCAAATTATTCAAAAACCGTGTATAAACACCTATGAAAAAACTGCCGAGTTCCGGACACTTTTTATTTTGAAAGCCTATTGACAATTTCTTTCGCAAACCAAACCTTCGAGCCACTTATTTAGACATAACATGATGTTATCGTGCTGATTAGGCTTCGAAAAAATTGTCACTTCCAAGGAAACTTAACCAAAGAAAACTTCAAGTTCGGTAGATGAAAATACGAATCGATTTGTGAATATTACACCTGTATATATTTTAGAAACTCATGAACTCTGCACCTAACTGATTTTTATGCAACTCACGATGTGCTCGGATGGTTTGTTTTGATATTTAAACTTTTAGCCAAACTCTTCAAAAACCGTGTATAAACCCCTATGAAAAAACTGCCGAGTTTCGGACACTTTTTATTTTGAAAGCCTATTGACAATTTCTTTCGCAAACCAAACCTTCGAGCCACTTATTTAGACATAACATGATGTTATCGTGCGGATTAGGCTTCGAAAAAATTGTCACTTCCAAGGAAAATTAACCAAAGAAAACATCAAGTTCGGTACATGAAAATACGAATCGATTTTTTAATATTACACCTGTATATATTTTAGAAACTCATGAACTATGCACCTAACTGATTTTTATGCAACTCACGATGTGCTCGGATGGTTTGTTTTGATATTTAAACTTTTAGCCAAACTCTTCAAAAACCGTGTATAAACCCCTATGAAAAAACTGCCGAGTTTCGGACACTTTTTATTTTGAAAGCCTATTGACAATTTCTTTCGCAAACCAAACCTTCGAGCCACTTATTTAGACATAACATGATGTTATCGTGTGGATTAGGCTTCGAAAAAATTGTCACTTCCAAGGAAAATTAACCAAAGAAAACATCAAGTTCGGTAGATGAAAATACGAATCGATTTTTTAATATTACACCTGTATATATTTTAGAAACTCATGATCTCTGCACCTAACTAATTTTTATGCAACTCACGATGTGCTCGGATGGTTTGTTTTGATATTTAAACTTTTAGCCAAACTCTTCAAAAACCGTGTATAAACCCCTATGAAAAAACTGCCGAGTTTCGGACACTTTTTATTTTGAAAGCCTATTGACAATTTCTTTCGCAAACCAAACCTTCGAGCCACTTATTTAGACATAACATGATGTTATCGTGCGGATTAGGCTTCGAAAAAATTGTCACTTCCAAGGAAAATTAACCAAAGAAAACATCAAGTTCGGTAGATGAAAATACGAATCGATTTTTTAATATTACACCTGTATATATTTTAGAAACTCATGAACTCTGCACCTAACTAATTTTTATGCAACTCACGATGTGCTCGGATGGTTTGTTTTGATATTTAAACTTTTAGCCAAACTTTTCAAAAACCGTGTATAAACCCCTATGAAAAAACTGCCGAGTTTCGGACACTTTTTATTTTGAAAGCCTATTGACAATTTCTTTCGCAAACCAAACCTTCGAGCCACTTATTTAGACATAACATGATGTTATCGTGCGGATTAGGCTTCGAAAAAATTGTCACTTCCAAGGAAACTTAACCAAAGAAAACATCAAGTTCGGTAGATGAAAATACGAAGCGATTTGTGAATATTACACCTGTATATATTATAGAAACCCATGAACTCTGCACCTAACTGATTTTTATGCAACTCACGATGTTCTTTGATGGTTTGTTTTGATACTTAAACTTTTAGCCAAACTCTTCAAAAACCGTATATAAACCCCTATGAAAAAACTGCCGAGTTTCGGACACTTTTTATTTTGAAAGCCTATTGACAATTTCTTTCGCAAACCAAACCTTCGAGCCACTTATTTAGACATAACATGATGTTATCGTGCGGATTAGGCTTCGAAAAAATTGTCACTTCCAAGGAAACTTAACCAAAGAAAACATCAAGTTCGGTAGATGAAAATACGAAGCGATTTGTGAATATTACACCTGTATATATTATAGAAACCCATGAACTCTGCACCTAACTGATTTTTATGCAACTCACGATGTTCTTTGATGGTTTGTTTTGATACTTAAGCTTTTAGCCAAACTCTTCAAAAACCGTATATAAACCCCTATGAAAAAACTGCCGAGTTTCGGACACTTTTTATTTTGAAAGCCTATTGACAATTTCTTTCGCAAACCAAACCTTCGAGCCACTTATTTAGACATAACATGATGTTATCGTGCTGATTAGGCTTCGAAAAAATTGTCACTTCCAAGGAAACTTAACCAAAGAAAACATCAAGTTCGGTAGATGAAAATACGAATCGATTTGTGAATATTACACCTGTATATATTTTAGAAACTCATGAACTCTGCACCTAACTGATTTTTATGCAACTCACGATGTGCTCGGATGGTTTGTTTTGATATTTAAACTTTTAGCCAAACTCTTCAAAAACCGTGTATAAACCCCTATGAAAAAACTGCCGAGTTTCGGACACTTTTTATTTTGAAAGCCTATTGACAATTTCTTTCGCAAACCAAACCTTCGAGCCACTTATTTAGACATAACATGATGTTATCGTGCGGATTAGGCTTCGAAAAAATTGTCACTTCCAAGGAAAATTAACCAAAGAAAACATCAAGTTCGGTACATGAAAATACGAATCGATTTTTTAATATTACACCTGTATATATTTTAGAAACTCATGAACTATGCACCTAACTGATTTTTATGCAACTCACGATGTGCTCGGATGGTTTGTTTTGATATTTAAACTTTTAGCCAAACTCTTCAAAAACCGTGTATAAACCCCTATGAAAAAACTGCCGAGTTTCGGACACTTTTTATTTTGAAAGCCTATTGACAATTTCTTTCGCAAACCAAACCTTCGAGCCACTTATTTAGACATAACATGATGTTATCGTGTGGATTAGGCTTCGAAAAAATTGTCACTTCCAAGGAAAATTAACCAAAGAAAACATCAAGTTCGGTAGATGAAAATACGAATCGATTTTTTAATATTACACCTGTATATATTTTAGAAACTCATGATCTCTGCACCTAACTAATTTTTATGCAACTCACGATGTGCTCGGATGGTTTGTTTTGATATTTAAACTTTTAGCCAAACTCTTCAAAAACCGTGTATAAACCCCTATGAAAAAACTGCCGAGTTTCGGACACTTTTTATTTTGAAAGCCTATTGACAATTTCTTTCGCAAACCAAACCTTCGAGCCACTTATTTAGACATAACATGATGTTATCGTGCGGATTAGGCTTCGAAAAAATTGTCACTTCCAAGGAAAATTAACCAAAGAAAACATCAAGTTCGGTAGATGAAAATACGAATCGATTTTTTAATATTACACCTGTATATATTTTAGAAACTCATGAACTCTGCACCTAACTAATTTTTATGCAACTCACGATGTGCTCGGATGGTTTGTTTTGATATTTAAACTTTTAGCCAAACTTTTCAAAAACCGTGTATAAACCCCTATGAAAAAACTGCCGAGTTTCGGACACTTTTTATTTTGAAAGCCTATTGACAATTTCTTTCGCAAACCAAACCTTCGAGCCACTTATTTAGACATAACATGATGTTATCGTGCGGATTAGGCTTCGAAAAAATTGTCACTTCCAAGGAAACTTAACCAAAGAAAACATCAAGTTCGGTAGATGAAAATACGAAGCGATTTGTGAATATTACACCTGTATATATTATAGAAACCCATGAACTCTGCACCTAACTGTTTTTTATGCAACTCACGATGTTCTTTGATGGTTTGTTTTGATATTTAAACTTTTAGCCAAACTCTTCAAAAACCGTGTATAAACCCCTATGAAAAAACTGCCGAGTTTCGGACACTTTTTATTTTGAAAGCCTATTGACAATTTCTTTCGCAAACCAAACCTTCGAGCCACTTATTTAGACATAAAATGATGTAATCGTGCTGATTAGGCTTCGAAAAAATTGTCACTTCCAAGGAAAATTAACCAAAGAAAACTTCAAGTTCGGTAGATGAAAATACGAATCGATTTTTTAATATTACATCTGTATATATTTTAGAAACCCATGAACTCTTTACCTAACTGATTTTTATGCAACTCACGATGTTCTTTGATGATTTGTTTTGATATTTAAACTTTTAGCCAAACTCTTCAAAAACCGTGTATAAACCCCTATGAAAAAACTGCCGAGTTTCGGACACTTTTTATTTTGAAAGCCTATTGACAATTTCTTTCGCAAACCAAACCTTCGAGCCACTTATTTAGACATAACATGATGTTATCGTGCGGATTAGGCTTCGAAAAAATTGTCACTTCCAAGGAAACTTAACCAAAGAAAACATCAAGTTCGGTAGATGAAAATACGAAGCGATTTGTGAATATTACACCTGTATATATTATAGAAACCCATGAACTCTGCACCTAACTGATTTTTATGCAACTCACGATGTTCTTTGATGGTTTGTTTTGATATTTAAACTTTTAGCCAAACTCTTCAAAAACCGTGTATAAACCCCTATGAAAAAACTGCCGAGTTTCTGACACTTTTTATTTTGAAAGCCTCCTGATTATTTCTTTCGCAAACCAAACCTTCGAGCCACTTATTTAGACATAACATGATGTCATCGTGCGGATTAGGCTTCGAAAAAATTGTCACTTCCAAGGAAACTTAACCAAAGAAAACATCAAGTTCGGTAGATGGAAATACGAAGCGATTTGTGAATATTACACCTGTATATATTATAGAAACCCATGAACTCTGCACCTAACTGATTTTTATGCAACTCACGATGTGCTCGGATGGTTTGTTTTGATATTTAAACTTTTAGCCAAACTCTTCAAAAACCGTGTATAAACCCCTATGAAAAAACTGCCGAGTTTCGGACACTTTTTATTTTGAAAGCCTATTGACCATTGCATTCGCAAACCAAACCTTCGAGCCACTTATTTAGACATAACATGATGTTATCGTGCGGATTAGGCTTCGAAAAAATTGTCACTTCCAAGGAAACTTAACCAAAGAAAACATCAAGTTCGGTAGATGAAAATACGAAGCGATTTGTGAATATTACACCTGTATATATTATAGAAACCCATGAACTCTGCACCTAACTGATTTTTATGCAACTCACGATGTTCTTTGATGGTTTGTTTTTGATACTTAAACTTTTAGCCAAACTCTTCAAAAACCGTGTATAAACCCCTATGAAAAAACTGCCGAGTTTCGGACACTTTTTATTTTGAAAGCCTATTGACAATTTCTTTCGCAAACCAAACCTTCGAGCCACTTATTTAGACATAAAATGATGTAATCGTGCTGATTAGGCTTCGAAAAAATTGTCACTTCCAAGGAAAATTAACCAAAGAAAACTTCAAGTTCGGTAGATGAAAATACGAATCGATTTTTTAATATTACACCTGTATATATTTTAGAAACCCATGAACTCTGCACCTAACTGATTTTTATGCAACTCACGATGTTCTTTGATGATTTGTTTTGATATTTAAACTTTTAGCCAAACTCTTCAAAAACCGTGTATAAACCCCTATGAAAAAACTGCCGAGTTTCGGACACTTTTTATTTTGAAAGCCTATTGACAATTTCTTTCGCAAACCAAACCTTCGAGCCACTTATTTAGACATAAAATGATGTAATCGTGCTGATTAGGCTTCGAAAAAATTGTCACTTCCAAGGAAAATTAACCAAAGAAAACTTCAAGTTCGGTAGATGAAAATACGAATCGATTTTTTAATATTACACCTGTATATATTTTAGAAACCCATGAACTCTTCACCTAACTGATTTTTATACAACTCACGATGTTCTTTGATGGTTTGTTTTGATATTTAAACTTTTAGCCAAACTCTTCAAAAACCGTGTATAAACCCCTATGAAAAAACTGCCGAGTTTCGGACACTTTTTATTTTGAAAGCCTATTGACAGATTCATTCGCAAACCAAACCTTCGAGCCACTTATTTAGACATAACATGATGTTATCGTGCGGATTAGGCTTCGAAAAAATTGTCACTTCCAAGGAAACTTAACCAAAGAAAATATCAAGTTCGGTAGATGAAAATACGAAGCGATTTGTGAATATTATACCTGTATATATTATAGAAACCCATGAACTCTGCACCTAACTGATTTTTATGCAACTCACGATGTTCTTAGATGGTTTGTTTTGATACTTAAACTTTTAGCCAAACTCTTCAAAAACCGTGTATAAACCCCTATGAAAAAACTGCCGAGTTTCGGACACTTTTTATTTTGAAAGCCTATTGACAATTTCTTTCGCAAACCAAACCTTCGAGCCACTTATTTAGACATAACATGATGTTATCGTGTGGATTAGGCTTCGAAAAAATTGTCACTTCCAAGGAAACTTAACCAAAGAAAACATCAAGTTCGGTAGATGAAAATACGAAGCGATTTGTGAATATTACACCTGTATATATTATAGAAACCCATGAACTCTGCACCTAACTGATTTTTATGCAACTCACGATGTTCTTTGATGGTTTGTTTTTGATACTTAAACTTTTAGCCAAACTCTTCAAAAACCGTGTATAAACCCCTATGAAAAAACTGCCGAGTTTCGGACACTTTTTATTTTGAAAGCCTATTGACAATTTCTTTCGCAAACCAAACCTTCGAGCCACTTATTTAGACATAAAAGGATGTAATCGTGCTGATTAGGCTTCGAAAAAATTGTCACTTCCAAGGAAAATTAACCAAAGAAAACTTCAAGTTCGGTAGATGAAAATACGAATCGATTTTTTAATATTACACCTGTATATATTTTAGAAACCCATGAACTCTTCACCTAATTGATTTTTATACAACTCACGATGTTCTTTGATGGTTTGTTTTGATATTTAAACTTTTAGCCAAACTCTTCAAAAACCGTGTATAAACCCTTATGAAAAAACTGCCGAGTTTCGGACACTTTTTATTTTGAAAGCCTATTGACCATTTCATTCGCAAACCAAACCTTCGAGCCACTTATTTAGACATAACATGATGTTATCGTGCGGATTAGGCTTCGAAAAAATTGTCACTTCCAAGGAAACTTAACCAAAGAAAACATCAAGTTCGGTAGATGAAAATACGAAGCGATTTGTGAATATTACACCTGTATATATTTTAGAAACCCATGAACTCTGCACCTAACTGATTTTTATGCAACTCACGATGTTCTTTGATGGTTTGTTTGCATATTTAAATTTTTAGCCAAATTATTCAAATACCGTGTATAAACACCTATGAAAAAACTGCCGAGTTCCGGACACTTTTTATTTTGAAAGCTTATTGACAATTTCTTTCGCAAACCAAACCTTCGAGCCACTTACTTAGACATAAAATGATGTAATCGTGCTGATTAGGCTTCGAAAAAATTGTCACTTCCAAGGAAAATTAACCAAAGAAAACTTCAAGTTCTGTAGATGAAAATACGAATCGATTTTTTAATATTACACCTGTATATATTTTAGAAACCCATGAACTCTGCACCTAACTGATTTTTATGCAACTCACGATGTTCTTTGATGATTTGTTTTGATATTTAAACTTTTAGCCAAACTCTTCAAAAACCGTGTATAAACCCCTATGAAAAAACTGCCGAGTTTCGGACACTTTTTATTTTGAAAGCCTATTGACAATTTCTTTCGCAAACCAAACCTTCGAGCCACTTATTTAGACATAACATGATGTTATCGTGCGGATTAGGCTTCGAAAAAATTGTCACTTCCAAGGAAACTTAACCAAAGAAAACATCAAGTTCGGTAGATGAAAATACGAAGCGATTTGTGAATATTACACCTGTATATATTATAGAAACCCATGAACTCTGCACCTAACTGATTTTTATGCAACTCACGATGTTCTTTGATGGTTTGTTTTGATATTTAAACTTTTAGCCAAACTCTTCAAAAACCGTGTATAAACCCTATGAAAAAACTGCCGAGTTTCTGACACTTTTTATTTTGAAAGCCTCCTTATTATTTCTTTCGCAAACCAAACCTTCGAGCCACTTATTTAGACATAACATGATGTCATCGTGCGGATTAGGCTTCGAAAAAATTGTCACTTCCAAGGAAACTTAACCAAAGAAAACATCAAGTTCGGTAGATGAAAATACGAAGCGATTTGTGAATATTACACCTGTATATATTATAGAAACCCATGAACTCTGCACCTAACTGATTTTTATGCAACTCACGATGTGCTCGGATGGTTTGTTTTGATATTTAAACTTTTAGCCAAACTCTTCAAAAACCGTGTATAAACCCCTATGAAAAAACTGCCGAGTTTCGGACACTTTTTATTTTGAAAGCCTATTGACCATTGCATTCGCAAACCAAACCTTCGAGCCACTTATTTAGACATAACATGATGTTATCGTGCGGATTAGGCTTCGAAAAAATTGTCACTTCCAAGGAAACTTAACCAAAGAAAACATCAAGTTCGGTAGATGAAAATACGAAGCGATTTGTGAATATTACACCTGTATATATTATAGAAACCCATGAACTCTGCACCTAACTGATTTTTATGCAACTCACGATGTTCTTTGATGGTTTGTTTTTGATACTTAAATTTTTAGCCAAACTCTTCAAAAACCGTGTATAAACCCCTATGAAAAAACTGCCGAGTTTCGGACACTTTTTATTTTGAAAGCCTATTGACAATTTCTTTCGCAAACCAAACCTTCGAGCCACTTATTTAGACATAAAATGATGTAATCGTGCTGATTAGGCTTCGAAAAAATTGTCACTTCCAAGGAAAATTAACCAAAGAAAACTTCAAGTTCGGTAGATGAAAATACGAATCGATTTTTTAATATTACACCTGTATATATTTTAGAAACCCATGAACTCTGCACCTAACTGATTTTTATGCAACTCACGATGTTCTTTGATGATTTGTTTTGATATTTAAACTTTTAGCCAAACTCTTCAAAAACCGTGTATAAACCCCTATGAAAAAACTGCCGAGTTTCGGACACTTTTTATTTTGAAAGCCTATTGACAATTTCTTTCGCAAACCAAACCTTCGAGCCACTTATTTAGACATAACATGATGTTATCGTGCGGATTAGGCTTCGAAAAAATTGTCACTTCCAAAGAAACTTAACCAAAGAAAACATCAAGTTCGGTAGATGAAAATACGAAGCGATTTGTGAATATTACACCTGTATATATTATAGAAACCCATGAACTCTGCACCTAACTGATTTTTATGCAACTCACGATGTTCTTTGATGGTTTGTTTTGATATTTAAACTTTTAGCCAAACTCTTCAAAAACCGTGTATAAACCCTATGAAAAAACTGCCGAGTTTCTGACACTTTTTATTTTGAAAGCCTCCTGATTATTTCTTTCGCAAACCAAACCTTCGAGCCACTTATTTAGACATAACATGATAACATCGTGCGGATTAGGCTTCGAAAAAATTGTCACTTCCAAGGAAACTTAACCAAAGAAAACATCAAGTTCGGTAGATGAAAATACGAAGCGATTTGTGAATATTACACCTGTATATATTATAGAAACCCATGAACTCTGCACCTAACTGATTTTTATGCAACTCACGATGTGCTCGGATGGTTTGTTTTGATATTTAAACTTTTAGCCAAACTCTTCAAAAACCGTGTATAAACCCCTATGAAAAAACTGCCGAGTTTCGGACACTTTTTATTTTGAAAGCCTATTGACCATTGCATTCGCAAACCAAACCTTCGAGCCACTTATTCAGACATAACATGATGTTATCGTGCGGATTAGGCTTCGAAAAAATTGTCACTTCCAAGGAAACTTAACCAAAGAAAACATCAAGTTCGGTAGATGAAAATACGAAGCGATTTGTGAATATTACACCTGTATATATTATAGAAACCCATGAACTCTGCACCTAACTGATTTTTATGCAACTCACGATGTTCTTTGATGGTTTGTTTTTGATACTTAAACTTTTAGCCAAACTCTTCAAAAACCGTGTATAAACCCCTATGAAAAAACTGCCGAGTTTCGGACACTTTTTATTTTGAAAGCCTATTGACAATTTCTTTCGCAAACCAAACCTTCGAGCCACTTATTTAGACATAAAATGATGTAATCGTGCTGATTAGGCTTCGAAAAAATTGTCACTTCCAAGGAAAATTAACCAAAGAAAACTTCAAGTTCGGTAGATGAAAATACGAATCGATTTTTTAATATTACACCTGTATATATTTTAGAAACCCATGAACTCTGCACCTAACTGATTTTTATGCAACTCACGATGTTCTTTGATGATTTGTTTTGATATTTAAACTTTTAGCCAAACTCTTCAAAAACCGTGTATAAACCCCTATGAAAAAACTGCCGAGTTTCGGACACTTTTTATTTTGAAAGCCTATTGACAATTTCTTTCGCAAACCAAACCTTCGAGCCACTTATTTAGACATAACATGATGTTATCGTGCGGATTAGGCTTCGAAAAAATTGTCACTTCCAAGGAAACTTAACCAAAGAAAACATCAAGTTCGGTAGATGAAAATACGAAGCGATTTGTGAATATTACACCTGTATATATTATAGAAACCCATGAACTCTGCACCTAACTGATTTTTATGCAACTCACGATGTTCTTTGATGGTTTGTTTTTGATACTTAAACTTTTAGCCAAACTCTTCAAAAACCGTGTATAAACCCCTATGAAAAAACTGCCGAGTTTCTGACACTTTTTATTTTGAAAGCCTATTGACAATTTCATTCGCAAACCAAACCTTCGAGCCACTTATTTAGACATAACATGATGTTATCGTGCGGATTAGGCTTCGAAAAAATTGTCACTTCCAAGGAAACTTAACCAAAGAAAACATCAAGTTCGGTAGATGAAAATACGAAGCGATTTGTGAATATTACACCTGTATATATTATAGAAACCCATGAACTCTGCACCTAACTGTTTTTTATGCAACTCACGATGTTCTTTGATGGTTTGTTTTGATATTTAAACTTTTAGCCAAACTCTTCAAAAACCGTGTATAAACCCCTATGAAAAAACTGCCGAGTTTCGGACACTTTTTATTTTGAAAGCCTATTGACAATTTCTTTCGCAAACCAAACCTTCGAGCCACTTATTTAGACATAAAATGATGTAATCGTGCTGATTAGGCTTCGAAAAAATTGTCACTTCCAAGGAAAATTAACCAAAGAAAACTTCAAGTTCGGTAGATGAAAATACGAATCGATTTTTTAATATTACATCTGTATATATTTTAGAAACCCATGAACTCTTCACCTAACTGATTTTTATGCAACTCACGATGTTCTTTGATGGTTTGTTTTGATTAGCCAACATAATATGATGTTATCGTGCTGATTAGGCTTCGAAAAAATTGTCACTTCACAGAAAAAGTAACCAAGGAGTGAACAAGATGCTGCTACAGTCAAAGTTCAGCACAAGTGAACAAGCAAGTGAACTAGGAGCAGCTATAGCAGGAAGAAGCTTTAGCAGGAGCTTGTTCAGAAGAGCTGTACCGTCTGTCCGTGCAGCAGCAATCTGTTTTTGGAAAGAAGGTGTGGCAATCCTTCGAAGAGCATCAGAGGAGGTTCAGAGTTGCTGCAGAGAATATTCCAGAGTGGAGATTCCTAGCTGAAGTAGGAGTTTTGGTTTGAATCTCAAATCTAATCTAATCTCCTAGAAATTAGGAGATATTGATGTTGCTAAGGGAACTGCTATAATTTGATAATATTAGCAGTGGACGCGTCTATATAATAGAGACCCTTCAGAGCGATGAAGGCGATCGAAGAAGAGAGCTAAAAGCGGGAACACACAGATTTCCGAGAGAGTAATTTTGGTGTGCGAACGAAGTCTTCGATTATCACCGAGAGCAAAGCGTGAGCGCAGAGCTGTGGTCACAGAAGCAGAGGGTGATCAGGACTTGTGTAGTCTGATCCAAGCTTGATCTGGAAGCCAATTCAGAGCAGTGGTGCTTGTTGGTTGATCAAGGGCAGCCGCGGAAGAACTGACGGGTGAGTGACTCAGTCGAGTGTCTGGACGGCAGTGCTTGCTAGTGACAGTAGGTCAGTAAGTGAGGGGGAGTATTCCAGAGTGTTCAGCACTCGTGGAATCGTTCGAACGGCTCAGTGAAAGGCTTTGGAGCGACGCGGACAATTTGTGCATCAGCTGTGTGCTACAGCAGATGCTATAGCAACCCTGCAGAACTTGAGTATTATTTAGGATAGGCTGAGTTTCGAGGAGACAGTAGCTAGTCTAGATAGATATCAGTAGAGGGTGTGCAGACACAAGTCAGAGCCTGTTCTGATTGTGTGCGAGGATCCACCTAATGTTGAGTAGCATAGGTTGCGTGGGTTGTAACCGTGGGTACTTGGAAACCTTGAGAATAGTGGAGAAGAGTCCTCCCCAGACGTAGGCAATTTGGCTGAACTGGGTGAACAAACTTATGTCCTTGATCTTTCCTGCTGAAACAGTTTCCGAGTGAACAAGAGTGTGTTGTAGCAACTGCTTGTTCACCAATCTGTGTATCAGAGGCGCTGTGAATTTCACATAGAAAAAGTAACCAAGGATAACGGCAATTTCGATAGACGAGTAAAAATGTCCGTGGTTTTATTTTGTAGGCCTATTGATAATTTATTTTAGCAAACCAAACCTACGTGGCACTTATTTAGAGAGTATGGACTCGATCAAGGTGAAATGACTCTCTACTGTGCCAACATGAGTGCTATCAGCATCTCCAAGAACCCTGTTCAGCACAGCAGAACCAAACACATTGACATTCGACATCACTTCATCCGTGATCTGGTGGAAAAGAAAATCATTGCACTTCAGCATGTTGTGTCGGCCAAACAGCTTGCTGACATCTTCACAAAACCTTTGTACGCAGTACGGTTCGAAGACCTGAGATCCTCTCTGGGGCTCTGTGTCTCGCCCTCTTAAGACAGCAAGGGACTTCCCCTTGTCAATTGAGCCAAAAAGGGGAGGGAGTTAGTTACCAGAGGATTTGAATCGAAGCTTTCAAAGGGGTTTACCCTAAACCCTTCTGAACCCTAAACCCAAACCCTAAAAAGGAGCAAATAGCAACCGATCCATATAAATAGATGCATCACTTCCTAAAACTTCTTCAACTGATTTATAGAATCCCGTTATCTTGGGATAGCATAATCCTGGTATCTGAATGTAAATAATCTCGAGTACCTTGAGATCTTTTTTACGCCATTTTAGGAAATTCGAAAACACCTTCACTGTTAAGTGACTGTTCCCAAAACGTAGATTGTGCACGGCTCTGTCAGCTACTTCTCTCACCATCTGAATCAAGCTTGAGCTTCCTTAGTCTTGTGAATCTTGTTTGTCTGCTTCGGCACCTCTGATACAGATTACAGACTTTTGACTGATACAAACTCCGTTTGCCAAAAATAAGTCACACACATCCATGAGACACATAGATTTAACAGTATTGTTCTGCCAAAAAATACCAAGGGAAATATTGTTGTACATAAATTATGTGTGGCATGTGTTTTTTATCAAAACTATTAAATGTTGTTCAAGTCATCGTCAAGTGGAATAAGATTATTCCGGACTAGGAATGTTGTGGAACAAGATGCGCTGCCATACGTATAACCGACTGTCCATCTATGGCGCTGCATATCCAGATCCGAGTACGAAATATGCAAATCGGTTAATGAAAATCTTTTAGGGATTAGATGGCGACTTGCTTAACAAGAAAGATCAAATACTTGAAAAGATAAAATCAAATCTTGGTAGTGAGATTTGATTACAAAATATGAATAAGTAAACTTAGACTATAAATTGAGTGCATAGGGTTTTGGAGTCGGTGAGCACTTCGACATAATATACACTGAGAAGATTCATAGAGTGTCTCCGTCAATCAGAAAACTCCATCATCCCACGTCAGTCTTCATTATAGTGGAATTCTCATCATAAGTGTTACATCAACCGAAGTTGTTTAACGTTCCAAACGTACACACCGTCATTACTTTGGTAGTCAATGGGAAGCTTTCTGGTGGAAAGCTAAGATCTTCTGGAGGAAAATCTTTGGTGGTAGAGGAGAGGCAATAACGAACCCGATGGTTAGTTTGTGCTTATTAGATGTGTAAAAGTAAGATCATTTAAGCTTAGATGTGTCTCGATAAGTACTTCACTTTGTACAATGAACTCATATAAGGAATTGCTCTTTTTTTTTGTTCCAAGCTAAACTTTCGGACTAATCGATTTCAATTTTCAATTGGGTTCAAAAAACACTAACCACGGGAAGATCTATGTCGGAAGAGGAGAGAATGAGAATGGAGATTAGGTTTGGTTGGATCCGATGTCAACAATTCATATTGCCTCTGCTAACGGTCAGTTCGTGATGTGACATGTTCTCATTGATGATCTCTTCTATACGACAATACAAGCCGTTTGCCATCATACCCCGCAAATCAACGCTCATCCGAGCTTCTAATAAATTTAGTAACCACCAAGGATGATGAAGAAGTTACTAGAACAAGGGCAACTATAAAAAGAAAAAAAGCATTCTTCAATTCTAACCAGATAAGAATAACGGTCCCTCACATCTGACAATAACTACAAGTCTGCAATAAAAACATGATACAGCTTTAAATTTAGAAACTGCAACTTAAGTAAAAGACCAGTTCAAAAACATGAATGCCAGGCAGTGGTTTATTGCGCTGTTCTCGCTCAGCACTTTCCATGCAATTGCCGCATCATATGACACTGTCCTGCCCCTGCTAGACGTGCATCTCCCTGCTGGCAAGTGTGCAATTCCCTGCATACAACATACACAGAAAAGTAAATCTGATCAACCAACTAGCACTTCTATCACTTTTGAAATTTGAAATATGCAACTTTCCATGGAAACCGCAATCACACGCCTACGCCTTAGTAGGCCATATAGAAGGCATTAGCTTATGTGTTCACGCAATACATAATTTGAGTTTACCAGCTGCATTATTTTGCTGAACACTGCAAGCAGATTGGCATGGCCAGCTTCATCAAGAATTTTCTCTAGAGTAACGTTCTGCAGGGCACCAAAGTTGGTCTCAAGAAGGTCAAGCCCAGCCTGATTAGCAAATGTAAATACTGGTGACGCCTGAAATTGTATTATAATAGTCACGTTAGATTGCAAGCAAGTAAACTGTAAACTGGATTAAAAAAACTCATAAATACTCCAGATCCCCGCGCCAGTGTTACTCATAATTTGGATATTTAGATAAAAGCACAATATAGCTGATAGGGTCAAGGTCCATACATTAACAGTTTTAACTGAGCAGCACATGATGGCATCAGCAAGCTTCCAGAGCTGTTTTACAATGGCGTCACCTAATTCCAATTCCACTCTAAAAAGATCAACACCAGCATGAATCCTGAGAAAGGAAGTGGGGTCATTCAAAAGCCCAAATTACTGTATGAGTAATAAATCATCAAGGCTAACTATACCTATAGCTTCGAAATATAAGACAGGAGAGCTTCAAAGCTTCAGGTGCCTTGGTAAGTAAAACTTCATCACTTGACCTGGATGGGGAAATAGCCATTGAAACCCTCTGAACAGACCCTATAACATTGTGCACAAATTGGCGAGCCATTGCAACCACATTGCCAAGATAGGGATTCTCAAAAGTAAACTGAAAACCAATCACGAGAATCGAACGACTATTACAGCCCTCCGAATTTTTGCCAATCATTTGCTTCAAACCGGACCCTATCTCCAGGAATGAAGTCAGGTCAAGCGTCCTATTCAACCCAAGTCCAACCTGCAAAGAAAATAAACAAATAGATAAGAAAATCACAACAACAGGCTTTCAGAAATGATGATAGTTACTACCTCTAAAATTCGGTGGTTCTACCACGCCTTTTGTATGGTAGATATGTTTCCATTATTAAATTATGTACGAACATATGTCTTGATAATAAAGTAAAGTGCATTACTGAACTGGTTTGAGATCCAATGGAATAACACGAAATCCAGATGGCAGTAGAGGAGCATTATCAGCAAAGGATTCATCAGTTGAAGTAAATATGAGCTCAGCACAAGCATCAACCGCATTTTCATCAATGCCAGTACATAACTGCCACCGGAAAAAAATAGAAGCAAGAAAATAAAATATCTAGAACTTGAAATAAAGTATACCAAACTTGAAAGATGGAACTACTCAAAATTCATAAATACTTGTAGCAAGTGCATGACATGAGAGGAAGACGAATTTCCCTGTGATAACGGCTGGCCCTCAATGCGGACAACCTCCAAAAACTGCACATACGATATTTTAAGAAACACGTCAATAATAGGTAATACTATGGGATAAAGTGAGAGCAATTAAGTATCGAGGACCTAAGACGTATTATCATGAGATGGCATTCAACCATACCTCATCATATTCGGCAGCTTTAGCAAGAGGTATAATAACCTGCCTACTTGGGCGATCAGAGAAACTCATGCTTGGAATTGCACAAGGAATATTCCGTAAAGATGCTGCACAATAAGCATCAACATTGTAATCTGCCCACTCCGACCTATGTTCCCTCAGAAACCTCACAAGCAGAGCTGGGTGGACATTCTACAGAAGAAAAATTAAATATTGTGTGTGTAGCCCATATATCAAGGAATAATAAGTGAACAAGAAATGCAACAATCCTGATGCAAATAATCTGTTCTCCACAAAAGGTATCACCTGCAGAAGCATTGTTGCCTTTGCACATAAGACTCCAGTGGAAGCTGGGAAGAGTGACCCCATATTGGATTCAGATCCAAGGTAACAATTTGAAGATGTGTTAATGGCAATGGTCACATCATCGACTATATCATCACCCAGCATGGACCAACCATCATCAGCAAATCCATTCACAGCATCATTGAATCCCCTGTTCCATTAGAAATAATGAAACACATCTAAGCTCAGCTGTGAACACCATAAATATAGATTCGAAATGGTTGTTATAAACAAAGAAAACGACACCACGTACAGCTGGTTCCAGATTTACCTGCATAGTTTCTGGCGAAATGCCCTTAGAACTGCAGGCTGGCGACCTCCTTCAAGTTGAAGTTCACCAATGATCTCATCTGCTAGTTCCCGCACATGCTGTATGGCCTGTATGCATATTAAAACAAAAATGATAAGCTAATGTGCCAGTGTGATCAAAACCATTTATATTTTGACCAAGTGTGAACTGACTCTGAGAGTTGATCTCTGAGCAAGAAGTTTAGAGGACTCATAAATTGGCCGAGCAACCTCAGGAACATTCCGAACCTATCCACGATTCCAAATAGAAAAATAAAACGAGCTGACACCGTGACTTCAAATAATAGCAGTTCAACCACTGGGATTGGAAGAAACAGAAGAGTGCGATATAGGCATGTGTAGTCCTTACATCCAAATCAACGTGATGTACTATGTGCAGAATAGATCCACCATCTTCACAGGAACGGATGAGGTAGCCACTGGGAAGAATTTCCCCTCTTACAAAAGTTGAAGTGCTAGGCCTCCCAGGACCACCAGTAGCTGAAGTCAATGACCTCTCACATATCTGCAATGTTCAACATTCCGGACTATATCCATATCAGCCTCTACTCAATACTCCTCAAAGCTGATAGATACTATAAATATTACAGACTCTTAAAAGATGAAGTTTCTCTCATGAGAAGTTACCACGAGACTTCCATCTTCCATTGTGGTGCTATATCTCAGCATCCAGAAGTCCCGTGCTAAAGTTAAGGTGGTAGGTGCATACATCTGATACGGAACCATGTTGTTTATAACAGAAAACACATACAGAAATGCAACAATGTATAGATTCTAAATTCAATGACCTCCATGTGAATAAGTTCTATAGTTCCTCCTTTAGAGGTAGGTAGCACACTCAACACATCAAAACGTCGACAATCACGGTACCAAGATAGGCTATCTTTGAGGAGTTCTGCGACCTGCACTCATGTCCCATACAAGTCAATTTTCACTCTCGTGTTAAACACTGTTGTTTTCCATTGTTGGACTTGGAAGGTTCATTAGTGTCCACAAGATTCATCTTAACCTGCTAGTTCATTAATAACTAGCAACTCAAAATCAGTGGACAAACATTTGTCTGAAATATCACATATTCAAAACTTTCATATACAATTGCACGGAATATAATGCATACCTTCAAAGGTGCTAGACTCACAAGATCGCAAGCACGAGCAGCAATCCCACCACAATTTGAGGAGATGGCAACAGTGCCAATTGAATCCGGACCAGGCTATAAAGCATTACATGAAGATTATTAGTAACAAAAGAAACTGACAAGGCACAGCTATTGCACCAAAGATGCTGAGAATAGGCTCAATGGATATACCTTCATCCCGATTATCTGCACCCAGTTGACAGCTGTTCCTGTAGCCTTAGGGAGGAACTCTGCTAGGGTCTTCTCAGCTATGGTGAGGAGGCTGCAGAAGCCAAAAGTATGTAAACAAATTGTGTCTGGGAATTGTAAGCATTTCTGCACACCTATGATGGGCTGAGGTTTATGTTACCCTGCTGGATGGCTAGCATCTCTAATGTGATGCTGATACCCTGGAACTGTCAGTTGTTGTGGCGCAATACTCATCCCCAGAGACTCGAGCCTTGAGACTGTGGTGGTCTGTAAAATGAATGGTGACATTTTCAAACGCAAGCTACCTAGGGAAGAATATTAAGAGTCTAACATCTCATAACGAAACCTGCTGGACCATTATAAACAAGAATGATAATGACTGAGATAAGAGTGTTCCTACAGAAAGTAGTTTGTGCTTCATGGATCCATTTTCATACACCAAATTAGAAACTTGCTTCTGGAGGCGTTCATTTTCTTCCATCAACAGCTTGTTCATCGCAGTAAGGTTCCAGTTAACAGACTGGAGCTCGGATGCTTCCTTTCTTTGCTTTTCCCGGCATCTAAGCACGCAAAACACACAGTCAATGAAGATGATAATGACGCTAAGATCCCAACGAGGGCTTGGAAACAGAAGGAATAACCTGCGGTTTTGGAACCACACTTTGATTTGCTTAGGATCGATGTTGGAGAGAATGGGGGAGTCTTTGACAAGTTGCTGCCTTTTAAAGGCGCTGGGTTTAGGGCACTCTGAGTACATTTTCTCAAGAACGTCCACCTGCTCCTGCGTATACCTAACATACCTGCCGCAATCTTGAGGCTGCTGTTGGTTCGGAGAATCCATGGGATGGAAATCAAACAGCCGGTACAAGGCTAGGAATGGAAACGGTCCTAACGTCGGAAGAGCGGAACATCCTCATCTCCTCCGTCATTCATGAACAGCACAACGCAAGGAGAGTTCGATTGTGTAGAATTGAGTGCCAGGGAGCAGTCGCTTCGTGGACAGAAAAATGAATGGACAGGCATCCGGCATCCCCAGGATATAAATAGAGAGAGAATAGAGGCAGCAAGAAGACGACAATGATACATTGATAGAGGGAGCAGCAGAGTAATAATTAGAGGGCTAGTAGTAGGGTTAGGAGATGAGATCGAAAGACACATTAAATGCCTGCAGAAAGATGGAAAATGAAAAGTAGGAGATGGCTACTGTGTTAAATATACTAGTGTTGATGTGATTGAGCTTGGAGGGAGGAGATTGCAGTAGTGGACTGTAGAGAAATAAGAAGAAAATGTAATTGATGTTGACGAATGTGCTGTCGATGCTCATACAGCAGCCTCAGCTCACGACCATCATTACTATCTTTCTGTCTAGGAAAATGAAAAAGACGATAAATACCAGTGTGTAGCAGCAGCACTCTGCTATTCTTCAGAACCCACTCATCTCAACAGCCCTCTCCCTCTCCCTCTCCCTCTCATACAATACAGGTAGTAGTAATTACTACTCGTATAGCACTAGGGTTTATCTCATACCATCCATATCAATGTATATATATGCTCTGGGCCTTCTGAGGCTTTTAACATGTGGATCGATTTTTTTGTTGCAAGGAAATCCGGCATACCCTTTGGCCAATAGACAAGGTAAATACGTAGGACCGTATTCCAGAACCAATAGTTATCACTACATCAACCTCCCAACTCCCAAAGTGCTCAACCTATTACTGATATTTTATTGTGAGCTGTCATGGAGAGCAAATACCCGAGTACCAGCCCACGCTTTTCAAAACCAAAATTTAGGTTGGTGCATTTTATTGTGAGCTGATTCATTTTGTTGACAGCTCTCCTTCTTCTTTGCATTCAAGAACCAACCCGCCTCCCCATCATCTAGGTCTTCTCAACGCATGCAAATACGGCTGCATTTTACACCAACACGCAAGGATAGTTCAAGTGAACAACACACGGTGATTGAAAGTTGAAAATGTTTTCGTGGTTTCTTTTTCTTATCATACACAAATCCGACTGACGTGAATATACTCAAATGCTTGTGTCATTCTCTTATGTCATTCTCTCATTTGTAGGTGTCTCGCATTCAATTATAAAAAGTTACACAACTTTTGTACATGACTAGCCCTAAAGGTGACTAGATGAGAGCTTATATATATAAGACCAAAACTAGCAGACAGGAAAGTTGATCGTTTCAACAATTCAAATTCCCATTCAATCATTAAGATAAAGTGTACCTTGCCAGATTTGCCAAGTTGGCCCGTGACTGTCGGCGTCCAAAATACCATGATAATTTTTGCATTGACTAATACAGGCTCCTCAACCACATTTGATGGTAGTGGCAGTCCTGATTGCTGAAATCCCATAAACTGCACGTTGACTTGACAACTCTACACCAATACCAGTAGACTAGAGAACCACAAACAACACTGATCAGGGTATGGGTAACTTACCAGCTGAGGTTCAGTAACTTACCACTGGTGGAGGACTATATGGCTGGGCAGTATAAGACTGTGCGAAAATGCTTCTGTAGTATGGATGAGGGTATGGGTAAGCAGTTTGTGCCTGGATTACAATATGGAAGACCCAATGAACATTATAAGACTGATCTCCTAGATAAAAAAAGCTATTAACTTGGAGCAAAAGGCACCATCAAGAAGAAGAAAAATCCGGTTTAAACGAATCAGTCCTTACCTGGCCAACGCCACTTCTGCCTGAACTAAGATCTGCTAGTATAAATGAAGAGTATTTAGGAGGAAAATGCAACCAGCGGTTGATTGGATTACAAAACCTGTAAAGTAAATACAGTATTAGGCAGTCATCATATTCAACTTGTAATGTAAGGTAAGGTAAGACGCAGAGTAAAGTAACAACATAAGAGCGACTGGATATTTGGGCCTGGACCGCAAATTAATTTAAATGTTCATCTGAATCGATGGATGGACCAAACGGTTCTCATCTCAATAAATGCGAACTAATATATTAGACTCGGACAAACCCTTCGATTTCATTCTGTTCTTCATTTCTCTCTCCTCCCTCCTTTGTTTATCTTTATCTCTATCTCTATCTCTATCTCTCCAACCCCCATCGCTTCCTCCTCAATCTTCCAAGTTTCACCCGAGCATAGCATCCTACTCATATCAATCCTTTTCATCCAATTCTGGTACGTTTATTTATCATCCAATACCCGTTTCCACTGATTTCTATCTTTGCATCTTTGCTGTTCATCATTCAATTATCTGATGCGCCTACGACTACGTATTTGTGTCTTTCTCTTGTTTTCTAATCTGATGCTTCTGTTTATATTTTGCAACGATATGTTAGCATAATTTCGTGTCTCCGTAAAAGCTGCCTCATTTTATCTGGAATGCAATCTTCTCTTGGGTGCTTGTCTCCAACTGCTGAACATGAATTTTACGCTGCTATGTAATGTCCTATACTAACTCAGACATCATTTCTTTGATGGATAGAATTTGGGTGGATGTATGCAGCACAATGAATCATCGACCCTCTGAGCTTGGCAGGCCAACATCAAGTAGGTTTACTATTTTACTAATGATCTGAATTGGTAAGTGCATTTCGTATGAGCTATTGAAATTATAGTCTGATCGTCAGTTCAAAAGATAATGAGCGGCTTTATACTTTCCTCCACTTTTTGGAAAACAAATCGTTTGGCTGCTGCACTAAACCATGTTTTTGGTATATTTTAACTTTGCTAAAGGGGTGGATTATTTGCACAGCTAAAAGAAAATTAAAGGACCTTCTGCTTCAGCGTGATAATCACAACTGTGCCGATTGCGGTGCGCCTGATCCCAAATGGGCGTAAGTATATGTACATTAACCAATTCTTTTAGCTGTTTTGTTTGTTCCAGGCGTTAAAATGATTTTTTCGTAACTTGTATTAAACTACAGAATTTTGATTTGATGTGCGTTCTGAACAAATTTTCAGTTCCGCGAACATTGGTGTGTTCATATGCTTAAAATGCTGTGGTGTGCACAGAAGCCTTGGTACTCACATCTCAAAGGTAAACACTGTTTTTACTGACAACAACAATTTGAAATCACCCTATAGTAGCACGAAACAACCATTGGATTTTAACAGCAAAATATTCATACTGGTCATATTGGTCAGCACTCTAGTTCAGTATAACATTTTGTAGTCTATGGTTTCGTTGGTCTTTGAAGGCTACAATCTTATAAATTTTATTTTATATTGTACATCAGGTCTTATCTGTGACATTGGATGAATGGTCCGATGAAGAAATTGATTCCATGGTTGAAGTTGGCGGAAACTCTGCTGCCAACTCAATTTTTGAGGCTTATATTCCAGATGGATTCTCGAAGCCCAAACCAGATGCTAGTCACGAGGAACGCATGAAATTCATTAGGTAAGGTAGATACTTGGAAATAACTTGGCTGTATGTGTTTATGTTCATATTCATTTTAGCATCATTGCAAAAGTAGTTTCATCGTTTATGATTCTTTTGTCTGTAGGTCTAAGTATGAGCTTCAAGATTTTTTGAAGCCCAGCCTGCGGATTGTATCAATGCCTGCTGGAAAAAGCTCTCTGCAGGTGAATAGGAAAATAATGGATACTTTCAGAAGTTCATCAACGCAGAAAACTGTAAGATTCAAAACTGATGTGAAGCTCGTTTATGGTTGGCAGGATATTTGCATACTGGAATTAATTTTCTTTACGTATTCTGTAAGGTTTCTGATTCATGTGTTTTATTGGTTCTCACAGGAGGGAATGGATGAGTTTATAGGACTAGTTAAGGTCAAGGTTGTCAAAGGCACAAATCTAGCTGTCAGAGACATGCTTTCCAGTGATCCTTATGTTGTTTTAACTCTTGGTCATCAAGTAAGCTGCCATTATTTACATTCTCGACTATTTATATCCCAATCTGGCCACAGTCCCGTCTGACTGTGTTTTGATGATTTTTTTTTTCCTCAGCCACTTAATGACAACCTCATTTATTACTTTCAAGATTTTTGTTGATGGATTCTCTAGTAATAAATCAATTCTGCCATGCTAACTGCACATCATTGCATGTACTGGTACTGATATATGGCTCTATTCGTGTTAAAGAATAACCATGGGTTGTTTTTGCTGTTTTATTTAGACTGTTCAGACAGCTGTGGTAAAAAGTAATCTGAATCCAGTCTGGAATGAAGACCTCATGCTTTCAGTTCCTCAGGGATACGGGCCTATAAAACTAGTAAGCTTCTTCTTGGGAGTGAGCCAATATGATTTGCAAGATCATCAGTTTACCTGATAATGCATTCGTTAATATCAATTGATAATTAAATCATATAAAATTATCTGATTGCAGAGTGTATTTGATCATGACACATTTTCTGCTGACGACGTTATGGGGGAGGCTGAGCTAGACATGCAACCCCTCATTACGTCAGCCACTGCATTTGGAGATGCTGGTATGTTTGGAAACATGCAGATAGGGAAATGGCTGAAATCGCACGACAATGCCCTCAAAGAGGACAGCATCATCAACATAGTTGATGGGAAAGTGATACAAGAAGTCATGCTGAAGCTCCAGAACGTGGAGTCGGGAGAGTTAGAATTAGAACTAGAATGGTTGGAGCTGGACGGATAAACTGTTTCATCGGCCTCCTTGATATTTTACCCGATCCTCTTATATATTCTTCGCCGTGAAAGTACAACGTTTGTTAATATGGCTTGTCTAAATTGTGAAGCGTAAAACTGTAAGAAAATTGAAAGAATTTGATTGTAAATGATGTCATCAAATGTGAAAAGTGTGCAAGCAGGTTTTCAGTTTCAAAATTTGATTTCAACAACAGAAGAAAAAATCATTTATATTCCAACATTTACACAGTACATCATCATATGATGAATAACCATTACATTCAATCCATACAAATAGTTTTCACCTGCATAAGGCATTGGCAAACTGCCAAACCAAAACCGAGAGCAAACTAAAACCACATCTACCAACCAAAACATCCAGGCTAGCTCTACTTCAAATCTACATATGCTACTATGCAAACTAGTTTCCCATGTTCTTTTTTCTTCTGGATACTTGGTATACTCATATTGTTGAACCTAAACCAAAAACATATACATGATTGTAAGTAGATTTAAAAGAGTTGGATAAAGGAAAAACTAAAAACAAGGGGGCACCAGGTCACTACTAATGACACAATCACACTAATAGTACCTTGATAAAGATGCTTACGATGCGATTTAGTGGATTCTCCGCTTACCTCTTTTCTCACCAGCTTCAAAATCTCAACAATCTGAGACTCACAAGATGAATGTCAAAGCCAAGATAACAAATTAAAATTAATTGAACCGGAAGCAAGCTAAATATACTCTGCTTAACTTAGAAGCATTAAGTAATTACTAACAGTAAGTACTTTGACAGAAGGAACAAATATATTTCATATTCCTAATTCAAGAATTTTAGTACAGTTTCGCGAGGTATGAAAACAGCCACATATTTTATATTTTTACATTTTATGAGAACATTCTTGTATCAACTAATATTTCCTATGATGCAGGCACACTGAAGTGATGGTTTACCATCTTCTCGGCATATTACCACATTATTTACTGACAAAGCCACATGCTTCTCCGAGTGAATGCATGTGTAAGAAATCCTATAAAATACTTCATGTGATTGACCTAACAAAATTTCTTTTTGTAATACTCAAAAAAGACTGAAGAGAACAAGTCTAGGCTCTTACCCCTGGATAATGTTTCAAAATTGGAGAATAATGATCAAGTGCTATGTATATCTTCTCAAGAAGATTTATAAGAACATCCACCTCATCCCCTAGAAGATCAACCTAATACCAAAAGTAATCAGTTAGAACATTCTAAATGTCATTAAATATAGTAAACATTAAGATGGACTATACCCTAGCCCTTATAAGGTATTAGTTATATTTGATGCAGGGCTCTCATCCTTGATCAAACAAACGTGTGGTCATTTACATTTTCCAGAAAATTTTGCATCTATTTTATTCGACCGAGGTGTCACAGCATATGTACCTCAGCTTCAGCCTTCTGAAGATCCAAACATCTTTTTTCAAGCCTTTGCTTGTACAGCAATCCTGTTCTTCTTTGTATATTAGATTTCTTAATAAGATAACTGAGTTGAGTTCCAACATCTTCCAACCTGAAAGTCAAGTGGTCAACTGCATTCAGTTAATATCTCTATTTTCTCATAGCCCCACACATAAAAAATATTGGTTACGCCTGCAGATAATAGATGTAGTTCATAAAACATAACGGATACTGAGAGTTGCACTGAAAATTATACTATGTATCAATCCCCATCCAAAGTATGGTCAAACTCAATGTTCCATTGAGCTGTTTCTCAATCAATTGAGCTAAGGTTCTTAGTTTGGTCATGCTTGTTTCCAAACAGTTTGCATGAACAATTTCCAATTCTTTATAATTAAGGGGTGCACTTAATATACATAATAACATCCAATCAGCCATGTATAGGAAGCAAACCTTGAATTTTTAATTTCAATATCTTCTGCCACTCTGCATTCAAAATCAGCAATTTCCCTTGTGAGTCCAAGAACTAGAGCACGCATCGTTTCTACTTGCTTCCTGTGCTCCTCTTTTTCTCTAACAATTAATGACAAAGCATTTTGTTTGTCTTCACTAAGAGTAAGTAGCATAGCTCTTTCTTTGTTGATTTTATTGAGTTCCGTCAGCATAAACTCATGTTTACCATACAGTTCATCCATTTGTACCTCAAGCAGTCCATTTTTTTCAAACGCCTGAGCCAATTTAGATTGTAAATCCATGATTTCCTTACTGCTATTGAAAATTAACAGTTTCTGAGCTTTTGTGTTTTCCCTTAATCTATTAACCTCTTCATTGACAATGTCAAAGTGTTCCTTTGTTTTGGTCAATGCAGCTGTTACTTCAACCATCATCTGCTCTTTTTCTTGTACAGCTTCTTGCCATGAGTTTAGCTCTTGTGTCAATCGTTCCTTCTCTTCAACCTCCAGATATAATACCTTCTCTCTTTCCAAAATAGTTTTCTGAAGAGAGACCTGTAGCTCGGAATCTTTTGCTGCTTTCGCATGCATCGCAAGGAGACTTTGTTCAAAACTTTTGATAGCTTCAATTAAACTAATACCCAGAAGCTCTTGGATGATCGTATGCTCAATATCTGAATCTCTGACAGCAGGTTCCTGAAAAGAACACCCACACGCCTCTTGCTCCTTAGTAGACTGAATCTGAGATTTTGGCTGATCTTTAGCAGTAAAGTTCGTCTCCTTAAGAATACATTTGTGTATCTCATCACTGATTGCAGCTTCCAGACGCATGTCCCTTATTGTATTGTTAAGATTTTGTATCTTCTTGAGAAGGTTCATCTCTGTAAATGAATGCCGACTCATTTTTTCTTGTGCTTCGGCAGCAAAAACTGAGAGGCGTTTAAGTTCATTCTGTGAATTGCTTACCAAGCCTTTGAGATGATGATTTTCCGAGAGAGCATTATCCAGTCTACTCTTCAAGCTGTCGAAGCCTTCAACTGAATTTCTCAATTTAGTTACATTCTCATTTCTAGAGAGAATGGCATCAAGTTTAAGAATGACTTCTGGGATACTTTTCCTCAGTGCATTGAATTCCTTATCCTTCTTTAAAAGCATAGAAGGTCCCCTTCGTTTAAGACTGAAGTATTCTTCAATCATTTCATGTATTACTGACTCATGATCTCTCTTCATCTTAATCATTTCAGTCTTCAAATAATTGAACAAACCTTCCTTTGTCATGTGTTTAAATTGAGCGCACTCCAAAATTTCAGGTATGATAGTTTGAGGATCATGCTTGACATTACCTTCCCACAGCGAAGTTTTACGATGGAAAACATCAGTTCTTTTAGCATTATTCCATTCTTCATTGAACTCAGCAGATCCATGAGAAGCTAAGCCATTACCTGACATTGGCAGTGCCTTAGATATGACACCCAGTTCTACGCGCAGTCTTGAGAGCTCTCCTATAGAATCACACCAGTTAACATTAACGCTCACATGGTTATCATCACATTCCTGAGACCCACATGCAATCTTTTCCGTTAAACCAAGAATGCCGTGTCTGATAACCATAGCCTCAATCTCTTCTTGAAGATGTTGATCCTGTTTCCATTCTCGGAGTGAAGTTCCACATAAATGAACAATATTATCCGCATTCTCGAACGCATTCTCCACGATAAGTTTTAACGAATCAAGAGTTTTGTCGACATCAGTCCATCTTTCAGCCTTTTGGTCATGAAGGGTACTGTTCAGCCCAACCACTGCTGTACCTGGACCAATCCTCACGAGAGAACCATAACCTTGCATATTGTTGATGTCATTCTGCAGCCTTAAGAACTGCTCATTAGCTGAAGCTATCATGTCTGCCAAAGAGCGTCTCAACCTATCATGCTCCACAAAAAAATCAGAACCCCGCGGATGTGCCTCATAGTTATGTCCCAGCTCATGGAGACTGGTTGAGTGATATTCAACCTCATCCATGTGGTAGTAAGTCAAGCTTTCCTTCAATTTAGCGACCTCTAATTCTTTCATTTTGATTCTTTCATCTGCATCTTGAGCAATTGCATTAACCATTCCCTTGATGACAGAATCACTGACCATTCTGGATATGGTCAACCTGTCATTAATATCGTCCAAATATAAATCCAAGCCTTCAAGTAGTTCACCCTCGACATTGTCATTCCCTGAGGTACTTGCTGAGATACTCGGCTCCAATCCATCACTAGATGATGATGTGCCCCAGTCTGCATCCATAATGAGTTCCTCCTCCATGGATGATGAATTCAGCAGAACCAAAAACAATTAAGCATGCTCATAGCATACTGCTGATAAAGCATCACATAAATCAATTCAATTATCACCTATAAATGAAGTCAATTCATAGTAATAAGCAAAACACAGAACACACCATCAGTTGGATCAGTGAGTTTAATTAATTAGGCTACTTGAAACTGGAAGTTGAATAACTTCCTTTCTTGATGAACTAAACTTTGAAACGCGAGTTCATTAAACATATAAAAGAGTAGGATGAAAAGAAGAAAGCTTACTCGTGATATGCAGAAGGCAAGCAAGGTCGAATGGAAGGCAGCAGCGTGAGGATGAAAATTGGAAACCAGGCAGTCAATTTTAGGGCTCTAAGACAGAGGGGAAAGGAACGGAGGGTGGGATTAAGGGAGGGAGAGGAGCAAAGTTGGTTGACCTCACCGACCCAAGCCCTAGACCTAGACCTAGAGAGAGATTATGCGGAAGCAAGCAACCACCGCTGCTGCTACTGGGTGCCTGCCTATTCAATTCAAATCAATTTAGTTAAAGCGGATGAGGCAGTGTGAGAAAGACACATGCATATGAGACAGAGAATCATCCATCCCTAAAACCAGATTAATTTCCCGACCAACTCTGGACGCAATTATTTTAATTTATATCTCTTCTTAACCGAACCGAATCCCTATAAAACCAACCGAATCGATGCCCAAGTGTCAAACCGAACCACAAACGCAATATGAAGAAGCTTGTAGTCGAATAATAAATACTCTGCTTGGCCATCGTCTAAGAATTGTGGGCAGGGCAGGGCAGGGGAGGATGCTCTGTTGATTTCTATGAAAGTAAAGTTGCAAGGCATATGCACCCAGCAGGTGCTAAACTAGCGGCTGTTGGCAGGTGTTGAGAAGATTTTAGCTTTTTCAGCCTTAAGCCTCTCAACACCTGCTCTAGCTGCTGCTAATTTAACACCTGCTAAGATTTAAGGTTGAAAAACTAAAATTCTCTCACCACCTCAGGCAGCTGCTAAACTAGCAGCGGGTGGGTGCATATGCTTTGATAGCTTCAAATCTCCCTCTGTCCCTGTGCAGCAGCTCTTGGGTTTGCAGAAACAAATGGATTCATACTTTACTTGATGCTTCGTCCTGGTTCCATTTTACTACTATTTTATTGTATAAAGTATCTTCATCGATATGAGATATCACTTGGATGATTAAATGTGTAGCCATTCATGAACCGGTTAGACTATTCATCATCTATTAAGACGTGATCCGAGTTTAACGTATAGAACCTTCTGGTTTCGGAAACCAGAGTTTGATGAACCAGTTAGCATTGTATGTGCTTTGGTACCATGCCCTTGCAGTTTCTGAGATTCTTGAAACTTGTAACTCATCGAGATGCATAGGAAGGAAATTAATTACATTACACAAGATCCAAACAGCAGAATTAAGAGTTTGAGAATGATAAGCAGTTACATCATCAGATAGCGCCCAAGTTCTTCAGTCCAAGTACCACACCGACACCGATTATGTGCCCGACAGTGCCACAAGCCAAAGTGTCAGCTAGTGTGAACCCAGCTGGGTCTCCTGTCTGCAGACCTGAATCCCTCGTCTCCAGCTTCAGTCCTGCAGTTGCTTTCTTGTTCGCTGAGGGTGCCAATCCAAACCTTCCCGCGAACAACATCAGCGTTGTTGAAGTCACCATAATCTGCAGTTCCATCACCAAATCAAGTTCATGTTACAAAATATGGCATATCCATTTCCATTACTCATACCAAGTTTGTGGATGATCCAATGAAGTCGCAACGCGCTCCTAGAGCTCCCTTGCCCTTGTTTCTCCTCGGTAGAGCCACGGCCTGCACGACAGATTATGCATTTACAAAGACAGAAGAGCAGACAAATCTAGAAAATGGAAATGCAGCTTCAGATTGCTGACCATGTTTTGGATTGAGCCAGAGGTCAATGGGATGGCCTTCAGGCCAGTGAACTGAGGAATGCTCACCACAGTAGCAGCCATCTGATAAACTAGCCTACCTTTCAACTGATCAAAAACTCAATGCGGTGCTAAAAGCTCACAACGTTTCACTCTCTATTGATGATTTTTATTCCAGCACTGGATGATTTGTTCAGAAAAAAAATGGACTAATGTGCACCACACAGCAATATTTCCACTCTGTGGACTCAAAAAGCCAGAGATGGATACACTTGGATGCTCAATGATTACCTGGCTCTCTCTTATTGGCCTCCCAAAACTGGATAAGGCTCTCTTCCGAGTTACAATCTGTATAACAAGGTTGAAGATGAAACTGGCATCTTTAATCACTGTAAATGCTCAGAGTTTGTTATCACAGATTTTAAGATTACAGAATATTCCTCTTCATCCCAAAAAGAAAACCATAACAAGATTTTCATGTTTTAATACAATAAGATATCAGGTAGTCATATATTTAAATCTGGGACAGGTCCTTAAATTCTTAACCTGTCGACAAAGCTAAGTACATAAACATGTCACCAAGCCTCAAAAATCAGCTACCAAAAAGCACCTTGGAGTCTTCCTCAGAATGAATTAGATGTACATGTAGGCCAAAAAAAGTTAGTTGCTCTTTGCCTTCACCTGCAAGATGGGCTCTCAAATGTTGGCTTCCATGAGTAGCAGAAGCTTGTGCATGCTTGATCAGAATCTTCTAATGTGCAACAGCAGCACAACTCCACAGACTACCCATAAAATTTGTCGTGGTAATTTATGCTTGGGTATCTGAGGCGAGGCTGAGCTGACCAACCTGGCAAACATACACACACAGTCTTTGTTAAGCAAATGGAAGATCTGAAGAACTTGAAGAGCAAAATAAATGAACAGCATACCCAGAAGTAGCGTATATACATTTTTCATAGCCTGTGGAAGGAAGCAAGTAAGTTGACAGCAATCATTAATGGTGTCTGGAAAAATATTTATAAACCAAAAACAAGTGATAGAAAGTATTATGTTTACTTGGATTGGTGTTGGTTAGAGTAGCTGTACCGCCAAAATTGCAAGCAATATCAGAGTTGCCATTCTGCTGATAATAGTAGTTGAATGCATATGAAGCATGAGACAGAAGAGTGTCTGGGTCGAAACAAGGACCACCCTTTTGAATATGGCGGCAGTCGGCCATTCCCAGTCCACAAGCCCAGTCTAATGCACTCTGTAAGTCGGCTTGTGAAGCCCCAGGTAGAGCTACGCACCAAGTTGTGCCGCCAAGAAATGTCGTGTTGCCTTCTGGTGGAGAATAAGTTATGGGTTGGATTGCTGCGTCTACCTTCTCTTGCACGTCTGCCTCATTGCCATAAACTGAAACAACGTAACAGCTTAAAAATATGAGAAACGCACTGATTTTCATTTGTAACAGCTGAGAAAGCTTAGCAAAACATGTTACATCTGACAACACCCCTCAGCAGCATTGCCATATTCAACCCAAATCATTCTTCAGATATTCAATTTGACTAAAATGCCCACAATTGAAACCAACATTTGAAGAAAGGAAGTGGAAAAAAGAGAAGAACAAGGTCATACCAAGAAAGCTTAAGAGGCTGAGCAGTACCAAGGGCTCACAAAGCAATGACTTCATTCTCATCTCCATCACCCACACCACAGAACTTCCTTTATTCAATTTTTGAAGTCTATCTTGTGTCTGCAAAGGAGAAGTTGAAGGACTCTGAGAGCTGAATAAGGGTTATAAAAGCAGGAGCATATGAAGAAGAATCAAGAGTTTCTTGGAACAAAGTTTATGTTCCTGGGTGCCTTTGGCTACCTATTATTTTCCATGATCTTTTAGGAATGCAACCAAGCAAAGCCAATGACAATGATGACTTATGAAGCTAAGTACTATACACAATTCTGACACTGAGGAGTACATCAGGATGACAGGACAGGACAATGTATACAAATCTAATATGCAATGTACTACTACACCATCACCATTCTTCAACTCCATACCTTGCTGATGGCCTTTATGTCAGGACTGAAATCTTCTCAACGTGGATGCATACAAAATACTTTATTTCCTTACCTTTGCAACCAAGTCTGGTCTCCTGCTGGATGCATACAGAAATCATTCATTTTGAGCATAAACTGGATGGCTGTTATGTTGACCTTACAAGTCCATCCCACATTTGGCCCAGCTGAAATTTAGATGAGTCTCCATTCCCAGCCAAGAAGCCCAAACTTGCAAGATTCAACTATTCTAAGGTTCATTTGTTACAAAAACTCAAATTCTTTTTCAAACAAAATCTGTAAGTAGAGAGCACTGTTGTACTGGGAAATATGGAAAAGTAAACAAAAATAAGAACTTTAGGCACAGAGGCCTAAAGATATATATACAGTAGACTACACACCCTCATCTGGCATCACAATATCTGTTGCTTTCACTAAATGGGGTAAATTTTTTTAAATCAGTAATGTACTGGTGGGTTGATAATCCCCACAAATCTAACTTTAGCCCTTATTCTGTGGGTTTTTAAGGCTTGCAGTTTTTCTATTACACGTTCTGCTTCTGCTATTCATAAAGTATATCAATAAAAGAAAATAAGGTGATCTATATAGCGTCTAATAAGAGGACCAAATGTATTAATGAGATGTGTGATGACGAATACAGTACTAGGTAAACAGGCTGATCTGATACTTGTTGTCTTCAATCTTGAAAGGGTTTCATTTTGTGATTAGCAGATTTGTCACTGTATCCGCAAACAACAAACAAACATGCCGACTCCAAGGTGTTTAAGATGTTCTCTCAGCTTAACAAAGGATTTGAGTGATTCCTGGGGAAGTTGATGCCATTAAATTCATTCAGGCCTTGAGGGTCATGTAACTTAGGATGGAATATTTTGGTTGGCACTTTTGAAGACAACAAAGTCCTTGTAAGATCTAATCATGGGACCTCTCATTCAATTATATGAATAGATACATACATGCAGACATAATGTGTCACAACCTTCCAATCAAATCAAACTGCCTTGGCATACATGCATGGGAAACATAAATGAACATCAGCAATCCAAATCTCATCCTATCCTATGGACCTTTCACTCTTTCAGTTTTAAGAAACAAGATATAAAACATCTACTTAATCATATGTACCATATTGCCCTAATCCAGCATGACAAACATCAAAAACATATCATGTGTGCTCCCTAGCAGAGTAGTGTACAAAAAAACACATTATAACACTCAAATAGTAATAATTAGTTGGATCTCTGTGCACCTGACCTGATTAGTACAATACTTAACTGACCTTGACGTTCCTTACCGCATCATCTCACATTTTAAAACCATGTCTTCACAGGTCATAAAGTCAATGCCATCGACACTGCAATTCAAATAAAGAATGATTCCCAACAACGCGGTTTGAGACTTGTTGTGTTGTGAGCTTCAAATGAAATTTAAAAAGTTCCAACAAAGCATAGAGATGAGAGATCCTCCCAGTAGGAAGAGAAAAAACTCGAGGACTTTGCCACATGGGTTGTATATTAGTTTAAAGACTAAATGTAATCTAAACACTGGACGCTGACAGACCTAGCACCACAAAATGTCTAATGTTTGTATAACAGTTGTTAAGTACCTTGATTGATGAGAAGCTTCATCCAGCTGGGTTGGAGGAGCCTCGTTGGTTGAATGGAATGGAGTCAATTCACCATCACCATGCAAGTTGGTTTCCTACGTTATTGTTTGGTGTTACCTTAAATACCTTCCTCAACGACCTTCTCTCCTTGTTCCTCCCCAGCTTTTCTGCTAATTTCTTATATGTATATTAAACCTCTTCTGTCACCCATCCATCCTTCTTCCAAGTTCCATCTCATTCCTACTCTGACTCTTCCCAGCTGCACAACCCTACCCTGTCCTCCCCTAACCTATACTAACCTCTCTGCACCATCCTGTTCCTGACATCTCTTATACCAAACCAGTAAAATCCATAGCTTCCCACTCTTCAAAGTCCTGACCCGAACATTCAATGCTCTGCTTCCTCTGCGAACCTCAAATTTCATCAATGGCTGTTTTCACAGAGTATTAGGTGAAGTAACACCCCCTGTGATACACCCCCAGTATCTCAATTTTCTCTCACCAACCTTCTTCTTCAAAAAAAAAAAAAAAAAAAAAAGGAAAACTATGTTGCCGGAACAAGCGGACTACTACAACCGGCATTCGGACTTGAGCGACGACACCATGCTGACATCAACCTCCAGCTCCATCAGCAGCACCAGCACCCGCACCACCACTGATTGCACCAGCTTCAGGTCCATCTCCTTGCACTCAGCAGACTGCTTGTCGAGCCTCAAAATGAAAGGAGAACATCTGATTGAACAAAAGCAGTCATCGCCATTAGGCATCCACGACTTCCGCATCCTCAAGCTCATCGGAGCCGGCGACATAGGAAAGGTCTACTTGTGTCAGCTGAGGACGGATGAAAGCTGCTGCTACGCCATGAAAGTCATAGACAGAGACGTGTTGGAGTTGAAAAAGAAGACCCACAGAGCTGAAATGGAGAAGGAGACTTTGAAGCTGCTCGATCATCCGTTCTTGCCCAAAGTCGTTGCCCAGTTCGAAGCCTCGCGTTTCTCATGCAATGTAATCGAGTACTGCTCCGGCGGCGACCTCCATTCTCTCCGCCACCGCCAGCCCAACAAACGCTTCAATCTCTCCTCCACTAAGTAATACATCAAGTCGTTCATTAACATACAGCTCTTTCTATAAACTGGAATTTGAGATTGATGAGCCTTTCTTATGATGTTTGATTCAACAGGTTCTATGCAGCAGAGGTGTTGATGACCCTAGAATACCTTCACATGCTCGGAATCGTCTACCGTGATCTGAAGCCAGAAAACATCCTCCTACGATCCGACGGGCACATCATGCTAACCGATTTCGATCTCTGCCTCCTGTCATCCTCAACCCCAACGATCCAAGCCCTAGATACTACAACGAATCCATCTCGTTCTCAACCCTCCTGCCTCCCAAACTTCCACTCCCGAAAAATCCAAACCCTAGCCACCCAACGCACGTTCGTGGCCGAGCCCACATCCGCCAGATCCTCCTCCTTCGTCGGCACCCATGAGTACGTTGCCCCCGAGGTCGCATCAGGAAACCCACACGGCAGCACGGTAGACTGGTGGGCGTTTGGAATCTTCCTATACGAAATGATGTACGGCCGCACGCCGTTCGCCGGCGAGAGCAACGAGATCACGCTGCGTAACATCGTCAAGACGACACTGACGTTCCCGAAAGGTGCGGAGATCAGCTTGGAGGAGGTCCGCGCTAGGGATTTGATCGTTGGGTTGTTAAACAAGGACGCAACGAGTCGGTTGGGGTCAAAGAAGGGTGCGGCGGAGATCAAGTCGCATGCTTTTTTCAAAGGTCTAAACTTTGCATTGATCAGATCGAGTAGACCTCCGGAGATTTATGGAAAGGAGTTGGGGAAGGCAAAAAGTGGAAGAAGAGAGGCAATCACTGCTTTTGATTGTTTTTGATATGCCGGCCGACTGGTTACCGGATTTTGTAGCTGGCGGTTGATGTGTACATATGTAAAACCAGGTCTGATCCAAATCTCTAGTTACACATTTGCCAAATTTTACATAGGGAAGAGGCACCGCCCCGCACCGCTCTTGTTGTTGCTCCACTGCATTTTGCTTCACGAAACAACAGACTGAAACTCTTGATGTGCATAGCCATTACAGTGATAGAGGAACCAGCTCCTTGGTCATCCAAGCCCTAGAAAGACATGATTCCAGTTTTCTCTGAACAGCATATGAATATTGATCCTTATACTTCGATTTACAACTCTTGGATCCTGTTGTGCAAGCCTCAAATACTCCAGTATAGATTAATCAACAATCCTATTTCACCTCATCATAGTTTAACCTCAAACTCGGTTATCAAAAAATTGTAACTGAGCACAAGTACCATCAAACGAAGAAGCATCCAGAAACGGAACCGAGCAACCAAAGAGCAGTCTAAGAACTCGATCAGCATTGGAAACCGCGATTTCCAAGGCCTGTGGACTGTGGTCGAATCGAAGTGAATTGGGGAGCAGAATAAACCCTAGAATATAAGAAACATAAAGAAGAGTAATATTTGAAAAACATCTAAAATCCGAGACGAGGGTAACGACGTGGATAGCGAAAGCAAAATCTAAACGAGTGAAACAAACTGGGCCGCTGTCAAATTTGAAATCCTCAACCGGGCCCAATAACGACTCGGCGAAACAAAAATCTCTTTAATGTAAGAATATTAAAGACACCCATTATTAACATAAAATGAATTCAACAGGCATCTTCTTGCTCGGTGTTGAGTTGAGTCAACATGACGTGGCCCACACAATCCAACTCTAAACCTTTATTAGATCTTCTTATATTGTGCAGAGAAGAAGAAACACAAGCTCGGTTGTACAAGTAGTTAATTCAAACCACAGTTTAGAACACTAACTGAGGTCATGTCACGTGTCCCTTTTGTATGCAATTTGGTGATGATAAATACGGTATCTAAACCACCGGTACCAACAATAACTTAACCTACTGCTGCTTGCAATTTTGCATTATCTAAACAAAATACAATCATTTAATTAGTGGTTTGCTTTACGTGCTGATTAAAGACAAACAGCGCAATGATTACGAGAATGATGCTGCTAAATTGGACCACAATTTTCAAAAGGGTTGGTTGGTTGGATCTCAAATCTGGGAGATTAAAGCAAATGATTTGGTAGATGATTTAACTAAGCAGGAGAAGCATATACTAAAAGCTCATGGGAAAGAAACTGGGGAGACGACATACTATACATAAATCTGGAGTTGAGAATTCTGTCACCCAGAACATGGTCAGGAAAACATATGTACATGTTGACTGCTGATGCCTTGTTTTATTGTTTCTCCATCTAGCTTGCTTGCAAGAATGACACATCTAATTATGTATGTGCAGATTAGTCAACTCTCACAATAATCATACACTTGATGGTTATGGTGGAAAATATATTTTAATTGATGAATAAAATGACGATGAATTTTTTTTATGATATGAAATTGAGGGTATTAAATATTTCAATATAATCAGTATTGTAAAATACAAATTTAATGAACTATAATATTTGAGATTTCTTTGACTGGATATATCAAGTGACACTGAACATTAGGTGTTTTTGTATGATATGTGAGAATCCTTGGTAGAAGACATGGTAAATGTTATGAGTTTAGTATTTTTCGCATGACAATGCTCTTCTATAAAGCAAAAGACAATCTTACTCATTTGGAGTATGGGTGAGGACAATAAAAACGATGCATTCATCATTAGTAATACTTGCAAACCCTACTGGGATCTTCTACTTTTTTTTGCAGCTTCTATTATCGAGAAACTCCTATCTATGCTTAGACGTTTGTATTCATTGACAAACAGTGACCAAATAAGCTGGTCGTATTAGGTTAAAATGGTAGGGCATGCAGTGACACACTAAGAGACATATTATATACATGTAGCGCCACATGGTGGAATAGGATGGAACTCTGAAAGTCAAAAAAGAATTGGGTAGCTGCAGTAGGCGGTGCGGCCTAGCTACATGGATTCTGGAAATGTACACAACCTGAGTCAGACCACTAGGCTCAGTCAGTATGTCGGTCAACTATTATGACAAGCTTCCATTTTCACGTCATGAATGAAAACCCTAACTCGACCCCTCTTCCATTTTTTCTCAAATTTTAAAGGCCATGCATTGGGGTGATAAGCTTGGGTGGAGCGCCGAGTATATGCCACGAGTGGCGCCGCATGGGATGGGATGGGCTGGTTAGTTATATTCTATTTTAATAATTTAAATTAATGTATGATGGAGGGAATATTTATATAATACTAATGAGGGGAATTGAGTCAAGGAAAGGTGGCGGTGAGTGGAGAAAAATCTGAGATTGAGGAAATACAGAATTCGTAGGACCCAGAAATCTATGAAATCTGAGCTCCTGCAGACCACTTTTAATTTAATTTCCCCCCACTCTTTATACTCTTCAATTTAAATAAATAAATATATCCCTTTCCCACTATGGATTAAATAAATATATTTTGATTTATTTTTTGTAGATGGATAAAGCTGTAGGGTTTTAAGGACAAATTTGTGACTGAATGAATGCCTTAATATGATGATATACAGTAAATGAAGGAGATACAGTGGGAAATGAAAATAAATAATTAGGGAAGGAGACGAAACTTGTAACATTACATGATAACAACAGTGGCCAAAATTATCGGTAGGTGTTGAATTTATATCTAGTGTAACCAAATCATCAAATAACATATTTTGATTTATAACGATCAAAATTTACGTGGAGCAAAATTTTACTAATTAAACTTCATATTGTATTTATAAATCAGTAATATAAATTTATTTTATACTAATAGATTGTATTCCCAATAACTTTACACCATAAAATCAAAAGCAAACCAAAACACATACCGTCATAGCTGTCCACGATTCATGCAATGAATGCACTATTGGCAATTAAATCAACAGGTAAACAATTATCATTTTATATTAATTAAAGAACATGTCACGAAAGCAATCAAAAGTGAATTATTTTGATCTTATACAAAAGTTATCATTTGTCTCGTAAAAGGTTTCGAAATTTTTATTAAGGAATGATTATATTAGCTTATTCATCAAAGTAGATATGTAATAATTTTTTAATTGTACCATTTATAAATTATAAGAAGCAATCCCATCTTTTTCTTATATAATTTTCTTATGGACTTATACCTGAGAAAGAGGATGCGGAATTAATTAATAATAATAATAATAATTGGGGGAACATGGCCTGACTTAATAATTTATTCCCCGTCCTGTCCCAATATTGATGTCTTTATTACTCAACTCACTTTCATGTATCCTCTTCTATTCATTACCTATTTTACAAACTACACCATTAATTAAAGACATTGGTCCCATGAAAGAAAGCAACTTCCTCTTCGTAGCCTTATATCTTTGGTTTGGTAGGTATGATTGATTAATCAAAGGCCGAGAAACCAAGCTGCCTTCTAATAATATCTCCCCACTATAAATCCATTCAACCCACACACCTCATCCATATCAAATTCAATTAATCATACATTCCGATGGGGGTGCATACAAATCAAGTTCAATAATATGTATATATATATTTGAAAAATAATTCTGTTAATAAAAAATTAGGAAACCGACCACATCCCATCTTAGACATGAACTAATCCTACTTGTAAATTCTAATTAAATACTAAACCTAGTATTTCACATCATGTCCGTCTACGGCACGTAATTACGACATGCCCGATCCTCCGCTCGGAGCTTACGGCTCAACTTCATCAATATATATTAATTATTATAATTCAATATAAAATAATTATAAATAAATAATGAGCATAATTTAAATTTACACTTTTTAACTGTTACTTTATGAGAAATTATAAACGGCCCCTCACATTTCCACATATGTCAAAACACCCGACTTATTCCTCAGATGTAAAAGCTGTGCTTTCCTCCTTTCTTCTGCTTCCATTTTCTTCTACATCTCTCTTCATCCTTGTAATGATTCAAATCCATCTCAGCTGCTGCTAAATACTCGGAATTTTGTGCTCTTGATAGAGAGAGAAAACGTATTTTAAAAAATAAAAAACACAGAGACAAAGTAAGGAGGGGGAAGTAAGGCAAGCTGCAGAGCTGCCATACGCTACGAGCAGTGGACATCAGGCAGAAAATTGCACCACGGTTTATTTCCATTTACAGGAAACATCACCACTCACTCAGTCCATATTTCTTGGTAGCTTATTACATTATATTGCACATCCAAATTGATTCCACAACTACCCAGCACATTCTCTGTACCATCACCCTCCTCTTTCTCCGTACCTTTCACTCCAGCTTAAGCTCCCCACCCATTTCATTTTCAGGTACGACTCATTAATTTACTTGTTTAATGTGTTGTGATATGGGTTTTCATCACATGAGGAGCTGTTTTGGTTTTCGGATCTGCTTACCATTTTTTTCTTTAACTACATGTTGCTTTAGGGTTTTCTATAGCTCCATGGATTCTGTCTGCTGGGACTGATTTGAGCTTGAATGTGGGGGCTTTTTTGTGAAGGTTCGAGCATGAGGTGCTGAGGAATCTACAAGTTTCTGGGGTTTGTGGTTGTGGCAAGATCTGATGCAAATGAAGGTGAAAAAATTGATTCTTCTATTTTTTTGTGTGGAGCGGAACCGGTTGAAGGTTTGGGGGGGTTGAGAGGGGGGGTTTTCTTGGTGTTCAGAGAGCAGAGTTGGGTCACTGTTGCTGCAAGGAAAGCGGATAGAGGCTGTTGAGTGAGGATTGAAGCTTATCGATTTAGTTGATTTGGTGTTTTCTAGTGTTACTTGTGGAGTTTCGAGCTCTAAAAATTAGCTATCTATCACTGAAATTTTCAACCGAAAACTGGGATTTGAAGAAATGAGGCTCTCATCTGCTGGCTTTAGTCCCCAATCTCAAGAAGGTATGTCCTTCACAATCCAAAGTGTTATTGTATTTTGGTCTTGAGTTGTGCTAGCTAGAGGCAGTGGTCTTTATCATCTGGTTTTATCTATCAAATGCCTTCTGGTTCCTTAACTGCATGATGCTGTATACGGCATCCAATTGGAACGAAAATCATAAAGCTTTCTCTTGTCGTAGAACAATGTTTTACTCATTTCAGCTCTATGACTTCTCTTGCTGTTAGGATTAAGATTTATTTTGAATTGTTTTTTAGTATTCAAGGTGTTTGATTGTGTGTCTCTATGTTAGATTCAGATCCATTTGTCTAACATAGCATGCATCTTCTGGAAAAATGATTTGCAGGGGAGAAGAGAGTCTTGAACTCTGAACTTTGGCATGCCTGCGCTGGCCCTTTGGTGTCCCTGCCGACGGTTGGAAGTCGGGTTGTGTATTTACCGCAAGGACATAGTGAGCAGGTAAGTTTGGACTTTGGAGGGATCCAAACCTTCCAGATATGCTAAGTTACTTGACTTGTATTTTATTGGCAAAATTGATTCTGTAGAAGGCTGATTCTGAAAATTGCAAAAAAGTTCGGTCTACCATTGTTACTTAGTACTCCAATACTAGCCTGCTAACTAATGTTCACTAATGACAGGTTGCTGCAACGACCAATAAGGAAGTCGATGCTCATATCCCAAACTACCCAAGCTTACCTCCACAACTTATCTGCCAGCTTCATAATGTGACAATGCATGTACGGTTAATTTCGTCGTAGACTAACTTTTCCAATTCTCTGGTAATGATTCATAACATAATCTACCATTATGAATTTCAGGCAGATGTTGAGACAGATGAAGTATATGCTCAACTGACTTTGCAACCTCTCAGTCCAGTATGCCCCCGTCCTCATTAGTTCTAAACAGGATTTTTTGCTTATCTATTTTTCTGTGGTTCTCTGGCATTTCAAAGTTACCTATTTTTTGCAGCAAGAGCAGAAAGACCCTTACTTACCGGCTGATTTTGGTGCCCCAAGTAAACAGCCGACAAATTACTTCTGCAAGACTCTAACTGCTAGTGACACTAGTACACATGGAGGATTTTCTGTTCCTCGTCGTGCAGCAGAAAAAGTGTTTCCTCCACTGGTAACCATTAAGCAATCCATTATAACTAACCATCAGCCCTGTTATTTCTGCTGAACCACTAATTTTCAGGAAATAATTGCAGGATTTCTCACAACAACCTCCAGTTCAAGAGTTGATAGGAAGGGATCTTCATGATAATGAATGGAAATTCAGACATATCTTTCGAGGTTTGAATTCGTTGGAGAAATGCTTTGCTGTGCATGCAATAGTAACTATAGTCTCTTGACATGCAGTTCACTCTCCATGCAGGCCAGCCCAAGAGGCATCTTTTGACAACAGGATGGAGCGTGTTTGTAAGTGCCAAAAGACTAGTTGCTGGTGACTCAGTTTTATTCATCTGGTAAGTAGTTGAAGATTGTTTTCTTTACTGTTGTTAGACTTAGCTGTATTGACAGTATCTTGTAGGTTTTAATACTTTCAATATGGCATGTACACTCATTTTTGTATTATTTCAGGAACGACAAAAATCAACTACTTTTGGGTATTCGTCGCGCTAGTCGAAATCAGACTGTGATGTCATCATCAGTCTTGTCCAGTGACAGTATGCACTTAGGGCTTCTTGCTGCTGCAGCTCATGCTGCTTCAACCAATAGCCGCTTCAACTTATTTTATAACCCGAGGTAGGCTTCTATCTGTGTCATTTTGTAAGAGTTTTACTTCTGTAGTTAGCAGTTTTTCAATTCTATTTTCATTTTTTTATTCAGGGCCAGTCCATCAGAATTTGTTATTCCTCTGACTAAGTATGCGAAAGCAGTATATCACACCAGAGTTTCTGTTGGCATGCGCTTTAGGATGCTATTTGAAACAGAAGAATCAAGTGTCCGACGGTATGCTTTATATAATTTACCCTTTGTACAGGTTCCTCTTAAGCAATACTGATAACCTCAACATCTGAATCCAATTAATTGCAGTTACATGGGTACAATCACTGGGATAAGTGACTTAGATCCTGTTCGATGGCTGAATTCGCATTGGCGCTCAGTGAAGGTTTGTTTGAAAACATTTGTAATGTTAGTGATCTAATAATAACGCATTTTGATAATCCTTATTTCAATAATGCAGGTTGGGTGGGATGAGTCAACTGCCGGCGAGAGGCAGCCTAGGGTTTCATTGTGGGAGATTGAACCTTTGACTACATTTCCTATGTATCCATCCCCATTTCCTTTCAGACTAAAGCGGCCTTGGCCAGCTGGGTTACCTTCTCTTAATGGTATGGTTGTTGTCCTTGAATGCAACCATCTGATTCCTTTACATCCATATCTTGCAAGACACGTTTATTATCAATACGTCATTCACCTAAATTACACTGTTTGTTTGTCTGCTTAGGATTAACGGATAATGATCTGGGTATGAACTCACCACTTATGTGGCTTCGAGGAGATAATGGGCAATCTCTTAACTTCCAAGGAACGGGACTTAATCCATGGATGCAACAAAGAATGGATGCTTCCATGCTTGGGTTACAATCAGACATGTACCAAGCCATGGCTGCTGCTGCATTTCAGGAGATGAGGGCTGTAGATCCCTCAAAGCCGGCTTCACCTCCCAACCTTTTGCAGTTCCAACAACCTCAAAGTGTTGCTAATGCACCTGCCTGCCTAATACCACCTCAGCTGTTACATCCGACACAGGCTCAACTTTCCTTTCTTCAGAATGTACAAGAAAGTCAAGCTCAGGCACAGGCGCATGCAAAAGCCCAGGCTCAGGCGCAAATGCAGGGGCAATTTCAAACTCAGTCACATTCACACTCCCAGTCTCGATCTGTGCAATCAAGTCGTATTCAACATCAGTTGCAGCATAATAATTCATTCAATGGTCATCATGGACAACAAGATCAACATCAGCCACAGCATCAGCAACTGCAATCAATTGATCATCAGGGGATGCCAAACGTGAGCTCTACCGTTCCTCATTATGTCTTAAATGCACAATCTCAGTCGCCCGCTATGCAACCCGTCACATCTCTATGTCAGCAGAAAAGTTTCACCGATCCTATCGTTTCTCCTTTGCAAAGTTTGTTGGGATCATATGCCACGGATGAATCACCCCACCTTTTCAGCATGCCTCGTAATGCTCCAGCAGTTACATCTTCTGAGTGGTCGTCTAAACGGGTAGCACTGAAGCGTGAGCCTTATCTGCCTTCCACAGGTTCCCAAGGTTTTCTATCTCAATTGGAACAGCAGCCAGGAGAGTCCCAAGCCAATATGTCGCACAATGTTGTATCATTACCACCATTTCCTGGCAGGGAGTGCTCGGCAGAGCAGGAGGGCTGCACTGATCCCCAAAGCCATCTTTTATTTGGGGTTAATTTAGACCCTACTTCACTTCTCCTGCAGAATGGAATCTCGAACTTGAGGGGCATTGGCGGTGACTGTGAATCCTCATCCATGCCATTTGACTCTTCAAGTTTCATGAGTCATTCCGGATCTGATTTTACACTCAATCCAACCATGACCCCTTCCAGTTGCATTGATGAATCAGGTTTTCTGCAATCTCCAGAAAATGTGGGAGAAGAAAATGCAGTTACTAAAACCTTTGTAAAGGTATGTTCCCATCCTCTTAAGCTTTCGCATGACATATTTCTTTTTCTTAGGAGGTTTGTTATGCAGATTTATCTGATGTCGTTCATTGCCAACAGGTTTATAAATCGGGGTCCTTTGGACGGTCTCTGGACATCACCAAATTTAGCAGCTACCAAGAGCTCCGCAGTGAGTTAGCTCGCATGTTTGGTCTTGAAGGCCAGTTGGAGGACCCGATGAGATCAGGCTGGCAGCTTGTATTTGTTGACAGGGAGAATGATATGCTTCTCCTTGGCGATGACCCTTGGCCGTGAGTTTCTCCTGTTCAATTCTCCCTAATATAATTTTAATTTACGTATGTTTGGCTGCAGGGTGTAATATAACATCTGCTCCTGCTCCAGTACTTAATAGATTTTATTCTCATTTACCTGTCCAGGGAATTTGTGAACAGTGTGTGGTGTATTAAGATACTCTCGCCTCAGGAAGTTCAGCAAATGGGCAAAAGAGGTCTTGAGCTTCTGAGCTCAGTACCGATACAGAGGCTATCGAGTAATGGCGGCTGCGAGGAATACTTTAACCGGCAGGAGTCCAGAAATCTGAGCACAGGGATCTCGTCGGTGGGATCATTAGAGTACTGAAGAGCTACACATCTTCTCAACCAGTGAAAACAGATGTTATACATTTGTATTATTAGCTTCCCATTATAATATCAGGACTTGTACTATAGTTTAAAAGCTTTAATTCAACTCCAGTCTCCGTAATTATGTGATACTCATCACTGTAGTATTATCATGCAACCAAAATTCATCTCTGGAAACTGATAGCTCAACTTGCTGGAGATATACATTTTCCTGGTTCTGCTACTTTTCTAGTGATCGAGATATAATATAAAGAGAAAGAGAGAGCAATAAATCATGGGACTGGTGATTCTGCAGATTGATAGTGCCACTCACATGACTGTCACTCTCTGATTGCTTAGATTTCATTTTGGACTTTGTGAACCCAAATGACCCTCTGTGTCTGTGGGACTGATAAAGAAATGGGCATCGGAGGAGTTAAAGGGTATGTGACAAAGCTTGTAGGCCAGAGTGCAACTATCAGTACTGCCTTGCCATTATTTCAAAGCTACAGTTGGCCTTTCACTTTCAACCTTTAGCTTTCAGTGAAGATTTTAATCTCAGTAAATCTTGACTGTCCTCGCAATCCAAAATAGAAGAAGAATCTTAGTTGGGAATAAGGTGGGTAGGCAGGTAGGTAGGAGGATTACTTGCTTCCTCCTCCAGCCATAGATGGATCAAACTGAACAACATACTCTGAGAGTCAAAGCTGGTAGTGCAGCACTTTCATTAAACTATTTCAACAGAATGTGCTTTTACATATTCAAAGAAATAGATGAGAACAGATGAAACTCAATGCTAAGCTTCTTGACACAATAATATGACTGATCCATGATAAAATCTTATGTGCAGGCAGCAAGGCAAATATGCTTGTTCACCAAAAACTACAACAGCTAAAGGGAGATGATGAGGGAAGCCGACCTGTCTGGCGGATGTATTCTGCCTGAACTGCAGTTCTCTCAGCTTCTCTCTTCTTTCGGGCCTCTGCCTTTACGCGCTGCTCTTCAGCCTTTTGCTTTGCCATTGAAATCCTTTTCACCATCTTTGCTTGAGCTTGGGCTCTCAATTGTTCAAATTGAGCCTGAAAAAGGCAATACATAAGAGTTTCAATGCAGCACAAAATCATGAGAATTTCACAAGCATTATAACAAACAACTTTTTTGCACTTACCTCTATTCTCCTCATCTCTGCTTCAAGTTTCGCCTTCTCGTGACTTTCCCATGCTTGAATTTGGATCTCTTCGCGCTTCAATCTGCAAGAAAATAAACATTTGTCACAACCAGTTCTAGTCTAGCACAATGCTAATTACCACAAGTGAAATATAGAAGCAACAACACTAGCAAAATATGAGCTGAGATAACCTTGCTGAGTGTTTTGTTTTCTTAGCTTCCACCCAGGCAGCCGCACGTTTTTCATACTCCAGTTTTTCAATCTCTTTTGATTCAGGAGTATTCTGCCTTTTCTTTTCCTCATTTCTTGCCCAGGCAGCAATGTTCACCTTTCCTAATTGGACACCTAGTGCCACTATCTCTCTTCGTGTTTTCAGCTTCAGCTCCTCTTCTGATAACTCCTTGTTGTCATCTCCAGCAGGCGTTGATTTTGGCGCTCCTCTACGAGGTGTAGATGGGAGCGATGAAGATGGGGTTCGAAGAGGAGTTGTTGCCTCTATAGGTGTGGAGGTTCTTGAAGGGTCTTGGCTAGCAATTGGCGTCATTTCTGTTCCCATGTCCCTCATGCAAACTGCCCTTATGGCTAGACCTGCAACATTAGCCATAAATCATTACAAACATTCACATGTGAATGCACTTCATCATCTGGTTAATGAAGTTTAAAGCGGCATTGAGTTCAATGGTAAGTAAGAAACCTGATGTGTCTTCTACTGAGCTGTGGTTGAATTCTTTCATATCTTGGCTTTGAGCAGCTGGATTCGCTAGAATTGAGCCAGAATCCTTCTCAGGCGCAGTAAAGGAGAACTTCTCCAACCCCTTCACAGGTGCAGGCAAACAAAAATCAACCCTTTTTGTCTCGGATAATTTGCTCAACATCAACTTGTCATTACTAGCAGCTTCCGGCACCACTCTCCCCATATTCCCAACAGCCATCCTACTCGCCTGATTCTGCACTGATCCCCTCTTACCACCCTGCACATTCTGCTTGCTCATAATCCACTTCTCCGCATCATTCCACTTTGACGACATGGGCCTGGGAAAGGCTCTAGACACATGACCATGCGCAGCCCTCTCAGCTTTATGAAACTCAAAGCTAGATGAACTTGCATTGCTGTCGTAGTCCAGATTATCTTCCTCCACCGTCTTCATCGGATGAATTGAACTCATATTTCCGCTATCACCTCTTCCAATTTGCTGCGCTTTTCCACCGCCCAATGCCTGATTCACTTCAATGGATGACTTGGCTGATGAAACCTCCACGCTAGACCCTATTTACAAGGTTGATGCAGATGAGAAATTTATATTCAGCAGCAAATGCAGATCACATGAACTAGCGCCAAAAATTCCCCAAAAAGGATCAGAAATCAGAATCAAAACAATTACCTTGATCATCATCATCAAAGTCTGAATCTTTCAACAAGCTGTTGTTGGCAAACTCAGAATCGTCCAGCCTGGAAGGAGACGTCCTCGGAGAGCTTCTGTTGGACCCGGCTTTCTTAATCTGATTGTGAACTTCAACCAGCTTCATCCTCAATTTACTAGGCGAGATGATCCCAGTCTGAAGCAAACAACCCAGGATCAAGAATTCAATCAACCAAATCAAATGCAGTAACCAACTATATCAAAATTCAAGGAACCCCCAATTGTCTGTGAATGCAGAAATGAAATGGGGCTGTCGAAAATCATCATACCTGGGGTTTATGAATCCTCTCGTACTCCATCAGAAACGACTCTGCTCTTGGAAAAATGGTGCTGTAGATGATGACAGAATGAAGGAGTATTTAATAAAAATAATAACAAAAAATCCTGTCGTTGTTGGTCAAAGTTTTGGTCTCGATACGGCAGTGACGACCACCACTCATGGAACGACACTTGGCAAGTTGTTCTTCATCTTCTCTTTGTCTGAAATTGGATTCAAAATATGGTAATAATGTTAGAGTGGCACGTTTTCAAGAAGCAAAGTGATTGAGAGAAATGATGAACAAAGAATTCAAACAGGTTTGAACGTAGTGATAGTTGTTGGCATTGGCCAAATCTAAAACCAAACTAGTCAACAATCAAAGCTCATTAAATCAAGGAGATGAATGTGAATGGTGGGGTTAATGATGCGCTAGTGGTCCCCTGTTTTGAAATTGTATCTCCTTGTCATAAGTAATGAAAAGTTAAGTAGCTGGCGAGAGCAATGAGAGGTGAAAAGAGGAAGAATCTAATGAGAGAGAAAGGAATAATAAGTAGAGTAAATGGGTTGGTTAGCTTGTTGCAGTGTCCACAAAGATGAAGTGGGTAACCGGGGTCTGAGAAAGAAGCAATTTCATCAGTAATAACAGAGTAGAGTGGATTATGGGAGTGGAGGGAAGTAGTAGGAGTTGTTGATTCATCACATCAAAAATGGCTGGCTGACAGTAGGGCGTTTCTTGCTGTTTTGAATTTGAAGCAAAACTCAACCAAACTTGATATCATGGTTACATCCATCCAACTCACATGGGAATGGATAACCAGTAGAATGTGAAGTGATGACGGTTCAGAATTCTATACAAATGGGTTATGGGTGTGACTCTGATACAGTGGCTTTGTTGACTGTACCAACCAGCACTAGTTGGTAGTTGTGAAGGATCATCTTGTTGACCAGTCCAGACTTGCAATCGCCGAATTTAATAATACGCATCTATGGGGCATAACAATGTAATACACAATTGAAATGTGTAAAAATGACACCAATGGCGGACCAGCCGCAAAGCCAGCCACCCATGATAATGTAGGCACTTTAGGACTGAGAATGGGTTACTTCCAATCATATTCTGTGTCCTAGCTGAACCCAATCAATCCTCTCTAATACCTCAAAATCATCCCACCACATTCTGACATACTCAAATAGCGACAAACAGCTAAGCTACATGCCTACATGTATGTATCCAAATTCCAAAGTGTTCCTTGGTTTGTGTGCTACTCTGTTAATAATTTTTACCACCACCATTACTAACACAGTTTTACCAAGCACCTACTCAGCCTCTTTGTTCTCTCCGCCACTCACCGGAATACATCAACTGCAAACATACATCTACAGCACAAACCAGCAAGAATAGAATGAAACACAAACAAATCTACCCAAATCATGTCAAGGACAGAAAGTAACTGAAGCTTTATAGATTTGTAGCTTTATTATGGGCACAGCACTCACCAGCTGGTCATAGTTCCAAGGGCACTCTCAATCCATCATGTGCAAGCTCAACTGGTATTCCTTCCCTGAATGGGAGTAGCATACTTAATTACATGGGGTTTTATTGAAAATAAATAGCCAAGTATGCACCAAACTAAAACTATGCAAAATCAGTAACCAACTAATAAGAATTCTCAGTTTCTACCGTTTGGACCATTCCTTCAAGAATGCATTGTCACTGTAATGATCAAATTCATGAGTCATGCCAATCAAAAGAGCGCGCTTTGGACTCAGTCTCTTCACAGCCTCCAAAGTCTGGAAAAGTTCCACTTATTAAGAACATGCTGCATCATTTTATCTTCGATTTTGTATGTCAAAATTTGTCAAATGCTTTAAAAAATCAGAACAAACCTGCGGGAAGCAAAAATGAGTATTATGGGATCCATTCTGCACGCATTCAGTAGGCATGCTAGCCAAGGTTAGCGAAAGATATCGAATACGACGAACATTATATAAGCACATATCCTATACTAGTATGCTACACAGGTTTTTCGCGTATGGCAAATTGACAGCCTACTACATCTAATATATAACTCGCAGATAATGGACATGCTGCTGCCTACTAATAAAACGTGACTCACGGCTAACAGAAAAGAGATATCAAATATACAGTTTATAAGAAACAAGATATTAACTAATGCCCATCTACCTTATATAAAGTGTCCAAGATCAAAAGATCCAACTGTCCAGCTCCAGACTTTGAAATGACTGCAAATTGTGGCCACAAAAAAGTCGATACATGCCGCTTTAAAAGTAAGCCAACACTAAAACAAAGAAATTCAGCTAGTACGTTATGTGCAGACGATCCATAGAGATGGAAGCACATCATACTTACCATACTCCGTGCTCTCTGGGAATCTAGAAACATCTGATATGTATGCTATTCTACTTTTTTCTCCAAATAAATAGGCTAAGCACACATAATCTTCTCCGTGCATCACCTGCATTTTATGAAAGTGACAGAAAAAAATAACTTAACAAGAGAAACATATTAAAAATTCGAATAAGGGAAGAGTACTAACAGGCAATGGAACAAATTGAAGGTCTGATGCAACGAAAGGTATGTTGCAACTGCTTTCTACTATCCTCCAGTCCAACTGAGCAACCCGTCTAATTTCTTGACCTTCTTTAAGTTTCTTCTGAACTAAGTATGGAAACTTTGCTGCAAGGCTGTTCAACAAAGAAAAAGAGAAGAGCACAAGGCATAAATCTTAACAGCAAAGCAAATAATTCTCAGGTAGACAATAACATTCTAGAGTTCAAAAAGCAGAAATACTTCAACATTGCTACCAAGACGTCCATAAATGATTGTAACACAGCATCTATTTTGCCCTACATATAACTACTAATTGCATACCTATCCATTGAATGTTGACTGAGGTAGATTGGAGTAGGATAGATGTCGTTTGTGGGACTGAATGGTTGCACCACTCGTATATCATCCAACCCAAGAACTGCATCAGCATGTTCATGAGTCAAAATTATCTGCATTAATGGAGATATAAGACAAAATCTTCTGCAGAAAACAGAAAATTTTCTGAGAGTAGAACATCGCCAAGTAAGCAATACATAATGACAATTGTCATACACATGACTCAAGAGAAGCAGGATCAAAGTGAAACAGATATAGTTTTTATAACTTACAGAGTCCACATGAGGAATCTTATAACGAGGAAACCATCTGAGTACTTGTTCCCGAAATGTCTTTCCAACATCTATCAATATGTATTTATGATTCCCATCACTCAGGCAATAATCAATAAGGAGGGACGTGTTGCACCTGGCATATATACAATGAGAAAGCATATATCATTCAGCAAATTTTGCATCATCATGAAGACACATTAACCGCCTACCCAAATATAGGTACTTTTCAACAAATGGTATCATCAAATACCGAAATTGACATATAGTATAAAGTTACAAAAGAGAGCCCCAAAACAACCAACTGAATTCACCAATCGAGAAAAATCTCATATATCTCTAAATAGTCCCATCCTGAAAAAAATACCTGGATGCCCCCATTCATCATTCAATATCTCCATCCACTTAATGACAACCAAACCACCACACACCAGTTGCACAGTACTAGACCACAATCAATCTAACCTAGCTCAAGATCAACTGTTCAGTATCTAAACACACATTACAAATAAATAAATAAACGGACTACCACAAAACTTGGTAGTAAAAAAACTTTAACAAACACAAACCGAACCTGTAATTAGGGTTTTTCTCCGGAGGAATTAACAATGCCTGCGCGCAAACTGTACAAGGCGGATCGGAAGGCTGTAGCAAGCACATAACATTAGGGACAGCGCTCGAGCATCCCGTTCCCAGAAAAATCAATGCGGACTCGTTCACCTCGCAATTGCCCCCCGCCACCGAGTCAATGCAACCGTCTCCGTCGATCTTCTCCATCTCCCGCTCGAATTGTTCCAGCGATTGGGAGGAAGCAGCAAGGGATCCGTGGAGAGTGACAATCCACGAAATGGCAGCGATTTTCGACAGCAATGGAATATACGGAGATCTGTGTTACTCCCTATTTATAGGTGTCGAGCTCGCTACATCAACCGATCTCAATTTGTACACGTGGCAAGTTTTAACGGCTTAGATCACTCTATTCGATAATCATATTCAGAATCAAAATCGAATAATTACCTAGCTGTCGTATAACAGAAAGAATACAAACGGGAGGTAGAATGAAATTGGTTGAACTAATAGGGTCGAAATGCAAATACAAGAAGTATAAGTGCCGAAAATGAAATAACAAAAAGTCGACGAACACTGTGAAAATGTAAAAGAGCAGAACTGAAACTTCAATTCTATAGGAAACGTTGCAGAAATGTCTTCCTGGGTAAAGAGATTCCTAGTTACATAAAATCCGACATGAAAACAGCACAGACCACAAACAAGGGCTTACACATCATTCAAACAAAAGCGAAAGGATAACATTATGAAGCTTGCATTGTTTTGTTTCCCTTAAATGGCAGTGTAAGATGACGAAGATGGGACGACTTTAGCACCTGCAAAACCATATCAGCAAACTTAGAAAGTTCATAAAATGGCTGCAGACAGAGTCGATCAGCTTTATTTGTAAAATTCGCCATTATTATTACCATTCCTGTTCCTCTCTTCCTCGATGGTTTCGTCAGCTGTCTTCCACACAATGTCTTGCAGCCCGGTGGAGAGGTTTTTGTAAAACTGTTCATCGCATCCAAAATTCAGTGCAACAAGTAGTAGAAAGCATTTTGACATATATTGGTGAGCAGCGTACCTTGTGAAATTCCAGGGTGTCGCCACCAGATTTCCGAAGCTCAACCATAAATAGTGAAGGTGCAACCTCAAGTATCTATAAGATGAATACTAAGTTCAGGAAATCCAGTTCGGCACGTATGCAAGTCTCCTGATCCGTATGTGAAATGTGATAGATATAAAAGGACATAGGCTGGTAAAATGTACCTCTGTTGCAACAGCTAAAGGCCCTTTGCGTCCGGTTTTCTCTCCTACAAGCTTCAACTGATGGAAATGACCGATATGTTATCAGCCGACCAAAATAAAAAGTTGAGCAACAAGCAGTAAGCCTGAACTTGGTAATGCAAAAAAAATGGAATGCCGTCTGCACCTTGTAATTATTCTTCTTCACGTCAAAGCCCAAAGGTAAAGCAGCTTCTTCGATTTTTGAGATGATCTCATTGGCCGGTTTTTTGGAAGTAAACCTTGTTTCCCTTTTAACGAGTCCCTGCATCCACGAAACAGACTTTTGCTGACACGTTTTTCCCCTCATAATGATGGTAAGAATTTTATTCAGAATTAATCAGAAGATAATGTGATTCATGAATGAAAGAGTACCATTTGTTTCTCGAAAAGATTCCCCAGGTTCAGACCTTGAGATGTAGATATGAGTTCGAAGGCGTTCATTGTAACAGGTGTGGTAAGGCGTTCTTCTCGCCTCTCGACCACAAGATTCTGAGAGTTCTGTAAGCCAACAATGACATTGTTTAATATGCCTATCTACAAACATAGAGGTAGACGCTGATGATCATTTTGAATGAAACATGTGCAATTACCACTGAATCATTGAAAATAGCATCCACGTCTGCTAGACTGACATCTGCTTGCTCAAAAATAGCAGGCTGATATCCCTTTTTAAACCACTCATTCTCAATTAACTCAGCAATTGTAATTCGCTGCACAAAACCAGTTTGAAGAATGTGCTAGCTCGTCAGCTTGTCAGACCATTCAAGAAAAATAAACATCAAAGATAGGAGGAGTCAACGTACTGTTGAGGGGTTAGGATCCAGAATTCTTTTTATCAGTTTCTTTGCATTTGATGAGAACCACGGAGGACACGTAAAATCAGCTTTATGTATCTGCAATCACAATCAGTCCTCGGGAATCATAATCATCCACTATTACATCTGAAACATGCTGAAGATAATACGGCTATGATAGATGTAGAAAAAAGGAACCTTTTTGTATAAAGCTACGAGATTGGAGTCCTCAAAAGGGAGAAAGCCAGCCATAAGGACAAAAAGGATCACTCCACAAGACCACAGATCAGCCTTGGCTCCATCATACCCCTTGTTATTAATCACCTACGACATCAAACGTGTATGAAAAATGTTTGAGGAAAGCGTCCACAGAAAACAGAAATATATATATACTCTACGAAGCTAATTTTGAAAGGAAAGGATTGCGTGAGTACCTCTGGTGCAACATAATTGGGCGTCCCGCAGGTTGTGTGAAGCAACCCATCTTCCTGAAAAATTGAAAACAATCGCAAGGCGGCATTTAACAAAAACTATTACTTGAAGTTATTAAATGTCATCGCAATCATACGACGAAGATGGGTTGAAATGATGACGCTGAATGACATCCCAGTAGTTTCTCCAAGAGAGTCATATGTAATATGTTGCGATACATAGATACTGATTGCAGGAAAATATGGCACTCACTCGAACTTGTTGAGGGAGTGCGCTCAATCCAAAATCAGAAACTTTCAGGTTTCCATTAGAATCAAGCAGTAGGTTCTCAGGCTGCAGTTTAAAATACATCATTTCTTAAAATATATAAATGGACTAAGAAAGAAAAGAGGCCACACTACGCAGAAAAGCTTCTTACCTTTAGATCTCTATGGAAAACACCTCTGCTATGACAGTAGTCTACCGCATTAATGAGCTGCTGAAAATATTTTCTAGCTTCGTCTTCCTTAAGTCTTCCTTTACTTGCCTGACTCATACGAAAAAATAACATTCGGCAATGTTAGTCCTAAGACCAATCAAAACAAAATAAGTAAGACAGTAAGAAGGCTAAAACCGTATTACAATTTTGTCGAAGAGTTCACCGCCAGTAACGAACTCCAAAACAATGTATATCTTTGACTTGCTAGCCATCACCTACCAACACAAGACAACATAATTTCAAAACCTAACATCCAACTGCAGTATTAGCATAAGAAAGAACAATTTCTGTATCATCTAACCTCAAATATACGTATGACATATGGGTGCCTGATCAATTTCATTGTTGCAATTTCCCGCTTTATCTGTTCAACCAACCATCAAACACGTCATTAGAACAACTCAATGTCGCTGAAAAGACTGCACAGCACCATTAAGCCGTATCAACCGATCCAAGCAGACGTCAATTTTCATATACCATATAAGAATCAAAACCTAATGGACCTAAAATCACAGTATCCCAAAATCAAACACCTATCAGATTTTCATCAGTATAAAAGACAAATGCAATGAAATTCAAAGCACCTGGCTGATCATCTTGTGCTTCAAGACCTTCTCTTTATCAAGAATCTTGATAGCAACGTTCTCACCAGTCTCCATATTTTTTGCAAACTTGACTTTTGCAAATGTTCCCTCACCCAGAGTCCTTCCTAACTCATACTTCCCAACCCTAGTCCGATTCACTGCGATGTTACTACTGCCTGGAACCCTAGAAGAAGAAGATGTTGCCATCGTCTCTTCCCTCCTCCGACCTTCTACAAGTGCAGATTGCAGTCAACTCAATATCAAGATCTCTTCTTCTTGCAGGGCTGCCATACCTGCGACTTTGTTACACTCATCGTCCCCTCCTCGAAATCAACGACCCCAAATCAAAAGCAAGCAAATCCCAGAAATAAAATTGAACAAAAACAAAAACTTGGGGATCAAATCGAAACGAAAAACAAAGCACGCCCAAACCCCATTTGAATTCCGATTGGAAAAGTAAAGAAAAATCTGAGGATGAGAAACATAAAGGTGGGTTTTTTATAGCATCCCAGGATTGACAAAAAGATGCAATTTTGGTCGAATGATACCAATAGGGTTCCAATCGAGGAGAGACTATAGGTCGGCTTTTAAATACAATAATGGTGTCGTTGTGTGAGAGAAAGAAGAAAGATGCCACTCGATTTTCTTTATTAATATTTTGAGCTTGTTATGCTCATAAGAGACAAACTCGAGAGGCTTGATCTTGTTGCAGGAAGGCGTTAATCGGAGGAGTTGGTACCTGGGTCTGATTCAGGGGCTGAATTTCCATTGGTAAAGAACATGTTTGATTGATCCATGTGATTACATTAATGTTTCTTATGACCTGTATTCTTATAATTATATAGTTGAGACAAACCATGAATACAATCCGTGGGCAGCCCGTGTTTCAAAATTGATTGCTCTGTGTACTTATCTAGAACATGAAGTTGTCAATAATGGCGATTATTAAAACCTGAAACATTCTTTTGTTAGCATGAAATGTTGATCATATGGACTAAGCCATTGCCTGTTTGGGAACCAGTAGCAAGCAAATGGCAGAGATGAATAAAGGAACAACAACAAAAAGCCTCCTCATCCTGCGTCCTCCGCTCTCCCCTTGCCCCTCTTCATGAATTGTTGCCAGGCTTGGCAGACTGGAGATCCTGTGAGGTGGTGTTATCAGCATATTCGGCGCCACTGCATCAAGCCGGTAGCAGTACATATTTCTCACCAAACTCGCCATGACTATCTTGACTTGAAAAAATGATGAATTTGAGGAGAATGTAAAGAAAACGATGTGGGCCGGTCGAGGGCATTGTGCCATGTTTATATAGGGATCCATTTATGTTTCTAGATAAATTCTCAGAGGAGACGGAAATGTCAAGGGGTTGGCTCCATTGATCGATTCTTCTGGTGAGGAAAAACTTAGCCTTTGATCCAGTCTTTGTAGGGTATACTTTGGAATTCTAGAAGCCTCAACCTGTAACTAGTTACCAGTCCCATAATATTTAATTTTAAAATATTATAAATTTGGTAATACAATAGCCAACCGGCCGAGGCCCATTATAAAGCCCAATAATCGCCCCAACGGGTGGCCCAATAAGTGCGGCTTAGAATCAGAGTAATGATCTAATTTGTATCTCTGATCTAACTTTTCACCTCCCTGTCTCTTTCTTCATCCTACTGCCTACTCTGTTTCATTTTGAAACCCCAGAAAGGAGAGAAAGCTAGGGCTCGAATCGGCAACATGCCGAAAATTGTTCCTCTGAACGACTTGAACCAACATATAGGAAATATTGTAAACTTAGTAGGAAATGTCGTTGAGTTTGCTATTCCTAAGAAGTCCAACGGATCCGGTTAGGGCAGTGGACTTTGAGTTATTCAACCTTGTTTGCTTTCAAGATTGTACCTTTCTCGACGTTTATGCATTTTACCGAGTTCTGGGTGATCGTTTTTGCTGATATGTGAAGTGGGTTTTTACAGATTTCACCATGTCCCTGAAAATAGTGGACGAGTCGCTGACTGAGATAAGCGTCAGTTTGTTCATGCAAAATGCTGATCTTCCTGTGATAAAAGCTCCTGGGGATGTGATATATCTTTACAGTGTCAAGGTAAGTTACCTATACAAGATGCAAACTTGGATCCTGATGTTAACAGGTTTCAGTTGCTCCTGTGGTTTCCCTTGTTGCTTAATGTATAGTTAAAGTGTGTATCTTTTTACTTGAATGCCAGTCTATGTTCATTACAATTGAAAAGTCCTGTTGGTAAAGTTGCTAGCTTTACATTTCCTTGTTGTTTTTTTAGGTGGATGAATACAAACAGACACCATGTCTTGTGTTTAGAAAGTGGAAATCACGTTATAAGTTGTATAGTGTAAGTGCACTGGGCGACTTTCAGCCTTACCTTCCTCATCCTCCTTGCCGTTTGGCCGGCCTTATAAACAAAGAGATTGAAAGGTTGAGGTTATGGTATCATAACTTTCAACCTAATACAGGTCTGATTTCTCAACATTACATCAGTCATGTAATAACATTGTTATTATATATTTGCACCAAAAGCCTTGATGCTGTTTCGAGAGAGATTCTTATCGCTTACTTGTACCATTTTCGTAATATCAATTGACATGATGATCTTTTCTGTTTTGTGTTTGAAGAATTTTGTATGTTTGGGTCTCTTTTAAAGTGCACTGAGCCGACTCATTTAATACTTATTAGTTTTACCTTTCTTATAAGTAAGATCATGATAGTATGCTGCCAAGTTAACTTTGATCTAATGATTATACTTCTACCCTAAAGTTAAATATTTAAATGTTCGGGTAGGATCTCTGTCACTGTCCAAGTGATGAAAGTTGTAGTATCTCTACGAGCAGTTGTTGTATGATGCTGAACCTATGAATTTGTTTTTGCTCAGGTACTAGCGAGTATCTTCTATTAATCAAAGAGCTGGAGCCAAAAATGGCTTTTGATGTAGTGTGTAAGGTAACATAAATATCTTGGATTTTACGGTGTCTATGTGTGGGGTGAATGAAAGGCCGACCAAAAGTGTTAATTTACTAATATTAACCGTTATTGTTGCTCTCTTTGGTAGGTTTTACACATAAGAAAAGAGGATCATAAGATGTTTATATATCTCTGGGATGGAACGGATGCTCCTACACAAAATATAAATAAAAAGTGAGTACTTTTTTAGATTCATCTTTTTGTGACCGGTTTTTATTCAATAATAGAACAATTAAATTGTGAGATACATTATGTGTCATCTGATTCTTATGTTATCTCAACAGATATGACGGGCATGTGGATCCGCTTCCGATGAATAATAATTTTGATTCGCTGACACAAACACTTCTTCAGTCTTTTCCTCAACCAGGGACAGTACTAAGAGTTGAAATAAATGTCGACCATGGAAACTTTGTTCAACATTTTCATTTCAATGATAAATGGGTCAGGTTGCGCAACCTCTACTCTGAAACTTTTCATGGCATGTGGCAAATTTCGTCAAAGACTTTAAAGATAAGGGTTCTTCCTAGTACCGACCCAGTGATTCAAGAACTTGATCGGTATTCAATATTGAATCCATCTCTTGCACAATTTTTTTTTTTCATTATTATTTTTAGTCTAGTTTGCTGGACACATGTTTAATATCTTTTTTCGTTAATCAGGATTTTCATGCAAAGAAAAGCAGAAAAAGATTGTATGCCGATGTCCTATGATCCTTTGGCTGCTCAATTGACTGGTCAGGTTCACTATATATAGATGTTTTTAGGTCTCATTTATGCATATTACGAATGATCTTTATGTTATTTTTAATTTCAAATTTAAGACTTGTTAATCCTTAATGTCTAATGAAACTTATGTCATTTGGCTCCAGAAATTGTTCCTCCAAAAAATGCTGACGGTGATTGGTATCGATTATCCACTCTGTTGGATGTTGTTGCAGCTACTCCAGTGGTCTCTATATATCAAACCTCGTTACATGATTGTTTTTGTTGTACCTGCCGATAGCCAGCCACTTGTCAAATATAAGTTATTGAAATTCACTTTATTCTGCAGGTTGATACACTGTTCAAATGTATTGTTCGGGTGGTTGACATTTACCCATCAGAAGATAACATTCAATTCATGCTAACGCTAGAGGATACAACTACAAGGATACATGTTTATACACCGGAAGTAGACGGGGTAATCAAACTATGAACTTCCGTAATACATTAACTGTAAAATCAGTAGCATGAATATTTTCGCTTTGTAAGACTACACTTACCTGATTTATGAATGGTTTGTAGGTCCATATTTGGAGCAGTGAAGATGCAGGTTATGATTTTATGATCAAGTTTAAGAAGCTAATAGGAATGGGGGAGAACCATCAAGAATCTTATCCTTTGTCTCCTCCATGGTTCCCCTGCATCATCAGAGCATTACCAAGTACTGATGGAGGAAGTACAACATACCATTTGGTCCACACTAGGTTGACTTTAACTGAATGACAAACTGATCTCTAACATTTTGCTCAGAGAGCATCTCTGGCCTTTCTTTTTGTGTATAGTGCTAACAACAACATCACCTATCCTTTTTGTAAGATGTTATTTTTTTGAAGATTATAGGGAAGGTGCATGAGTTGGTTCTTATCAGTAAAGTTTATATGAAATGTCAAGGCAGTGGAAAACATGAGGCTGAAAGTAACTGGGGTTGAGGAACCTGTGGGAAGAAAATGGCATAGATGAATGAAGAAAGGCAAAACAACTAAACGTTCTCTTCTTCTTTTAGCTACTATAAATTTTGGCCCATCTATTGGGTTTTGGGTCTGGTTCAATCTTTTCAACTTCCTCTCTCTTACTTTTTATTGCTTTGTCCTAATTTGAAATTGGAAGGAGAGAATAGAAACTGCTAGGGCTGAAAATGGCTGGAATCGTTCCTCTGGACACCCTACACGAACACAAAGAAGAAGAAGTTAACCTTTTGGGTATAGTTATTGAATTTAGTTTACCAAGGCGGTCCAACGGAAGCGGTAATTTGTGTCTTTGTGTTCTTCATCCCTGGATTCTGTCAAGACTCGATCTTTAGCAATGTTTAAGCTTATTGATGTCTTCTTTTGCTACTGGGATGAAATATGATGTGGGTTTTTGTAGATTTTGTCATGAATCTCAAAATAGTGGATGAGTCGCTGCAGGAAGTAAATGTTAACATTTTCATGGCGGTTGCTACTGGCTTTCCTGTCGTCAAGGCGCCTGGAGATTTGATATATTTCAATTCCGTCAAGGTAAGTCTAATGGATGCTGATTTATGTTAACAAGCTTTGATGATCACTTGGTGCTTGATTGTCACAGCCTTTGTTAGAGTCTAGAAAAGGGATGGTTTGTGTAACACAGGCTTCAGTTCCTGGCTACAGTTATGGAGTTTTACCTTGGATTTTTAATGTGATAGTTTGATCTAAAAGATGCAAACTTGCCCAATTATGTTAACAGGTTTCGTATGGTCCTATGATTGCTCTAGATGCCTGTTGTAGTTAAAGATTGTTTCTTGGCTGAGATAGACCAGAGATGTATGAATTATGCCGCGCAGGCTTCAATTTTTGGGCACTATTATCGAAGTTGCTCGGTTTACCTGGTATTTTAATGTATGAAGGTTTATAAAAGAATAATGAATGTATGGCTTTAAAAACTTAGGGTCAGTCTAAAACATGCCAACTTGCGCAATATGGTCCTGTGATTTCGTATGATGCTTACTGTGTAGTGTGTGATTATAGTTTGTCTCTATTCACTTGAACATCAGTGCTTGTTGATAGAGACTTAAAATGGATGGTCTGTGTACCTTCGGCTTCAGTCATGGTCACTAATCCGAACTGCTAGCTAAACCTTGTATTGCAATGTATGACGGTGGATCAAAGGATTGTGTCTGAATTTTGTTTATGTTCCTCATAGTTTTTGTTGAATGTGGTGAGTATAGTATCTGGGTTTGTTGCAGGTCGACTTCCATGACGACAAGCCTGGTGCCGTTTATAAAAAGGCTCATTCATATTTCGCCATCTACAGTGGAAGCGTTGTTGGTGACTATGTTCCATACCTACCTCGGCCTCCTCGCATATTAATGGGCCTTTCAAACAAGCAGATCGATCGATTAAGGTTATGGTATCGTCGCACCCAATTGAATGCAGGTCTGAATTCTCAAAATTAGACCAGTCGTTTAATTCTGTTTCCTCACTTCTTTCACTATTTTAAATTGTAATGAGCTGATCAGTCCTGCATATCTTCATGGTGACGATAATGTGGCCGAGTTGACTTTTATCTTTTAACTTATATTCTTCTCTATCTGAAAAATATGTTTGTTATATGGTGTTGAACTGACTTGTGTTCATCTACTTTTTTGTAGGGGCTAGCCAGTATCTAATATCAATTAGCGACTTGCTGAGAATACAATACTTCGATTTAGTATGCAAGGTAACATCAATAATTGTAGTCCATAGTTCTGGTCTCTTTTATGTCTGAGACGAGTAAAAGGCCAATTGGAAGAGTTATCCTACAAATACTCACCTTTTACCGTCTTGCTTTGTCTGTGCGATAGGTTCTGTTTGCATGTGTAGCAAATGTGGGCGCGTCTCGTTGCTTATGTCTATATGTGTGGGATGGAACGGACGCTCCACTTCCCAGCATGAACATTAAGTGAGTACTTACTAGCTTCATCCTATCATCCCTAGGTTTTATGCAATGATAAAACTCTGAAATATGATGCCTCGCGGCTCTCTTGTAAGCTAAAGCTGATACTATCTCAACAGATTCAGAGAAGAGGATCAAAATCCATCCCCCATTGACGACGATGCTGATTCAATCTCTGGTGACATCCTTAAATCTTTTCCGCGAGCTGGGACAGTTCTGAAGTTTATGATTGGAGTTGAGGATGGCATTGACGACCATTTTAATTTGACTAATGATTGGGTGAGATTGCGTAACATTTATTGTAAATCCTCCCATGACAAGTGGCACGTAACATCCAGCATTTTGAAGATTAGGCGTCTTCCAAACACAGATCCAGTAGTTGAAGAGCGCCAAAGGTACTGAATACTTAACTCAGCACTGGCATGATTTTTTTCAGTATATTTTGTTGGTCATATAGTTATGGTGCTCTTCTTTCATTTACCAGGAGTTACAACCAGAGAATCAGTGAAATGGGCGATTAGAAACTGAGCTCAACATCATAATGCTGTCTTTTGGAGGAAGCTCTGCAATGGCCTTTTTGTATTTGGTAGCTCTACTTAACACGGTTTCTTGAGATGGCAACAGCATAACAGTATGCGATGAAACTTTCTCCTTCATAAGAGTAAAGTTAGATGAAATTGCTCTGCTTAACTAGTGTGAAAGTCGTATGTGCAGAGCTGGAATACTTTGATTGAGAGTGTAAGCTCCAAAAATGTGTGCCAGTTTTACTTACATAGCAGTTTTGGTTTCTCTGAAGATGGATTCCCATAACAGATGTTAAGAAGTTTCTTATAAGATTCTATGCAGCAGCGGAAGAATTATTAGGCTGGGAAGAATTAACAGATGTCCTCCGCGCGGCTCATCAACATTTTTGGTCCAATTGAATTTGATTAAGCATTGTTCTGACTAATTTTGCACAGGCCCACAACATGAACCCAGCCCAGGACATGTAACATAATGATGAAGACATACAAAGTTGGTGCGAAAGAATTAAGGCGGTGATTGTGTTGTGCCTTCTTTTTATCTTCTATATACCAATACCGAGCCCCATCCACCTTACCTCTTTCTCAAAATATCATGCAGCAATCTGTCTGTTTATTCATGCATGTCGTCGTGTCCAAGCTCTGGCCTGGCCTACAATACCAGGCAGGGGCGGCTTGTTCCGAATATGTAAATATGACACGTGGACTGGAAACAAGGCTTGTTAGGTAGGATCTGTCCATATTTCAACTTTTAGCTCACTACTACTCTATCTTCTCTTAACTTGCTACATCAACATATCATAGCGGCGCTCTGCTCTGCTCTGTTCTATTGAACCAAGCCGGAGCTGGAGCTCATTCCAATACACTTGCCACCTAATTCTGCGCGCACTTTTAGAATCAACAATATCCATTTTAACCAGTACAGAGAAAGAAACAACAATATTGCCAAGTTATTTGAGCACTACTGTGAAAATCTAAATCCAATAGTACTCAAATACCTAAACCCCGAAGAAGATAGGAATTGACTGCTCAAACACTATAATATCCACAATAGTAAGTAGTACATGTGAAGCTCACAACCACTAATATTTTAAATCGACATCTAACTCACTACTCCACTTACAGTGCAATTGACCACTCAAATGATCAAAAGAAACACTTACCTTCTCAACAGATTACACAACAACGAAATAAGCCCCAGAAAAGTATTGATGTGGTTCCTAAAATCGATAGGTAGTGATGTGGTTGAAGGAGCTGCTGCTTTCATCATGAAATATTTTATGAGTCGCATAAGTAAAAAGTAGTTGTAGCAGCCACCGTTAATGCGACCTACTCATTTATATTAATTTTTTAAAATTTAAGTGTGATAATCTATTTTAGAAGCAGAAACGACATAAATAGAAATGCCAAATGATAACCATGACATTTGCTTCCTTGCGGGATGCACTTAGGAATGTACATATATATATATGCCTACTTCAATCTATGTCATATTAGAGTTCTTCTGTCAAGAACATGCACATTGGATAACGAATCATCCTGCTATGCATCATGTTAATCGACTCTCAAAAGTTACCAGGTTGACAATATCATCATCATCACACTTGGAAAAAAGTGCTGTCAAATTATTGCAAGTACAACATACATGTATTATTGCTTAATTAGCCTGGTAATCCTTATTCAAACTTGATCTCTGCTGGCCCTCTAAATCCTCGGACTTTACAAACGTTCCATGAAATCCGTAGGGCACTCTCGCAGGCAGCTCAATCCTCGCCACCATCTCCACATCCTTAGCACCAACCACCTGCATCTCCGACAGCCCTGTTGCCTCATCATGCACCAAACTCATCACATACCCATCATCCTCTTCCCCATCTCCATCTCCGGCGACAAAATACGGCTCCCCACCGAACCTCATCTCTCCATACATGTACTTCCTCGCCTCCCCAGTCACCAAATCCACCTTGGCAAACCCACTCACCTTCGGCCACGGCTCCGCTATCGCCAAGTATGCGTACCGCGTCTTCCTCCCCAAGTAGTTCTGGTTCACCATCCCGGCCTCCAAGTTCATCTGCTCCAAAATCTCCACTTTTCTCGACTCCCCTGTCTTCAAATTTAGTCGTATTTCCGACAAGGCGCTCTGCAAACACTCGTCACGCTCGTTGAATATGGAGTCTGGCGGCGTCATGCACGACCCGATCACCACAATCTCATCACTCTCTTTATCCTCCCAAGCGTTCCAGAGATGGAAGCAAAATGTGTCCGGCGACTCAATCCACGTCACCTCATCCTGACTCTCCGCGTCTTTCCGCAGAACCCCGAATCTTGATTTCTTGTCCTTGTCGTAGACTACCGGAGACCCATCGGTCACCATCTCCTGCAACCGGAACACCAGCTGATGATCGGGAATGACAACGTAGTTGGCGGTTATCGCGAAGTCGTGGATCATCGTCGGACAGGGAAGGTCGATATCCACGTCGGGAAATTTCACTCCGGTGGCTGAGAATTTGAAGTACTTGAGATACGGACGCTGCACCACGTCGTAGCTTAAAGCGAAGAGCTCGTTGGATACAGGGTCGAGCTTTGGGTGAGCAATCATGCTGTGGTTCAATTGACCTTTGAAATCGAACCGACCGATGGTTCGTAAATCACCGGTCCGAGTTATTTCAACCTCGTAAGGCAAATCGTCTTCAGACATGGCTAGCAGTTTACGGTTGAAGTAAATCAAACCGGCATTAGCGACTCCCATTCCTTTACTTTGATCCACCAATCGGAACATGCCACGTGTTAGAAAGAGTAATAACCGGCAGATACCTAGATGGCCGTGTAGCTCCCCTATCGCTTTTGGGAAAACCGGCCGGTTCAATTCGGTTTCTTGGTTCAGCTTGTTGGTTCGGGTGAAGCGGCAGGAGTAGCTGGCAGAGCCGTTTTGGAGTTTGACCGCGTGGACCATGCCGTCGCCATCGAACAGGTGGTGGCCGCCGGAGGGTTGGAAAAAAGGGTTTGCGCCGTTTCGGACGTAGACGCCGGAAATGCAATCGGGAATGGTGCCGGAGATTCCTAGGTTGTGGGTGACGGGGTGCTCGGCGACAGGGGCGTAGTTGCCGGAGAGTTGGACACGTGGATCGGTGGTTTTGGGGAGTGGGAGTTGGAGCTCGAGCGAGAGGAGAGCTCCTTCGATGGAATCTAAAGCCTTCTTCGCGGCGCGTTGGAGAAAGTTCCAATTGTGGGGAGTTTTTTTGTTCCTGTGTTTGGGAGTTGTTATAGGTTGGTTGCCGGGTAGAGGGATTGTATGGGGAGCAAAGTTGATGGCTTTGTGCAGAGTGGTTGGTTTTGATGTAAAGTTGAGAGCTTTGGAGGTAGATGATGAAAAATGGTGGTGGGTGTCAGCTCGTCTTTTCCATTTTGAGCAAGAAAATGCAGAGGAGCAAGCCATTGCTGCAGTGATTTAAGCTCAGTCAAGCTGAAGAACACGAGACAAGTTTTGAATTGGGAGAGACGAGGTTTAATGTTGTTGTATAAATAGAGTTTCGCGAGCTAGTGCTAGTGTGATTGCGCTGTGAGCTCAAATGAGGGAATGTGTTTTACTTGTACAGAGAACATGTAATTGAAGGCCGCGTGGCGAAATGGGTCACTCTCTGGTAAGATTGTTTCATATGTCATCATCAGTTGGAATTAGGCAAGGTAGAGATCATGAGCTCTCTTGGTCTTGGGTCAGTTTTGTGTAAAGACACCATGTGTTTTCATGAGTCCTAGAAAGACAAGAACATGCTGCCGCTATAGCGTCAAACCTGTGAATTTTTCAACCAGAATGAGATGTATGTTTGTTTTGGAGCCTGAAGCAATGTCGGCAACACTGGTTGAGTTGAAGGAGGGAGGGAGGGAGCTAGTTGGTTTCGATTTTTAAGGTCCATGTCCTCAGGACAAGGGCAAGGAGTTAGTAGGGGTCCTCTAGTGTCCTGCAGCAGATAAGATGCAACTTTCTGAGAGGTGCAATTGCAACAACAACTTGCGCAATGGTACATGGAGATGGAGATGGTGGCTCTCGATTTCTGCTCTAACTGGTAAACAGTACAATCAGCAGTCCTTTTCTCCTTTAGTTGCTAAGACTACAATAATGTGGAGCACTAGATATTTGGCGACTACATGTGTCCTCCAAGCAAGGAGGAAGACCTGTCTGATGGCTTTGAGAATCTTTGAAAAAGTGTTCATTTACCTTTGAAAATCTTACTGCGGTGCCTTGTTTAATGATAGAATCAGAATCACACTGCTGTCTTGTAAAATCGACATGTTGAGAACTGTACAATATAAGAAGATTGTGAGAGCATTCTGTATGTATGAAAACATGCAGGACATGAATCAAGTGGGTATTCTAAGCCAGGTAGTTGTATATCTGTGGGTTGCTCTTATCTCGCTCCAGGAAGTCCCTATCAATCAAGCTCTCGATTCGCTTCTTTATGTCTGATGGCTTTATAGGGAACTTGAGCTGTGAAACCAGAGAGAAACCCTCATTTTATAACTTCATAAGAAGATAACATGACACAACATTTCCAGGTTCCTCTACTAACTGATGCAGTGATGCTATTTAATTACCTGCTGATAGAGTTCAGTTATCAATAGAGTGTGACTCAGAACTTTCCTTGTCTTCATTATCCGGACAATGGCAGCATCAATCTGCAAGAAGCCAATATATTGATTTAGTATATAGTTGTACATAATCCCATGTCTAAAAAGTTCCTTGTAGAGGACCTGATGTTGACGGTCATGATACACTCTCTCAGTTGTACTAGTGTTCTCCTCAACAGTTTCCTTCATTTGAATCGCATTAACCTGGGTCGGTTGGAGAAACAATCAGAGGAAATAATGACTTTCATGATTTTTTAAGGTAGAAGAAGCTCCGCGGCGTGATATAGAGATCAAACCGATAAATAAAAGATAGAATACTGCCATTGGTATTTTAAGTGATCAACCCACTAGGGGGTAAGAATGGGAGTACCTTAATACGATAGAGAGGGGCCGTTAAACTTTCATTGAACAAAAACAAATCATCATCACCAACGTCTTTCCCTTTGGGTTCCTGCAAAATAATATATTATCTTTAGTGGCAGGAACATATACCACTCAAAAGCCACTGCCAAATGCCAATATTAGACATCATGCTTAATTCAGTCAGCAGACAATCGGTCCAATGTGTGCCGAGCTTGGGTTACCTTTAAAAGCACACGCACTTTTCCACATGCAAGGGATTGTAAGGTTCTCCGCAGTTCCTTATCCTCAATTCCAGTGGAATCCTTTATATCTTGAAAACTAAGCTTGTTCGCATCATTGAACAACATAAGAACAACGGCCTAAATAGACAAAACAACAACTTCAGTCCCTGCCTTAATTAAAGCCTCAATACTCTAATCAATAAGGAGAAGGAAAATTGCTTGCAAATATAGGGCATAGGTACCGACCTGAAAGAGGGACACTGCCAGCTCCTTTTTACCTTTAGGGAAATCTGCCTTGAGTACACAGTGACCAAGAGAATTCTGCCACATCAAACGCCTACCATTGTATTTACTGAGGTAAAACTCTTTAAAAATATCCTGCGTCAACACAAAAGAAATAAGAGGAAGGACATATTATCAAATATTTAAAGCAATGCACGATGACAATCTGAATCATATGCAAAACCTGGTATATGGCCAGCTCATGAGGAAGCTTTACACCCATTGGTGGATATGTTGGCCAATGTCTGTATCAGAAAGAATGGAACATGTCAAAAGCTGATAAAACAAAAGAATGAACATGTCAAAAGCTGATAAAACAAAAGAATTTAAAAAAACACGTGACAGAAATTACCCTGTTGTTAGGACATGAACACTCATTTCAATACCCACAGGCAGTTTCGTCCTGGCTTGAGACGATTGTTTGAATGATTCATTTATCTCTTTAGATAATTCAATATCCTACATAGCACAAATTAAGATGGCATAACCACATGTAGCAAAACAATTGCAACTACTCAACAGATAGCAAGAAACAACGATTTCCATAGATTAGTTTGATGATGGCCATATAGAGGCAAAATAATTTTTTGCAAATGAGGCTGTCTTAAATCTCAAAGTAGAATGACGACAGGCAGTCCACCATCACCAAATCTACTATCCTAAAACCCTATACCAACCCTAAGTAGTTACCAACAAACCATTTTAGCAAGACAATCAGCTACTATTTTGTTCCGGAAGTTTATGGATGTCACTCTTCCTATCTTCACTAAATCAGAAGGTGAATATGTATCAGATATAAAAGTTGCAATAGGAAGCATAAAAGTTGCAATAGCAATGAACTGAACCTTGAACATTCCTTCAAGTTTATTGGTAAATTGGCTACCACATTCTGTCTTCAGCTGCGAAAATAAAGGGATTTTTTTTATTAAAAACAGGATACACTATGGCACCACTAAAAGAGAATAAACTAGGTCATACATAGATTGGGCATCAGTGTTTATTACTTTGGATATCATGGATTTCTCAGCATCAATAGATGCACTCTTTCCAAGTAGAAGTCTCTTTGCAAGATCCTTCTTGTAAAATGCTTCAAAGACATCTTTGCCCTTTTCAAGAAGAAAACACATAATGTTAGACATGAAAGCGATTAGAAGCAAAGAGAAGAGGAAAAAATCATTAACATATTTTTCGTACAATAATTGTAAAGAGAAGTCTTTTATCACACAATATCCCCAACAGGCATGGACCCCCAATATAAAAAAAAAATATATCTGAAGCAAACCACATACGCAACAAATTCACCTGAATGAACCTGAACAAGACTAGAACTCTATCCAGTATACCCTCAAGCTCCTCTTCTGATATACCCTTGTTCCCAGCACGAAGCTTCTCATCCACAAACTTTGCTATCAATTCAGCAGGTCGGTTCTGGCAAAAAGCGAGAAAAAACAGCAGTAAGTATCAACTCCCAAGGATGGTGTTGATTCATCATTTGAAGACAAAAATAAAAAGTTGATTCTCATACCAACGAATACAACAGCAAATGCATAACACTTACTTGTCTAATATTGATAAGATGCTCGAACGAGTCTTTGATGGTATTGCCAAAAGCCTCGTTTTTACAAAAGCTGTCCTCCCAAATTGTATCGAGAGAAGTTTTGAACTGTAGAAGAAATATCACCATATCCTTGTCTTTCTCTTCATCCTTAACAATTCCTTCACCAGTCTTTTTTATGTAACTGCTGAGTGCTATCCTTAGCGATTCGAGGGAATCTACCCGTGAAATAAGTGCGTACATCCTCCTCAGATCTTCAACACGCTTGCCATCCATGAGCAACCCAAACCCCTGAAATAAAATTAAAAACAATTACTTTGAAAGATAGTATGCGCTGGAAAGAAACGCCGGTATACTGCTAAAGATAAACAAAACATAGCACACACACAAAAACAAACGCACCTTATCAAGAATTGCAGGTATATGACGTTCAAGAAGTTGCTTTTCTATAGTCGCTACCAGTGGTTTTTTGGTACTTGCATCAAGGTACAGTAAGCATCTTTCTTGTTCCTCATTTAACCTGGTCTGCTTCAAGTAATGTAAATCATCAACCAATTGTGTGGTCGGCTAATACGTATCCAAGCAGAGAGGAAAATATAAAAACATCTTCACATAATAACACAAGAATTCCAATAGCAATATGTTAGAAAGAGCAAGCACCTCCACATGTTTCAAATAATCTGGAACATCTGATAGCTGCATGTATTTGACCCCTTCAGACGCATAAAATTCTGAAGAACACTCAAGAAACACCTTTTCAAAGATCTCTGAGTAGATGCCTAGTGCTGTAAACATTTTCAAAAGATGACTGAGAAGTGACTTGTCCACTGTTTCACCTAACCTGAGCGTTCAGTTCAAACCATCAATTATAACTAGATAGGAAACAACTTATTGAGACGCATGTTAAAGAAGTTTCTGAAAACTAAAAGCTATCAAGAAAGGTTTTTTCTTCTTCATTTTTTGATATCTTGATTGGAATGTACAAAAGGTACCCACAGTGTAGATAAATTTGGGCGAAACCAGTAGCAATCCTTATTGCTGCGCTTATACAGACAACCATCAAAACGCACCAAGAACCAATACGACAAAGCTTTATGTTACAATACCAATACCCTCACCTTTCCTTGTCAACAAGTCTCAAAAGACCAGTTACTGTTTTGTTCTCGACTTCTTGTGATATGGAAAGATGTTTCCGGAAGATGTGTAATCCCAAGTCCCACAGTGACAGAATATTGTATGTTTGCTTTACATAAGTTCTATCAAGATACAATGCTATGCTGCGAATCAATAGCATTTGGTCACAGAAATCTTGCCAACACTTCTCAACGAGTGATAAGAATACCACAGTATCAGTGCTTTGGCCGGCCAACGCTTGTATAGCGGCAGATATATGTGCTTCACATTCACTTCCAATGCCCTTATAAAGCCTTTCTCCCATTTTATGTGTACAAATATTTTCAACATCCTACGAAAGTTCAATTCAGAATAATTAAGAATCCATATAGGCATACCGTAACACCACTACAGAAAAAAAGAAATTGCACTAGGTCGAATAAAAAAGTGGGCAAGCAAGATCACCTGATATAGCTTCTCTAAGTCACAAGGATTTGGTTGCTTCAAGAATATAGAACTAATTGCCGCCTTTAACCTCAACCATGTATCCTCTTCAAAATTTGGAGGCAACTTAGGCTTCTCTGATCAATTCAAAACAAAAAACTAAATAAATAAAAACCTCAACTTTAAATGGCATCCATGTATACTAGAACATTCTGTAGTTCCCAAATGGTCTTCACACAAAATTGAATACATTCGCCATCCGAATTTACACCCAAGCTCGAATTGAGCTTCAGGAGCAGAAGCATCACTACCAACTTAGATACTAAGTTCAAACCAAATCCTGAAACCTGAACTAACCCTAAAAAAACTCATTTCAGAAACCAAATAAGGTATACAGCTCAACCTAACCAATTCAACTACTAGAAAACACAAAAACAACACCTGGCCGCATCTTAATCACGAGCTGCTTCTTCGCCGGCTGGGGAGGCGTCATCTTCCTCCTAGCCAAATTGGCAGTCATGGGAGGACCGCGTCCTGCAGAAATGGACTCACTGTACACCCCACCATCAGATTTGGGGCCTTGTTCTACCAAGGAGGGCTCAGTTGCATCCTCGCCTAAGCGGGTGTGTTTGCGGTCGAGGGATGATGACATTGGCTGGGACTTGGAACGCTTGGTTGGTGGTGATTTAGAGTTAGGTCCGGCGGTGGACTGGGATGACGATGGGCGTTTGGAGGAGTGGTTGGAGTGAGAAGACATCAACTTTGCGGTTTCCGGACGTGATCAGGGGAAGCTGCTGCTCATCGTATGCGTCGGGGAGGACAATGGAGTTTGAAGAACTCACTGATGAAGAAAGTGATTCGCTTCCCTATGCTTTGCCTCTGGTAAGATCGAACGTTCTTTTGGGCCAGGCTTAATTGGGCCACTGGCCCATTAAAGCTGGACCTTCTTATGAGGCCCAGTCCGAGTGCCGCCTGAGCCGCTGCCCAATCGAGTCTTTTAATAATAATAATATTAATCGTGTATTAACAAGGTTAAGCAAAAGTAGACATGTGACATTGATGCATGTCAGCATGTATATGTTTTTCTTCCCATTTAAGATTTCAGAGAAGTTAATTCTAGTTTGTGGCTGCTCATTGCAATCTGACTCATTAGACTTACGCCTCTCGATCAAAGTCAGCGAGTTCAGATCACGTTTAGAATTCGCAAATTGCTAAAGCATGTATGCATACGAGTAGTCTACCATTATCCACATCAAAAGGGCAACAAAAAAGGCTAGTGCAAAGAAAGTGAACCTCATGAGGTCGATATACTCCACTAAAACTTCACCAAATCTCTCTATCATCCACCTCTTGATTCCATTAGTATCCTTATCCACTCACCAAACCCTACTTTCACCCTCTTTTCAAAGTCTTATAGCAGCTAGCTCACCTCATCTCATCATCCTTGCCCAATTAATTCAGCGTTCACCATCTTTGAATGCTAACTTAAGTAATGGATAACACTATGTATTACTTACAGTTCGATATTTGTAGTTGTTTACTTCAGCACCTCTCGGTTCTTTTGTAAGATTTACAGTCTTAAATCATCCAGCAGCTGCTGAAATTAGTGCATATGCTCTTAATTGGATAAGAGCTGGAAAGATCTTTATATGGAAAGATTCTGAAGCTTGGTGCGTGATCTAAGCGACACAGTTAACCAACCCTACCACAAAATCCACTTTGGATTTTGATGTTTTCTATCTTTCTTTGAATTGTAACCTATGTTTCCATACAAGGGCAACAATATCACATGCAGTCCTACATTGACGTGGCCTGTAAAGGCATGACAAACCTCTTTAATCTCCTCTATAAAAAAACCATACTTTCAGATCACATTACATATCGATACCATTACATCTTCAAACACAGGAAAACCAAGATCAATCAATCCCCTCTCGCTGCATTTTGAAGTCCAGCTTCTTCTTATGATCATGAATCGAGTTTTCATGGTTAACATCTTCCATGTCTTCATCATAGTATCGTTTTCAGGTACATACACTGACACTGTTTAGTTCAGTTTTATTCTTGAGCAATAATTCAATGAGCATGGTTATTACAACTCTGTGTCTTTTGTCATTGAAGGGTTTGGGGCAGTGAGATCATTGGGGGTCAACTATGGTCAACTTGGGAGCAACCTACCGCATCCGGATAAAGCTGTCGCCCTGTTAAAATCCCTAAGGATCACAAAAACAAGAATATACGACACAAATCCCGACATCCTACGAGCTTTTGCCAACACGGGAATCGAAGTCATTGTCACGGTTGAAAATAACATGATGGCAGCTCTATCAAACCCTCCCCAAGCCCTTCAATGGGTCAATACCCACATAGCTCCTTACTACCCTGCTACCAAAATAACCGGCATTGCGGTTGGTAATGAGGTTTTCAGCGACGCTGATTCGTCGCTGATGACGCAAGTTGTCCCAGCCATGGCAAGCATCCACCAAGCCTTGCTCCAGCTTGGGCTCAGCACCTTTATACACATCTCAACCCCCAACTCTCTGGCTGTCCTATCTTCTTCATACCCTCCTTCAGCAGGGTCCTTCAAGCCTGAACTGGCCCCCATCATGACCCAATTTTTACAGTTTTTGGTCAACACAAATTCCCCATTTTGGGTCAATGCTTACCCTTATTTCACATACAAGGATGACCCATCACAAATCTCCCTAGACTATGTTCTGATGAACTCCAACCCTGGCATGGTTGATCCATTCACAAATCTGCACTATGATAACATGTTGCATGCTCAAGTCGATGCAGTGATCTTCGCCATGAACAGGCTGGGCTTCAGGGGGGTTGATGTCAGAGTTTCCGAGACAGGATGGCCGGCGCACGGGGACCCTGACGAGGCTGGTGCAACCCTGGAGAACGCTGCAATGTACACCAGGAATATGTTAAAGAGACATTTAGTTGGGAATGAAGGGACGCCATTGAGACCTGGAAACAGGCTGGATGTTTACCTGTTTGCTCTGTTTAATGAGAACTTGAAGCCTGGACCAGGTTCGGAGAGAAACTACGGCCTGTATCATCCTGATGGAACCTTGGCTTATAATGTTGGGATGTCGACCTTGTTCAGCTCCTCCACTTTTGTCTCTTCCACTTCTCCAGGCTCCCACATCACATCCTCTGCTTCAAAGGTACTTCATTTCAGCATAGCTTGTTTTAGTACGAAGTTTAGATTCAGATGTTGATGCAGTTCTTTCTCTGTAAACACAGATGCTGGATCAGAGCTGCATGAAGACATGGATGGTGCTCTTATGTGTTGCCTGGTTTTTTCAAAGCTTCATCCTAAGATGATTTTTAGAACCCCATGATCGAATCTGGATGATTCCACCACAGATCAAGATTCAAGAGCCATTCATCCGATTTAGTCCAGAATCATTTATTTGATCTTTTTTTTTTTTGTAAAGCTGTCAATTAACCTGACCAGATGCCGTTGTGATTCAAAAGTTTAAATTTTAGAGTCACGATTTTTGTAATCTAATATGTGAAGCGAAGTCGGAAAATTCTGCTTATTTATAAGAGAAGCCTATGTCATTCATATAACTCTTCAAAAGCCTATCACCATCAAAATGAGCATCAAAGCTGATCTGTTAACCTTTTTAAGACGTGTAATCCATTCAATTAATAAAATTTCCATCGCTTTAATCCGTTTAACTCGTGCTCATTCTTTATCAAGAATTGAGTCATGCTGCATGATCTCATTAAAACTTAGCAAATCAAAGATTGTCTCGCACATTAAGAATTGTAATATACTTTTAGCCGTTAAATTTGAGATTACAAATTTCTTTACTTCTCTGGCTCGGATGGGCTTGATGGGCCTAGAGTATGTAACGGTTCAACTGAAACGGCCCAATATAGGCCCAATTCTGTAGCCTTTTTCGTCGTTTGTGTATATATATATATATATGCCTGTAAATTCAAATTTCCAGAAGGAACCCTCCGATCGGAGTGATGGCGCTTCCTTCGGCGTTCCGTGAAAGGGTTCAAATCATGGAGGAGACGAGCATTCACCGTCTTACTCTTCTTCAGGTTATGGTTTTATTTTCTAAATGTTTTTCATTTTGATGTACGAGATATGTGACGAGGAATATTTGATTCGATGGATTTTGAAAGGCAGAGAAGGAGATGAATGAGATAAAGAAGGCTGAGTTGGCTTCCAAGGTGGAGATACTGATGCTACTGGCGGCGGTACTTGGTTCTGCCGCAGAATATTGTGTCGCGGAGATGTAAGGTTTTATATCTCTAATCTGAAATTGCTAACCTTGATGCGATGTATCAGGAAATTTTGAAACAAATCAGATATTTTTTTTTCTTATGTGGAAATTTGTGATTTCTGGTAATAATGTAGTTGATTCACTGTGATTTGATTTTTAGGGTTTCAATAGAGGAGGTGAGTGTGCTGGACGAGGTAGAAAAGGAAAAGGACTGGTTATATGAATTGAAAAAAAAAGGAAATGAATGAATTTTTTTCGGAAAGCGTGTATAAATTTGCGAATGATTTAGAAAACGTATAGATGCATTGATGGAAGGCATAGCTTAGGTACATCTCAGCTTTCATTATGTTAGTTATCTAGTTTTTTTTTTTTTTCATTTTGAATCTTAGATTTCTGTATGTTTGGCTACATTAACGAGACAGGCCACTCTTGAGCCATAAAGCGAACAAGGACTGCATTCTTGGTCCATATACAAATGTATGTAGAGATGTGTTTAGTTTCAATCTTTAGTAACTTAAGGTATCAAACATGTAGTTGCATTCCTGCGGTTGCGTTGGTCTGAAGATTAACTGTATTTAGAATGATAAGTGTTGCCTAAACTGTCAGGCTATGATTTCAGATTTCTGTTCGTAGTGTGTTCAGTAAATAGAACAGTATTCTTCAGAGCTAGTACATCTTTTATTTTTTTGTGTTTGTAACAGCTGTCTGCCCTTTTCTTTTGTTGTTTGATGCTTACAGCTGAAGGCAAAATTTATAACATTTCAAAGCAATAATGCATTTATGTGCAATTCAGAGATGGCTGAAGCTGAGATCAGAAAGACAGAGCTGTTATATTTGAAGCAGAATGTGGATGAAAGCTTGGCTTCTAATCACCAAAAAAGAGCTCAACTGCAGAAGCAGCTAGAGAGCATATTGACAACACAAAGTCAAGAAAAAGAATTAGTATCCACTTGCACTTATATTGAGAAAAGATAAAAAGCTACTTAACATCCAGTAATGAAAATGACTTTGCCTGTTCTGAAGCCTTATTATGCTAGCTGCATCTCTACATTGACTGGTAGTCTTTGAATGACATAATTGTTTCCTTGTGGTATATCAATGACAACAATTCATAAAGGGTAATCCAGTAATTTTTAAAGTTACATGTCTAGGACAACTTTTGGGTAATCTTACTGGAGTCATGCCTTCGGTATACTGTGAGCATGTTTCCAGATACTCATATCTCATAGCATCTGGTTTCAGGTTGATGTGGAATGAATAATGGGAGAACTTCCACTGTTGTGACCATTAAATATGAAGAATCCCAAGTTATTTGAAATTGCTCAGCTCTGAAGCTGGTAATGCCAACTCTCTCAAATTCAATTACTCTATTTATGTTTTGTATGGTTGGATTGTACACTTTGTCACAAGGACCCATGCCTGCATTATTTTTCATGGATGTCAGAGGCTGTAGCTGATTGATGTATGATGCAACGTTCCATTGAACTTCTTTGGGAAAGCATGTATGTTCTTATAAATATGCAGTTACATAATTGTTTCATTGACCGAGTCACGACATAATGATCTCAGGTTTGCTCTTTGAAAGAAAACTAGGAGACAGATGGCAATCTGTTGCTGAAAATTCATCTGTTCATCTTGCGGCCAATCAAGTCAAAATGCTGTGGGCAGAAGAAGAAAAGGTTTGTGCATATCTTTAATTCAGCACTATAGAAATCCTTTATTGATCTGCATCTTCACAAAACGTCCCCCTGGAATGGGACCATATGGAGCATGTGTCCCACGATTTTGAATTTCAAACATTACGATTATTGTCAAGATAACTAATCACTATACATTGAATCACATCAGCTGCAGAGAATCGGGAAAAAGGGTATCAAACATAATTGGAAGTGGATGCTGTCAACATTTAAAATATGAATTCATCCTGACTAGTACTCTGGATGTACCATTACAATGAAACCTTATATTTTGAATTTCTTGCAAGTCCTCTTGTTTTAAATATCAAGAAGTATATTGAAAAAATTGACGAGAACAAAATCTATTATTATTAGGGTTACCCAGGCCTCAATTAAGTGGATATTGTGTTATGTGCAGTAAGCAACTCACTGGCTGCTCCACAGGCCAACACTTTACTAATTCCTCTGCGTAATTAAATATGTATAATGACGACTGTCATCTTCCCATCATCATACAATGATTGAAACATGGTCTTACTTGTAGTAACATCAATATATAGTTTACCAAAATATGAGAATTATGGTGTTATAGTTGAAACAATTTTAACTATGAAAACATTCATATAGCCCACTGGCTTCATATATTGACTTCATAACCTATTTAGCAATGACATAGCGTAAAATACTTGTACCTCTGTATTGGAGTAAATGTAGGTAGATAACATTTGTATCTCAGATCTTCTCAAAGACCCGAAGCCTGTTGTCAGCCAGCTTGGATTTATATGCTGACATTTTGTATTCACGCCATGTAAATTCCTTGTACAAACTTTCTTCTCCATCATCCATTAGTGAACATATAGGTGCTATTTTTTCACTCAAGGGCGGCCCTGCAAAGTATATCATTGACAGTCTTGATTCCCTGCTGTCTGCCAAAACCCGATGCTTAACACTCTTAAATCTTCCATTAGTTAGAACCTAGCCAAATCCAAGGTAGCACAATTGATGATCAGATAGTTATGGGAAAAAGAGAAGAAAAAACTTTTCTTCATTTCTTTTGCATTAAAATTATAAAATCCAATCAATAAGAAGTTTTAGAATGATGCGGAAATTGCATTAAAAGGTTTTTGTAGGAGTTCACCTGGCAATGAACAGTCAGTCGGATGTATCTGAAAGGCTTAGCTTAAGAAAAGATATGGCGCAAGTGAGTTATGTAAACCTTTTGTATGATTTTATGCTAACAATCCTCAAAATATGAACTCCTGACTAAAGAAATCTTAAGCTCGTTTCAAATGTTTATTTTCACATTACCTGCAAGGTGTCTCCAACGTTGATAAAGAAAGAGTTGCTGTCAGACTGGACTGATATCCAGGTTCCATCTCTTGCAGAGATCTCAAGTCCTGATGCGTCATTAGACCGTAAAACTGATATTATTTGTGGGTCAGTGTGCTCTCCAAACCGGATCATATTTTGACCGCATCGAGCTTTGAGCTGGTTTGGGCACGGTGGGTAGTGGTTTATCCTGAAAAACGAGTCATTCTTTTCATTCTTCAACATTTTGCTTAGCTCATCCTTCGATTCAAGTTGCAATCCGTGTGCCACCAGTTCCAACACATTGCATGCCAGCATCTGAACTTCATTTACATAAACATCCACCAGTTTCCTACAAAGTTGAAAAATTCAGTGATAACAACTGAAAACTTATTAATACAGGAGAAAAGCAAAAGGTTTCATTTGGATAAGCATACATGAAACCATCTGGTAAATTGGCAGTGGATCTTCCTGAAGCATACTGTTGGTTGGCAGAGGTAAGTAAATATTCGATCCATCCAACATCTCCATTTGGGCCAATTTTCTTGTTACCATACCCAAAAGGGTGGCCAGCTTTCTCTTTTTCAAACTGTGAGAGATTAAAAAACTTCACAGCTTCCTCTTCCAACTTTGCGATGAGCTCTAATGGTATTCCATGGTTTATCACTTTGAAAAATCCAAACTCTTCGCAGGCCTCAATTAAAAGAGCCTTCTGCGTTGGGCATGAGAGGTCTATGACAGGAATTCCAGCTTTGAAACTGCTTATGGGCTTGCATGTTTCTGAGAGTGAACTGTCGAAAACTGATTCAGAGGATACCACCATGTTGGTTTTGCTGGTGAGACAGAGAGAATTACTATTTTTTATCAAGTGATGATAAGAGGTTGAAGGGTTCAGCCTATATATAGAAGGGATACTTGTTCTTGTTGGCATTTATAGATCCCTTCCAGGAACTTGCAGACCACGTTTATAAGGTTAGATTTCTTCTTTGTTTATAAATGTATGAATTGACTTTTGCAGATAGGTTTCAGATATATTGATTCTGTTTAACTTTTTTTAAACTTATAAATAGTCTGAAAGATAATATGTTTCAAATTTCAGTAGGTATTGGATCTTCTGTTAAAGCACATTTCTCTCATGTAGTTTTTTTAGCCATGAAATGCAGCACAGGTCTATGGAGAGGGCTAATATAAATGCAGTGCACAGGGTACATGCATAACACACAATGCTGGATGGTGGTGTCTCAAGTTGGATCCTTGCTTGCAGCTTGGTATTGAATGAAACAGGTATGCTGCTGGCAGAATACTATATTGGGTATTGCGCAGAATAGGTTGTGCATTTATGATTACAGATATCTGGGTAATGCTCTGGATAACATGACACTCCCAACTATAATGCTGGGATTTATTCTTCCTCGATCACATTACTTAAGTTCTGATAATTATTGGAAATATTCATTCTGACAGCCAAATAGTGAAAATAAGGTCTGAATGCAAGATAATGTTCACAGCCAAATGTTAAAAAGCCCCAAGTGATTTTGTGTTTGGTGACATGTGGAAGGGTGGGGTTAAGCTGATTCTATGAACTAGAGCATCATAATATATTTGCCATATCTATCATGTACTTCAGTGGATGCACCCAGAAGAAATCCTATTTTTCTTCTTATATTTATCAACATCAGGAAATGAGGGCACAAAGGTTGTTAGTTTTTTCTTCTTATCTTTATCAACATGTCTGAAGGTGGGCCTATTAGGATCTCAGGGAATAAGGTAGGCACCGATTGCATGTTGTGGTTTCAGATTTAGATGAGACTGATGAAGCACGCGAGATTTTTCTTTTACTTTATAGATATCCCAACTTCAAGATAGGATAAGATGATATATGCAATGTGACCAGCAACAGATTGTCATGTCAATTTGAAAGCAGGAATATGGAGCCGGATGCCCAGTGCTCCCAACTCCAACTTATGTATGACTTCTTTCTTCAGTTTGTTGCTCACTTAAGAATCATACTTTCTCTACATTTGCGGTCCATATGATTGTGAGTATCTATTTGCTGAATAACATCATACAATAGTGTCTTCTATCATGCATACCACGACTTAGAAATCAGGAGATGGGTTGTGACTTGCTGGGCTTGTATCATCCACCTCAGCCTCCGTTACATTAGGCCCCAAAATTATCTTCTCATTCCCAAAGGTTCTGAAATGTGATATTGTTGAGCAAATTTTTTCGGCCTCTTTGTGTTCTTCAACTTTTATAGGCCGAAAATGACTTTCAACTTTTATTGGGTTCATCGTTCGTGCCGGCATTATATTAGTGTAAGATAAATTATTACCACTATTTATCTAACAAATGGACATTTTTTTTATCAAAAATATAGCTCTACACAATGAATATTTACAAAAGCTGTGAAGCCTAGTTCATAACGAGTTTTTGGGCCTAACAGAAATTCAAAAAATCGAGCCTAGCCTGACCCTTGAACTTTAAGCGATGGACTCATTTAGGACTTTTGATCGAACTATGAACTAGCGGTTGGCAGAGTTTTGAGCCTTCTTAAGGGCTTTTGTAGAGGCTTACAACTGAAATGTTTCTTGTCCATGGTTAATTATCTTGATTATTTAGAGAAACCTCTATTTAATCATGAGTCATTGACTCAATTTTTATTTAATTTTTTCCTTTCCTTTTTGGATCAATTGCAGACATGTTGTCAACAAAGGCACAGCACAACTACAATCCTTACAGGTCCCAAGGACGTTCTTCACGTTCCCCAATACATGGTAACATTTGATTTTAATATCCAACCATCCTCTCCTCTGTTTGAATGTTAATGTGAACCCCAGCAAAGACTTTCTTGTCACTACCTTCCTTTTCCCTTGTACTATATAGAGAAATTTAAAGGGGTACTTTTCCTTAAAAACAAACTAAAACCAAATGGACTCAATTATTAAAGTAATGGCAATGAGAGCTTATTTAGGGAATAAAAGTAAAGAGAGGTGTCTTGCTACTTGTTTGCTAGAATCGTGGATAAAAGCCTCTTCACTCTCTTCCTTTAGTTTCTCACTTTCACTTATAAATCCCTCTTTTTTCTTACAGAAACTTCAACTTTTTACAATTTCTTCTTCTGCAAGGATAATGGCCATCAGTAGCAGCAAAGGCATCTTCCTGGTGCTGTTCATTGCTCACCTAGCTCCATTATTTGCAGATGATGGTATGCACTCAAAACCCTCATACTGTATCTTCTAACTTCTGTTATAAACCAGTATACATTAGTTCAGTTCATATTCCTGGTACTTTATGACCTAAGGTGTGGTGAGCAATTAAGTACCCAGAAGGGATAATTTGTCTTCTTAGATGGAGAAACCCCGAACCCAGTTTCCTCTACATGTTTTACTGAACTTTGAACCGATCCTGGTAATGACTTGAACCTGAATAGCTAATGTTAGCTTAAACCGTCTCACAGGACATTATGATGCTGTTCACTGTATCCAGTGAGTAGTTTAAGCTACCTGGTTATTGGGTTTGCTAAATGTAACCATATGCTGATTTTTAGTTTCTGGAGTTCCTTCCTTCCTTCCTCTTGGTCCCCCCCACCATATTGAATTTTAATGTGCCTCTTCTCTTCTCGAGGCCATCATTCCATCTCCTAACACCATTTAGATTTACATGCGCAATTTAAAGACATGAATTAAAGTCTCTTTCTTGCTGTGTTTCATTTCAGATCCTAAAATAGTTTGAATGTCAAGCCCTTATTCTTAAGGGCTTTAAAGTTGGATTTTCATTTTTTGTTACTGGGCAGCCCCGCATGAGATATGTCGGGTGAGCTGAAACATCACCATCAAATATCACATATTGACGCCAAAACATTTCCACCAATAATGGACAAGATTTCTCCATATAATTCTAAGAAACGGACAAAAGTTGTGTGCTCTGGGTCACAATTTTCACTTCATTGTGTCTGTAATATCTATCATCATCTGACATACCTCTGAATGGCTCTGATGGTAATAATGTGTATGCATTGTAAATTGTTTTCAGGATTGTTACTCAATGGTGATTTCGAGACCCCACCACCGAATGGCTTCTCCACTCCTATAGTGATCCCCAGCTGGACCTCGAAGGGGACTGTGGAGCTGGTGGAGTCATCCCAGCGGCAAGGTGCCATGATCCTTGTCATACCGGGTGGAACGCATGCTGTTCGGCTGGGAAATGATGCTGAAATCAGCCAGGATTTGAGGGTTGAAAAGGGATCAATCTACTCGGTCACATTCAGCTCAGCCCGCACCTGCGCTCAGCTCGAGTCACTCAATGTATCTGTCCCTGGCGCCTCGCAGACAATAGATCTGCAGACTGTGTATAATGTCCATGGCTGGGATTCGTATGCATGGGCATTTGAAGCAGAGGATGATGATGTTCTTGTAACGTTCAGGAATCCTGGAATGGAGGATGATCCAACTTGTGGACCCATCATTGACGACATTGCCATTAAGAAGCTCTTCACTCCTAAAAAGCCCAAAGGTACTTCAAAAATCCCCAAGCTTTGAACCTCCATATCACCATTTTTATTTGAACTCTGAATCTCCATACAATTTCAGACAATGCTGTGATCAATGGGGATTTCGAGGAAGGTCCGTGGATGTTCCGGAACTCATCAGTCGGCGTTCTGCTCCCCACAAACCTGGACGAGGAAATGACATCATTACCAGGCTGGACCGTCGAATCGAACAGGGCCGTCCGCTTCGTAGACTCCTATCACTACTCCGTCCCTCAAGGTAAACGTGCAGTGGAGCTTCTCTCAGGCAAGGAAGGCATCATTTCACAAATGGTCGAAACCATTTCAGACAAAGAGTACACAATGACGTTCAACTTGGGCGAAGCTGGCGATAAATGCCAGCAGCCATTAGCCGTGATGGCCTTCGCTGGAGACCAAGCTCAGACCATCCACTACACCCCAAATTCCAACTCCAGCTTTCAGATTGCCAGCTTCAACTTCACAGCCAGAGCCGACAGAAGCCGCGTAGCGTTCTACAGCGTTTATTACAATACCAGGAGTGACGACAGGACCTCGCTCTGTGGACCAGTCGTTGACGACATCAAAGTGCGTGGCGCCTCTTCCGCCTGTCGAGTTGGGCTTCGTTTTTTCCAACTTCTTATTGGGCTGGGCCTTGCTATAATGCTCATAGCTTAGAGGCCCGATCAGATTTTCAAACGCATGTATGTGTAATGATGCTATTGCCCTTGTTCCTCGGACAAGCCCTAGTCCATCTCAAAATGCTCCATATATAAACTAGCCGCCATTCCGTTCCGGCATTTTCATCTTCGCAAGCCTCCTCGACCTCAACCTGCTCGCCGGTTTATTTCTCCGGCTCCCATTCACTTTTTTTTCTCTGCTTCCGGCCATGGTTAGTGTACCTTCGCAAAACTTTATCGTCTTTCTTCATATCCAAATATTTGGATTTTGTGATCGTCTCCTCCGGCGTCAGCATGTTAGATTAAATCTTCACCAGATATTGTAATTAGTCCGTTCGATAGCATTTGCTAGAATGCATAGATTTCTGGTAGATCGGGAGTCAGCATTGCCTGTAGATCAGTTGTCTTTAGGTTTCCATGAATTGATGCTGAATTTTCGTAACCAGGTTTTGATTTTGAAATGGATTGATATAGGGTTTACTTAGAATGAGTGTGTAATTATTGTCGCTGTGCAGTCAAAGAGGAAGGTTAGAGAGCCCAAGGAAGAGACTGTGACTCTTGGACCGACCATTAGGAATGGAGAGCACAGCTTTGGTGTTGCTCACATTTTTGCGTCGTTCAATGATACCTTCATTGTAAGCTCCTAATTCCGTCTACGTGTCTACTTCATTTACTCAGATGATTAAAATTGTTGAGGGGATTGATATTGGTTCGGAATTACGTGCAGCATGTCACAGATTTGTCTGGAAAAGAAACTCTGGTCCGCATTACTGGTAATTCATCAAATTACATTACGCCGCCAGTTACAGTTATTCTGAAGAAAAAAAACATATATTGTAGTTATCAGGTTTTAGGTTGAGTATAGTCCGATAGGAATGAATTCAGTTCCCATCGATTGCAGGAGGGATGAAGGTCAAAGCTGATAGAGATGAGTCGTCTCCTTATGCTGCTATGCTTGCTGCTCAGGACGTTGCCCAAAGATGCAAGGTAATTCATTATATTCTAACTAAACCCACAGTTTTCTTATGATTTAAGCTTTCAGTTTTTCTTAGGTATCCTTGTTCTGATGGTGCCTTTTTTTTCTCTTCAGGAACTCAACATCACGGCTCTTCACATCAAACTCCGTGCCACTGGTGGGAACAAAACCAAGACTCCCGGGCCAGGTGCCCAATCTGCCCTTCGGGCTCTTGCTCGTTCTGGAATGAAAATTGGCCGCATAGGTATGATTTTCTGATATTTGCAATCTTGTTTTGTGGAATTACTTCACTTGTATGTCTTTTAATCATATTTACATATGAGAAAGAAAGCTTGTTATTCGTAATAATCAGTTATGTTAGGTTAAGATTGATATTATGTCAACAACAAATTCAGTTTTGGCTATTTGATGATTTTCACTCTTGTGGACTTGCAGAGGATGTGACGCCCATTCCCACCGACAGCACTCGCCGCAAGGGTGGTAGAAGAGGAAGAAGATTGTGAGCTTGGCCATTCACCCCACACATCTGGCTTCGCATTTATCCCATCCTACTACAGAATGTGGTTTTTGTCCAAGTTTCAACAGAATTTTTTAGTTTTAATTTATGACCTTTGTTTTAGTTCATCCTCCTATATGACATGAATCACGCTCAATTCTATTGCTATTGAATTACGTTAATTTACGGGCTTTCAAATTGGATCTAAATTGGGACTATTGTTCCATTCTTATAAAAGTGGGCCCATTCGGTAGACACAATGTCATTCAAATGGGCCGGGTAATTCTCTTAATTGGGCCTACAAGATAAGGCCCACTGCAGAAAACCCTAGCTTGCTTGCCAGATATAACCGTACCGCGGCAAAGCACGAAACTGTTACGAGCAGCGGCTTCCTCCTCCGGCAGAAGATGGGGGTCTTCAGAGTATGCTCTCACCATTCCACTCATTGTCAATTGATTCCCAACACTCTGTTGGTTATTCATCGCGATTGGTGGTTGTATCCAATGTTGAGCTCGAGTGTTGTTATGTTTGGCTGGATTTTGATGTACTGAATATCTAGCGATTTGTGTTTTTTTCCAGTTTCATCAGTACCAGGTTGTGGGAAGAGCTCTTCCTACAGAAAATGATCAGCATCCCAAGATTTACCGGATGAAGCTTTGGGCCACCAATGAAGTCCGTGCTAAATCCAAGTTCTGGTTAGTCAGATTCTTGTGTTAAGGATGTTTATGCAAAGTTGCGATTTTTATATTTCTAGAAACTGAAGGTTGAGACTTTTTGGTTTTAAGGTATTTTCTTAGGAAGCTTAAGAAAGTGAAGAAAAGCAATGGACAAATGCTTGCTATCAATGAGGTAAGCTATGCTTTTTTCGCTCTTATCTGCATATGATTTTCTCAAACTACTGGTTCAATTTGTTAGTTTTTTAGCCTTTAACTAAGAACTAGAGCTCCCATGGAATGTCATTGTATGTTTCTTATAGAATTGAGTTCAAGGAATGATATGCTTTCATGTAATTCTCTATAGTAGAGCACATATTGTCAGGCTTTGGGCATTGTTAGTTATTACTGATGAGCTGATTCGGTAAACAATTTGAATTGTAATTATCTTTTTTATTTACATGCTATGGACGTCTGATGCATTAGATGCATGTCAAGCATATAGAATGTGCAGCTCCAGTCAGTAGTCTGCGATAATCAGTTTTCTTCAATATTTGATATTCACAGATGGTTGGAAAGATGAGGATTTAATTTATAGGTCCTAAAGTTTTACACTATAGTTCTGACCTTTGCGCTTTGTCTCTAATGGAATCTTGTAGTTTTACTGATCTCCTGCACTGTATTTGGTTTGCAGATTTTTGAGAAGAACCCAACCACCATCAAAAACTATGGTATCTGGCTTCGTTACCAGAGTCGTACTGGTTACCACAACATGTACAAGGAGTACCGTGACACCACGTTGAATGGCGCTGTTGAGCAGATGTACACTGAGATGGCTTCTCGTCACCGAGTCAGGTTTCCCTGCATTCAGATCATCAAAACCGCCACTGTCCCAGCTAAGTTGTGCAAGAGGGAAAGCACCAAGCAGTTCCACAACTCAAAGATCAAGTTCCCTTTGGTGTTCAGGAAGGTCAGGCCTCCAACCAGGAAGCTCAAGACCACCTACAAGGCTTCCAGGCCCAACCTCTTTATGTAATTTTAGTTCTTTGGTGTATCATTGCCACCTATAAGCAACTGAATTTAGACAAGGCAAGCCCATTTTGCTGAAAGAACCTCCTTTTTTCTCCCTGTTAATTTTTTTAGTCTCAACTTCAGTAATTGGTTCTTATGATTAATGGTACTTCTCTTTTTTATGTCTACACTGTTACTGGCCATTGACCACAATCATTTCCTTGTAGTAGCTGCTCATGTTGGTGGAGGAAAGGGCTGTTCTCATTTGAAAGGGTCTAAGCCAAGTGGTCTTTCTTTTTGGTAAAATAATCAGTGGCTCTAATAAGTAATTCAGTATTTGCAAAGTGATGTAATTCAGTGTTACTCAAGTTTAAATTGGAACACTTTTAAGTGGAAGAGGGTCCAGCTAAGAAAGTCACTACTACAGCAATTCCCACTTGTCTGATAAATTTCTACAATTTCAATTCACAGATTTTTAGTTTGGAAACACTTCAGTGTTACACAACAAAAGCTCTTGCTTCCTTCTCATTCTGTTGGTCTAAAAAATGCAGCTTTTGGTGTTTGTTTTCCTCGTGATCAGCTCAACCCATCTCCTACTGCTACAGCCTGTGCACTGCTCTTCCCATGAATCCCAGCCGAACCGGGCGGGCATGACGAAGAGTCACACTCTCAAGGTAATTTACTTGTTGGTGGTCATTGAGCATAATACATTTTGCTGCTTCTGGATGGAATTAACTTCTTTATTCATCTTACAGTACAAACCAGACATTTCTGATATCAGACTTCACGGCCTTCTCCTGTGGTCTTCCATGGGGTTCTTAACGCCTGTTGGGATCCTCTTGATTCGAATGTGCAACAAACAAGAAAGCTGCGGGAAGGCCAGAGTGCTCTACTACCTCCATGCCATCCTGCAAGTAAGCTCCTCACCATCTGAACAAACGTCATACAAAAAAAAAATATATGCAAAATACACCAAAATGAGTAATAAAGGAGAGTGATGATGACATAGTTGATCTCTTTTCCACAGCATTATAGAAATCTTCATTTGACTTTAATCATGATGTCCATACAAAAATCTACAGTTGGATCTCCATTGTTAGGTGGTTTGTTTTAACACAATCATCTCTACTTTGCTACCAAGTAAACCCAAGCACACCCATATGCTAAAAATTCATCTTCACCAGATTTTATCAGTACTTGTCGCCACTGCCGCGGCTGTACTGTCCATCCAGAAGTTTGAGAACTCATTCCACAACAATCATCAAAGAGTTGGCCTAGTACTGTATGTTGCAGTTTGGATCCAAGCCCTGATTGGTTTCTGCAGGCCTAATCGGTAACGCCACATTTTACTTGAGATTCCCATACTTGTCAAAGATATTCCTAGCATTCATCTGATTATGAGAAACTTGTGCAGGGGGAGGAAAGGTAGAAGTAAATGGTATTTCGCGCACTGGTTAAGTGGAACAGCAATAACTCTAACAGGGATCACCAACATCTACACTGGCTTGAGATCATACCATAGGAGAACCAAAATGGGCACAAGTCTGTGGGTTGTGCTGTTCACAGCAGAGATTTCTATCATGGCCTTCTTGTATCTGCTCCAGGATAAATGGGACTATGTGATCAAGTTGGGAGGGGAAGAAGCCAGTTCACCGCCGCAGATCAGACCTTCGGATCAGGTGGTGATTCATAGAAGTAACAGTAAACCTACTCTCAAGCTGCTGATGGCGCCATGCAAGAAAAGCAATGCTCTCATCAACCATTTCAAGCAAAATTCTGGTTAACACCCTTGTCAAACATTTTACAGATTTCCCATATAATAATGATAATATGTGATAAAAAAATGATGCGACTCTGCTGGGGATCGAACCCAGAGTCTCTGGTTTCGTAGACCAGCGCCTTATCCATTGGGCCACAGAGTCCTTGACGTGATAAAGATTCACATTACAAACTATACATGAAGGAACAATGAAGAAGCTTCATTTTCTACTGACAGGAGAAACTAAACCTGTACCAAGTAAACATTGCAGCTCATAATGATATATTCAGAAGTTGCAGAGAAGATGAGCCACCATGCCCAAACCAAAGTATCTTACAAACAACAGCCTCTGAATGAAACTGAATTTTTTCAAGAACTACTGTCAAAGTCCCAAGAGTACTATTTCTGCTTAACTGAATCAAAAAGTTCTTCAAGCGAACGCTTTGGAGCGTCTGGCCTCGCAACAATCTCCACGACTTTGTAGTGCGATTGAGGAAGAGATAATGCCCCAACCGCCACTTCTGCTACTTGATCTCTTGATATGCTCCCGCTGTACAGGGTATCCTGCAAGCATTTGCGCGCAGAATAAACAACTAGGGGAAGAATGAAGATGAAGGATTAAAAATTTAAAATCCAGCATACACGATGATATTTGCTGAGAATTTGGGTACCTCGGGCTCCATGACTATATTTCCTGAGGGAGGATCATTTTTTAGTCCACCAGGTCTGACAATCGTGTAGTTAATGCCAGATTTCCTGATGAACTGCTCTGCTTGAAGTTTTGCCACTAGAGTAAGTCCAAACACATTCAGAAAAATGTATGCAGGGTTGAGTAACTGCCCCATCGCAGCTCCATTCACTAAAATGGAGCTTATAAGGATAAATCTGTTGACACTAAGCTTGCGACATGCTTCAACAAGGTTCACAGTGCCAAAGTTATCCACCTGTGCATGGAATGCTTCACCATGAGATTCGTGAAAAAGATACCAACCAATAAAGCAAGGCTGTGATGGAACAAGGAGGGTCCTCAAGATAAACAAACCTTCCATGGAGCGAGCAAATCCCACGATGGTCTAAAACCCGTTGCACATATCACAGCATCAGAATCGTTACCTATTACCTCAGCCAGCTTATCAGATCCTTCAGTAACATCAGCTTTTACCTGCATAGCAACTCCCAATTCACTTCAAAAAAACTATATGGAAGGAACATGAAAACTTGCACAGAGCGGCAAGAAATGTATTTGAACGCAACACTCACAAACTGAAGTGCAGGATTGTTACTGTTGCTACTGAATGTGGTCTTGGCTTTCTCAATATCTCTAACTCCAGCCTTGACCGAAAAGCCTTTGGCCAGGAGCTGCTCTACTATCCTCTTACCAGTGCTCCCAGTTGCCCCAGCAACAAACACTTTCTTGCCACCACTCACAGCCACTTCCTCTTTTCCACCAACTTGCTCAGTTATCTCACTTCTTCCCTCCATCTAAAGCCACACAAATATCAACACCAAAAAATCAACAAAGCACACAACACCAGCAACTCCACTCAAAATCACAATCACAATCACACAAACATCAACACCAACACATCCACCTCAACCTACAAATTCCAAAACCCTAATCCAAAAATACAACATCCTCAACAGCAACCAACGCAAGCTTGTGACTTTACAAACCCCAGAAGAAAACAGCACTAAAAATCGTACCTTTATCGAATTGGGTGGCCGAAATCGAATGCTGCTGGCCGCGAAGGGTCTGCGGATAGAGTGAGCGCGAGACGTAGATGCCAATAACGGCAACGGACTTCTGAGTACTTGCAGAGGGGCGGCCATAGATATTGCTTAATCGGTGTGCAAAGACCTATAACATCATCATCAATATGTGATTAGAATCTGCAACACTCGTCAGAAGCTTCTCGGTGCTCTAATCAACATCCGAAGCCAGCTGCTGCTACACCTGTTTCATCGTGTTCTTACAATGCGACGAATGCTGCCTTTGTCGCCATATGAATATTGGCTACGGCAACTTCAACGGTTAAATTCTCGTCGCTAAATATAATAACAAATCCAACAGAAAATAGCCAAGTCGTTCCAAATGTGTTCTTGTTGCCAAACTACAGATCTTAGATCGCTTATCCATGGCAAGAACTCATTTCTTCAACCGTTTGCGTAGTAGCGATCTTCATTGAGAACACAATGTAACCCGTTTTATGCGGGGGCTGATTCATGTTGTCAGCCATTAAAGAAGTTCCATTCTGCACTACAAGAATCTTCAAGCCCTGACTACAACAAGTTCTTTCTCCGAAGCTTCTGTGATAATAAGTTACGGAACAAGTTTCAGCTGACTCAATGGAATGGAAGTTTATTTGGTTTGGTCTCATATTTGTGCAGTTTTTAGTTTTTGATTCGAATGCTTTTTCGCGCGGTAAAGGTAGATGATCTTGATCTTCAGAAATGGTAGAGCATAAGATGATATGACTCGCTCAATGATTAAGAAATTCAACAAATTTACATTCTGATCAAAAGAAAAATTTTGTCTGAAGGATCACACAAATGAGGTTTTTTAATCTCGTTAAGGTTTTTACTTCCCGGGGGCGAAGTTGGTGGCGAAGGCCCAGGCATTGTTGTTGACAGGGTCAGCGAGGTGGTCAGCAAGGTTCTCCAGAGGTCCCTTGCCGGTAACAATGGCCTGAACAAAGAATCCAAACATGGAGAACATGGCAAGTCTGCCATTCTTCAGCTCCTTCACCTTCAGCTCAGCGAAAGCCTCGGGGTCCTCGGCGAGACCCAGTGGGTCGAAGCTGCCACCTGGGTACAGTGGGTCGGTGATCTCTCCGAGTGGCCCTCCGGCAATGCGGTAGCCCTCGACAGCTCCCATGAGGATGACCTGGGTAGCCCAGATGGCCAAAATGCTCTGCGCGTGGACCAAGCTTGGGTTGCCCAAGTAGTCTAGTCCTCCCTCGCTGAAGATCTGAGCTCCGGCCTTGAACCACACAGCCTCGCCGAACTTGACTCCGTTGCGAGATAAGAGCTCAGGGAAGACGCATCCAAGAGCGCCGAGCATTGCCCATCTGGAGTGGATCACCTCGAGCTCACGGTTCTTGGCGAATGTCTCCGGGTCAGCCGAGAGTCCAGCAGTGTCCCAGCCGTAGTCTCCGGGGAACTCACCGGTCAGGTAAGATGGAGCCTCACCGGAGAACGGTCCCAAGTACTTGACCCGGTCTGGACCGTACCATGGGCTGGATGACACTGATGGCTTTGTCTTGGCAGCTGTCTTCCTCATTGTTACCTTGCCATTGCCGAAAACCTCAGACACTGCCGGGGAGATCTTCACTGCCTGTCCGGCCAGAGACGGAGAAGACAGAGCCATTGTCGATGCAGCCATTGAAACAATAAGAAGCTACACCAGGAGAAGAAGCTTATGCTATGTGTTTTGAGCTGAGAGTGATGCAAACCAAGATATGGATCTGCCATTTTTATACTGGCTGAGAAGCTAGGCTTCTTATCTAAGACTATCTATACCTCTCACCCCATTGATCTAGCCAGATTCTGTGATGTCCACGTGGCTCTCCTTCATCCACCAACTCTTAGATTCTTGCTGCCCGTTGGTCTATTGCCAGTTGTAGTTGATAACTCAACACTATCGGCAAGACAAGTGTCGGTATCTTGTTGGCTGTGACTCAATTTTCGGACACTGAGTGCAGATTCTTCAGCTCTGTGCACCATTCATCGAGACAAGTGACTTAGAGAGTGCCACCTGGTCAACAAATATCCATGTCTGAAAATGCCACCAGCCAATGAGAATGCAGAATGAGGTTCTGTTGAAGATGAGGCGTTGGTCAATCTGCCACTATATAAACAACAGAGGACTTCAGTCAATCTCAACCACAACAATAACCAACACATCTTCTTTCAAGCCTCTTTGTCTCTGTCTTTTCGATGGCTGCTTCAACAATGGCTCTGTCTTCTCCGTCTCTGGCCGGACAGGCAGTGAAGATAGCCCCGACAGTGTCTGAGGTTTTCGGGAATGGCAAGGTAACAATGAGGAAGACAGCTGCTAAGGCAAAGCCATCAGTGTCATCCAGCCCATGGTACGGTCCAGACCGGGTCAAGTACTTGGGACCGTTCTCCGGTGAGGCTCCATCTTACCTGACCGGTGAGTTCCCCGGAGACTACGGCTGGGACACTGCTGGACTCTCGGCTGATCCGGAGACATTCGCCAAGAACCGTGAGCTCGAGGTGATCCACTCCAGATGGGCAATGCTCGGCGCTCTTGGATGCGTCTTCCCTGAGCTCTTATCTCGCAACGGAGTCAAGTTCGGCGAGGCTGTGTGGTTCAAGGCCGGAGCTCAGATCTTCAGCGAGGGAGGACTCGACTACTTGGGCAACCCAAGCTTGGTCCACGCGCAGAGCATTTTGGCCATCTGGGCTACCCAAGTCATCCTCATGGGAGCTGTCGAGGGCTACCGCATTGCCGGAGGGCCACTCGGAGAGATCACCGACCCACTGTACCCAGGTGGCAGCTTCGACCCACTGGGTCTCGCCGAGGACCCCGAGGCTTTCGCTGAGCTGAAGGTGAAGGAGCTGAAGAACGGCAGACTTGCCATGTTCTCCATGTTTGGATTCTTTGTTCAGGCCATTGTTACCGGCAAGGGACCTCTGGAGAACCTTGCTGACCACCTCGCTGACCCTGTCAACAACAATGCCTGGGCCTTCGCCACCAACTTCGCCCCCGGAAAATGAAAACTGTGAACTTTATATTCGACCAAACCTATGAGAGACGATGTAAACGCATATGCACATTATTGAAGTTTGATTTCCAGCTAGCCCTCCTCATCTGCACAACACATTTCCCAGAACTCTGAAACATCAGAACCTAAAACAGCCAAGAAGCCACTATGACATCACTTCCGACAAAGTTCCAACATAAACATTTCTGTGCTGCCAATGAAGAACAGAAAAAAAAAAGTTCAATCACATCTCGAAGAGGGTAATTTCTCTGCAAAAGAAGGTGTAGATACAACATGTTGTACGAACAATTGAATGAAATGATCGCAGCAGCGAGGCCTTTACAATTTCCATGGAGTCGTGGAATGGTGATGTTATCTCCTATGGTTATAAATAATCATGCAATTTGATGTATCCATCTGTAAGCTTCATACGCTTTTTTTGGTATTACATCAAGGGACCAACCACAGCTCATATATGAACTTCTTCATCTTACCTGAAGAAAGCTTATGAATCATTTTGGCCTGTGATCCGACGAATTCTCATGCATGATTCACGGCTCTGGCCCTGCTCACAGACTTCTCGTAAAGTTCTTCATATTGTGAGGCTGATGAATCCCAGCTGAAATCCATACTCATGACCTTCTGAACGAGCTGCTGCCATCGCTCCTTATCAGTATTGTAATGCCTGAATGCCCGTTCCAACGCTCCGTTTAATCCCTGCAAGAATTTGACATGAAAAAAAAACCTCAAATGAAAACGCTGAAGATGAAAAATCAGATAATTGATGTAATGGAACTGCAGCAACTTACCTGTTCATCAGGATTATTAAATGTATATCCATTACGAAAATGGAGAGGTATTGTTTCATCGTCCAAATCGAAGACACTAAAACAAAATAATGCAGCAGTTTAGCATGTCTTTTCTCGCACAGTAATAGAAAATTTGCATAACGAACTGATATATACGATAAGCAACTTCCCTACCTGTCATTCAGGCCACCTGTTTTCCTCACAATGGGTATGGAGCCATACCTCATCGCTATCATCTGCAGAAGATACATGTAAAAAAGAATAAGCAGTATTCCAGGTAGGTAACAATTCCTAACAATTCCTACGAAGAAATCAGCTCGGTCAGACTTACTTGGGTTAGACCACAAGGTTCGAAAATAGATGGAATGATGAACATATCAGATGCCGCGTATATTGAATGGGAAAGTGACTCATCGTACTTCAATATCAGCCGAATATGATCATGATTCAGAAAATTGTTTGCGATGCCTTCAAACTCCCTCTGGATAATTGAACAAGAAAACTCCACATCAAAATTTAAGAGTTGTCAATTGAACTACAGAGAGTATGACGTGCAATAACCAGATGAGAAGCATTTGTAAAGAGCATAATTCGACGATTCATATTTGTAAAGAGCATATATAATTCTTAATACCCCTATCCAAAATAAGATAGCATGTATCGATTAGCGAAAGAGAAAGGAGGAAAAAAGTTTCTGTTACCTGAATGTGTGGTACTGGGCTGGAACCGAGAAGTACGAACTGCCCTCCAAGTTCTAGAGTCCGATAAATAGCGTGTCTTATAAGATGCACACCTTTTTGTGGGACCAATCGTGTAATGCAACCGACCTAGATTTTCACAAGAAAATTTTTCATGAAGGTACAAACCAGAATCATTTTATTTCTTGACATTACAGAATCCAGAAAGCTTAAAGAAAAATGGCGAGTCAAAAATACCCATCATTAGTACAGTAAACATTACCAATGGCTGCCTAGCATTTGCAGAAGAGAGGCCTAGCTGCCTTCGCAAAGCTTCTTTGTTTTCTGTTTTTCCTTGAAGATCATTAGAGTTGTACTGAACTTCAAGAGTATTATCCAACGCAGGATTCCAAACATCTGTGTCAATACCGTTAAGGATACCGACAAACTTCTTCGAGTGAGAGTTCAGTGTTCCATGGAGACCTTGTCCCCCCTGCATATATAGTAACGACAGTAAATACACGAGGATAAATAGTAACGACAGTAAATAGTTGGAATTAGTTGTTTTGCTTTGAGAAGATATTTAATTCACTATAAACTACGAATTAGGCCACTTCATCATTGCTAGTTATTTTATTCACCAATTGTTAACTTTTCTAGTGAGACATAACTATGCTCCTTAGCAACAAACAACATACTACGAGTAATTATCGTTATTTAGAAAAACATTGTTAGGATTCATATAGTTGCCGTTAATTGTACCTCTGCTGATCGCACTTCTTGAGCATATGTGGGGGAGACAGTAGAGACAATGTTAGAGAACACAACACCACCCTGCATTGCAGATTAAATGATGTTCACTATTTGCTTCGGCAAGCATATCAGAGATATAAAACAAAACGAAGACTTTCATACCTTAACGGGATTGATTCGATCATGAGACGAGTTATCTTGCATCCTATCTGGTCTATTTAGCTGGTATACATCAAGTCCACAATGTGCTAATTCTGAAGCAGGTGCTGTGCCTTGATATTCAAAATTGTGGCATGTAAAACATAATCTCGCTGTATTTAGTCCTTTCGGAGCGTAGAGATCCCAGTAGAGTGGTGCCTGAAGTAATAAAATAAAATAATTGAATATCAAACTACAGTTTAGTGATCGGGTTATGAAAGCCGGAGAGAGGGCATCTGCTACGTATAGAAGACTCGTACTTACAACAAAAGCAGTCTGCCAATCATGGCAGTGAATAATGTCTGGTTTTTTTCCTGCTTGGAGAAGCAACTCAAGTGCAGCACGACTAAAATATGAAAATCGTTTGAAGTCATCATGCTCTCCATAAAACTGCCCTCTCAAAAACAGCTTATCGGGATGCTGAGGCTCAATGAAATAAACAGCAAGACCTGTATGCATAAATAAACTCAGAATATTTTCAGACTACATATGCTATAAGAGAGCGCAAAGTTTACAACCTTCAACTGTCCCGGTCCAGATCTTATTTTTGTATAACCTTCCATTGAAATATGATTCCACTACTGCATCGAGGACCTGTAGAGAATATTGGGCTTTAAATAGTTCATGATTTGACAATGCCTGGCCTGAACTTTTATATTCAATCATACCCTTAAGTCACGGACACGGTCCTGCTGCATACAATCATATTTAGGAAGAACAATTTCCACTAGGTGCCCTTTTTTCTGCAATGCTTTACCAAGACCAGTGACAACATCCCCCAGACCACCTACCTGAAAAATAAATTAGGGACTTACGCTGGAGACGCAATGTTTATAGCAAATCAATTTTCCATGGTCTAGGAAAATGAGTACGCAATAGAATAACAGGAATTTTTGAGGCCTGTAAGAGGAAAGTCAAGTAATTTTAAGCTGCCAACCACTCTTATCGATCAATCTCATCTTCCATATAAATAAAGCAGCAGGTAAAAGAAAATGCAATACCTTAGCAACTGGAGCCATTTCAGCTGCAATATGAATGATATGCAATCCTGCACTACACATCATCAGAAGCACCAAAGAAGGGTCATTAAAGACGATGGCATAAAACCGACGGAGATCCAAATTGAGAAACAATACCATTTGGGAGATGATGTCAGCCTTAGAAATGCAGTCAGAGCATCAGGCTCATTCTTGCCTCTAGTTTCCAGGAACGCATCACGAATCCGTCCTTTTCTCTGCCATACCATCTCTCTCAAAAGTTGAGCATCTTCTGCTGAGATTTTCTTCTCAAGTAGCCAACCATCGACAAGAAGCAACAGACGACTCCAAAAATCCCAAGGCATATTGTTAACAGGTTCATCCAATGCCCTCTTCTTGCTTTCTTCTTTCAAAGTGTTCAACGTTTCTTGAAATTGTAATCCGGATTCTTGATACAAGGCAACATAAGAGTGTATCTCCTCATCAGACCTTTCGAGTCGCTCTTCCAGTAGCTTTATTTGTTGCTGCAGCAACTCATTATATTGCTGTATTTTATCTGATGATAACTTATATACACTAGCTTCATTAAGAGACTCTTCCAGTCTATCAACCTTCAACCGAAGTTCCTGATTTTGCAGTAAGAATACAGCAGCTCGGTCTGCTTGTTTGGCTGCCTTATCCAGTAACTCTTGCAAGTTTTCCACCTTCTGCCACAGGTCCTGGTACTCAAACTTTAGACTACAAAGTTCAGAAACATCTTCTTGAGACACTGCAAATTTAGACTGCAAATCTTTCAGCCCTGTCTCCAATGTACAGCGTTCTTTCTCCAGCATAACCACTCGTTCATCAGTTCGTTTAACGCCATTAAGTTCCATTTTAAGTGCTTGCAAATCATCCTTTAGAGATGCATTTTCAGTCCTCAATAAGTCAAGCTCCTCTTTCAAGGAGTTCAGGCTATTGTCAATCAATTTAGAGCCACCCTCATTCAATACTTTATTTTGAATCATATACAAGTCGAGCTGATTAATCTCATCTCCACTCCTACCAGACAGTTCGATTTGAAGCCTCTCCAGCTTATCTTCTAGGAGTTCAACATGTACTTTCTCTTGGGCAGCAACTTTAATTTTAGCGTCAGTTTCAGCCAATCTCATCTCAAGGTCATTGATTTCACTTTGCAACCCTTCCTTTTCTCTAATAATTTTTCCGAGGTCTTCAAGTCCCCGAACGCGGGCTTGATTGAGCAGCAGAATATCTAACATAGAAAAGGACCAAAATCTTTACTTAAGCATATTGAAAGCATTCCTACACATAAACTCATTCCCTATGTCCTGTGAAAACTGTGATAAGCTAGAGCCCCGAACTACATAAATTGCCGGATAAATGAAAGGAAAAGAAGTCATACTTTTTTCTGCACTTCTTATCATGCCAATTAAATCTTCAACTTGAAAACTCGAAAGCTGTCCTCCACTCGTAGCCTGTTCCATGGATGTGTAATGCTGTATAATTTCCGAACTTTCGCTCACTACCTGCAATGCACAGATCATTATTTTCCTTTTAGTTTCTCATTCAATTACATGCTGCTCATCCACAACTGGTAGAAACCGGATCACAGTGTCACTGCATATGAGAGATACGAGGTATGAAAGATACCTGAGAATCCATATCTTGTAGCAGAGGCTGACTCGCTAAATCCTTACTCCTAAATTGATCCCCGCAACTTTCTAAGTCTGCATCCGCAACTGGGGCTAATTCCTGTCCCGAAATTGAAATTGAGACACTACCAGTCCCTGCCATGTCACTCTCATCAGTAACATTCATAATAAAATTCCCATTCTCCGAGGATTGCTCAAGATCAACTTTCTTCACCCTCTTCTGCTGTGAACTACATCGATTTCCACAAACACGAGTAAGAGCTACAATCTGCGTGTGCGACATGACAAGAACAAGATGCAGTAAAACAACTCTCTATCCATACACGATACAACATGGTGGATCTACGAACCATCAACCACCAAACAAAATCAAAACTGCAGAATGTTTTAAAACCCTAGAACACTAACAGAACAAGATTCTCAATTTTTCTGTCAGGCTGACCGACAAGGAAGCATAATGCAGATACAATAATTCAGAAAAAAGAATCTAAATCCGCAACACCCAATTACCTGATGTTCCGCTGCCGCAGCTTACAAGAAGCCGGGAACGACCTCGGATAAGCCACAATCAACCGCATGTTGGAACAACGGTTGCAGTTCAAATCACCCAAACCATAGCTAAGGAAACAAGTCGACAACTTGGTCGTCATTGCATCGAAACCCAACCACTCCCCGCTTCACAAAAATCTCATCTTTTCAACACCAATCTTCGCACAGCCAGTTCAAGCGACGACCCTTTGCTTCCTCGGTCTCGACGCAAGTAGTGGCATAAACAAAACCTGAAAAAGCTGCGAACTTTTCGACCCCGAAATCGGCTTGGCCTTTTCAGGAAAAGTCGCGTGTGGCGGGTGGGTGAGGACAGACTGTGGTCGAGTGTGTCATCGGGTGCCACGTATTCCGCTCTCGTTCCTTATCCTAATCGAACGGCTGGTGTCCGAGTCCGTGTCTATTGGCACTGACCCGACCCGACCCGACCACGATCCGATGAAGTAGCGAGCTGACTGTCTCTGGATATCAAATGTGTGCTTCTGAGCACGATCAAACAAAAACCCAACACTGGTTTTTTACTCAACCTGTTGTAACTGGATCTTGTGGATTCAGCAATCTGCAGCATGTTTCATGATCATAACAACTTGCATTTTAGTCAAAGTTTCAAGCTTTTATCGAACAATCATTGCTCGAGTAGCTGACATGTTCCACAGCTTCATGCAGCTATGTTGGATTATTTTCAGCTAACTACACTTAACGGTTTCAGCAAGCTTCAATATGTTTTGAGAATCAGATCAAGTTATCAACATTACAGTGGTTGGTGTGGTCCTGATTCAGGCCTCTTGGGTTTTGTCTCATCGATGTACTGCCCGAAAACGTAGGACACGAATCCCCAGATGGCGAGAAGCATGGCAATGATCTTGATCCCATCCATCCTGTCGTGGAAGAACACCACTGCGAAAACCGTGACAATGGGCAGACCCAAGGTGCTGATCACATTAGAAAAGAGCGCGGAGATTTCATAGATGAGCCCCAGAGTGCCTACGCTGAAAACCTCCCAGCAGACAGCCACCCCGACAAGAGTTGAGACATAGGAACATCTCCCAAGCTCGAAGGACTTCATTTCTGATCCTATGCTGTTCCATTCCCCGCTGGCAAACAGGCCGATGACAGCAGCTGCAGTGGCTATTGCCGCCTGGTAGACAAGAAGATCAACCACTGCTGCAACTGATTCCTTCTTCAACACTCTCTTGAATGCTAGCTGTGTGAGGGACAGCAGGAGTGCATACCCAGCCGATGCAGCCAGTGTGCAGATGAAGCCGGTGGCGTATTTGGACTTGGAAACCCCGGTGGGGCTGTCGGCGTCCGGCTGGAACACTAACAGGGCTGAGGACATAGTGAGGAGGACTAGTGAGTTAAAGATGAAAGGAGTGAACTTCTGGGAGTTCAGCAAGAATGAAAACAAGGCATTGAAAGCTAGCTGCGAGGCGCAGATGAGGGAGAATGTTGACACAGGGAGGTACATCAGGCCGATGGAGAACAGCATAGTGACTCCGACCAGCAGCAAACCAAGGAACAGATACACTGCTCCGATCAGTAAAGGAGATGGCTGCTCTGAGTGCATCAAATTCTTTCCTGCATTTTTGTAGGCTGAGGTGAATAAATAGGGAATGAAGACAGGAAAGCCAGCAAGCTGTACCAGAGTTGCCATCCATTTGCTCTTCCCTCCTTTGTCATAGTACAATCTTCCCAAGAGGGTTGCGATTGTCTGGCCTGTCAGGACTAGGAATGTGTACAAACCCATCCTTGTCCACCACCAAAACTTAATGGCTCGAGGCGGTGACTGCAGTTGCCCTCCTAGCTCTGAATCGGCTGCAATGGCTACAGGATCACACATATCAGCAAAACCACCAAATTCACAGCTTGTAAGAATTCTTCAACTGTATCAGCTCCTGATGAGGAGTAAGGACTTGCACTGCAGCTGCTGAGCTGAGCTTCTACCTCTGCAAGAAGAAAAATCTGCCTATTAAGATGCGTGACTGAAACTGAAAGACAGGTGTTTAGCTCATCCGAGGTGCGGAAAACATGACACTGGAGAGTTAGTTAAAGATCAGATCAGCTAAAAAAACCCAGAAAGGCTGGAGAAAAAGAGCAAACCTCATCGGAGAGTCCCTCAGGAAATATTGTCTTTGGGTGTGAAGATAATATCAAAGTGGTTCAATCAAAGGAGTTTTACTCTTGTCATCTTCTTTCTCTTCCATACGTTTCAGGAGTTGAAGCTTAGCTTTCAAAGTCAGACATCAAGGCATACTGACATGGCATTAAAGCAGAAGCTTACAAAACCAATTTGGGATTGATCCCAATCATCTGCAATTTATATGATGCTGACAGCCATGTACACATTTCAACCATTGAGGATTAAAATGCATTCTTTTCAATCTGTACATAAGTGATGATCATACAGACTACTACAAGCAGGTGTTGCCTGATGAGTTATGGCAGCTGATTTATAACCTTGTAAGAGAAGCTGTGGATTCTAAGATGCTTTAGGCCAGACAACAAGAATCAATATTTCTATTCTGAACAGTTGCACAAGCTCAATTGCATACAGGGAACCCATGACAACAAAATCTTTGAAACTACAAGAGGATATATATGAAATGTAGAGAAAAAAAAATTCCTTCCTGCTGTGCCTTGGTATGTTGGCAAGCTACTTTCGAGGCCAAGACGATGAAGGGGAGCCATTCCTGAAAAATCTGCTGACGATTTAAGCTATGCGTAAAAGAAATGTTCTTCAATTTCCCTTATTTGACTCGTGTAAAATTTTCATTGACATGATTGGCAGCTTGCAGCCTCTACGAAACTCTGTTGACTTTGAATGCTGTCATCTGTTCCAGTAATGTGTAGGGAAAAGTTATCAAATGAGCTGCAATGGGAGGTGTATGATACTGTCTGTTATCTTCAGAAGAAATAAGATAGATAGGGAGGGGGCTTACTAGCTATCCATGTAACTGTAGTAAGAGAAGGGAGAAGCAATATAGAGACACTGAAATAACAATCCCGGCAATGAAGTTAGCCAGCAGCCGCTTATCGTCTTTCGTTGGAACAAAAGCTGACTTCAATGAGCTTGTCAGCTCAAAAAGCCGAATTGAAACCTAAATGAAAGATACAACTATCAGCAAATGTTGCATTTCATGATTATGAGAGGTTTCTGATTAAAGACTTATTCAGTAAGGTTTACTCACCAGAACATATATTGCAGAAGTGAGCATGAAATTGACCATTGGGTATCCTGGAATTATGGAAAGAAGCCACTTGGGTTGCCCATTCGGTATATCGGATCTGCACAGAAACAGAAATTTAGAAGTTATGGGTGTTCTCATTATTTTTAGAAAACTGTTAGTTTCAAGAAAGCTAAATAACACATTATCACCTTCACATGACTAAATTAAGAAAAAAAATTTAGTCACCAACAATCACGTTTTAAAACATGCCAAGATCATCTCACCTCAACCAGATGTGAAACTGGGAAATGTATGTTTCTAGAGTTATCTTGCCAAGCCACCTGATAAGATAAAGAGAAATTATAATTAGTGTTCTTATTCTTCTTTCCCAAGAAGCTTAAAGTATATGTATGTGATGAATCAGTTGTTGATGTTTGAATAGAAGCTTACGCAAAAAGGGTCAAAGAGTAACTTCGGAGTTGATGAGTGAAATTCCGCAAACAAATATACACTCTGTGAGAAAAATGCATATCATGGTAAATTAGTCAAGTTGTAAACTGAACTCTCCAATGTAACTCTAAGCACCGATATATAAATATTTCAAAATTTGAAAGGATAATTACACACGTTATCGGAATCCATGAAGTGTAAGGATGATACTTATTGTAGGTAACCTTGTCCAGCTTGTAAACGCATTGATACCAAATATAACCAACCTAAAAAAGAAGAAAACAATAAGGTATTAACAGTATGAAAACACGCAAGCAGTAGTAGAAGTCAGAGAACTCACAACTAGAGCGACTGTTACAATGCCCGCTTTGATTGAACGTCTTCGTTTTGATTCGGTTTCTTCGAGCTTATCCATCCATCTCTCCACCTGAAATATAGTAACAGCAATTGGCTTTCAGGATTGCCAACATTTACAAACTCAACTTCGGTATTTATCACCCTATGAAAATGTGAAGTATTACACTTGGGTGATAGTAAGCATATAACATCCCAATAATCCATATATAGCGATCCAACCCAGATCTAAAATGCCACTCGTGCAATCGTGGAAGACTTGGTTTTGCCGGATCATTATAACCTGTCATTAGATAAAATACCATCGTAAGCATCAACTGAGTATAACTCACTTATTTAAACATTACTCATGTATACTAAAACAAACCCGATATGGATTATTCATAAGATTAAGATGTATGCACATGAACTTGAGCAAAGATGCTAACCTAATAAAAATGTCAAAGGCCCCCAAAAGATATCAAAAACTCCGGGAACCTCCCAAATCAAGATGACCACAAGAAAGCATGCAACAATCTTTGCAGCCATCACTGATCCTATCTCGTTGTACTTGTGAAAAATACCAAGGGCTCCATACACCATAAGAGTAAAGAGTGTGTGCATCGGGCAAATATAGTAGAGCATGTAATCATTGTTAAGAACAATGCAACAAAAGGCAACAAAAAAGTTTAGCCTCCACATCATCTGCAAATTATGAAAAAACAAAGGTTCTTAGATTACAGGGCGACAATATATTTCATGACCAGCATAAGTTAAACATACCTGAGCAAAACGTGCCAGGCTGAAATCTTTGCGAATATAATAATAGGAGAAGTTTCCGAAGCCAGTCATCCATACATAAGCAGCAATGAACATACGTATTGCGTTATATATTTCTGTAGCCGCAAAGTAATGGTACAGTAAGAATAAAACCTGTTTAAACACCATCTTAGTAGTCATTCATGGACAAGAAATATATAACCGAGTATTTCGAATAATAGATTTAGGCATTTCTATGAGTAATAAAATAGCTTAAAATCAACAACGTTAAAAAAAAAAAATTGCTTGTTGAAAATATTTTAGCCTGTTCAATAGTCAGTCAACAAGATTGAATAACGTCTGAAAGTGCTTGGGATGGGACAGTGCTTCTGCTTGAATAAATCATGCATGGCCAAGCAGTATTTTATAGATGAGAAACACTTGCCTGCATCCATCCTTTCCACTCTTCAGTTTGATGCCGGTTAAGGTATAGAATAGATTTCCCGGAAAATGCTGACTTGTCTGTATGCTTTTTAAGGGAAGTCATGGCTGCAACTATGACGAGAAGAGCATAGAGGAAAATAAAAAGGTCGCGGTTGTAGTTCTGTAAAAAAGAAATAAGAAAATAGATCAAAATTACCATAACACTTGAGGATACAGGACCATCACAAGTAGCATATATAAAATTGAAATTCTGGTTAAAAGACCTTTGTAGACTCGGGTATCATATCTGTACGATCACAGATGTAAAAGTAGAGAAGAATGATTCCAAATTCAGACCTGTATCAAATTATGTCACATTTTGAGAAAAGGCAAGCAATGACGCTGTAACATTTTGCTTATTGTCCCAAACAACTCACATGTATCTCAAAGTAAGCCGGTTCTCTAGCAAGAAAGTGTCATCCATGGTTAAGAACCTATATCATAGAGATGGAGAAGTCAACTTCACGAGTCATTGTACATGCTAAGCGTAGAATTATTCTGTCATAGTGCATGCATCTCCACCAACCTAATCAGATTTGCTTTAACTGATGGACTACTAAATTTTGCAGATGCTGATTTTGTAAGGCCTCCTTCCAGCAATACAGCACGATCTTCATCCTTGGCTGCCACATTTGCCAACTCCACCAGATTACTGTCAGAATGTCTGCAAGGTCAAAAAAGTTCACATCACTGAAACTTTACTTAATTGCACGAAACATTAAATTTGAATGGAACTTTACTATAAACGGTAGCGACAGACACCCTGCAATGGAAAGGTCGCATTCCAGGACATTCTTTTGTATGGAAAAGGAAACTCACACTTTTGTAGGAGAAGACGTTCTCTTATATTCTAAATACTCTGAATATATCCATGCAACTAGCACCGGGATGAACCCAAGCAAAAAGGACACCTGCAAAATCACACAACAAACATTCAGAAACACTAGGGGGATGAGACTCAATCCCATATGATATAGAGACACGGAATATGAACCAAGAATTCATTAACATTAATAGATATCAGGAACAGATCAACATCAAATACAAGACAGCTTATTCCGTTATTAGACTAAAACAGCTCACTCACTCCAAGTGACTAAAGCATATTACACATAAGAAAACGAAAACTTATTTATGTCGGTTCAAACACAAAATGCTAATAAGGGATCATAACTCACATTTACTGATTATGGACTAAGTTGTTCAAATAGGCAACTGGACAAATGTATATAGCTTGATCTAAACCTAGAGCAAACTTCCACATTGCTCTAAAATCAACTGCACTAAAGAGATCGTAACCCTAAAACGGAAAACTTTCAGATCCTCAAAATTCAGAAATGCTCCATGTTTCAGGCAAAAGATCAGACATATTGCATACAAAATGGATCCAATACACAGCAAAACCCTACCAGTCCAGCAGTGAGCGGCCCAGAAACCACCATTTCTGCGCCAGGAACCGATCCGAGCTGAAAACGGCGAACAACCACAATTCAAAACGACCCAAAAGCGAAGATCACAAGAAGCAAACCTAATCTGGGTAGAATCTAAGAAACTGTACCCGAGCGGCGACAAAGGAGCAACCTTTACGTGACAAGCCAACGAGAATAGAGAGCGAGAGAGAGAGAGACTGAGATCGATCTCAATCACAACAACAATAAGAACATCATATACGCAGAGAAAGCGAAACCCCAGCAAAGATCTGGTGCAGAGACGCGCGCTTTTGCTTCAAGGTTGGAGAAATCTTCAGATGAGATGTCTCCTTCACTCTCCGATTGCTCTGCCTTAACCGACGGTTTATTTGGTTGTGTTTTTCAATTTATTTTTATTAATTTCATTTCAATTTAATATGACCAGCAAGAACAAAGAGCAGTTGACAAAATCCAAATCAAATTTAATATTCTCACCTTTTACATTCTTCTGTCACTACTGAAAACCAGAACAATTTCTTAATCACAGATCCAACATTTACACTGAAAACATCATCAACATTTTTCAAAATCTGCAAGTATGAATTCCTGTGCATAATGGGATTTCCAGGCAGGGAGTCTAACGGGGAGCTCCTCTAGTCCGCTGTATCGCAGTAAGAAGGTGCACGAGCCAATCATGCGAACGAATCTCTTCACTTCACAGAAAGCTCGATATTTATCAGTTGCGAGTCTCCATGAGGTCTGCGAGAGTGATCTTCCCGCAGTTGCCTGAGTCGAGCCTGTCAAACTGTTTGCATATTTCTAGCACATCTTTATCGCTTACCTTGCCCATTTCCTTGAGCTTGTAAACAACATATTCGGATTTGCTGCGCAGAACCAAATTATGAGATTAAATTTAACACAAGGGTAAAATGAACAAAGGACATACATACAATGACAGTAATCCAACTTTCAATTTTATATATAACAGGTGCAGACGGCAGAATTGATTTTAAGGAGAACCTAATCCATAAAACATCAGAGAATGGAATACTAATTTTGAAACCAGCCATCATACCAACTTCTTTATCAGCTACAACCAACTTATTAATCACAGTAATATTCACCGAAAATTTCCTGATGGAGACAAAAAATAATACTTACTCCGAGTATAATACAACTCAACCATCTCATGTAGCCAGAAAGATATCAAATAGAACAGTTATATATACCTTACGAAGCCATTATTATCTATGTCTGCAGCGAGAAATTCGGAAACAGTCATGTCATGAGCAAGCACCCACTTGGCCATTTTCCTTTGTCTTTTATCAACTCTAGCCTCGGCCAAGTAAAGAAAGGCTCTAGCCACTGCAAGCGTCGACACAAGCAACCAAATGGACGCAAATATCCTACCGGACATGGAACCAAACGCCCTATCCCCATACCCAACAGTGGTGACAGACATAACAGATAAGTAAAATGAATCCAACCAACCCAAGTTTTCCACAAAGTGCATAACCGCAACACCAACTGCGATGCACAAAATCACAACCCCAAGCGCCAATGCCACTTTCATCCTAATCCTCATCCTCCCCTTCTTCACATCAACCAACAAAGACCCAGCCGCATCTCCATCACCTCTATCACCCTTAACAGTCTTAAGCAAATAATTTTCTTGCAAATCCAGCACATAACTAACCATCCCCGACAACAAAATATCGATAAAACCAAAACCAACCAACACAAACATAATCGAAAACAGCTTGGTTGCAGTACTATTTGGAGTGATATCTCCATATCCTATTGTGCACATTGTCACTATACAAAAATAAAGCGCATCAACAACTGGGTGAGTCTCCTTCGCCATGAAATCATCCTTATTGAAAGAGTATATAGCCACTCCAAGCGCCAAGTAAACAATCAGGAGCGCAAAAGCCTGCCTAACTACAGACTGGGATGAAGATTGAGGCTTTGGAATAGGCTTCACAAAATCATTAATCACAGCTATTGCAGGAGCTGTCTTTGAGCGATGCAGATTGGTCTTATGCCAAGGAGACTTAAACTTAGTATCATACAACGTCCAAGACGGCGATTGCTGGGATTGGAATGGGGTTTGTGGCAGGTCATGTTCGATACTAATCGTTTCTGCGCCCGGAATAGGAATCTGGTTGTTTAGAGTTAGGGCATCAAACAAGGAAGATGTCGATGCCAAGTCACCAGCGCAAGGCGAACAAGGACCAAAGATCAATCGATCTTTCAATTCATGTGGGGTTAAAGGAATAGGCAACGAGACTTCACCTTCTTCCGGGAGCGGACACAGAGGCGGCGGGTGATGTGGGATATGGAGCTTCCTCCTCGGGCTGTGGTAGGCTAGTAGCGGCTCTTTCTCCATCTGGGGTTGCTGGAAAACTGCCAAAGATCGAAACTTTGGATCGAACTGATGAAAATAGTGGAATTTCAGGAATTGGGTCGGTGTGAATTTGGGTTGTGTGATGAAATCTGATGGCTTTATTTGTGCGGAGAGTGTGGACATAGCCACATAGGTGGATGTGTAGGTCAGCAATCAAGCGCAAAGGTGGTAAATGTAGTTTGAACAAATTTTTTGCAATTTGCATGAATCAATTGTTCATTGGTAGGGTTGCCACACTAAATTGACTCTGTTCATTATCCATAAATTAAATTTGGAGCCACCACTTGGTGTAGTCTTGGGTTTGAGTGGTGAGATTTGATGATGACCTGTCAGGTTCTTGCACTTTTCTGATGTTAGTATTTGAGGAATGCTGGGATGAGAGACAACCTTTGGGAAAAGAAATCAAATCATATTTAGCATTTTTCATAAGACCACGCTATATAAAGTTACAAGAGAATTGTTCATGGAGGACATATGAGACAGCAGCTACTGGGCTGGGAGAGTTCGTTGTGTTCATCAGAATCATTTAGGTGATGAGAAAAGCTGAGAATGAATCCCAGGTCATCTTCAGGAACTCAAGGATTGAGCGAGAACAAGGAAGCTAATCGTCATCGTCAAGAACACTCCTGCGCCTCTGGATCTGAAACAGAAGAGAGAAAGGCAATGACACTGTTGTTCATCCAATTGGAAAACAGGTATGGGAATCGAAACTCACAGTGACTTTCGTCTGTTTGGTAGTTTGTGTGTTGATTTGTTCCAATAAGGATATAAGTTTCTCCTCAGATACCTGCATTTGCCGATGAAGTGGCACTGGTAATTAGTTTTCTAGTTCATGGTACGAGCATTTAGAGACATCACCATATAATGTTTATGTTACCTTTTCAACTATCTGCCCCATTTGAGCAGCTCGCAGTATGACATCTTCCACTCCCCTGGCCTTCTCAGGCTTTACCAAAGCAATTCGAGCAACTACAAGAAAGACGCATCAAAATGAAACTGTTGCAAATTAATTAAGACATACAATGATGCAAACAATCACATATGTCGTTAAAGATGATGATCATAACATTTTGAAGTAACATATGAGCCAGATCATATTTGTGAGGTAATAATCACAACTAAAATTTATATACACTAAAGATTGTTGCACACAACATTATGGAGCCATGCCTGAGTATGAAACTGCTGAAAGTCTGCCTAATTATACTAATCACTTATATCATATAAGAACAAAACAGTACTCGGTTGGAGCCTAATTTACCAAGAGTGAAGAGACTAACAAATTTACAGTTCCAATACTGAGCTGTGAATATGAGAGCATAATCAAAGGGGAAAAAAGAGAGTAGTTTCGCCTACGAAATGACACACTTCATCATATTTAGACAATGCAAATCCTACGTGCGATAATGTTTTCTGCAAATAAGGCTACTATGAACTGCTGGCTAAATTGACAAATGGAACACGAACTGGAGAATCACTTATTAGCAAAAGACACTGAAACTTACTCCTCTCTCGTGCTTCGGATGACAAAACCTGACTAAGCATCAATTGCCTCCTCTCATCTGCTTCCCTGCCATAGTCAAAGTACTTCATATTTCCACTCAACAAAAAGGCTAGACTCTTCACGCAAGATCAAGCCAGTCGCAAGTGTAGAATTTGCTAGATATACCGGACCACATCCCCATGTGACTCAAAAGCTTAAGCTCAAGAGTCACGGTTCTGTAATCCAATATATCATAGCAAACTATTCTTCAAACTAGCAATGTGAGATAATTCATCAAGTGCATTTCTCTAACACTCCCCCTCACTTGAGGAATTGGGCAACTCTCCCTTAAACTCGCTAACATGTAGCGGTAAACTAGGCGCGCGCTCACTGCGTCTCCCCTCCACGGGTCAAACCTACAAACACGGCATTTCATGTGGGTGCGCTCACTGCGTCTCCCCTCCACGGGTCCAACCCACGCCGTCAACGGGTGCCTCATCATGCACTTGGCGCTCACATGCGCATCCCACACATCACGTACTCGGCCCAGGTCGTGTGCCTGCGGCTCTGATACCATGTAGAATTTGCTAGATATACCGGACCACATCCCCATGTGACTCAAAAGCTTAAGCTCAAGAGTCACGGTTCTGTAATCCAATATATCATAGCAAACTATTCTTCAAACTAGCAATGTGAGATAATTCATCAAGTGCATTTCTCTAACAGCAAGCACATCAAATCTAAAAAACCAATCATTAATCAAAAGAACCAACCTTTTCACTTCCTCCTGTGCGTTCTGCTGATCTGGGTTTTGACTGCCACCCTGCAACATCCAGCAAGCGTAACCAAATGTGTGAAGAAGCATGAAGAACAAACTACTAAACATTACACAGCCAATTAGATAGCTTATCACTTACCGCTCCACCTCCACGCTGAGCCATGAGCTCCTGCATTCTTCTCTGCCTGATAGCTTCTAGCTCAGGATCAGCCTGTACAAAATCAAATACATCAAACAACAAACCCAACACACGAAATAACAAAAATCAGCAACCTTCAAAGTTAAAGGCTCCGTTCGGATCTTACAAAATTTAGTGGAAACCAAACCCAAAAAAAAAATCCTTTTCTTCTAGATTTTCTTTCCGTCCCTCAAATTTGCCTAGAACGGGGCTAAATCTCCTCTAAACCCTACATCATTCAAAAAAGGCGCAACCTTCTCGCACACGAGCATCAATTACCCAACAAAAACCCCAACACACATGGTTAACCTAAGATCCACAACAAACAGCATATTCATAGAATAATAATAAAAACTATGTAAACCAAACGCACCATCGTTCGAAGAAGATGCTGAGCTCAGATGCAAAGCTTCAATTCAATCTCTTCCCAATTCGCCAAATCAAAATTCTCTTCCGCGTCTGCAAACGCGATGCGCAGTTTGAAGCTTTTAAACATGAGAGAATAAGAATTAATAATCCAACGGCTGCGATTACATCCTCACTCTTCACTATCCTACACCTATCTGTACATGATAACTGTTCAGTTCTAATACATCGACGGTGTAGAGTGAGAGTGTAGGATGTTACTGTGCACCGTAGCGCATCCGATTAATTGTCCTCGTTGCATCATCATGTTCTTCTTCAGCCCTACTGAAACCGAGCATCGAATTTTCCTGCAGTGTTGCTCCACTGATAACCTCAGATGATGTCCCATAAATCCAGCATAACCAGATACACTTGTGCACACCATTTTTAGGATCTGACAGTAAGTTCCCAGAATCTTTGTTGATGTTCTTCATTACTACAAACCAAGCAACCTCTTGAAGTTGAACACCTGGTGACAGAGTCTTGTATAAATCACACAGGACTGTTACAAAGAAGTTCAATATACAGCAAGGTAAGAAGACAGAAGATGGTGTTAAACATGTGCCGATCAAAAGAGGCAGCAGCACAAAGGAACAGTCTCACAAGAACAGATTAGCATGACTGGTCCTCTCCCAACATGTACATGAATGAAGCCTACATATTTCAGCCTCTGAGGAACAGGTCGGCAGGGAGTCCAGTCAGCTTCATTTCAGAGCACTAATAACATTTTGGCACGGTGCCATGATGAGATTAGTAGCTGTTCTGCCACATCTGTTGTTGGGATTGCTTTGAAGGCTGGACTTGAGACCCGCCAATAGATCCATCTCTAGAGTTCTGCTGTTGGTGCTCCATTGACATCCCGGATTGGGAATGGTAGAAGTTAGGGTACCCTGGGGAATTAAAATGCTGTGAAAGCTGCTGCTGGTTCTGACGGAAACCACCAGGTTGCTGGTTCTGACCCTGAAAGTTGTAGTATGTGTTTGCAGGGACAGCTGACATTGTGCGGGAACCATTCCCGTGGGCGTACATCGCTGAATTATCATTCTGCAACTGTAAACAATATGATAGTGAGCTTATCCAGGCCACTGCCAACAAATTTAGGGAGTAGTCCAAACTTCAGAAGGAAAAATGATTGTATATGCATTGAAGAACGTAGCACCTAAACAACTAATAATGAGTTCCTCGAACAAATAACAAATGAACAAGATCGCTTCAATTCAAAAAACCTCGCAAAGGTCCAGATAGCATATGAACTAGGGAAAGACTATATTTCACTTATTAAGACAAGTATACGTAGCTGGGAAAGGGCACACACCTGTTGGAGAGCCAGCAAGTGGTCCTTGTATTGGGAGTTCGCAAGTTCATCATAGCCTATCGTTGAGCCACCGGGGGCAGCAGTTTGATTTAGTGAAAAATTTCCTGGAACATTTGTTGAACTTCCTCCGAAGGCCCCATAGCCAGAAGCAACAGCCCCAGACTGGGGCAAGTTGCTAACAGACAGATTGTTTTTGTATTGAGGTAGAACTGCTGCCAAAGATTGATGGTAAGAACTGTTTCCGCCGAATGCTTGCTGAAATGCAGACGGCATGTATGTGTAGCTCGGAGGCAAAAACGGGTAGCTAATCATATTTGTAAAGGGTCCTAGAGGTAGAGTAGGCTGCGAGTAAGGGTGCATTGCCAAATGCTGAGGAAGACCGGGTCCTGTGGCAGCGACATTGGCACTCGGTAACACTTGTTGAGATGAATTAACGTTACTGGTTTCGAGGGTCTGCAAAAATATATAAAGATAGACGTATATCAAAATACTATGAAGGACACTTGGACTACGCAATTGTTCAAGTCAAATCATTTAATGCGAAATAGTTGGTATAGTAAAAGCATCAGAGTTTTCTGATATAGTTTGTTTTGCAGTAACATAAGTAATTGAAATACAACTCTAGCAGCAAGAACACAAAAGTTTGGTTTATCACATTTATAAAAAATACCTCAGCTCCAGAGGCAGAAGAACCACCAACAGCGCCAGTGTTCCCATATTTTGCAGCCACAGACTGATTTGCATGGAACTGTGAATATGAAAGATCAGACTCTCGAACAGGCTGCTGAACAGTTGAGGCCAACAACGATCCAGGTGACAAATTTGTGTATCCCTACAAATAAGTAATGTTTAGTGAGTCCAAGATAAAGCTAAAATTTTTCATGTCAGAATAATGTTCAGTAAGATCAGATTAATGTAAAAAAATTGTCATGGTTTCTACAACAGATTACATAAAACTAAATATAACCATCATCGGTCGCAACTACCGCCATTGACACCTAAACTAGTATGACCACAAATCTAAACTATTTCTAAATGTGAATATGCAGAGCTAATAGTAAAAACGACTCAGAGTCTTTGCTATCTATGACAAATGCAACAAATTCTCTTACCATTACGTTTGAGAATGTGGCTGGATTCTGCAACTGAGAGCTCGACTGTGACTGAGCATAAGCAGCATTTAGTTGTTGTTGATGACTGTTATAGAAGTTGTATCCAGGCAACGAATTGTGGAAAGCATATTGTGCTCGTTCAGCTTCAGAAGGGATATCTTGTTTTAGCACCTCTGGTTGAGAGGGTGAAATTGAAGTTTGAGTCTCATCAATTGCACCACTTCTGTCAATTAGATCTCCAGGTGATGTTGATCTACCTTGCTCGTCTTCATAATACTCGGGGTTTCTACAGATAGTTCCACAATCAGCCGAGGTTGACAAAGAATAGACATTAGATCATTCTACAAATTAGGCTATAAACCTGAAATCAGAATGGACAACCGGTGATGTATCTTCTGCTTCAGATTGCTCTTCTACATCATTGTTCAAAGGACCAGCTGTACTTGTCCCTGATAAACCGACAGCGATTCCAGCTCCAAAGCTTCCAAAACTTAAGTTTAAGCATTCAGAACTCTGCACTTGTAAGTGATCTGGGATCACCACAGAACGGGTTGCTTCCTTCAGTTGTTGTACCTGCTCTTCCTTTTCTAAACTCAATTGCTGCATGTTTGCAGCCATACTTGACAATGATGTGTTATCATCTTCAGCTGAGAAGACAAAAAAACATTTTAGCTGGAATATTACCATTAATTGATCCCGTATTAAGGGAACCAAAAAGAAATATGAAGGAAACACACACACATATATATAACATAGACTCGCTCCATAGTGTAAGATTGGTGAGTCGGTAAAAAATGTCAGATTAAAGCCCACCTGTAGGGAATTTTCAGATAGTAGAAGCTTATATGTACTGAACCTTTTCAACCTGCTTAACAAGCCTTTCAAATCTACACAGTAAAAAACCTTTCTTGTTTACCAATTTGGCTTTCCTATCATCCTATATTTAATGGATCTGTGTACCTTGACAGTAGAAGAAAGTACTACTAACGCAGAGTAGTACACTTTCTTATAATAGGAATTACAGACCCAGCCTAACTATCCAACATTCAAAAATAAGCTGGATTCACACAGTCAATGCTTCAAATCAACAGAGAACCAAATACACTTACCTTCTTCATGCTCATATCCATGACCATACTGTTGGTATGAATTTGGATCCTCATAATTATTGTGATCATAATACGAAGCATCACCAGCATTATCTTCCTGCAAACTTATGTGTGTTGCAGATGTGACATGGTCTTCATTGACATTCGTAGTTGTATCATCATTTGGCAATACAGCATCATCTGATTTGATATTTTCGTTACCTCTGCCGAAATGCAGGTTGGTCATTTCAAGGTTTTCGATAGCATGAACAGAAGGAAATGTAGACACCGAAGGATGCTCAATAACAGGCCACTCATCTTTATGTTGGTTTGAACCAATTTCAGGCTCTGAGCCAGGTAACACATGGTCATGTGGTGGATGCAAAGCATGATGCGGTAGCACTGGTGCTGTCCCCATATGATTATAGTTACCATACTGAGCTGAGTTAACCAGGCCTGGAGCCTTATTCTGTGGTCTACCCTTCTTAACTATATCCGCCATTGACACCTGTCCTACATTGCCTCCACCCCACGGGGACTGAAATCCTGAAGCAGGTAGAGCGGATGAAGTGAAACCGTCACCTCTGCTTGCAATTGCTAATTCACTTTCTTTCGGTACATTATCACTGCAAAATAAAACAAAGAAACATGATAATGTGCAAGTCAATTTTATTCATTTGTTTATTCTGGATGGCCAGTATCTATGTGCATCATTCTCGGAGACTCTGTTTCCAAATAACAAAAGATAAATGCAGTTTGACGATGAAAAAAATGTATCTATACAACTCTATAATTGAACTTGAATTCAGACTCATCTTTCAATTTGTTTATTTAGCTAGGAGAGTAGGTAAGATGATCCCACTCAGTTAATTTGAATATGATAGCAATGTGATAAAAGGTCACTGTTTTGAAGCTGTTGATTATCTCCCTAAACTCACATAATTATACTGCATAACAAACTAAGGGCTCTATTATGGTCACCTGAAGGATGAGACATGCCGATTGACAGTATTTGCAGCCAGTGTTGCTGAGGTGTATGGCGCAACATGGGAATTAGTCCCATTATCTTTCCTGTTAGCGGGTCTTTCATGTAGATTACCGGATTCTGATAAAAGAGACTACTGTAAGAATTTATAAGTGGAAATACATGGTTCCATATTAAACGTTATCAGAATCAGGCATGCACCAGAATAGTTATACTGAGTTGACCCGGTGCGCCTATCAGTGCCACCTCTGCCACCACGATTAGAAGCATTGCTGGTGCCTCGTGGCCTGTACTCTGCTGTGTCTTTATTCTAAACAAACAAAACCAAGTTCAAAAAATATTATTTAACACAATATAACTGGCACCGACAAAGTATCATGACTAGAATCTAACATACTAGCCATGAAGACCAAATTGAATTGTCCAAACCAACCGATCATTGTCGTAACACACGACTGAACATATCCGCAATGGTTCTTAATAGTTACAAACCTCTTTCTTCTTCTCCCGCTTACTCTTTACTTCATGAAAAGGGTCTGTATTACAAAAACATCATACATTAAAAGCAAGCTCGTACCATCAATATATCAATACAACTCACAAAATGTCTTCATTCACAGACATTTTCATTTATAGCCCACTACAAATATCTTCTCTCTTTTTTCTATTTACTTGATGAACACAGTTTAAGACTTGCATAAAGAAAGAATCTTGGAGCTCATACATGCCTACTACCCCATTAAAAGCCTGAAAATCCACAAGCCCATAGCTTCAAACTAAGCCCCCAACTAATCCATTTCCAAGGCACAAGCTTTGCCTCTTTCAGTTTCAAACCAGTAAAAATTCATCTAAACCTCACACCACAACCAGGTGCTTCAGCCATAAATGAAGATGAGGAAACACCCAAAACACAAAAGAATTTAACTTTTTTGAAAAATAAAGGCAATACCTTGAGTGAGGAGGCGATTGACAGCTTCATTAGGGTCCATATTACATTCTCTCAGCATAGCATATATCTCCGCCTCGGGACAGTTAACAATCTCCTTCAAGCTCTGCACCACCTTCCTCGACGCCGCCGGGATTGACCCCAACCCACCTGCAGCAGCAGCCCCCTTCCCATTCCCTCCGCTGTTCGTGCTGCTCATCCTCTCTCTCAAACAATCTGGCAATCACTCCGCCCAGATCTGAACCCCAATTCCTCTGCGGCGACACAACCCCAAATCAATCGCAAGCCTCCACAACTTAGTTCCGCCTCCTGCTTCTCTCTCTATATCCGTCGCTTCGCTTTTTTGATGAGAAAACTGATGAAAACCCTCGACTGTGCTCTCGCTCTTCCTCTTCTCCTCTCTCACTTCCCAAACCTATTTTTCTATTGATTTCAGCCAAAACAATAATTCACTCTTTTTTTTAATTTCAGGATTCTTTTTACCGTTTTTTTGATTCGAGAAAAGTATAAAACTGTGTGGCCCAGTAAGAGCTGGACTGGCCCAAGACTCCCATCAGACTCGCCAGAGCTGGTTTTACTATTGCCAGAACCGGTAGAAATGAGGTGTGTTGCAGGCGATGGTGAGAATAAGTTCCTGCGGGATTCTTGTGGAACCATAGGACATAGCCAACTGAGATTCTTTGTCGTTCTCAAGTCTTGTTGGATTCTCTGCCTTGAGAATGACATTAACCACAGATCTATGGTCTGCTGCGTTGCGTGCCCAGAAATACAGCTCTTCACCGCCAATTTCAGCGAACATACTTCTGCTCTTGGCCACAGCATGCATCACAACTTTGGTTACGGGAGGGAGGGAGCTACAGCTAACAACATACAACATCCATGGAGGCTGATGCCTAAACGAATTCTGATGACGCATTCACACTGAGAGTGTATGAAGCCATGAAGCTATCTATTAGGTTCATGTACTCGTACGAATAACAGTTAGCAAAATGAAACTGTAAACTGCCAAAGATAGGAGTACGCTTGCTACTAAAATCCATGATCGAAACATCTATAAATTAACAAGCCAGTTCAGTAGTCGCAGCATATATCACAAGGTTACGTTACACTAATAGTAAACACGACATGACTGTAATACAAATTACAGATATGGTAGCGACAATAGAACCTTGATCGAAGGCTTTCTTCAAGCTTCCAATCCTCGTGAAATGTTGGAAAGCCAAATATCCAGCAATCACTAAAGATAGCACTGCACCTTCTTGTGTGCCCCTGTCAAGTGTGAAGAGCGTTAATTTAAGGTTCTTCCCAACCACGGTTGTTCATGGTAAAAATGATTACCTGAATTTCAAAATTTCATGTGGTGCCACAGCAACAATAAGAAATGCTGCGAGAGGTAACTCCAACTCACCTGTTACCAAAAGAAACAAGCCTTGAGAATCGAACAAACCAGGTCAAATCACAAGCTATGCGACATACCAGGAATGAAGAAGAAGAGTCTAACAATCAGTGCCAAGAAGGCAGTCCACAACCCATATTCGCCTCTACAAATTGAGCCACTTAATAAGAACATTACATGATCAACATAGTAATATGTACATAAGCGGACAATTGCCTTTTCCCACTTGATATTAGACCAAAGCTCAAACTACTCACTTGATCCATGAAACAATGTTATAAGGCGCCTGCAGAGCGAAAATAGGAACAAGAAACGCCTTCCGAATTCCGGTACCATGTACTAAGGCCAAAACCCTACAACCTCAATCCATATTTTCACAGCCAAAATTAAATCTTGCAGTTCTTGCAAAACACACAGATGTTGGATCAAAAAACAGGGAAACGAATTTAACAGGATCAATCCATACCAGAATAATCAGCATATGTACCTGATTCCATTGACCGAAAGTTACCCTATAGTTTAAAGCCTGAGTTGATACTTCCAGTGTAACCGTAAAAACTAGATAACGAAATAATTGACCGGAACCACAACCCCATATTTATATCTTGGATTCCGTCTTTCAAAGATTTCCATAATTATCTCCAGGTATCTACACAGTATATTCTGATCTCTTATAAGCTTAATCGTGGAATATAAATTTTTGAGAGACGGAATCTATGATTGTCTCAATTATATATTCTCGTATAGAAGATATAAATATGGATTATGTTCTCAAGTCTATGATATCGTGCTCCACATTCTTACCCTTAAATAAACTGACACCAACCTAGACTTTGCACTACAAGTAACTTTCAGATATGTTTTATTTTGCGGTAATCAGATATATGCTAATTATTCTGGTATGGATTGAATCTGTTAAATTCTGATTCTCCTGTATGATTTTTGATCCAACAACCGACAGTCACTGTAATTAAAAATGTAAGAACAAGAGAAACTCACGCAGTAGAAATTGTACAAATCCACTGAATACTCTGAGTCGTTAGAGGCGAAGAATAACACACCGCACCACATCCTCTCTGCGGCCTCCACATCACTCTCCTCCTCTCCACAGCAACTCTGCAGAAAAAGGAAAAACCCTAAAAATCAAACACCTGATAGCAAAAGCCCATCTCGAAAAAACAAATTTTTTTACAAGAAATCACCTCAGAGGATGAAACAGGAACGAGCTCCAGTAGGGTTTAGCAGCGAGATTTACACAACTGCGTTGATTTAGCAGAGACGGAGACTTCAAGGGGAGACGCGGGTACGAGCGAAACGCAAGCGACGGAGTTGCAGTGGCGAAGATCGACGTGGGTGTAGCCATCGGGGCTCTTCTTTGATTGAAAGATCGAAGCTTTTTGGTGTATTTTAATGGCGTTGTCAGAGGCCACAAGCAGACACGGATGATGGCTTTGAATGGAGAGACCGTTGTTTCTTGACACTTGGACGTTCCAAAATTTTCCATAAATTACAATTACACACTTTAAGTATTACTTATTTCACTATAGTCCCTAAAGTACTAAACATGTCCATAAGTACCCCTCAACTACTGAAAATTATAGGAAGGCAACAAAAGATGTAACATAGCCAAACGAACCCCTCGACTACTCCTTCCTTATCTCTCCTCTTCTGCTGGCGCTCTCGCTCATCGTCATCGAATGCCGACGGGCCACCACCTGTGAGTTGATCGGAACTTTCAGTTACAATCTTTGATCCGAAGTTTGAGTAAAGATTAAATCTTTTTCAAGCTGACTTTGTTGTTGATGCTAACAGTTCCGATTTGTGTGCGTTGCTGGTAGATTACATCATCACCTGTGAGTTGGGTGTCTACTAGGACGGCGCAGTAGTCTTTTTCGGAGGGCTTGGTACATTATTTACTCTGCATAACAAGTTGAGTAACTGGATTGTGATTTGAAGTGGGCGTGAGGGCTTTTTGAGTCATGCTGCAAGTTGAACTGGGTAGACATAAATGGATTGATTGTGGGGTGTGATGGCATTTTTGTAATCAGTATCACATTTTAAGTATCAATGTTTATGAGCTGGATTCAAGCTCTATTCACTTGTTTTTGGAATCATGTCGGGACTTTGTTTGCAGGCGTATTAACAAAATTTCTAAGGTAAACTGGGTGGGCGTGTAGTTCGACTCTTAAGAAAATGTAGGCTGATACGACCTGCAGAATTCATGTTACATCTTCTTTGTCTTGGTCATGCCGAGAAAAAATGTTGAGTGTAATGAGTGTACCGCGTGACGCAGTAATCTTTATGTGGCTTACAAGAGGCTGCAGAAGAGTCTGTAGGAATCTCTTCTCTTCCATCTATTGCTATTTCATTTTGGTCAGACATCCATATCATAGTGGCATGCTCTATACTTTTGTCATGCTGCATCAAATGCTTTTCAAGCGAAAAATATTGAGTGATGCGAAGATTTTCTCTATATATGACTCTTTCTTGTCAGATTATCCTTTGGGTTATGGGTATTGGAGGAACTATGCTGCCCACTTGATATGATTGTGTACTTTTGAGGAAATTCTAGGAGTATTCGAACGAGCTTGCAAGCTATGGCATAGTCTGTAGATTTTTGGCTCGGCTATTGTGAATCTTGTATGTCCCTTTTCCCAGATCCTAATGATGTTCGTTGGTAGGGTGAACTTACCGAAAACTGTATTTGCATGTAAACTGCTAGAGTTTATCTGCATATTTCTGAAATAATCCTAGCATTGCTGCTTCTTGGACCTGAGATGATCTTGCTTGCAAATTTATATATTTCTTGCAGACAATTTAAAAGAGGGCTATCATTTTTTGGAAGCGACTACCTGTGTCACTGTCACATCCTCCGAGACAAATACATCGAGTTTAAAATTTCCCAGCAAGACTGGACACTGGAGTGCCTCGGCTTGCATATATTGAGGTATCCAAAGATGATGTCGAGACTATAAATGATTCATCTTATGAAGATCCTATCGGTCTCTTTATACTCATCGGGGTGATACTTGCATTACTGTTCTCTTTTTCATAGGTTACTCAGTCGGTTGCCATGGTCAAAGAGAAATGGAGCGCCTGGTACTTTTGTTGCTGAATTTGTTCAGATGCTGCCAATGAATTGCCTTCAGGTTCCAAGGGTGGTGAGATTTTGGGCATCAGTTTGATAGCTCATGCAAGTCTAAAGCTCGGCAGAAATACAAGCTAATGGGAGAATCCTAACTCAGAAAATTTCGTCTTTTGGATGCAGAAATACATTGCTTCGAATTCGCAGGCCACACTTTCAACAGCCACATCTAGAATCTCAGCCTCAGCAGAAGAAACACCAAAAACAACAGCAACCAGAGATTTCTGTTTGAGACTCGACCATGTAACCTTAATTTACTGCCTTGGTAATTACACCAATGTGAAAACTGACATTGAAGTAACACTGAAATCCTAGCCTGTCTCTATTTGGTCCTGTAGTATCTAAAAACTACAAAGTTGGAAACTTTGCTATCAGATGATCGCTATCCACCATCAACCAATCCAAGGATGGAAGCAAGGGATCGACCTAGGGTTTGTGTCTGAAGATAAGAACAAAGCCAAAGCTCTCATGTCAAAGCTGTGTTTTTTACACAAAAAGCTAAACTACGAATATTCATTTTACTGTCGTCCTCAAATCTTTTGTGCTAACCAAAAGCTTGGTTGTTTTATTAACGTTGTTAATGACACGGACAAAGCTGTATGTAGTCTTCAGCCGCTCTCACAAGTCTCGCCTGAGCTGATGGATTTGCTGAAAACCAGTAGCCAAATTACAACGCTTAATCACCAGCCAAGAGCTCAAGAGACGAGCACGAGGATTCAAGTACAGCTGATGGTAGAGAATCTGCTTCAATCGAAGCCCTTATAAACGTGGTTGTCCATAAAGGTGTCAACTTTAACCACCGCCACAGAAAGCGAAATGGGATTTGGTGTTGAAGAGATGACCGATGCCCAGATCAACAAGAAGGAGAGTAATCCAGTTTCGAAATCAGCTGGGAGCAGTATGAGCATCAACAATGGCAAGAGCAAAGCGATTAAGCAGTACAATGCTGATGCGAGGTTGATGGCTGAGTTTGAGCAATCAGGTGAGGCTGGTAAGTCTTTTGATTATACAAGATCGGGTTTTCCGGCACCGGAGAGTGTGCCGGAGGAGCAAATGATAGCTTACTTAGCTAAGATTCAGAGGGGTGGTTTGATTCAACCATTTGGGTGTTTGTTTGTTGTTGAAGAACCTAGTTTTAGGGTTATAGGGTACAGTGAGAATTGTGTTGAAATGTTGGGGCTTTTTGCTTTTGTGGAGTCTAAGCAATTGAAGAGCTTGATTGGAGTTGATGTGAGATTACTTTTCACTCCGCCATCAACTGCTTCAATGGCCAAAGCAGCTGCAGCTAGAGATATTTCGCTGTTGAACCCTCTTTGGGTTTATTCCAGGAATACCCAAAAGCCGTTCTACGCAATACTTCATAGGATTGATGTAGGCATTGTGATTGATTTGGAGCCTGCAAGGTCTGGGGATCCTGCATTGTCGCTTGCTGGAGCTGTGGAGTCTCAGAAACTAGCTGTCCGGGCAATATCTAGGCTGCAGTCGCTTCCTGGAGGAGATATTGGCTTGTTGTGTGACAAGGTTGTGGAAGATGTTCAGAAGCTTACTGGGTATGATAGAGTAATGGTGTATAAGTTCCACGACGATGGCCATGGTGAAGTCGTGTCCGAAATTAGGAGGTCTGATTTGGAACCTTACCTGGGGTTGCATTATCCTGCCACGGATATTCCTCAAGCTGCTCGTTTTTTGTTTAAGCAGAATCGCGTGAGATTGATCTGTGATTGCAATTCAGTCCCGGTGAAGGTTATTCGGAGTGAAAAGTGTAAGCAATCTCTTTGCTTGGTTAATTCAACCTTAAGGTCACCCCATCAATGCCATACGACGTATATGGCTAATATGGAGTCTGTTGCTTCGCTGGCTATGGCCGTTGTGATCAGTGGGAATGACTCGACTAAGCTTTGGGGATTGGTGGTGTGCCACCACACATCGCCACGATATGTTCCTTTTCCCTTACGGTATGCCTGTGAGTTCCTAATGCAAGCATTTGGGCTACAACTTTACATGGAGCTTCAGTTGGCAGCTCAACTGGTCGAGAAGAAAATTCTCAGGACACAAACTTTACTTTGTGATATGCTTCTGCGCGACGCACCATCGTGCATTGTGACTCAGTCTCCTAGTATTATGGACATTGTGAAGTGTGATGGTGCCGCATTGTATTACAAAGGTACCTGCTGGTTGCTGGGTGTTACTCCAACTGAGTCGCAGGTCAAAGACATTGTTGAATGGCTCATCAGTAACCATGGAGATTCGACTGGGTTAAGTACCGATAGTTTAGCCAATGCTGGTTATCCTGGCACCACTTTGTTAGGCGATGCGGTCTGCGGCATGGCAATGGCAAGAATCAGCTCAAATGATTTTCTTTTCTGGTTTAGGTCTCACGCAGCGAGTGAAGTCAAGTGGGGAGGCGCAAAGCATCATCCAGAAAGTAAGGATGATGGTGAACGAATGCACCCGAGGTCATCATTTAAAGCTTTTCTTGAAGTAGTCAAAAGTCATAGTATTCCCTGGGAGGTGTCCGAGATAAATGCAATCCACTCGTTGCAGCTGATAATGAGAGACTCCATTCAGGCAATAGAGGATGCTGGTGCGAAGCCAACTATCTATGGTGAACAAGAAAATTATATAAAGGATGGAGCTGATGAACTTAGTTCGGTAGCTTGTGAAATGGTTAGATTGATTGAAACTGCAACAGCTCCGATTTTTGGGGTTGATTCGTCTGGCTTCATCAATGGGTGGAATGCGAAAATAGCTGAACTAACAGGATTACAAGCAAGTGAAGCCATGGGAAAATCACTCATAAATGAAATTGTTCACAACCACTCCCGCGAAGCTACTGAAACTCTTATTTGCAGAGCTCTGCAAGGTAAGTTGTTATGATGAGAATCTTGTTCATTATCCTAACTTACAGTGCTTGAGAGTGAAACACACGAATAATCATTTTTCTGTGTTTATCCAGGTGAGGAGGACAAAAATATTGAGCTAAAACTTGAAACGTTTGGAAAGTCGCCTGTGTACATTGTGGTCAATGCCTGCATGAGTCGGGACTACACAAATAATGTTGTTGGGGTGTGCTTTGTCGGTCAAGATGTCACGCCTGAGAAAGTTGTCATGGACAAATTTATCCGCTTGCAAGGGGATTACCAATCCATCATACAAAGCCTTGATCCTTTAATCCCACCAATATTTGCTTCTGACAAAAATGCATGCTGTTCAGAGTGGAACGCTGCCATGGAGAAGCTCACTGGATTGTCGAGAGCTGAAACCATCGGGAAAACGCTTCCTGGAGAAGTTTTCGGGGGCTTATGTGATCTTAAAGATCGTGATACACTCACTAAGTTTATGATCCTGCTGTATCGAGGTATCTCTGGCCAGGCTATCGAGAAATTCCCATTTGGATTTAGTGACAGAAAAGGGGAATTTGTTGAGGTGCAATTAACTGTCAACAAGAGAATCGATGCTGTTGGGAATATAGTTGGCTGTTTTTGCTTTTTGCATGTTCTACCGTCCGTTGTGCTCCCAGCAACAGAAGGAAATGAGTCATATCATAAAGAGTATCACACAAAATTGAAGGAATTAGCTTACATAAGACAAGAGATGAGAACCTCGTTGAATGGTATCCGGTTTACACACAAACTCTTGGAAAGTACCACTACTACAGATGATCAGAAAAAAATCCTAATGACTAGCGATGCGTGTGAAAGACAAATTATGACAATTATCGAGGACTTGGACTTTGGTAGCATCGAAGGAGGGTAAGCCATGTTTTCTTTTTTTCTATTTGATTCCCTTCTATGTCAATCATCTATTACTTTCTTATAAATCTTCCGTGACCCAAAGGGTTTGGTGTTTCTGGTTTCGTGCTGAACACAATTTTTTCAATTTGTTTTACTTACATGTGTTTTTAGATGATTGGGTATCACAATGCGAAACTCCTAATCAATCTAAGTGTTTCGTGCTTGGTTCTGACAGCAACGTGCAGCTGAAAGAAGACGAGTTTTTCTTAGGGACTGTTGTGGATGCTGTCATTAGCCAAGCAATGATTTTATTGAAGGAAAAGAATATGCGCTTGGTTAACGATACCCCTCATGGAGTAACGACACTTTCTTTCCTTGGAGACCAGATTAGACTTCAGCTAGTGCTGTCTGATTTCCTCCTTGCTGTAGTACGCTACGCGCCTCCCTCTGACGGCTGGGTGGAAATCACAGTATCTCCTGGCCTTAAGAGGACCCGTAGTGAATCTGAGTTTTTGAATATGCGATTCAGGTGATGCGTTTGTTTTCTTACCCAGTAAGGATGTGAAGTATGCAGGCAGGATTTATCCCTGATGAGTTCTGAGTTCTGACGTTATATTATGCTTATACATGCAGATTGGCTCATCCCGGCCCGGGTATTCCTTCTGCAGTTATCGAAGACATGCTTGAGGCAGAAATTCATGGGAAGTCACAGGAAGGTCTGGGACTTAATATAGCAAGCAAGCTTCTCGGCAAGATGAATGGCCAGGTTCGCTACATCAGACAGCAAAACCAGTGCTGCTTTCTTATTGATACAGAACTTAAACTGAAAAAAGATTTACCAAGATTATCACTGGGAATGCACTGAGGATAGCTGAACCAATATTATCACTTGGAGCAATGGACAGTTCGTTGACGCATCACGATGCCCTCAAGCTGTTGCTAGCCGGTAATACGCTCAGGTCCTCTCGCGCACGGACCAGCTCATGCTTGCACTCCTTGTGTATAGAAATAATCATAGCTGCGCCTCAAAAAACAATGCCTATGCAGGTTATAGATTGTACTAAATATCCAGGTATACCTGTCCCTCATCCAGTTTGACCCATTTAAGCAGTGTTACAGTAGAAGCTATGTAAAGTAAGGACATATTTTCAGGGGTGTAAATGCAAACTATTCCAAGTAAAGGGGTGAAAATATAAGTATGTTATAAGCAGGTGGTGTGTTTTGTATTTTCAGATAGATGGGGGGCTTTTCTGTTAATTTGAGAAATACAACCCCTAGTTCATATGAACTCATTGGCAGCTCAGAGATTTTTGAATTTTAGGTTTTGGGAAGAAGATCGTCGTCTGGTGAGTAGCATTCCGATCTGGGTCTCTGATATTGGGTAGCTTTCAACGCTTTCTGACGTGGGTGCATCGATTTGAAAGGCTGTAACTTTTTTGTGATCGTTGTGCAGGAGTTGAATTCTAGCAATGGCGGTACCGTTGCTGACTAAGAAGATCGTGAAGAAGCGCTTGAAGAAGTTCAAGAGGCCGCAGAGCGACAGAAAGATATGTGTTAAGGTGGAAATTTAGAATCTTGTTGGGTTGTTTTTGGGAAATGTGTGCCCTTTATGTAAAAAGATGAGGTTGTTTTGTGGGACATTGCTGGCTGGAAGAACTGTTTGAGGTAGAGAATTTCAGATTGTGGAGGGGTTTGATTTGATCTGATGATTTGTGAAGATGGTTTGATTCAAAGTTGGTTTTAGGTTTAGCTATCTATTATAGATTTATACCGCTTTGGGTGTAAGTTGTGATGTTGGTACTTTCTTGCTTCTTGCTTCTTGCTTCTATGTAAATGCATGGTTTGATAAGTTAGAGTTCATGGTTTTTTGCCGTGTTTCTCAGTGGTGATAATGCTATAAAATGTAAGCAGCGCAGAGAGTTAGTTTAAAAAGGGTTCTGCTTTTCAATTGTAATTGCTAATAAATCGTTTGAGTAAAATGATGGAAAATAATCTATCTAGAAAGTTGCTGAGCTTGTTTACTAATCTTGTAGGAAAACTGGCGCAGACCCAAGGGTATTGACTCTCGTGTGAGAAGAAAGTTCAAGGGCGTCACCTTGATGCCCAACATTGGATATGGCTCTGACAAGAAGACCCGCCATTATCTTCCAAATGGTTTCAAGAAGTTTGTTGTGCACAATGCAAAGGAGCTTGAGATTCTGATGATGCACAACAGGTAGTAATAACTGATTTACTTGGTGCAATATGTTTTATCCCAGCTTGAACACTGCTGAAGTGATTTCATTGTTCAAGATCATATGCCGCCTTATCTGTTTACCAGGACTTACTGTGGGGAGATTGCTCATAATGTGTCGACAAGGAAGAGAAAGGAGATTGTAGAGAGAGCAGCTCAACTTGATGTTGTGGTTACCAACAAGCTTGCAAGGCTGCGCAGCCAGGAAGACGAATGAGCTCTTCCATCAGAAAACCTTTTCTTGCATTTGGATGATGGTTTTTCAAAGCTCTAATTTAAAGCAGCTGCTTTTCAACCAAGTGCATTCAACTCGGATCATGATCTGTTCTCAATTGCTGAGGACATTGATGACAGAGCTCAAGATTCAATCAGCTGAAGATCATAAGCTTGTTGCTGAAACCAGCTTTACCAGTAATCTCCACAAGAGCAAAAACCATCTCTGAAGTGATGAAACCTGCTACAGTCTCTGACCACAATCTCCCTGTCAACAACCTTGGCTATCAGTTTCACAGCAACATGGCAGTCGCCGCATATTCGAAGATTCTTCATCACTGTGATAGCTGTGCCCTCAGCAGCCCAAAGAAGCGCAAATGCAATAGCTAATCTCTCGCTGTGATAATTCAGCATGGTTTCTTTCTGCTCAGGCTCAACATCATGCAGTGCAAATTTTGTATCAGGATGATACCCCATTTCTATCAACTTGGCCTGTAAAGAGTTCAGCTTACAGTAGATCTGATCAGTCAAAGGATGAGATTTGTCGCCAGAGATGAAACTATGCTTTGCACCCTTATGGATCACCCAGCTGCAACCTGGTTGTTTGACGATGCCTTTAAGCTTCATTAAGCTTCTGATTCTGGAAACATCGCTCCATCGGTTAGCTGTGGCGTAGAGATTGGATAACAAGGTGTATGTGGCGCTGTAATGTGGGTGCAATTCAAATACCCGATTCGCCGCTCTTTCTGCAACCTCTATGTTGGTCTGTACGCTGCTGCATGCGCTGAGCAAAGATAGCCACACTGCTGCATTTGGCTCGAGTGGCATGTTTTTGATAAACTCCTCAGCTTCGCCCAAGTTTCCAGATCTAGCCAAGATGCTCACCATTAATGAGAAGTGGTCCAGGGTTATGGCGACTGACTTGAGCTTGCCCAGGTAGTGGAAGACTAGTCTTCCCTTATGAAGCATTCCTGAGTGACTACAGGCGCAGAGCAGGCCAGTGAATGTAATCTCATCAGGCTCAACTTCAGCACGCATCATACGGCTAAAGAATATCAAAGTCCACACGCCAAATCCATGTTGTGCACAGCCCACAATGATCGAGTTCCAGGACACTAAGTTCTTGGCTTTGATCCCCTCGAATGCAAATACAGCGCTGCTCAAATGCCCACATTTTGAATACATGACAGCAAGAGAGTTACCTATGAAAGCATCGGTTTCGAATCCGAACTTGATGGCCTCTGCGTGAATGATCCTGCCTTTGTCATGAGACTCCAGTTCACAACATGAATTCAAAGCACTGGTGAAGGAAGACTGATTTGGGAGGATACCCATCTCCATCATTGTCCGAAAAATCTTCAATGCGTTCTCATGCTCGTTATTGGAACCATACCCGGTTAGAAGCGCAGTGCAGATGATCACATTCTTATCCAAGCTTTCATCAAAAGCTCTGCTGGCATGTTCTATCAGCTTGCTATTGGCATAAAATGTTATGAGCGAAGCAGATGCGTAGGAATCAGAAGCGTAGAACCCTAGCTTGACAATGCATGAATGCACCTGAAATCCAAACCAGGCAGCAGATGATGCAGAACAGGCTTTTAAAACCGAGCAAAATGTGCTTGAACTCGGCTCAACATGGTGGAAACACATCATGTTCTTGAACCATTCCAGAGCTTCCCAGCTCCTACCATGTCTTTCTAGTCCACTGATCACTGAAGTCCATGAAATCACATCTCTAACAGGCATCCCTGCAAACAACCTAACTCCATCTTCAACTCTGCCACTGTCGAAATACCCAGAAATCATGGAGTTCCAAGCAGCTGTATCCTTGTCGGGAATCTCATGGAACATCTCTTCTGCCATCCCCAACCTCCCAAACTGCAAGTACCCGTTCAACATCGTCGTCCGAGTTACAATATTCTTTTGAGGCATTTCGTTGAAAAGCCTCACGGCCATGTCCAGCTCCCCGCAATCCAGGCACCCCTTGATCGTCAAGTTCCATGAAACTGAATCTCTCCGTGGCATTTCATCGAACAGCTGAAGCGCATCATTTAGCCTCTTCCTCTGTACATACTCCTTTATCATCTTTGTACACTCGACAACATCCATACACGACACCCTGCCAACACCACGACCAGCCTCGCAACGTCTTCCGCTGCTAATGTCACGAGTATTCAAAACCCCAACACACGAAGTGGTTGAATAACCATGATTTGCATTGCGCAGAATCCATGGAGCCCGATTTGTGATCAGTGGATGTTTCGAGTTCAGAGCTTTCTTTAAGAGACGCATCACCATCTCTGCCCAAAGTTGCGATCTTTGCTGGCGGATGAAGCATTTATAAGCCAAAAGTGAAACACAGAGAACAGCCTGAGAGACACTGGATTGAAGAGAACCAAAGACTGAATAAACATGTCGAAACCTGCAAATGCTGGCTGGCTCTGTGGAACATATTTGAATCCAATAAATTCAGCACATACAAATTCAAGGAGCATTCAAGATGCTCCCTATAACCAATAAACTAAAAGCTGATGTTGTCTGATCTGAGATTTGCTAAGTGTCAACATATTTGAAAACTGTAGCTTGTAAATGTAATCTGGCCTGTGCTACCCAGTTATTCTTCGTCCAGCTCTGATCAAGAATGGTTCTTTATAACAACCTTAAACACTGCATGGTTGCTGAGTCGTTGTCTGCTGTACAGAGCAGAGCTTCTTCCTGCAGCCACAGAAATCTGAAGGTTATAACAAGAGCTTGGGAGCCATTTTCTACAGGAGCTGCCAATATGAATCAAAACTAGAATCGACTGATCTGCAAATTTCAACAAAAGGCAGCGTTTTTAAGGTGTGCGTCGAATCCCCATCATAAGGCAAACTCGTAGTTTCATATTTCGTCGACATGATGACGCAGAGGAAGCTGATACTCGAGATGAAGCATCATCATAAAATGGAGAGAGATGTTTAGCAAAAGTAAAGGATTCACTCACCATAGCTTCATCTACCTGAGCCAGAAAATAGCTCGAGCAATCCACAACAACATGTCCACGATGTTTTCTTCACTGGTGTCGGGGCTTTAAGCAGAAGAGGCTGCAGGTAATTTATCCAGATAAACTCAGTAGTCCACTTGAAGAACCATATGAACATACTGAGCTATGAATACCTCTTTTTCAGCTCTCTGCCACTCGCCATTACCAATGTGAATATTTGATTGCCGCAACTGTTTGCCAGTAGTTTCCTCAGAAGCCTCTCCGAAATCAGAAAATGTCTCTGCTAGTTTCACCTTCTCCGCTGTTTTCTTTGGTTTCAACTCAGCTGCTGCTGAACCAACTGATATCTCCACAGGCAGACTTTTAGGCGCATGAATCACACCTGCTATTCCACCATTTTCATCATTCTCCGACTTGGCTTCTCCCACCACTTCCCCATCTTTCTTGTTTTCCATGGATTCATTTGGAGCAGAATGTCCCTGATTCTCATCTTTGCTAAATGGATTCTGTGGCGGTTCCATGTCCTGAGAAGCTGGTGAGCTATTCTCGCCACCATCACTTTCTATAACCTTCACTTCACCATTTCCTAACACCATTCAATCCACAAATCATTCAACAAATCCCCAACGTAAAACAATCAATGCAATAACAAAATCCATATAAACCCAACAAATACATCCAACAGAAACCAGAAACAAGAATCCAACATCAAACTCACCATGGCAGATGACTCTCTGCTTCTCCTTCTTCTTCTTGGCGGCCTTCCTCCTCTTAGCTCCGGACGGCATGACTACAGCAATGAATCTGAGTATCTACACTACCCGGAAACTTATTGGCAAAAGCGGAACAAACGTACGCAAGAAACAAAAACAAAACACTCGTTCTCGTTTCTCTCTCCTGCTATTTCCTCAGATAGGTTAAAATGATAAACAAGTCGAGATTTTGAAATCAATCACACATGGTGGGAAACTGGGATCCGGAGATTTCAAGGTGCCGCATCTTAAAGCGATCGACTTTTCACGTCGCAAATCCGAACTGCGAGTCCAATCCGTGTGAGTCCGCTCCTGACGCCGACCTGCTTATCTCTGTCGACGAGAATACGTTTGAATCTGAAGCCAAAGATTGTCACTTTGGTCGATTAGGTTTCTGGGTTTCCTACCGTTGATCCATTTGCGCTATAAGGCCGGTGGAAATTTTCACGAATTTTGAAATCACCTTGTCGCCATTGTCGCGTGACGCCACGAGAAAATTTGGATCTCGGGTCGACTTTCGATCCGAGGCCCATTGACGGCCCATCGCTGTCGTCTCTGGACTGCAGCAAGGCTAGACGAAGGAGAGGAAAGTTGACGCTACAGCGAAGCTGAAAGAAAGATCGAAGCTTTCACCTGCCCTCCTGTTGTTTCTTTCAGCATCGACGCAGGTTGAGGTTACCTGTTGATCGGAGTTTAAGATTTCTTGAGTTTGATTGATGAGGAAATGGGGATGGTCGTGGTACAAATCATGAAGCTGTTGTGGCTCATTTCATATTGAAATCAGTTTTGATCCAATTTGAAGTTAGATCGGTGTTCAAGAGATTCCTCAGTGAGTTACTTAGCTAGTTCATTTTGATTGTCTGGTACCATGTAACAAACCCAGCAACCTGCTTAAATGAACATTGTACTTTTTATTCACAGACAGCAGCAAATCTTCAGTCTTCTCAAAACATGTTTGATCCAAATAACAAACCAAGCACATCCCAACTCCATTAATGTCCCTCTTCTGTCGACAGAAAGTTACAACTCAGCAACCAGGTTGAGACACAACAGCTCTATGTAAAAGTCCAAACCTGAAACTGGCTAAAAAAGACACAGAGCGAAAGCAGCAGAACTGAACACAGCTAGCAGACTGTTGTACGGTGGTCTCAAAAATAAACGCTGTGTTCTCCTTTTGTTCAATCTTCTACGATCCCATGTGTCTATCCTTTTCATAGCTTCCTGCCTTTGGAAAAGCCAAAAGCGGGCTGCTTTAATTTTCAAAATTTCTGCAGAGGTAGACAGTAGTAGACCAAACAAGAAACCCCACCTCGGATACAGTACCTCACATCTCACAAGATGTCTCCTTTTCGATTTTTCACATTAATGGCCTGGCCTCCCTCTGGATTCGTGCTCCAACAGATCCCATCCGTCGGCGTTTTGTCGCTATTTCTCTCTGAAGACAAAAAGATTTCACTTTTAATGCAAAGATTCAATATCCGCAGCTCACACCATAGCTTGCTGTTAGGCTTCTTCTTTGGGTTTTTGGTGATTGTCTTATCATCTGGGGCTGTAGAGAGATGGGAGCTTCGAGTCGATCTGGGGATTCTGGTGGCGTTGGAGTTGCGTATTGTGGCGGGTCTGATGCTGGGGTTTGGTGTTTGTTCAGGGAGAAGTGGATGGGGTGGAAACTGGAAAGGTGAGAACTTTGGCGTGTTTTAGGGTTTTGAAAACTTAATATTGTTGGATGATGTGATGACTTCCTTGATTCTGATTCGGGGCATTGTTGTTGTTAGTGAGTTAAGGATGATTTGAATCTTCATACCACTGTATGTTGCTGGGTTGGTGGATGGTGCAGTTATGTTGTTTGCTTAAATGTATGTTCTTGTCTCTTAGAATTTGAGTAGAGATGAATGGTTGTTGATGATAATCTATGTTTTTTGCGCATCTGGGTTTACCTCTGATTCATGTCCTGAGCAATGTGACCTAGTTGGGTTTTTGATAATATCGTATTGCCCTCAGTTTTTCATCTCATGCTCGATGCATTCTGTATGTGGATTCGATGCGTCAAATGTGTTCCTAAACTTGCAAGTTTTGATTTACTGATTCCTCCTGATGTTTATTTTCCAGTGTGCCGACAGCCAATGATACTGGAGCTGGTCGCCACAGAGATCCTACCCCTTTCCAACATTGCACCTGAGCGAAGCTTCTGCTTTGAGGTAACATAGGAAGCTTTGAGTAAAGTTTCGAGCTTCGAATTGGGAATGAAGCTATTGGTCCGTGTAGTGTAGTGATGTTCATTTCATATCTGAATTAACTGTAAAGAATTTAGCTTTCATTTTCTCGGCATTCTCTGCAAAATGCCTAAGCTTGTGATAACTTGTTTTTGAGCCATCCAATATCAATGCAATTGCCTCTGTTTCTTTCTTTCTTCTGTCACTTGTTTCTTATTCAATTTTCGCGACGATCGGATACGATCCATCTTTCTTTCAAATTCGGTCGCTAAAGCCTCTATATCATGGAGGGAAATGGAACGTTGTTTCCGCTCTCCTCCTTATTGTCAATGTAGTCTTTAATGGCTGCATGACTTTTCAGGAGTCCCTCACATGTTGGGAACAAGTTTTAATTGTCTCAGAATCTTAGCGAGTCAAAGTTAGCGCAAGGTGCTCAATTTTCTGCCAGATAGTAAGCAAGCTTTGCTTTACAAGTTTGTGTTTGAAATGAGGAAAACCTGATCCCTCTCCCAGAGACTCTTTTATTTCAGGTACAACATTTAAGGTACAGGAAGACAGGTAACCTTATTTTATCATTTGAAGAGGACATCTGGTGTTTTTTTCATCTAAATTCTCAGGATTTCCAGCTGAGATTTTCCATTCAGACCCTTGGCATATATCCCCTTGAGAAACTCTACAGTGCTGATCTTATTAAATTTTGCAGGATTTTCTGGCGTGACGATGCTGGTGGCTGGACTTATCACCGCATCAATCCGTGGGAGAAAAAATGTAGCCAGGGAGAGCCTCTCTATCTTGGAGTTCACCACACCTCTGTGCTCAATGCTCTTGTATGCACCATTGCTCAGAATCTGCAAAAAATGGTTACGGTCAGTTTCAGACAGGTTTTGCATGGGAAGAGGAAGAACAAGCTATGCCTTTACCTCTAACACATCTCCGATGTTGACCACCAAGGCGTTGGAAATTGGCTTCACGGAAGCCCATTTTCCGTCTTTCCTGATCTCCAGTCCTTCCACGTCATTGATCTGGAGGAGAAAGGTGAACCCAACTGGATCAGAGTGTGGCTTGAGGCCTATGGCCAGCTCTGGTTTCGGGCATGGCGGATAGTAGTTGAACCTCATCGACTGCATCGCTTCCTTAAACGGCTCCTGCAACTCCTTGCTATCCATTTTCAGCGCCTTCGAGAAGAAATCGAGGAGCTTCGTGGACAAGCTTTTGAGCTCTGAAGAGTACTCCTCAATGGCATCCCTGCATGAAACCCAGAACACATTGATCTCAGTTTTAAGCAAGTATTGTTGAATGTGAAGTTTAATCTGTATAGAAGTGCTACTAAGATCCTACGTACAACTGTAACCTGATCGACTTTAAGTAGGTGACAACCTTAATGGGGGAGGAAGCAGGGGAAGTAAATGGGGCTTCCTCATGCTGACAGGGAGAGTGATCATGTAAAACATGTCTGCCCAGTCGAGCTTCTGCTCTTCTGAGACGACAAAAGCCTGCCCGTAGCCCTCTACATCGTCCGGCAGCTGCTCGTACTTCTCCTTCTCCTCCCTCGGAAGCTTGAAGAACTCTTGGATCTCCATCTTCACCTTCTCCAGCAGCTCCTCGCTCACTCCATGCCCGACCATCTGCACAAAAACACCCAAGTCTTCATCTCAACTTGCTAGTTTCGCATATATATATATATATATATATATATATATAAGTATGTGTGTGAGACCTGGAAAAACCCCCAGTCTGCGCATGCAGAGTGGAGTTTGAGCAGCTCAGAATCTGAATACTCATCAGACAGCAATCTCTGCAAGTCGATAACTGGAACCTCTTCTGCAAGAAGATCAACAGGCTCCTGACCAGGATGAGCATATCTTGTTGGGAGCTCCGACAAAGAGCTGTTGGCCAGCTCCTGAACAATGGGGACTTTCAGAGACCCTCCAAGCCTCACCGGCTGAACTTCACCCATTTCGCCGGAATATAAAAATCTTAGCTTAATAATGGTCGGATCGCCAGACCCATCACAGGTCTTATATAGGTACGAAGGGTGAAATCGTCATATTATAATAATAGAAAAAGTGGAAAGTCAATTTAAATAATATTTGTATGTAATTATTATAAATAATTGAATTTTTAATAAATAAATTATCTTAAATTACAAAATAATCTAAAATAATTGCATGTACCCTTCTTACTATTTCAGGATGCTTTTCCATTTTGGAAATATTTGGCAAAGGGCAGTCTAATCTGTTCCGTGCTTGTTTTGATTGGCTAACTCACACATCAAGAATCGAAGAACTTCTGTTGCGGAGGATAAGCATGGACTTGTCCATTCGGTGTTCTCATCAACTACGCTAAAGGTACCTGTCAGGCTTGATATTTGAGACTTTTGGACCTCAAACCTTACCTAGAAAGTGTCTACATTGACAACATATCTTGGAATTTTGTGTCCCACCGTTGTTGCGCTCAATCTCAACTTCAATCGAATCTTTTCTTCCAGCGCCCGCCACCCACACATGTTATTATTTAATTTGTACGACAGAATAGAAATATATATCAATGTGTAATTTTTCATAAAAAGTATTCAAAATCCATCACGGGCCTAATTAAGGATCCCGGTGAGGTCCAATAGTTCCGATGCCCAGCTTCTTAGCCCATCAAGCCCCATTGACAATTGTTTGAACCAGACCCAACACGACGCCGTTTCGGAGAAGATGTTCGCTGATCGGTTGCGGAGCGATGACAGGCGATGGAGATGGCCACACTGGCCGGAGCGGCGGCCGATGAGGAATCGAAGAGCTCGGTAAGCGGAGCGTGAAAGAAGAAGAGGAGACTTGAGGAAGGCGAGATCGTCGATGAGGATGCTTCTGGTCTTCGTCTGCATCCTATGGCAAATATTCTGGTTCGATTATGACGCCGCCAAGTGGAAATTACTGGCACCATGCTTCCGATTCACGCATTTTGCAGAGGTAGCTCGTTCATTCCGTTTTTTTTTTCTTCTGATCTGTTTCACTTGGATTAAGAAAAATATTAGGTTTTTAGGAAAGGAGGAATAGGTGTTGATTTCTTGTTGTGATATAGGAGTGAATAGTTTCTTCTTTAGGACTGAACATGTGATTTTTCTAGTCGTTTATATTTAGCTGTACAAAAACATTAACAGTCAGAGCAAGATTCTGGAGCAATCAGATTCAATTGTTTCTTCATAAAAACTGAGCAGGAGTAGGAGGATCCTTTGTGTGCTAATGGAGGGAAATGGACTGTGGTTTTTCCGAAAGTGAAGTCGGCCGTTGGTTGTATAAGGTATGGTTTTTTGATGTGTTGATTATGAAATCGAGTGCAGTTGCGTAAGTGCTGTGATGATTTGTCTGACTGTTGCTTGGTTTTGTTATTTGTTGGCGATGATGAGAGAACTGTTTGATTATGGGGATGGGATTTGTGGAGAGGGCATCAGCTTTAGAAGAGAGCAAGAGGTGTCTATGTGGACTAGGTTTGCTTCCATTGAAATTGCTCAGGTAAATGGCTTGTGCTCTTTTGAGTTTTGCAGGTGAAGTAATTTGAGTTCCCGGGGTTTCTAATATGAAGTGAATTGAGATGCCTTGATATCAGTATTCCTTTACTACTGCACGCTCTTTAGTGCATGGCCGGGTCCTAGATTTTTATTTGGTTGTTTGTGTATCAGTTTGAACTTATTTTCTTAAGATATTTATCTGGAGCATTTTAAAGGTATATTAGGTGAGATTATGAAAAAATCTTTGGTAGAAAGCTCCTTTAATTGTGAAATGACTTTTTGGGGAATATTTTTAAATGGATCTAAGATGAGAATGGAATGTAGGTAAGGGCGTGGTATTATGTTTCCAATCATAACTTAGATGGACATGCCTGGTTTACTGGACTTGATGTTACTATGGTGGTTTTAACTTGTTAGACTAAGAATTCAGAAGGTGTCTTGCTTAGGTTTTTGGTTCAAGAAGCTTTTATTTGTGTGACAATCAGGTTATCTATCTGCACACACTGAATTTATAACTTGCTAGATTACTTTCTTATCTAACATATCACCTGTTAGCTGTTGACAGAAATGGCGAGATATTTAGCTTACAATTTTTGACGAAAAGTTGACTGAATTTAAGGTACAGAAAGAACATAGTGCAGTTAATATTATTCTTATTGCTTTGCATGGATTCTTAGAAATCATATGCTGTTCTTTCTTCTAAATCCTAAGGATTTCAATCTGCGATTTCCCATCCAGTTCCTTTGCGTAAAACCCCTTGAGAATCTCTGAATAGGTGGTTTTCTTAAATTTTGCAGGATTTTCTGGTGTGACAATGCTTGATGCTGGACTTATCTCAGCATCAAACCTTGGCATAACAAATGTAGCCAGCGACAGCCTCTCTTTCTCTGAGTTCACCACACCTCTGTGCTCAATGCTCCGGTATGCACCATTGCTCAGAATCTGCAAAAGATGGTTACAGTCAGTTTCGCTTAAGAAGAGGAACCCATGAACTCTCAGTGTTGTTCTGGGAGTGGTTTTACCTCTAATATGTCTCCAATGTTGACGACAAAAGCGTTGAAAATGGGCTTCACAGAAACCCATTTTCCATCCTTCCGTACCTCGAGTCCTTCCTTGTCATTGATGTGGAGAAGGATGGTCAAGCCAGACGGATCAGAGTGAGGTGTTATGCCTATGGCCAGCTCTGGCTGCGGGCAAGGTGGATAGTAGTTGAACCTCATCGACTGCCCCCCTTCCTCAAATAAGACCTTCATGTCCTTGCTATCTATTTTCAAAGCCTTTGAGAAAAGTTGGAGGAGTTTCAAGGACAAGCTTTTCAGCTCTGAAGAATACTCCTCAATGGCATCCCTGCATGAAAACCAGAAGACATTGATCCCAGTTTAACAGGAATATCCGAGAAGTAAAATCTGGTTACACAACATGTTATAGGTTATGGTAACAACCTTAATGGTGGTGGAAGCTTGGGAAGTAAATAGGGCCTCCTCATGCTGACTGGGAGCATGGTCATGTAGAACATGTCAGCCCAGTCGAGCTTCTGCTCCTCAGAAAAAACAAATGCCTGCCCGTAGCCCTCCACATCATCCGGCATCTGCTCATACTTGGCCTTCTCCTCCCTCGGAAGCTTGAAAAATTCTTGGACCTCCATCTTCACCTTCTCCAACAGCTCTTCGCCTACTCCATGCCCAACCATCTTCACAAAACAGCAAAGTGTTCATCATGTCTTTCTAGTTCAGAATAAGCAAGTATATATACAATAAGTTGGTAGGAGTGCAGACCTGGAAAAATCCCCAATCTGCGCATGCGGCATGGAGTTTGAGCAGCTCAGAATCTGAAAACTCTTCAGACAGCAATCTCTGCAAATCGATAACTGGCACCTCGTCGGCATGAGGGTCTCCATTAGCAGCAGGCTCCTGACCAGTATGAACATATCTTGGTGGGATCTCCGACAAAGGGTTCTTGGCCAGCTCCTGAACCATGGGGACTCTAACAGTGGTTCCAAGCTTCTCTGGCTGATGAGCTTCACCTTGGCCCATTTTCCTTGCAAGCGTGTGGTGCAGAAAGTTAAAGATTATGCAAGAATCAGCAGCAGACGGATATGTGCTAGATACAATGGAGGCTTCTGGATTTCATCAAATGGTTTGATTGATTTGGTGGAAAACCAGGTCACAGGCTCAAGTTAGAAGACTTTTATGACAGGCCCCCAAGTTGTCAGCAGCCAATATTTAAGTCGATGATTGGAGTCATATGTAAAGAAAAATGTCTGATTCTACCCAAAGGCAACAGAAACCATTTATCAATGGTAAGAAAGCCAGCAAACATGAGATTACAAGACCTGAGTTTCTGATTCGATTCAACAAAAAATCCAAGTGGAAAATGGAACAAAAGATACTTAGGATTTGAGGGTCCAGTAAAAGAATGTGATGAACAACAGGGTAGGAAGGATAGCATCTCCAGCGTTTGATCTTGGGAAAAACAAAAGGGCCGCCTGAATACTCTGATATGTATATGGAGCGGGACTCAATGTATAAGAGGTGAAACTCTGAGGATTACGCGAGCAAGGGCGCGGTTGATCTGTCTGGTAATGTGGATGCGTGGTGGTAGTAGCAGTAGAGGGCCAGCTGAATGATGCCGAGAACTGAGCCTATCCCATTTGGAAACTGCAAAATGAATGAATACAAATGAAGAGGATTGTTGGTTTTTCTAAAAGTTTTACAAGGGTTAAGAGTTGGAAGCTTACATAAATGAATGGGTCAAAGTTGAACAGTCCGTATGCGAGGAAGGATATACTCATTAAGAAAGTGGCGAGGGAGAGGTAGAACGGCATGAACTCCACGCTCTTAGTCCGGATCACCAGATTCTGAAAATTGGAAACCATGTCAGAACAAAAGTAAAGCAAGGCTATGTGATGGATGATAATGATGATGAGTGGAGTTTACTCACAATGATGAACAAAGGCGACGCAAACATGAATATCAGAGAAGCAATGCTCAACCATCCTACAAACATTTGCCGAGCTGGGTGGTCAAATAACCTCAAGCTTATGAATACTACACAACCGAATATTCCAAAAACTGCCAATAGAAGTCCAGACATCTTCATCTGTAAAACAAGGGCTTCTCTTCCTTAAAGCAATATCTCATAAGGGGTATTCGTTCGATATCATTTTTAGAAATGACTGAGAAGAAGAGGGAGAGGTATCCACCTTGTTGGCTTTGTCAGCATAAAAGAGAAAGATAACCGAGTAAGTCAACTGGAAAGCTGCCCCTATCGAATTGACTGTTGCCACCAATATAATGCCATGAGAGACAACCGGCAGCCCGTACCATAAACAAATCAAGCAGTTCAGCAAGGCATATATGTAAGGCAGCCCCGAGAACTGTTCTGTTGATTTGTTCTTGATGATCCTACGAAATGTTGGCCTGAAAAATTGTACAAGCATTAAGCTCATGAGTAAACGAGACTCTTACAAGATGCAATTAATCCGTTCTTCTTATTGTGTTCTACTTTAATCTGTTTCATATTGCCTTTTCTTCTTTGCTATGTGTTTTACCCAAGTAGCATAATTTAAGGTTTCCATCAGCAAAGATCCAAAATTGTTCAGCTACCGTTAAAACACTCATGGATTCCCTACAAGACAAGTATCCTCCATTCCTACCAAAACTACTTACATGGGCGAGACGAAGAGCACAAAGGCGAAAATATTTCCTGCAAACAGAAAGCCGCATAGTTTTCATTAACACTGCATAGCCTCAATTCCAGCACAAAAATGAAAACAACCTGAATTCAAGCTCACACACACACAATTTCATCGAAACTAAATCAAGCCCACTCACCGTCTGATCATTCCAATCCTAACACAGCAGGTAGCTTGGAGATCATCTCCTCAATCAAATACTCAAATCTCACAGACCACAAGACATTACAAGCACTGCAAGAAATACCTCAACATCAAAAACCCCTTTTCCCAGAAAACAAATAAAAGACCAACCCCTATCCATACATACATTGCTAGCCCTTCACATAACTCAACAAGCCCTATCGACACAACTCTTACAAGTCAACCCTAGCAAGCTCTAAAAACCCCAACCCACTTCATCAATTCAACCAAAGACAGAAACTTTACACACATGGACTCAAAATCAATGGAAGGGAGTAAAAGGGTCACCTGCGATTCCAGCAGCATTGGTGCAGATTGCGAAAACAGAAAGCGAATCCATTGAAAGACGTCTCCTTTATTAAGATTCCCTATCTCCCTCTTCTTTCTGCTTCTCCTCTTAAAGTCATCTGTCTTTATATTCATCATTACCATTGTTTTTAAATCTTATTTTAGCTGTCCAACTCCGACAGGCGACAACTATATCATTCCATTTTTGTTCACGTACTTATCTTTTACACATACGACTTCCACATCGGATAAGCGCATCAGACATTATCATCCACCCTTTTATCTGCAGTGGGGTCCACTTAGTTCATATCTAAAATAGCACTTATCGATTTTGATTATTGATTTATGAGCACATGCTTTTTTAATGGAAGCATATGCCTTTCACAATGAAATGGACTATTTTCAATTTAACTTCAATAAATTAAAAGTTATATTAACCTTAACATTTTTGTCAGGCCCAATAACGGCCCAAGCCCAATAATTCAAGCTACGGGCCTTTTCCTACTTTCACACGTGCGAGCAGATTTGTCGTTATCCACGTACTCCCAATCATTATGTCTTGATGCTGATTAAGTAGTTAATTCCGTTACGTTGGTTCCTCTCGAAAGTGGATTTGAATTCCAGCATCACAGGCACGTGTAGTTAGGGTTTTAGATACCCATTTACGAGTTCTAATGGAAATCTAATCATGATACGTTTTACATCTTCTTGTGAATTGGCAGTAAGAGTTTGATCAAGCTTCAAGGAATCCAGTCATTCTAAGAATCTCATTCCTCACCTCCTTCAACGCCCTTCCTTTCAAAGTCCGGCCCTTGCCGGAGCAAACTGAAAATTCCATTTCTCCGGCCAGCCGCCTAGCCGCGATTAAATGCGGCGGCACTACTTCTCCGCCTCGCTCCCACCCCTCCTCCGCCGCCTCAAACTCATCACTCAAATGATCTCGCTCCGGTATGCAAATTGGCATTGAATGAATCACCCTCTTCTGATTGTTATTCTTCCTGAACTTCCCCGCATCCGCAGAGTTCCTCCGCTGCGGCTGCGGCTGCGGTGGCCAGATGTAGTAGGTGCTGCTGCTGCTGCTGCCGCTGGCCTCCCCGCCTGGGTCACCCAGCTCCGAGAACATAATGTCGGATTCTTGGTATTCATAAGCCATTAGATCAGAGATGAGATTTTGACAAGTTATTTGCGTGTGAGATTAGGTTTTGGAGTGTCCAGAAACGGATTTATTGTGAAAATGTATGTGACGAGATTAGGGTTTTATATAGAGAGACGCGGTTGAGTGATTGATTGGAACAAGATTAGGGTTGCAATGATAAGATTCCAAACCGTGGTGAGCACACTTGATTCTCTACATATACTTAAATTAATCATCATTTTTATAACACTATAACTTATCTTATTCTTAAACGCATTGATATATTCCAAACTCTTAAGCGCGGATTGTTGGATCATTGGAATAGTTAGATTGACCAGGCTATGATTGATACATATTTTAACCTATGTTTATCCAACATATATTGGTGTAAATGTGGTGTTTGATCCATCATAATCACACAAAAAATTCGATTCGGGTTCAATTCTTGATGGATCAGAACATGGTATCTAGTAAGGGTTGGGTAGATTAGAAGAAGAAAAAAAGTGGTGTTTGGATGATTTTATCTTAATAAATATTTAGAAGAGTTTTGTTTTGATTCATCACGTTGTGAAAATCACACCTAGTTAAAATGACATATGTTGTAACATGCTAGTGTTTCTTTTTGTCAACATGCATGAAAATTTGGACCACTAGGGTTTGAGAATGAAAATTTAGGGCCATTTTTCATGAATGAATTTGTATATTTCTAGTTTTGGGACTTTGCTTGATGCCCATTTGCATCCCACCATTAAAATCATCCTAACTAACATCAGCTAGCTTGAGTACAAGTGATTGACAACAAACCACGTACTTTAACTACTAACCTAAGCACATGTGACAACATCGTTATCCAAGAAATCAATTGGGTATTAGCAACTGAATTTGTTAGGACTTGGAGAATGAGCGAGCATCTGCCAAGTGAGAGCTAGCTTTGTGGATCTCACACGTCAAGACAATGCTTGGCTGACATGCGTTCATAACTCATCCAACGTCACACGGCAGTGCGACAAGGTTTGTACAACATCAATCATGGGATGAGACAAAATGATTGGGAAACCCTTGAGGAGTGCCACGTCCCCTCACCTCACTTCTCTTCTTTACTACCCTTTGTTTCATTAAGTTGCTTTCGTGCAAGTCATCATTACACATACAACAAATTGCATTGAAACTCATCCAACCCTTCTCAACTCTCCTTCCTAGATATCAAACCCTAATTGCACATAGAGAGATATTTAAGATGTACATCCAACGAACATATATATCCATTCTAGAGTAATTACCGATTCCAAACTCCCTCCCATAAAATCTCTCATTTCGCTCTATTAGAGTTTGAACCGGTCATGTTAAGAATATCAATTACCGTTTCAGCCGTTCGATCGCGCCCTGATGATCTTAATTATAAGTATCTCATCCGTTTGTGCTTAGAAGACTATTATGATGATTCGGCAATAGGAGCCCGTTGTTTGGCATAAACATCTTCCACGGTAATGATCAATCGATCTATCAAACCTACTTTCCCATCTCATGCAAGATTAGGTGTTTTTTCTCTATTTTGTTTCTTTTTAATTATTAATAAAAGAATTAATCTGCATGTGTGCGGGCCCATTGGGCTTTAGGCCCATTTGAGTTCGTTGCAGGAGCAGCAGCCCATAAACGCTGCCCGAGTTTCTCTCACCGTCGAAATCCACCGCAGCTGTCGTCATCGTCCACTTCAACTGCCGCGATTAGAGACTCATAGAGTTGTGATCTTGTATATGGGCTTTGAAGAGAAGAGTGGAATTTGTGGCTTTGAAGCTTCGGGGGTTTCTGGGCAAAGGGCTAAGAAGCTGATGAAGCTGTTGTATCCACTGGCCTCAGTTTTGCTGTTCCGTCTCTGAAGCGGACGCAATTAGGGAAGGTAATCTACTTAAAGTGATGAATATTTTGAGTTTCTGTCGCCAAGTTTTGTTCGTGGAATGTTCTGATGAGAATTGAGTGGATTAGGATTTAGTGGTAGGGATAAATGATAATGGAGTGAGTTTTAGGTTAGGGGATACTTGGAGGTTGGAGCTTTGAAAAAGCGCCTATGATGTTATTTCAGGTTTCCAAATGGATGTTGAAAAAACGTGAGAAGCAAAAAAGGCTATAAATATGACACACTTCTCCTGGCATTTGACTCAAAGATGAGGTTAGGTGAAGCTAGCTAGTTACCGAAAGATGCCACTGCAAATGGAAAATCTTCAGTGGCGGAAGAGTTCAAAAAGAAAATTCACACTTTGGATGAAGTTGCCTCACTTGCCTGACGTCGACGTTTGAAACAAAATGTAAGAACATGAACTTATACATGTTACTAATTACTATCTGGTATTTTGTTGAGTAGTCTAATGCGTGGATATGACAAATTGACAATAAAACATCAGAAACAAAATGTAAGAACATGAACTTATACATGTTACTGTATTAGGTACTTGTAGTTACGCAAGAGTCGCGAGGCCAGGAGGTCATCGCAAGAGAGACTGCTAAATACAGATAAGTCACCTTAATTGCATCATGTGTTAGGTGACCGAATTGAGCACACAAAGTCTCAAAACCCAAAACCAGAGTCTTACTGTCTCAGTATCACATAGCTGATTCAGACATTGTATTCTATGTGGTTTTAGTTATTCAACTACACAACTTTAATTCAATGCCCTCCTCCATGACTAATCCCAGAAACGTAACATGCTGCTACTAAATGCTGTGGCCCTCTTGTCAACCATTTCCTTTTACAAATATCTTCCTTAATCGGTACCTTTGCAATGTTACATATCTCAACACTTGAAACATAGCTGTCTTAACGTTCACAATTCTGGCATATTGCTCTTTCCACGCTTCCAAAGGTAAATTGTTCATCCAGCTTTAACTTACAAAATCTTGCAATAATTTTCAGTGTTTATTTTTCCCCACTGTAACACTTATGCAAAAATGGTTACAGGACTTTGACAGCTTGAGAGCCGACGTTTAGAGGGTTGACTTCAATCGTTTTCCCAACGCGCAAACCTGAAACTATTGTACAAGTATGACTCTTTGAACCATATCCTAACTACTCACAGTAGACTAGAATAGACATATGTTGTGGGGATGGGCCCTTTTAAGCGATATTCAATGCCTTGCCTGAGTACATTAATGGGTCTAGCTTTTATTGCATTTGCTCTCTTTGCATGTTAGCATATACTGGAATTTTTTAAACTTCAAAATACTCTTACTCTTCGTATTTACTACCCTCACCTACTCTCTTAAATAGCTTCAGTGTTTTGCAAGGATTATTATTTGTCAACTGGCCTAAGTATTAGCTTTTTTTGGTAGTATGCGGCGTTTCTTTTATATCTTAATGTTTTGCGTCTACTGAATAATTCAACTTGAATGAGCTGATGCTGGTCTAATTTATGCCTTGCTCTAGTTCTTAGCTCAGTGTTGGTTTTTTGTTTTTAACGTGGATAAGCGTGAGTTTGAACACTTCAAATTACCTGCAAGTTTTGATTTTTTGGTGATGATAGGGTTCTCTTCCTCTGTCCCGTGTGGTATAAATGATCCTCACACATATGTAACAGTATGGATTTAATGCATTCAGCTTCCCCAACTGTGACATACTGACTGGCGAATCCTCATGCCTCTCGCCACATTTGTTTATATATTTGTGTTTACTCTACCTTTATTGTTCCACCACACACAACCTCCTTTTCAATCCCACTTTAGTGCTACCCCTCTTCAGCTCTGGATCTGCATCATCTTGCATTGTCTCTTTTCGCTTTATTTTGTTCTAGTCAAGAGTTTGGATCTGCGAGATGGGGTTGCATGTGAGTTATTGTTGTGCTGTGGTGCTGGTTCTGGGTTTGAGCTTTTGCTATGTTCTTGCTGAGCCTCAAGTCCCGTGTTACTTTATTTTCGGTGACTCCTTGGTTGATAATGGAAACAACAATGATATTGCTTCTCTAGCCAGAGCGAATTATTTCCCATATGGGATTGACTTCCAAAATGGGCCGACCGGGAGATTCAGCAATGGCTTGACCACAGTTGATGTCATCGGTAAGTTACAGTTTTGACATGTTGATGACAATGAGCAAAATGTTGAGATTTTGATTTACTGAATGCAGCTAAGCTGTTGGGTTTTGATGATTACATCCCATCATTTGCGAGTGCCAACGGCGAACAGATCTTGAGAGGTGTCAATTATGCATCAGCAGCTGCAGGAATTCGCGAAGAAACTGGCCAACAACTGGTATTCATTCAGTCTCACCATTCTTCCATTCCATTCAGTTTTGTTAGTTATTCACTCTCTAACGTCACATTGCAGGGTGCAAGAATCCCATTTAGCGGCCAAGTGAGGAACTACCAAACAACAGTGTCGCAAGTGGTCAACATCCTAGGAGATGAAAATCAGGCAGCGAGTTACCTAAACAAGTGCATCTATTCCATCGGACTGGGCAGCAACGACTATCTCAACAACTACTTCATGCCAAATTACTACAACACCGGCAGCCGCTACACGACTGAGCAGTATGCAGATCTCCTCATTCAAGACTACTCTCGCTATCTTAGGGTATTATTCACTTGGATCTTTCACCTCACATTTTCAAATCTGATGCTATTTACTGGTTGATTCATGGATGGATGATTTCTGCAGACATTGTACGATTACGGTGGAAGGAAGTTTGCTCTGATCAGCATTGGGCAAATCGGCTGCAGTCCGAACGAGCTGGCTCAAAACAGTCAAGATGGGACAACCTGCGTCTCTAAGATCAACGAAGCCAACAAAATCTTCAACAGCAAGCTCAAGGCTCTGGTTAACCAGTTCAACAATGATTTACCTGATGGGAGAGCCATCTACATCAACGCCTACGACATCTTCCAGGACATGATCAACAGACCTTCTGCTTTTGGTAAGTCCTCATAACCACCTTGTTCTGGAACATTTAGCACGGCCATGCCATAATTTGTCGTCTGCTGGATACAGGGTTCACTGTCGTCAACGCAGGATGCTGCGGAGTAGGGAGAAATAACGGCCAAATTACATGCTTACCTGGCCAAACCCCATGCCAGAATAGGGACCAGTTTCTGTTCTGGGATGCTTTCCACCCCACGGAGGCTGCCAACATCGTGGTCGGCCGTAGATCTTACAGCGCCGAGTCTTCCTCGGATGCTTACCCGATTGACATTCGCCGGCTGGCTCAAATCTGATCCCGAAAAACTACTCATAACTTTCTAGTCCCGAAAAACTTAGAAACTTTTTAATGTTGCCGATTTGAGCAGATCAATGTTGTCTGGTTGAGTTGAAGCATCCAGTCAAGAAATGAAAATTATTAAAAACATGTCACAGGATGAGGAAGCTGAGTGATAGATAGATAGATAAATGTATACACAATCCATGAAGCTCATAACTGATATAAGAAACACCATTCTCAACTCTCAACCAACAATACAACTGAGTTACTGCATTTTCCATGGCACTCAAAGCTCCACAACATTCTGTAAAAAGGGAGTCTCCTCTCAACCCTCATTTCGCCTGATTGTCAGAAAATGGGAGGAGAGATTAGAGAAAGGTGTGTGATTGAAATGATTGAGAGGGTTAGAAGTTATAACATACTTGGTTAGACCAGCTGAAGGGGGATGTGGTCAGGCCTGGAGGAGTAAGAAGTGCTGGACTGCAATGCATTGACCTCAAAGTAACTCCTTGAATCGAATTGGTGCTGGCCTGATGGCATGACCTGATCATAGCTGGATCCAGCAACTCCTCCTGCAGATGAAATCGAGTTCATTTGCTGCTGGGCTCTCTCATTGTCACATATCTGCCACAAGTTGATCAAACTCAGTCGAGCTCTACATATCACACCTGCCGGGCTGCCTTCCAATATAAAAAAAATCCAAAGAAGGGAAGATGGCCTGACCTTAGCACGAAGGTACTGGTTATTGTTGTGCAAGTAAACCTCCTGCAACTTACAGTAACAATGTGAGATTTAACATATGACTGCAGACATAATCAGATGAGCCAGTTTAAGTTTACCTTCTTCTGCATGAACTCAATCTCAGAAAACAGCAGCTCATTCTGAAGAACCCCAGCATAATGCACAGTAATGAAATCAGATAGTATCAAGATGTTTGTAATTTGAGATTGAGATGATCAGTGGCTGAACAAGAACACACCTTCTTCGCCCGAACCTTACTCAAGCTTTTCTCTAACTTGGACTCCAGGCTCTTCAGGTCTTTCGGATTCAAGTTCCCAAGAGACTCCCCTAGGATGTTCCTGACAAAAAAAGGTGGTTCTCAGACATGGTAATACTGAAGCCATTATGTCTGAACTTAAGAACAAGACTTAGCTAGAGCGTTTGGCTTCAGCTACCTGTTGGCCTTTTGGATGGTGTTAATCTGCTGACGGAGTTTTCTTGATTCCTGCTGGTACATCTGCAAAGAGGCCATCATCATGAGGAGCTGAGATTGTTAAGACATTGATCATGAGAGACATGAGCCTGGTTGGTTACCTGAATGTTTGTTTCTGTGACAGAAGCAGTGTTGGATGAATCAGAAGAAGCTTTCTTGTACCTCTCAATGGTGGACTTGACACTGTGAATCAACACACGTGCATTCATGATCAGGAAAAAAACCTCAAAAAAACATCAGAAATGGTAAAAAGGTTACAACTTGTTGAGCCCCAAATGGAGATCATTCAAGTTTAAACAGTAATTTGCCATCAAATCACTTCTCATCAACATGAAACCATTATACTGTTACTCCTACTGCTACCCAGTTTTCAAGGAACCAAGATTCGGGGTTGATAGATTTTGGTGTTCCTGAACCTTAATTTCCTCGAGCTATTGATTGGCTACAGCTGCCTAGCTGGGAAGAAACCCTAAAACAAGACTGGCAAGGCTTGATCAAAGGCCATGATCTATGCCACTTGGCAAATCAAAATTTTACACAGAGGATAAAATCAACCATCTTACCCACGTAAGGACAAGACAGAGAGACTGAAAAGACAGGTTTTCTGTGGACTCAAACTGAGCTTCAAAGTACGTCAGAGTCGTCCAAGACCTCCTCTTATTGGCTTCTCAGTTACCGTACACTCTCCTTCTCCCTCTAAAACCAGTCTACAGCTCCGATGAAGCGTAAAGATTTGAACTTTGCATCATCGATCATCATGTGGAGATATCTATGGAAGATCTCATTAGCAGCTACTGTTACCATCATTCAAGCTTCAAGCTCCAACATGTACAAACACACACACTGTGATATTGACTCGGTGCTCATCTAAAGTTGGAATCTTTAGTCTTCTTTTAGTGATTCAAAAGCTTAAGAAAAAGATTTGGAATTGAGTTTTCACAAAAACAGAAGAAAAGCCCGAATTCTAAATTTACTGGATTTCCAACTGAGGACTACCCAAAACCAGAACTAAACATTTTTCTGTAAGGGAGCGAGAAAGGGATTCTTCACCAAGTGGGGTTGTGAAGTATCATTCTACAAAGGAAAAAGATTGAAGCTTTTCTTAACTTCTCTGAAAACCCTAATTTTTGGGGGCTAAGACATATCTAAGTAGGGATTGAGCCCAGAAAGGTGTGCTCTTGGAGGTGTTAAGGAGACTTGTTAAGCAGTAACTTTTCTGTTTTTGATGTGATCTTAGTGAGATCTCTCTAGCTGAGCTTCACTGTCCTTGAATGTTACTTGAAGTGTGTAAATGCTTGTGAACTGTGCGACATGTTATTAAGGTTTTGGTAAGAGTGTCTTTCATGTGATGGGAAGGAAAAGATGGGCTAAAGAGAGCTTGACAGGTTACAGCTTGAACAACACTCTTCTAACATTTTCATAGATGGGATCATGAGAATGAAGAAAGGGTCAGACAGTGAGTGAAAACTTAGCAACAATGGAGGAAGGAAGACAAGATGAGGAGATTCTCACTGCAAAATCTCTATACACTCTTTATAGATGACCCAGCTTCCATTCTTGTCCATCACAAACAGATCTGTGTTTGAACTACAAAAACTCTATCAAACAAGTGTGATGAACAAAAACTGCAAACTGATTGAAAATCAGATGGAGGAAAAGGGAAGTGAATCTATGCACCCTCTCTCACTCAGATCTTTCTCTTCTGCCTCCTACAACTACATGATCTGGTCCTCACTAGATCTATCTAAACCAGTTCAAAAAGACAACTAGAGAGCTTCATACCCAAGCACAAGAGAAGAAAAGGTGGGTCAAGAGAGTTCAAGATGAAAGCTTTTTGCACCAAATTTATGGAAAGAAAGTTGGTTGGGAGGTTTTAAGGTTACCTGTTGTTGTTGGAGTACTCATAGAGGCGGCCACGGCTGGAGAAGACTATAAGAGCAATCTCAGCTTCACAAAGAACAGAGAGTTCATAGGCCTTTTTCAGCAAGCCATTGCGCCTTTTGCAGAATGTAACTTGCCTATTTGTAGTGTTTTCTATCCTCTTGATCTCAATCTTTCCTCTTCCTAACCTTGGTTGGGGTGAGATTGAGTCATCATCATCATCATCCCTTGAAGGTTGCTGGTTTTGGAATGACATGGATCAAAGCTGCACAGCAACAACAACCTCTCTTAAACAGCAACAAGTACACACAACATATGTGTTCATCACACACCAAGAAAAACAACTTAAGACAGATTGGCCAACAAGTCTGAGGATGTTAGGTGGGCATAGAACAAAGGATTCTTGCCTTGCCTTGTTACTACTCTCTTCTTCTCCAACTGCCTGTTTAAGATCAAAATGGAAGTGCAGAAGCTACAAGGCTAAAGAGAGCAGCAACTGATCTTTAGAGGCTCATTCTTAGTCAATCCTCTCTTTATTATCATACATGTGATGAATGATGGGTATGTATGTATGTATGTATGTATGCGTACGAATGTAATGGAGAAGACAGTGACTTGTGAAAGTGAAATTTCTTCATCTATGAAATGACATCTGAGGCCTCCATTGGCCTCATTGATATCTAAATTCTTAACTACACTCTCTATCTATATATATCAAGATTCCAATGGCCATTCTTTCTCTTTAACCTGAGAAGCTTTCTAGTACTTTTAGACATGTCTAGAGATAAGATATGAATCTGATTTCTTTGCCAATGTCTCATGCATGTATGTGAACCCTAAGTTACTTGTTGAGAGATATTTTGCACTTATGCACATCATGCCATGTGAGCCCATCTTGCTACTAGACCCTCACATTGCCTTACCTTACTTGTCCATTCATTCACATCTAATTCCACTTTATAAATCAATATAGAATTTCACTCATACACATCAGGTCAAATTTGTTATTAGGATTCGGTCCAATTGAATTCTAAGAAGCGCCTTGTGAAGCTCTTGAGGAATGATCCGCTTTTGGTTATCTCACGCACAGGCTTGTCTGTGAATCTGATGACGTTGTAGACCCAAGCACCAGCCACAGCTCCTAGAATTGGCCCGGCTATGTATACCCAGATGATTGCTGGTCCTAAACTCCTCCCAGGGTTCATCGATGCTCCTGTTATCTGCCTGCATTGTTTCAAACATGCATTTTGTCAGACCAGACCAGATCAAGAATGTTCCGATGATGCTTACTTCTCTTTACTCACCCGGCAAAGAGCAACACGGTTGAGCCCACGGCAAGTCCGGCCAGCTCACCGATCTGCAGACACAATGGATCATCAATGAGATGGATAATCCTGTGGAAAATGGATGCAGAATGGATGAAATCTGACAGCTCGGTTGTCCGTGGCCGCGCCAGAAATGACAAACATGAGGTAGAATGTGATGATGAACTCCAGCACAAAAGACTGCAACTCAGACCCAGAAGGCAAAGACTGATCCAAGGACCTGAACAATTATATAAACCGGCACCTGACAGGAAACAAAGTTCCAAATGAGACAAGGTGGACATGAGAGGGAAAAAGTTACAATGTTGAAAATGTTCAATACATGTTTCAATGGGAATCTCTTCACGGAGGCGAACGCAATGGTGACAGCAGGATTGAAGTGAGCGCCGGAGATATGACCGGTTGCATAAGCCATGACCATAACAACGAGCCCCCACGTAATCGCCACGCCTGGGAATGAGACAGCCTTGTCTGAGTCAAGGTTGACAATCACAGCCCCACAACCTGCGAATATCAAAAAGTACGTGCCCACCACTTCCGCCACAAGCTGCACCCAAAACGCATCACACCCATCATCAGAATCATCATAAAGATTCAAACTTTACAAGCCCTAAACCAATCATCTGACTTAAGAAACCAAAGGGTATGTATCAAACAATCATTCAATCTTCATGCTATTCCTACCTTCTGGCAGAAATGAACTGAGAAAAAAGAATCCTGATCCTCAGCAACATCTAACGAGTCTTTAAGGTTGATCGAATGGTTGCTTTCTGTTATCTCCGCCATGGTAAGATTATCAATGTAGCAAAGATGATATGGATAGGATGCAAAAGGAGAGACCTCCTATGTATAAACTTACCAGAAATCGGATAGGAATGGATGATCCTGATTGGAGAATCACTCTCTTTTCGGGTCTTAAAATAGGTATGTGTTTTCGGTAAAGGTTAAATTCAGTAACTAACCTGATGAAGATCAAGTTTTCAAAACAAATTCAGCACACACTCATCCTTTTCCTCCATTCATGATTGGAGTTTAGGTCTACCAACAATGCAAAAACATGGACCTACGAGGACTGACATTGCTGATCACCAACCTAATATTTTACTCTCAGTAGTGCATTTGTCAAAGCTTATTTCCTTTGTGAATGCACACAACATTTAAAGACTTGACTTCTGGAAAAGGAAAGTTCAAAAGAATAGGAACAAGAAGCACCACAACAATGTTGGCTATGTATAAATATGAGTAGCAGGAAGAATTGCTGCGAGTCCACCATCGTATGCAGGACATCAATTTATAGAACTACAGGCAGTTATGCGTTGATTCACAACAAAACGGCACTTCAAAAGAAAACTAAAGCTCATTTGCTGATATCAGAGAATCAGGTCAATATTTCAATAAGCATTTCAGGTAACAGTTGATCATTAATCCATGCAAAATTTTGAGACCATCTACCAAATATGATCGAAGATGGTGGCAAGATGCTTCACAAACCCAAGTGTGTTATAAAGCGCCAGTTTCAAGGTCAGCAGATCTCAATACTAAACATCATTATGTCATGAAAACCAAGAATTCAATGAAATGTACATCCAATTCCCATTCACTGATGACCACCAAAGCCCGGGAACACAACCTTCAAATGCATTGATGAACACACAATGAGACAAAGGAAAACTAAAGGAATAAACCATGGAACTATGGACTCCATCTATTTTTTCACTAATCCAATTTGACTGATGGAACTGGGGATGTATGATGATGATGATGATGCTTAATGTGCTAAAAAAGCTCGCACAGCAGAAGCAAGACAACAAAAAGAATAACTGAAAAAGAATCCAAACTGATTCACCTTGCAGCCAGAGACTGAAGCAGAAAGATGACATGCCAATCTATTGTCCATGGAATGCAAGGACTGCCACATTTTTCAGGGTCCAAGAGATCAATCCCAAATCAGTATCCAACAGATCAATTCCAACACTAACCAAATCCAAATCAAGATTCAACCTTTACTGCCCAGATTCCGTCCTCAATTTCCCCAAGCCAACGCATCCCTCATTGAGAAGGAAATAGTTCAAATCAAAATCGAAGGTTGTACCTTTCTGTAAGTAGTGTCATCTTCTTCAACAATCTAACCAGCCTCACCTCATTGTTGCCACAGTGCTTAGGTAGCTTGTAGTTCCCGTACAGCCTAACCCTTTTATGTTCTCCTCGTCCCACCACGTTGGCAGCCTCGCCCCCGACATCATTTCTGCCGGCCACACGAGGTTAGTGTGATTCAAGCTCAACCGTCAACCCCATCAACTCCAACTCGGGGAAAGAGTATCAGTCTTTCTAAATTGAACCGGTAGATCCGCCTCAATCGAACCTCGACCCGCGTAACGGTTCAATTATGAGATTACCGCGCAAGCGGGCCTTGACCCCTCCTAACCGGTTCAATTGTAAACGGTCGGTAGCAGAGCTCTAGCTCGGATCCGTGGCTGATGCTTTGCTTGAAGATCAGACGCGACGAGAGGATTCTCCGGAGGGTAGGGTACCCTTTCGAATAAGTGACACGTGGCAGATAGTAAGCAATTCATCTTCCTCCCTAGTCTCTACAATGCTTTTTCATTACTTGAGTGTTAAGGTACCCTACACTCCAAGGGAAGGGTTGGATGGAGTGGAGCGCAGCCAAGGTTTTGGAAACTTGTAGGGCAGTCAGTCCCTCGGTCAATAAGGGCTCAACCAGGTACAAGGCAATGTAATTTGTACTGCAGTGCATTTCAGTTAAATCTATCAACCTTTGAGTTTCAAGTTTCTGGCATGAACATGGTAATTGCACTCCTCTGTAGGGAACATTCAGATATGCATATCCAGCTGACAGGACTAGTGCCCTTAACAAGGGATGAAAAGCCAGTGAATACGGGCAAGTGGCAGATGAAGTGACCATTTTCCCAAACAAAAGGTGAGCTCTTGGATTACATCTCAGTCGCTACTGAAAAATGAGTTGGAAGTTTTCTGCTGAAGATGCCCCTATTAAGAACAAAAGTACAGTACTGTATAGGGTAGTGTGCCCTACAGAGTACAGATTGTTGTGTGACCCACCACTTGCTGTCAAATTTGTAGTGCACTCTTAATGATAGATTGAGCTCAAGTTCCCATCTCAGACTTTAATTGGGGAGACTTGATTGTCTCCCAACCATCACCTAATCCCATCTCAATCTCAAAATTTTCTTAAAGTAAGCAATCTTGAGTTTGTGTAATAGAGAAGCATATAAGATGAGTAGAAGCTATCCATGCTCCTAACTCATCCCATACTGTAAATTTAAATTAATATTAAACTGAACTGAACTGAATTAAACTATTGAAACATGCTTTGATGACAAAAATGCTAATCCACCAAACTTGTCCCCAACCCACATTTGAGAAGCAAAGATTTGAATTGCCTAAAAAAACAAGCAAACAAAACTCAACAATCATCATAACCCACCTTATGCTTCACATAGAGACCCTAATCAACACTTTTGGTCCTTAAAATAAACATCAATCCCTCTCAAGATTCTTCTTTTTTTGTTCACTCTGACCACCTTTGATCATTGCTTCAGCAACCCATACCCAATCATCCTCCTCCTTCTCACCCTCAGGTCCCAATCCAACTTTATCTTCCCCCAGCTCTACTCTCCACCACCTTTCTTTAATCCCCAAAAGCAGCAACAACAAAAAAAACATTACCCAATTGCCCAAATCAACAAAAAAGACTCATCTTGATCAGATATTTTCTGGGTCAGGTGGAAGATTGTAACTTGGTATAGAAAAATCAGATCTTTACAGTGCCCAAGATCAGTGAACTAATCAATGTTGTTGGAGAAGCTTCCTGCTGCAGCTGGTTAGTGTTATCAAGGTTGTCATGATGAGTTTCCTAAGCATTAAATTCCGCATCTTTATGTCTGTCTTTTCCCGCGCTTTAAGTCTCCATTTTCTTCCACTTTTGATTTCTTGTCTTCTTTATTTCTCAAGCTCCCATTTTGTTTATGGTATTTTAATAATCCGACTCTCTCACAGCTCCAATCCTCGAGTCAAAAAGCTCGCCACTGTCCCATGTTTTCTTGTTTAGCCCACTTTCACACTCTAAACCTTAATCTTGAACGCCACTCCGAGCTCACTGGTTCAGCTTCCATGGCGGATTCGCGTATATCAGGGTCATTTATGTAGCGGGTGTTCCCGTATTGGAGTTTTAGATGGAGGGGCTCAGAGCTGACTCAGTTTCGAAGAAGTCGAGGCTGTCGAGGACGTTCTCGAGAGTCGTGCACATCCCGACAAGCACGAAGAGCAAACTGTACAAGCAGAACAGAGACGTAAACAAAGATTCCAATATCTTAAAGTGCTGTTCATGGCCGTTTGACCAGCAGCAAGCGCTGGGAAAGACGACGGAGATGAAGAAAACCAGAGCTTCAGTCACCGAAGCGTTCATCGCCAAGATGTTCGCTGAAGCTTCGTCGATCAAAGCGGCGTACGCGGAGCTTCAGCTTGCTCAGTTTCCGTACAACAGCAGTGCGATTCAGAAGGCGGACGACGCCATTGTTGCCGAGCTGAAAGACTTGTCGGAGATGAAACGAAGCTTTGTGAAAAAGCAGATCGATTTGTCGCCGCAGGTGACTCTGCTTCTGGCCGAAGTTCAGGAGCAGCAGAGCTTGATGAGGATGTACGAAATCATGCTCAGGAAGATGGAGTCAGATTCGAAGACGAAAGACGCAGAGGTCGAGTCGCTCAGTACTCTGCTCAACAAGACTTCAATCGCCATCAAAGCGATGGAGACGAGGCTTAACTCGAGCGGAGCGTTGTCGATCTTGCACGGAGTTGAGCTTCGAGATCTGACCCATTCCCATTTCTCCCAAGCTCTGCATTATGCCCTGCGCTGCGTGAGGAGCTTCGCGAAGCTTCTGGTCAGAGAAATGGCGGAAGCCAACTGGGATCTCTCCATGGCGGTCAAATCCATCACTCCCGAAGCAGTTTTGACGAAACAGAACCATCAGATCTACCCGTTTGAATCTTTCATCAACCTAGTCATGTTCGCCGGATTCAATGGCGGATATCCCCATTCCGACGAGTCCAACGTCCGGCACGAGAGCTACGCCGAGTTCAAAAAGCTCAGATCTTTAAACCCAAAACACTACCTTTCACAAAACCCCAATTCCCAATTCAGCAACTTTCTCCGTTCAAAATACATCAACCTCGTACACCCCAAACTGGAATGCTCCCTGTTCGGCAACCTTCACCATCGTAGCGCCGTGTGCGGCGGGCAGTTACCCGACTCGGAGTTCTTCACAGTGTACGCCGAGATGGCTAAGCGAGTGTGGCTGTTGAATCTCCTGGCAATGTCGTTTTGTTCTGAAGTCTGCGCGTTTCAAGTGAGGAAAGGTTGTAGATTCTCAGAGGTTTACATGGAGAGTGTTACAGAGGATGTGTTTTGCAGTGCAGAGATTAGTGAGCAGCAGCAGCTACCGGTTGAGTTCACAGTTGCTCCCGGGTTTCAGGTCGGTGCCACGGTCGTGCATTGCTCGGTTTACTTGTCTCCGCCGCGTCCTAGCCGGCGGTAGTTCAGACTAGTTAGTTTTTACAGTTTCTTGATAACCGTTGTATATAGCTAGATGTCCCTCATTGTCTCATTCCATTTATGCAGTTCAAGTTAAGCTTCCATGAATTTTGAGTTCTCTTTTTCTCATATCTGCTCGACGAGCGACATGTTGATGCTAATGTTGTTGTTGCAGGGGAGAGATGTTTCAATGAATTTAAGGGTGTAGATAAGGAGTTTGTATCGAAGCAAGTTGTCATATGGAGACTAGGGACAGGTCCTTGGAACATCGATTTCAGGAGATTGCCGTAGCAGCAAGGAAACAGGACATGGGCCATCATCATCAATTGCTGTTTCTTGTAGAGAGTCTCAATAGATGAACCATGGTGGTTCAAGCTGACGTCATTGTCCAGACATGTTTTTTGAATCGTTGTCTGCATGGCTGCCTCTGGTTATGAAGTGGGTGCCAATCATTGGAGCCTTTGCTGCATTGTAGTTTGACACACACGTGACATCAATGTTCCGGCTCGGGCGAGTGTTTGGGTCAAAAACGAGCCCCAACTAGTCATTTAAGATTTAGACCTATTGGTCTCAAATTCTCTAAGCAAATCTGCAGAACATTGTTTGTCAAAGAATCCATCGCCAAGACAAAAAACTTGGATTACAAGTCAAGCATCATGCTAACTACAACAGACAAAAGCATATGTTTCCTTCCATCCCCACATCATGGATTTTCTTAAGTTGGACGGTTCAAGTGTGGTTGATCTAGACTATGATAAGATAAGGTCCAGTTGCATGTCGCAATGCCATATCATATGGTTGAATAACATTTTACAAGGACACAAAACATTATTGGTGCGGAAGATGATCTCGTTCTTTACTGCTACACCATTGCACAAAGTCAAACCAGGATCTCACTACTCAGCCCACCTTGTCTCGCCCCTCTCTCTAGAGTTTCAGCACATGCTGTACTCAGTTGAGTTGATTGGTGCATTGAACGCGGGCTGCGGTCCAGGACCCACTCATGCTCACTTTTTGAGAAAAAAAAGTGAAAGTGTTTGCGAAAAAAATATTAAAATTATATTTATACAATAATATTATGTTAGAAGAAGTTCTACATGTATGTTTCATCCAATAATCATAAAAAGTCAAAAACGGGCATCACGCATCGGTTCGTTTTTGTATGAGAGTTGGTGCGAACGAGAGAACATGGGAAGACAAATTCGATTCTCAAAATGTTCCCATCTTTGGTGGGTTCGTGCATCATTCTGAAAAAACAAGACTAGGGTTTAGGTGACATGTCTCACTCAATCCTTAGCATTGTTAAGACATTCACACATGTAGTAGCTTACTCATATTATTGAGGTCTCGCTAGCCTCCCAGCTCATGAAGAGCAACAACATATATGGTAACAGACATGATGATGTTTCATGAATCTTATCTTAACATATACACATATAGCCATAGCTAGGGTTTCCCTTCATTTTCGATACAAGTAACATGCATGTGTACTTACATTAATGGTGCTAATCGTAGGACGATGGATGATGGATCTCTCTCACCTGCATGAAGCTAGGGTTTTGTAAAGAGCCATGAAACTACCAGGAAGGAGGCCAAACCTAGCACAACTCATCTTGCATTTGTTGCACGGCATCAACAAAGTCTTCGATTCAAAATCCTCACTCTTCTTCTTCTTCTTCTTTTCAAATGTCTTTCTATGGTTTTAGGAGACATTAGACATGCATGCGTGATCATCATGGTCCATGTCATCATGACATGTCTTCATTAATCGATAGACAAGGTGAGATCCCCAAAAACTGTTAAATATAGTTGGGAATGATTAGGGTTTGAACCGGCTCAAGCTGATAAATGAGATTTATTAAAATTTCAGTGGATTTATTCAAATATTTTGTGAATTCTCATTGGTCTATTTGCTTCTAAAGAATATAATTCGTACGTGCGCAGAAATAAATCAGAAGCCAATAGTAACACGACACGTGTCACAGCAGCCATATGATAACTAAATTATATATTGAATCACCTGTTTTGCTATACATTAGATTAATACCACTTCATCTAATTATTGTTTGAATCGAGTAACTAAAAATCTAAACAAAGGAGCCCAGCTGAAAAGCAGTGATGCAAAGTGACGCCGTTTCAGTGGCCGGCGCCGGGACTAGGGACCGAGCCTAAAATCCGGCCAATATGCCGGATAAGAAACATGACATTAGGGGACGCTTGGCCGCTGTGATGATCTGGTGTCGAAACCGTGATCATATTCCGAGGAAGGACACCGAGCGCCTGGCTCGTCTCCGCCAGGAGCTTTCTTGGATGGACCGAGGGTATGGACATGGTGAAGATTGCGGCGAGGATGAGAATGTGTAGAGCTCTGCTCCGGCTAGCCATGAGAGAGAGAGAGCTTTGTGGCTTGAGGGTTTTTGAGAGAGATTGATGAGCAGGAAAAAATGTCGGAATTGGAGATTTATAGTGAGGTGGGGTTGAGGAAAGACTTGGTTTTCTAGTGAGTATGTTTGTATAATGTGTGCACGAGTTATAAATACACTTTTGGCCCAAGTCAAGTGCCTTGTTTTCTGGTCACTTGTCACAAAAATGTGGATAAAACTCCTGCAGGTTTTTCGACCAAAAAAACTAACTACAACATGGATAAGTAACTTAGGATTTCAAATCTTAAACTCTGAACAATTGATTTAGTAGTAAAAGGGACGTCAAATATCTCAGCGACTAAGATTGGATTCCTGATAGGACCAGACTAGGAGTTTATTATTGGGATCCCAGTTGGCTCTTAACACCTTCCAAAGCATACATGGCCATTGGAGATCCTCAGATTGAGGTTACATCCGATCCTCAGTACCAAGTCCTATAAAAATGGCCTAGAATGAAACATAATCGAATACAAAATGATCAAAACTCAGACTAATAACACCATGACGAATAATTGAAATGATTATGAGGCCCTAAGCTGGCCAAAAACACTATATAAAAACAAGGCTCTTTACAACAAGCATGCAGACTTATATTCAGTTAAGGACATGATTAAGATTGACCATGTTTTAAATAAGCTCCACTCATTGTTGGTTGTTGTTGTTGTTTTTATGTATCAATTCAACCCGATGTCATAAACTTTCTCATCATGTACATCATCGTATAGCCGACTAGAACTCTAACCCTAGTTTTCTGATTCAGCCACCGGGGGCTCCAATGGCATAAATTATTGGATCTCCGGAAGCTATTCTACTCTACAAGCGTAAATCAACTCATTAGGATTTTAGTTCATAGTTTTTATGATGAGGGTTCATCTCATATCCCTGTAAACCCTACGAAGCAATATGATATTAGGGTTAGCTAGGGTTTCGTATGATCAAAGGGCCAGTTTCTAGGCGTGGGAAACCCCTTTTGGCTTTTGATCAAGCTTAGCTTTCACTTGGAAGAGTTTTTAATCAAGCACACGCTTGATTATACTCTCTCACTATATGTTAATTAAGTCAATGGTTAACATCAGAAAAAAGGGTTTATTGGTGTATCTGATGATGACTTATTATTAAGCTGCAAGAGCTTATAATTCTTTTTTAAACCCTAATCTAAACCTGTATCTAATTAATCATCACTACATTTGAAAACTCGTCATGATTAGCCAAATAAACAATTTAACTAGGTAGCTAGCAGTATGATGATTAGTGTAACAATAAGATGTTAAACTCTGCCACTTGATATGGCGCCTATGTCTAAAATATAGTATACCAAATAGGAGTCCGCAACTCTCTTTATCTTGAGACAGAAATTGTCCTTTGTTCTTGCTGACGGATTACATTTAATTTTTGCGACTGAGTAGATATATACCACCTTTCTGGCCATCTCCTATTGAAATTGTTTTATATTGAGATCTATCAAATATTCATGTCATTAATTACAAAATGTCAACTCGAATAAACTCTCATTTGAGTTCTGATTTAAGTATGTTATCTACTTAGACAAGTAACATGAGCTTGGTTCCCCATTGTTAAACAAGATAAATTTTTTGAAGTTGTTGAAAAACTCTCATGTTATTCAAAAACCTGACGGAGGCAAAGCCCGTAATAAAGTTCGGTTTCTGATGATTATGAGACGCTAGGGATCGTTTGGCCGATGTGATCCTGGATAGAAACTTGTAGTGGATGAGGTTTCTTGGACATGGTGAAGAGGAGTGCTCCGGCTAGCCATTAAAGGTTGAGGGTTTTTTTTTAGAGAGATTGAACTAGCCTAGTGGTCGTGGTGGTGTATTATAAACTCCATGTCACAGGTTCGAGTCCGTGTTAGGGTTGGGGCTCTAACGGAAGTGGATTTTTTTTAAAAAAAAAAAAAAATTGATGAGCAGCAACAAGTGAGAATTTTTAATTGAAACTGAATTTGAATTCAATTAAACCTATTTTGAATAGGAATATCTGATTTAATAATTTATATCGAGTAAATATAGGTGTAATGGAAAATGTATGTAGAATTATTACAAATATATCATTTTTAATTTAAAAAACTATACCAAAGAAAAACAAAAACCAAATAAACAATTTAAGATAACTCACAGCCAATCCGGAGATATGTCTTTCGTACTCATAACGACGTCGTTTTAAACCACGTGGCGTCAGCGCACGTCATGTTTTCCTGAGCCACCGTTTTCCGCCTGAACACGGCGGAGCATTCCGGCAACTCACCCAAATCCGCAAACAGCGAGAGATCCTCCTCCCCCATCACCGGCAGCAGCATCGAATCTCCTCCACCACCTCCGCCCAGATCATCACCGAAAATGGACCCCTCCATCATCATAAACGAAGGAGCTGATTCCAGCCCTGTCAGCCAACCGAACTCGTCCTCCATTGTCAGCAGCGACTCCTCCATCTGCTTCTGTTCCTGATCCTCTGCTTCTCCGGATTCCGCGGATTTTGAATCTGAGTTGTTCGATATCGCCGCTTTCTCTGCTGCCACGGACGATGCAGAGTTCTCATTATCGATGTTGTTGTTGTTGGTGGTGGTGATGTTGGATTGGGTTCGGGAAGGTGCTGGGAGGGAGTGGTTGTGGTCGGAGGAGTATGTGATGACGAGCATCGTGGGGTCCACGTGGCTTCTCTCCACTTGCTTCCTTGCGGGACATCCCTTGGAGCTACTGCATCTGTAATATCCTCTGTCCATTTTCAAACCACGAAAAACAGAGATATGTTCATGTTAAGCTCTGTTTCTGAAACACGAATCGAAACAACCTTAAAAGCATGTGAAACTGTAACCAGTCCAAACAAGAACTTAAACAGAAGAACAGAGCTGTTGACGATGAAGATAAAGGAAAGACCTTGGATAAGGAGATCCTTTGATCGGTTTCTGTCCGTACTTCCGCCAGGCCCAGCAATCGGCAGGCGGAGCACCGTCGCCGGATTTATTATTCCCACGAGCGTTTTCCACTCCCTTGATCGGAATCGACACCACTCTCTTCATCGCCGCTCGCTTACTGCAAACCCAATTAATCACAACCCGATCTCAATTCTCATCCTCAATTCAACAATCAACCATTCACAATTCTCACATTGATTCTCACCTTCGTTTCGACGATGGCGCGATCTTCACATGCCGATGAATCTCCGGCAACTGCTGATTACCATAGCATCTCTGCTTGTTATTATTATTAACCAAAAGCAATCTACTTTCCATTAATCCAGACAAAAGGGTCCACCAAACGAGCTTTATATCTTCAGTTAATCACACCTTGTCGGCGCGCGGTGGAGCAGAGAGGACGCCTAGAAACCTGCTCTCTGACCTGCTCTGCTCTGCTTCTTCTTCCGATGAGCTTTGCTGAGAATGAAAGCTAGCGATGGATAACCGAAGGATACATTTTTATACAAAATCGGTAATCGTGTTGACAAATGGGTTGCATTTGACGAAGTTTAAATTTTTACAGGTGACGACGAGCGACGTGCTAGCAAATGCGATTCATTCTTCTCCTTAGCCACTCTGTTCTGCTCTGGTTTTCATTTTCATTAAAAAACTTCAATTAGGGTTTGTATATACTTTAAAGTTGCTGTTCATCCATCAACCGAACTGGGATTCGATTTGTTTAATGATTCTTGCTTCTGGCGATTCTGTTGATTATTTCATCAGTTTCTTGGCTCATTGGGATTTGTGTTAATCTCTGTTTTGCAGAGAGTTGACTGAATCCAACCTTTGCTCTGTTTTTGAATAAACAATGGAGTGTTGATGTTGATTAACGCGCAACTCGGGATACTTAGTGAGATTTGCATTATTTTCACTTTGGTCCCTCTACTTCCACACTACCTCCATTTGACCCTTTTAGTTTCCTTCTTTTCAAATTACATCCATGCGACTCTGAAATTTAGACGGATTGGATGAAAGTATAAAATATATGGACGAGTCAGGGGAGGGAATTGAACGAAATGGCTACTTATATGGTGCGAGATGCAGTTAAGTGAAACTCAAGGGGTCAAATGAAAAAGAATGTAAACTATAGGTACTGAAATGGTTAATCTACTTGATTAAATAATGTTATAGATGTTCATTATTGAGACGTGTAGCAATATCCCATGTCATTAAATTGTGCTGATTATCTAATCCAAGTTTAATTAAGTGTTCACATCTCCATCCCCATCTCCATGACGTCACATTCCTCATCAAGAAATGGGATACTTCCCTTTAACTTCCTATGTGTTTCAAAAATCAATGTTTTCCAATTCAGAAATTCAAGCTCCAAGTCTTCTATTTTCAGTCCTTCTAGTCGGCGTGATCGTCATATCCTGAGACACGAATCTCAAATAAAAAAGAACTCACAAACTAACAGGAATGAGCTTTAATATAACCTTCTAATAGAAAGTTATAGGACAAGCATGAGAATGTGAACATGGGAATATGCCAAATTTGAGCCATTTTTGTAGTTCCTAAATGTAGCATAAATGGTGAGGAGTCGTGGGAAGGTGAGATGAGACTTGAATGTAGCTCGAATCGTGCTCTAGCTCTCGTAAATGGCCTCGTCGAGGGCTCCAGTGAGGTCTCAGGCCTCGGGCATTTATGATCGCGACGGAGGCTCGACCCACATTGAGGCTCAGGTCATCAGAGACCTGGAAGACTGATGTGATCTAGTCCTAAATTAGTATTACATCCTTCATGAAGTAACCAGCATTTTCATGACAGAAGTAGAGGCCTAATTTTCCTGCTCCATATCTCAGAGCGGCTGCTTTTGTCTCCCAAAATCTCAAGTGACCAGCCGGAGGGAGACATCAGATTACAAGGTCGGAAATTACACCAGTAAACACAAGCAGAGATGTACAAACACTGAGATTCAGAACAGAGGAGAACGCCTAGTAGAAAACCAAACGGTGGCGTTTTGAGCTTCTTTTATGAGCATTGTTCAGCTTTTGGTCATTTTCACTCGGAGGGCGATCGAAAGGTTTAAGAAAAGCTGGATTCTTTTTGTATCTGCTGCGTGTTGCGAAGTCGGCGGCGGCAGGAAGGTGGTCGAAAACAACATTCGTGTTTACGATTGCATGTTTAAGGTACCTGCATTTTGTCAATTTCTTGATTTCCTGGGTTTATTTTGATTAGGGTTTATTTTTAGTATATTGTTGTTCTAGGGCACAATCGGTCAAAAGCTGTGAACTTGATGCTTGTTTTCGTCATATTAGCGGAAGACTTGATTAGAAGGATGTGTGCAAATGACTGATTGTGTCTTATGAGCATTGAGATTGATTTGGTTCTTTACGGATTATTTTGTTTCATCTGTAGTTGTACTGCCAATGTTAAAGACATGAAAGAGAAGAGTTTTTAACTTGAACCACTATTGGGATGCAAGATAGCTAAAATGTGGTTTTTGTATTTGGGTAAGAAAGTCTGTGGTTTAGTGAATGGCAGGGCTATTCTCCTTTGACTGATGAAGCTTAACTAGTTGTCATTTCCTTTACTTTCTGCTAAAGGAGAATTGCATTGTTATTCATATCTATTTCACAATATATTGAGCAAGCTCCATTGTAAGATCTTAATCTTACCTTGAAACCTGTAGAAATGAGCACTTTTATGTCTGCAAGATTCGCATATTGGGTTTGGATATTTCGGAGAGAAATAGGTATATGCTAAGGATATTCTCTTAGGGTTTTCCTTTGTTTCCCCCTCGGGTATTGCATTTATGGTCCCGCTTCTTTACTTCCTTCTCATTCTCAGATAGATGTGGCTTCTCTTTAAGTAAGCTTTATCAGCAATTGTGAGACAGGTTCTCTATAGCTGTGACGGTTAAATAACGAGCTGAGTCTGAAGCCTGTTTTTAAGCATGGGACTGGTAAATGGGTAAGCAGCTTCTTTTTTTTTTTTTTTAATCTATGTTAACCGCATTGTTACCTCTCTTATCTTGGTTCATTATCCTTCATTCACCCCCTTAATTGATCACTACTTGATTTCTGATAAGTAGATTATCAGTACATTGAATAAATCAATATATGACTTGGATATTGTCTAAACTGGTCGCTGGAGCTTAGTACATTTAATTTGTGCAAGATGGTGTTTTTGGCGATGCAATGTGAGTCATTAACACTTCAGTAAAATAGTTCTTTTGTGTTGCTTAAGTAATTGTGCTTCTCCACTCCCCACATGTAAAATGTAATTCACCATGGCCTAGAGGCTTACAATCAACATACCTAACTCACTCATAAGAGTTGGTATAACTCAAGTGCACAGTACTCTAAAGAATTTGAAATTGGATAATGAGAAAACAAGCTAAACCTTTTAAAAATTTTGTCTGTTTCATCATCATATGTTCTTGATCTGCCTGAATTTATTTTTCTTATCCCTATCAATTTGTAGCCTGTGTGCTTACCTCCACTTCTTACTTTTTTGTGGTATGCATTTAAGATCTATTCATCATTTAGTAGTTTGGTACCAAAAGGAGCTTAGTAACATACAAACAAACATCGATTCAGTATGTTATGAATTATGATGACTGAAGAATTGCAGAAACACAACTGAAGTATCTCACCACCTACTAGTTAAGACTAATAAAGCTTGCAAAATGTTTATGAGAATATGCTTACGTTCGGAAGACTAAGCCCGCAATAACAAACACAAATTGAAAACCTTCATCGAAACAGGAATCTCCTGGAGCATAGAATGGTAATTGCGGGAGTGAGTGGCAGGGCAATTCTCCTTTGGCAAGACGGGATTATGCAGGAAGTTCATATAATCCCTCTTGCCAAATAAGATTCGCCCTGTAACTCCTTAACCACATTTGTAGAGTTGTAATTCCAAGTACTCACAGAAACTCATACTAGCTGCCGAGATGCATATGAAACCCTAGAAAGCCTTTTATATAACTCAACGATTCGCACCTTATTTTGGATATGCCTCCTGAAGGGCAGCCAGCATATGCTGGCACAATCCTTGTAGAAGATTATTCTTTTCTTTTGATGACTTTGAAAGGGGATGCCAACATCCAAGCTTTTCAATCTTTCGAGATTTTGATGCTTGCATATGCTAACCTGCCAGTTATACATGAAAACATAATACCTTCATCTTACTACTTTGCACATGTGGCTCGTCAAAAACAGTTACTGGACTCCATTTAAACGACTTTTCGAGTCTTTTTACAGGCCAAATCAAGGGTCACGGTAGCCAAGGGGCGCTAGAACAGAAAATAAGAATAGCTTAGGATCTTTTATCTTTTCAGCATCTATTCTCCTGCCGTGTACGAGGCAGTATGTCTGAACTTTAAAGTTTACTTACATGGCTGTTTTGACATTTTTCTTTAACAGTTTGCTGAAGGGTTGCTTGATGTAATGAGTTCATGAACCATACTTTGCCCAATGACGCATATGAAGTTTTTGCCAAAGGTATAGCTAAAATCGGTCATTGGATATTTACCTACATTTCCTGTTTGAGAACACTAATAGTAAGAAAATAAACTGCTGCATTCTTTTCATGACAAGATGTGTTTCCCGGTGCTTTAACAGATATGTCAATTGTCCTTTATTCAATGTGAAATTACTGGTACGCAGTGGCTTAAGATTTTCTGAATATGTATCTTTAGTACCACTTTGATTTTGTAGGAGATGACGAGCAAAGGATGTGCTTAGCATATCCTGTTTGCGTGGAAAATACCAGACGTTTAGTTACTATATATATGCGTCATTTCTCCTCACTTCATTTATCGTCAAAAACAATTTCATTTAGCTTCTACATGTATAGAATTCTTCGCAGGGCATTACTCCATTGGCAGATGGCAACTTGACTTGTATGGCTTCTTCTAGTTGAGTTCGCCTACTGCCAAAGGAGATTTGCCCTGTAAGTCATTCGTACAATACAGAATGGTCAGGGGTAAAAATGAGGACAGAATTCAATGCTCTATATTGAATGCATTTCCGGGCAGTACTCTATTGCCAGATGGGAACTCGACTATTATGGTTTGTTGTTTGTATTAGTGTATGTATCTTACTGCAAACGGGCAAGACATTCCTGCTATTACCTCCGCAGCGTAAGCACAAGCTAGAAATGATGCATGTTTAGTATCTGTATATTTGGCATATCATATATCTAGCAAGTATTATCTTACTATCTTGCAAATGCCGTCTGCTATATGCTTCATACACTCTTAAGATGACATCACGTTGTTCATTTTCAGGTTTCCTATGCTTGCAGTGACCTTTGGAGAAGCCCATTTCACTTCTTGTGTTTTCCAGCTCACAGCAAAGTTTACTCATAAGCTTCAGTTATATACTTGGGTCAAACGATGCATTGACGAAGGATGGAGCAGAATAGAGTACCCAGTTACCATCAGCCATCCGTGGAGCCAAATCGACGATTTTGCAAAAACTCTTCCATCAGGTACTCGACTTAGTATTTCTTGGTAAATATGTGACTTAAAAGCTGCAAGTAGCATGCTTGTTACTGAGTACGAAAGCGTATGAAGTGTTGTAGTGGTTTTCACGTTTAGCATATGAGTTTTAATAGTTCATATTTCTGTCGCATATCAAACTTATTTTTCTTATAACTGATTCAGATTCAAGTCCAGCAGCTTGGCAATGACTGGAGAGCTGTAGTTGACAACTGAAAGCCTCAGCATGGGACACTCATAAAGCTAAACTCAGTATCCATGCTGCATCCATCATCATCATCATCTCCTCCTGGTAAGGAAACTTCAGTCCACAAGTAAATCTATTCAGGCAGCTGATCCTCAGCCCAAGTCCTCTCTGTATCAGTTTAGGGTTTAGCTAAATCTGCACCATGTTTCTCCAAAAACCTCATCTTCAACATGCTGTATTTCATTTGCTTTACAGGGAGATGATGGCCAAAACAAGCTCACCAAATCAGTGCCATCTTACAGCTTATTTCCAGGTTTCAGATTAAGACTTTTGAACCATCCATTCTTCTTCTTATCCAGATTAGCAAGCGCTGTCTGTAATCCATATCATCTTAAACTGGGATTAATGGCACCAAAAAGTGGGCCATCTGAAGTTAGTGAAAAGGTGAAGGACTGTGACTAATCTAGAAATTAAAAGCTGTAATCCAGTCATGCAACTCCATTTTTGATGTTACTTCTCTCCATGTTGAATTTGACACCTTAACTTTGACCCTGACCCTTGACCAAAACGTCATTAAACATGAGATTAGTGTCTTAAGTAAAACCTGGCTGTCTTTTTTCCAGAGAGGCGTGACGTGATCATTACATCATCAGAACCCTCAAATCTTCCACTCTCGGGCAGTTAGGGCTACTGCTTGTCTGATGTTTGAGCTCTCACTTCCACAACCCAGCACTCTCCAGGTCCTCAGAGCACATCTCCGGCCAAGATGCAGGCAGGGTATCCGGCGACCCACATCCTCGTTTTCCTCCTCCTGCTGACAACAGCAACCTCAATCAGTCCACCACCCACCGCAGCCCCAACCAGGTCCCCAACACCACCATCTTCATCCTCAGCTCTAGACCCAAAGCAACTCACAGCTCTCCGATCCCTCTCCATCCCCATCTCGAAAGACCCCTGCGCTCAACCCTCCCTCCACAACGCCACCCTCTGCGACGCCTCCACTCCCTTCCGCCACCTCATCTCCCTCAAGCTCATCAACTGCTCCGACGACGTCGCATTGTCCATCACAGCCTTGAAGTCCCTCTCCACACTCGCAGATCTCCAGTTCATCGACTGCCATGTCGCCCCCGTCCACCTGCCCTCCATCCTCACCGCCTCCCTCCGATCTTTCTCCGCCGTCAACAGCCTTAAACGCCTCACCGGCGTCTGGGTTTCGAAAATGCAGAATCTCACAGATCTCACCGTCTCCAACTCACCCATCAACGCCAGCGGCCCTTCCATCATCATCAGCAACATGAAAATGCTCAAATCGGTCAGTATCAGCAACTCCAACCTCACTGGCTTCCTCCCCAGACATTGGCACACAACCTTAACCAGCATCGATTTCTCCAACAACCAGCTCAAAGGAAGAATACCCAGTTCCTTAAACATCCTCGTAGATCTCCAATATCTCAATCTGGCTTCAAACCAGCTCACCGGAGAGATACCCAGTTCAGTCGGCGATCTGCTTTCACTTAAAAATCTCTCCTTTGCTTCAAATTCCTTGTCCGGCGACATCCCAGACTCACTCTCGACCATGAAGAGCTTGATTCATCTCGATTTCAGCTCCAACCAACTCAACGGAACCATACCCAGATTCCTCTCGGAAATGCGGAATCTCCAGTACCTCAACCTCGAAAAGAACAACTTCCACGGCGTGATTCCGTTCAACGCCTCGTTCATCAAAAGACTAGCAGTTTTCAAAATCGGCGACAACAGCAATCTGTGCTTCAACCACTCCACAATCTCTCCCAAAGTGAAGCTCGGGATTGCGCCCTGTGATAAGCACGGCATGCCGCTGTCTCCACCGCCAGCGAAGGATTCATCCGGCGGCGTCGACAATGAAGATGATTACAGCGACAATGATGGTGCGAGTCCTAGGAGTTCGCATCACGGTCCGAGTAAGATTGTTCTTGGTGTTGCTATTGGGCTTTCGTCCATTGTGTTCCTGATTGTGTTCTTAATCTTGATTTCCAAAAGATGTACTTAAAAACACGGCTCCACCATCTACGGAGATTCAAATAGATGATGTTGATGACTTATAGTTGAAAAGATCTGATCTTTACAGACTTGCATTTGGGTTTTTCAATTAGGGTTTGCATCTGCTGAGATTTGTATGGAGATTCAAATTGATGATTTTAATCCCTATAGAGCTGAAACATCACATCTGGGTGGATCCAATTAGGGCTTGTAATCTGATGACGATGGTAGATTTGTGTCATCATCACTGTTTTCCTAACGTAATCATACTCACAGTTCTTTTCTTGAACTTCAAGCATCTGATTCTCAGTGTTCCACAGCTCGTTTCCTCGGTGCTTTCTAATATCTAACAGCTTAGTTGCCACTTCAGTTTGACTTCACAGAAATCAGCATTGTACTCTTGAGCTCTCATCTTTGAATTCTCACAAAGATTTGGATACTCATCTGGGTCCAGAAAGCTCAATCGGTTCCATGCTAAAAGAGCACTCTTCAGGTCCAACGCTGTAGTTTCTAGAGAAGCTAAACCCTCCGGCCTCTGAAGTGGAATCTCCGCAGTTTGCTTCCGCAACATTTCTTGTCTCAGCCAACCTCGTCATGTCTTCCAATACCTTCAATGCTTCAGACATCTTTGGCCGCAGGTTGGGATTTGATCGAGTACACGTTAAAGCTAGCTCCACCATGTTTTCCAGCTCTTCTTCTACATAGTGTCCTTTTAAATCTCTATCCACCACCATTTCCAGTCTCTCCTCCTCCTGCAGTGTCTTGACCTGCAATCAAATTACTGAACTCCATGAGGCCACTGAGATCAGATTCCAGCGACAACAAGGAAGCTTGAAATGTTAAACACTTTTTTTTTAAAGGGGTGCAACACGAGTACTAGTCTCGTCCAAGCACGCTTAACTGCGGAGTTCTGATGGGATTGATGCAGTGCTGGTATGATCGCACCCAAATATTAAACACTTACCCAGTCAAGAATCATGCCTTTCGGAACCTGCCCATTTCCGGCATCTAAAGCCTTGTGGCCTGTAACAAGTTCCAGCAGAAGTATGCCAAATCCAAAGACATCAGTCTTCTCGGAAGACTGACCGGTGGAGAGATATTCCGGAGCAATGTGGCCTACAGTGCCTCGCACGGCGGTTGTGACATGTGAGTCCCTTAAATCCAACAGCTTAGCTAGCCCGAAATCTCCAACCACAGCTTCAAAACTCTCGTCCAGTAAAATATTTGCTGCTTTGACATCTCTGTGAATTATTTTTGGGGTGCACTGTTCGTGCAGGTATAGAAGTCCTCGGGCAGCTCCTCGTGCAATTCGCTTGCGCTTGGTCCAGTCCAAGGATGGATTTTCTCGATTTCTATCTGCTCGAAGGCGATCAGCTACACTCCCATTAGGCATATAAGGATAGACCAGCAACCTCTCGTTTGAAGTTATGCAGAATCCATAAAGGCGTAGGAGATTCCTATGCAGTGCCAAACCGATCATCTCCACTTCAGTCTGGAACTGTCTTTCCCCGGTGCTGCTAGGATCTTTGAGCCTCTTGACAGCAATCAGTGTCTTGTTTGGTAGACAACCTTTATACACTACTCCAAACCCACCTTCTCCGAGGATGTTTTTGGGGTTGAAATTGCCTGTTGCATTCTGCAACTCACGAAACGAAAATCTTTGAAGATGACCCATGTCAAATTCATAATCTTGCTGCACTGCACAAGCAAAGATACGTCAAATATCGGCATTAGAAGGAGCTATTTCCAGAGAAACTCAAACAAAAAAATAGTGTCGTTGGAGATACCATATGATGTAGAGAGGGACCGAGATCTATGCCTTCGCATCCAGCCAACGAGTATAATCAAGGAAACAAAAAATGCACAGCTAACTATTATCACAACATAGGTTTTTGAAAGGCGATGACTGCCATCTTTTCCTGGTGAGCCCGACGATACTGCAAGAAAAAGACAGAAGCTTAGTATTCAATCAAATACTAAAGACATGCCTTTTAAGGTTCGATGATTTAAACGTATAACACGAGGTAAATAAACCACCATTGACAGATTTCAAGGCTCCTGTGCAATGTGGTGCAGACGAAGATGTACAGAGAAAATCATTCCCAGTAATACTGCAAGGCATTGTACAGAAGCTTCAGAGAGTAAAGAGCACATTTTGATCATCAAGGTTTGCAGATCAAAAGGCCGAAGGTTCTTATACCTGTAATCTTTCGCCAATATAGCAGGAGCAGGGCCACTAAGATTATTGTAAGACAAATCCCTGCAATGAGTTAAAACAAAGTCAATATTAATCAGTAAAGCTATGAACAATGTTTCTAGTTCTAGTGATCAACCTTAATTTGAAAGGCACTACCATAGAGTAGGAAACTTACAAGAATGAAAGACCTGTAAGATGCGCGATGGAATTAGGAATTTGTCCTGACAACTTGTTCCTACTAAGTCGTCTGCAAGCTTGAGAACAGATTTTGTATGATATATTTTGTCAAGGATGTAATTCGTCTAATGAACATTTCAAGCCATACTCACAAGTAACTCAAGTGAGATAGAGCACCCAGAGAGCTTGGAATATCATCTACAAACTGATTGCCTGAAAGGTCAAGAGTTTGAAGTTCTGAAAGCTTCCCAATGTCGGCTGGCACAGGACCAGAAAGCTGATTATTTTGTAGTAGCCTACAGGAATGACATGCACATGACACAAAAAATTGCACATAAAACAACGACTAGAACTACATCCAACAATAGCATTATAGAGCGGTATACTGAGACGCGGTTCAATTGAATTTCAATGTCTGATTCAAGATAGCAAGAAGATAAAAACTGCAGCAAAGAGAGTCTGTAAAGTAAAGAAGACACTTCTGAAATGATGCTCACATTGTCTGAAGATGGCTGAGATTTCCAACACTGGAAGAGAGTGTTCCAGACAAGCCCGTACTCGCCATTTCTCTACCACAAACAATATCCAATTCAAGTCAACATAGAATGAAATCAACTCAACTCGCACTGAGTCCTGCAAAAACACTTACAGAGAAACAACAAAGCCCTCTGGAGAGCAACCCACCATGTACCAAGTGCAAGGGTCAACCGAGTTAATGTCCCACCCACCCAACACATCATCCACATCAACCATCTTACTCTTCACTGACATCAACGCCGCCACTACACACCAAATCAAACACACCCAGTTCAAACAATCAAATTAGAGTAAGGAAAGGAGTGAGCTTTCATCTCATTACCTTCAAAGTTCACACCTTTGGGCGACAAGAGACTATTTGTAGCCCAGCCCAGCTGCACCCAAGTGAAGAGGAAGAGCGAGATACCCACATGAGCAAACACATCCGGCATCGTCCCGGCAGAGGAGAAGAGGCTCCTAATGGTCAATTAGGCATCACCATATGGATGTGTTTCTTTTGTTGCTTGCTTTGGTGAATGTGGAGGGAGCCCTAGCTAGAGGATTAGGAACATTGGGAGAGGAAACTGGTCTCGAGATTTTGAATCTACTGACTTCGATTTTGTGGCTCGCTTTCTCGAAGGTGGGGGTTGGAATTCGGTGGAGTTGAATTTCAGATGTTGAAATTTCTATAATTCTCAGCCGTTGGATCATCTGTTCCCGGGTGATCAGGGAAGCCCGTGGACCGCGATTTCCAATTCGGACTCGGCGGGTCGTTCGGTTCTTACTGGGCCGACGACAGGCCCAACCACGGCCTGTTTTCCTTTTTTTTGCTTTTAAAATTAAATTTACAAAAATATCTTTATTAATTTCAGCTGAAAATATGTAGCATGTCGCGACCAAAATACAAAACATGTTACATCTGGATTTTATCCATTAGTATCATATGCTCCTTTCCTTATTGGATGAAGCAATTTTTTTCCAAATGGAACCGACCAAAGACATTTATAAGATGACCCTTAGCTCATTTTCGCTCTTTAAAATCGAAATGGTCACGTTACATTTGGATAAGGTCCTTCCCAAAACTATTGGGGTTCAAATTTTCAATAAAAAACTACACAGTATCTATTTATTTAATATAATTGACTTTGACATAATCCCATTAATCCAAGTTTGGATATGTATTTGAAATCCCTAATTTGTTTACATTAATGATCATGCGTGTCACGTATCCAGAGGGTAATTGACACGTGGCCCAAACCCATAGGTTGACTGGTCATGAAACTGATCAACGAACGTGCTTATCAACCAAATCGTGAAGCTTCCATCTCCTCCAATCAAATAGCGCCTCGTGGCGAAGCCGCGAAACGTGGTTGATTTTCATTGGTTATTGATTAAAAGTTATTGTGAGGATTCGTGCACATAATCAACTGTGCTCAGGTGATTAGAAGACAATTAAGCTGTAACAATCACTGTACACAGTTCGCTGAGTCAGCTGACGTTGTTTAAACGACGTCGGTTGATAGTTAACAGAAGGTCGGCGTTAGATCTGAGCTGTGTGGATAATGGCCGAACAGCTCGCGATGGAACCCAATAACGCATTAAATACAAATCTCCGCAACAAAAAAACCAACGAAAACACGACCAAATCCGTCATCTGGGCTTGCTCGAATCCAAATTTTCAACCCTAAAGTCGATTCCTTTCGGGAAACCAAGTTGTTTGATTGGTGGTTAATCGAACGATGGCGGAGAAGGAGAAGAAGCACTCGCTGTTATTGGGTCGATACGATATGGGGAAGCTGCTGGGGCAAGGAACATTCGCGAAGGTGTATCACGCGAGGAATGTGAAGACGGAAGAGGATGTGGCGATTAAGATTATCGATAAAGAGAAGATCTTGAAAGGCGGGTTGATTGCGCATATAAAGAGAGAGGTGTCGAATTTGAGGAGGGTGAGGCATCCGAACATAGTTCAGTTGTTCGAGGTGATGGCGACGAAGGCGAAGATTTACTTTGTGATGGAGTATGTGAGAGGTGGGGAGTTGTTCAACAAAGTGGCGAAAGGGAGGTTGAAGGAGGAGGTAGCGAGGAAGTATTTTCAGCAGCTGGTTTCGGCTGTAGGGTTTTGTCATGAGCGAGGAGTGTTTCACAGGGATTTGAAGCCGGAGAATTTGTTGTTGGATGAGAACGGGGATTTGAAAGTGAGTGATTTCGGGTTGTCAGCTGTGTCTGATCAGATTAGGCAAGATGGGTTGTTTCATACTTTTTGTGGAACACCAGCTTATGTGGCTCCTGAGGTTTTGGCCAGAAAAGGGTATGATGCAGCCAAGGTGGATGTGTGGTCTTGTGGGGTTATATTGTTTGTGTTGATGGCTGGATATTTGCCATTTCAGGATCCTAATGTGAATGTGATGTATAGGAAGATTTACAGAGGGCAATTTAGGTGTCCTAGGTGGTTTTCACCTGAGCTTGTGAAGTTGTTGAGGAGATTGCTGGTTACTAATCCGGAGAACAGGATAACTATCCCGGAGATTATGGAGAATAGGTGGTTTAGGAAGGGGTTCAAGCATTTGAAGTTTTATGTCGAGGATGATCATCAAGTTTGTAACTTGGACGATGAGGAGAGCGATGATCCTGGGTCGGCGTCAGATCAGTCCATGTCTGAGTCAGATAATGAACCAATGACGCCAAGGAAGAAAATTCCTGGAATGCCTAGACCGGCTAGTATGAATGCGTTTGATTTGATATCGTATTCTCCTGGATTTAATCTGTCTGGTTTGTTCGAGGAAGGAGGAGAAAGATCGAGGCTGGTGTCTCATGCACCAGTTTCAAGCATTGTAACAAAACTTGAAAAGATTGCGAAAGACGTGGACTTTACAGTGCGGAAGAAAGATTGCACAGTGAGTTTGGAAGGGTCGGGAGCAGGAGCAAAAGGGCCATTGACAATATCTTGTGAGATATTTGAATTGACACCCACTTTAGTAATGGTGGAAGTGAAAAAGAAAGGCGGTGACAAAACATCATATGACGATTTCCTTAACCAAGTACTGAAGCCGGCAATTGAGAGCCTCAAGGCTGAGGAAGGTTCTCTGAAGCATGAGGATTCGTTCAAGCGAGAGGACTCTGGATCCGGATAGAAGTAATGGCGAGAGAAGGGTATAGTTTTCTCTGGCCTTCTTTCACTCAAGTATTCTTCTTGATGCCATTTTCATGGTCTGATTATATTCTTTGTACAAAGTGTGGTGTTAGATAGAAGTACTATTCTTAAGAGGCTTGTTGTAAATGCTCTATTCTTCATTGAAAGGGTAGCTCAAAATCATTAAATAAGAACGGTTTCCTCTTCACCTTCTCCATGGCACCTTGTTTTTCCTAAGTTGTCTTTTTTATTATATATTCTCCTTACTTGAGGTTGCTGTAACACTTTACAAGTTCAGCTACATCATATTTGGAGAAGAGCATAGGTTTCATGAATGCAAGTTTTTCAGGTCTCCATGTCCAGAATACCTTCCTTTAGGACAAGCTGATGATTTAAGCATATCCAGCACTGGGTACCAGTTTTTTTTTAGCTTCACTACATTTTCAAGGCATGACTTATGTTGAATTTACACTAGAATTTTGGTTGTTTCCCGGACTTTTTATTGTCATTTTATCGTTTTATTCTTGTTTTATGGTAAATTCTATTAAGTTGAAGGTTTGTAGTTCGTTTGAAGTAAATTGAGGCAAAACATAAAGATTCTGAAAAACAAATCAAATTTAAACAGATTGACATATTCTTCTTCAAAGGCTTGGTGAACGTATGATCATTGTCTGTTTGAAGGATGTCGTAGTTTTTTGAAAATATGACTCAAAGAGCTACAACTTCTTAGTTTACACCAACACTAAATCGAAGATTTAAATTGCCAAAATGGCGATCCAAGTCAGAATCATTGTGCAGAGTGACCGGCAATCCTTATAACCCGTATCGACCAAGCGATATGACCGTAACCGATATGATTGATTCAAATCTGCTGAGATTGTATCGGTCATATCGGACCAATAATAAAATCGAGAATATGAGGTGGGTTTGAAAATTAGATTTATTGACCTAGTTTGAGAGAAAAGAAGGAGCTCACACAAGTCCAAAGTAGATGAAAGGAAGGCAACATCAAGAGAAGTGAAGATTCAACACATATACAGAAGTTTCATCATTACTCTATGGTTTTGTATTTTTCAGATTTTCTAGATTTATCTTCTATGATGTATGCTATGTCCAATAGCTTGATGTGTGAGTAGAGACCCTTATTATAGGGTTCTACGGATTCTACTTGTACTCAACTCATGATTATATGAATATACATGTTTGATGTCAATTTGAAATTTTGATTCAATATGATTATATAGCTTAGTTTATGCCTGAAAAGTGTTTGATGAATCAAAACATGAACACATAAGTTTAATAACAATAAGCAGACATGATGAGATAGAAAATTCGGCTAACAATTGAATCAATCTTTAAGTAATAGTGACCACGAACGGTAACATACACTCTTATTGGGGAAGTTGGAATTTTAGCTTGAATACTAAACTTTTGAATCTCTATCTAGATTAATTACGCACCGATAATTGATGATTAAACAATCTAGAAATAATCGAGTATAAGCGGGCACTCTTATTTAAGGTGTATAAATAGGGCGACAGCCATGTTGATCCTTTTGTTTTCATTGCAGGATGCCAACCACACATCTGATCCTTATACACCAGGTTTGCTTCAGTCGTCGCCTGTACTTTTTCCGGTCTCAAGCATCCATACAAGCATGGTCATTGCAGGATTGCTAGTATATGAGCTCTATGTTTCCCCTAAAATGGAAACAGTTTTGAGTAATTTTTTGTTGCAGGTTTCTTGGTTCACTCAGCTAAAGCAACTCTTTTTCTATTGATGAAACTGCAGAGAGCTTCCCGCACATGACAGCAGCAAGAACGACAACCTAGTCAGCATTTCACGGTGTCATGTTGTTTTATGAGAAGCTTGGTTTTCATGACAAGTAGTAGAGTTGAGCTGTGGAGACACTGGGACCAGATGTGTGACCACGTGGCACTAAAGCCCACATCACCAGTCCCACCACGTGTACTGCTCTGTTCTCTTATCTCCGGACACGTCCCAGAATGCATCCCCGAGCACGACACCAGGTGGTATCTGCTGCATGTCTTTTGAATCCAGTCAAACCAATTTGGTGCTTGTTGCCTGTTGGCGCCCTTGCCAGCTTCTCCTTAAAACCAGACATTGATTATGAAAGACACAACTGATTTGGACATATATATATATATATATATATATAGAGAGAGAGAGAGAGAGTGTGTGTGGGTCTTTGAAAATGAGAAGCACCCAGGTGGAGCTGAGGTTCACAGAGTTCTACAACAACTGGGTGTCGCGGCTGGAGCTCCTCCACCACGAGCTTCTCCGGGCAGCAGCTTCAGTTAACAACCACCACCAGCAGCTTCAACTTGAAGCTCTCATCTCCAAAGCCACAGCTCACTTCAAGGAGTACTACACGGTGAAGTGGGCAGCCGCGCGTGAGGACGTGCTAGCCTTCTACTCACCCACATGGCTGACACCATTGGAGAATGCTCACTTCTGGTTCACTGGGTGGAAGCCCGCCGCCGCATTCAAGCTCATTGACACGCTCCGGCAGAAGCCCGGAGGTGTTTCATCTCTAACAGACCTTACAGAAGCGCAGATGAGGAGAATCGAGGAGATGAGGATGAGGGTGAAGATGGAGGAGGAAAAAGTGGAGAGTGACATGGAGAGACAGCAAGTGGGTGTTGCTGACTGGAAGATGGTGGAGGTTGCCCGGATGACGAGCAGGGTACGGCCTGATCAGAGTGACTTGGGGGTCAAGGTTGATGGGATGAGTCAGGTGGCTGTCAGCAGCATTCTTGCTGGAGTTGAGAAAGTCATGAAAGCTGGAGATTGCGTGCGCCTCAAGGCAATGAAGTCTGTTCTGGACGTGCTCACTCCTCTGCAGTCTGTTGAGTTTCTTGCTGCCATTGCCATGGTCCATGTCCAGCTCAGAAAGGAAGGACTTAAGCTCCTGACCAAAACTGAAGCTCCCCCAGGTGATTTCTTATGTTCATATTAGGATTCAAAACATGTCTGGTCGTAATCTGTATTTACATTAATCAGCCAGTGTGCGGGTTCACCATTGAAGCCCCATAAATGAAGAAAATTTCAGACAACACTAGGAATAAGGTTACAGTCCTAGTACAGACATGTTCATTGTCGGATCTTCTTCTCTGCTGACGTGGACATGTTTGGAACAGACAGGATCATTCATTCTTTGTTCCATTTTTTATTTTATTTTAATGAAATTAATTTCAACCGATTTCAATCTCCATTAACGCGCAACTATCCGATTGGGCCTACAAAGCCCATTCACACTGCAAAATCTCGGCCCAAGTTCAATGGCCCACAGTGCCATCTGTCGCGGCGTTTTGCTGACTCTCGGGCCTCGGCCCAACATACAGCCCAGAAGGAATGTTGTCAAACAAAGCTACATATGAAACGGCGACGTTTTCGATAAATGCAGCGCCTGAAAGCGATCCATTCCTGCCGCCAGCTCCAACTTTAAATGTCGAGCCACGTAGAGGAAATCCAACAACCTGACTAGCCACAAAAAACACCAGACACAAATCCCAGCAGCCCCCCAAAACAAGAAACCATACAAACCCATCTTTCATTGAATCATCCTAACTTCCTACCGTCATCAATGCTGGCATTTAATCCTCACCAGAATTCCAGATCCATGGAATCGGGCCTCCAAGACCTAACTGGTAGACTGTTAAAGTCCTGCCTCATGCCACTAAACACCCGAAAAAAGTAGGCCAAAGCACATGCCAGTTGCAACCATTTTCCTTCAGCATGATACATACAATCTTTTGAGTCACAAATCTGACGAAAGCTATAGCAATGGAGACTCAAAATGAAAAGCTGTAGCAGATGCGCTTAAAATGAGACATGAAACTGATGCATAAACTGAACTCTGGTTCGTATACAAATCTGAAAATTTGATGGAAAAGTTGGCATGCACGGGAGAACGAGTAAACAAGCTCAATCACCGATACAAGCAACTCATCCAGAATATGGCAAACGGGCAAGTATATGCGTTATGCAGTCGTTGTAGAAGAAGGGGGAAAAAAACGCCACACAGAAACCGCCACACTAACAATTTAGAGGCAACCCATACGGAAAAACAGATGATGAATTACCTGCATTGGCCAAACACCTGATAAACAAAGCGAGTGAATGACTTTGTCCAGGAAGTGAAAGTCGATTATTTTCTATAATGATTGAGAGCATCGGTTGAAAGCTCCTGCAGGATGAGATGATGATGACGAATGAGGATAAATAATTTGACGACAAATGAGGTTAAAAGATTATAATGAAGTGGGAAAATGTTGTTTACCGCAGAGTAGCGCTTGTGATCGTTATGCAGCTTGGCACTCTTTACAATCGTCTCCCATTTTGCTAATGGAGAGGATGGCTTAGACAACGACCTTTTCAGCCCTGAGAAGGGGTTTTTTGAAGGTATGGAAGGAAGGGTACGCCATAGCCACGACTCTGAAGGGAGCTTTGGTAAGGGTGGAGGAAGCGGAGAGGCAACCAACGCAAGATTTTTCGCAGCAGCATCATCTTTAGAATATTGCTCTTTGGCAACATTGAGGTTTTTCTCAGCAGAAACTTTGACAAGTGAAACGTGTTTTCCATCGAGGGCTGCCTCACTCACTTTTTGGTCTCTAGCACGGGAAGAACCAGAGAGTGACGGCCGGGTAGCTATAAATGAACCAGTAGCTTCACGCTTCGAAAAGCTTAATTCTCTCAGCCTTCTCATCACATGAGGAATAGATTCAGGGCCAATTGTTTTCTTCTTCGCCGGGTGAAAAGGCTCCACCTCTCTCTTAACAACTTCATCTTGATTGTAATAGGACTTCTTGACAGAATTCACAAAATCTATGTACAATGTTTTTTCAACGGGTGGCAAGGCATCCTGGAATGTGCTGCCAACGCCATTGTTGAAACTAGTATCCTTAGCCTTGGATTTCTCAGCTTCTTTCGGAATGCCAAGGAATCCAACACCTTCGCGAAATGGGGAAGGAGGTCTTTGATTCCTATAGGGAGATATGTTACTTCGCCCTGAATTTCGGTGAGGAGATGCTCTACTGGCTTCTTGTGCCGCATTAGACTTGAGATATTCATGAATCTGCTTGTCAATGTTAGCTTCAGCCAACTTCTGCTGTTCAGCTTTACGCTCTAATATGCATCTATGCGAAGCTTCCCAAGCATGCTGCAAATTTTTGCAAACCCAAAATCAGATCAGGAAACAAAACATTTTTAAAAGGAATTCCATAAGAGATGGCATTTAACTACCTTGTCAGGGAGACGAGTGGGAGTTGTGGATCGAGGGGTTGGAGACTTGGCCACCTTTCGACTCACAGTGCGAGGAACCTTAGGGCTCTGACTCCTGCCTTTAACATCCGTCATTTGGCTAATAATTGCCAGTGAGTTCTTCAAGCAGAATCTTGGAAGAAATCCGCAAGCTCTGACTGATATGTCACTGGGAGTGTCGCAACTTTCATCATCAGACTCGCTCAGATTTCCCACAAGCTCTTGGCTTACATAAGGCACAATGCTGGACTCGTATTGCTTGAGCTGTGGTTGTGGCCTCCTCTCGGCGTTTGAAGACCTCTTTGCCTGTTTAGGCTCCTCAACTGTGACTGGTTGCTTCTTAATAGCATACTGAGGTGACTCCAAGGTCATCGCCTTCGCAGCAGGCAAGAAACGACTCATTAGGAAATCCTGAGTTTGCCTATCAATGGAGAAGTTTCCTGAAGAGGTAGCATTTGGGCCTTCCTCACCACTCAATCCGCTGACGCTACAATTCATCGAAAATGTTTCTTCAGGCAACAGTGTGTCCAAGGCATCAGCAAACTCGTCATCTCCATCATTATCTGACTGAGGGCTGCTTTCCTTCTCGCACAAGCTCACATCTGATCTTTCAAACATTGTTCTAGCTCTAATAATCGGAGATGGAGCTCTTGTCTGCGGTTTTCGTACATACATTTCATCAAAATCCTTCATATGACATTGCAGCAATGCCTTCTCCTTCACCCTCCCTGGCGGAAACCTAGGACTAATCGACGGCTGCTGCTCATCTCGAGCAAAGCAAAGAGGCCCACTTTTACTCTTGGCTCTACCAGGAATATGCTCCCACCTAAAAGGCACGGAAGCTGGTTTCGTAACTTGCTCCATGTTATTCGAATCTGAGTAGTGACAGGGTGGAGGCCCAAGCGCAGCCTGCGGTCTCTGAACAATCTCACCAGACACTGCGCTCCTATATCCCAGTTTGGGAATTCTTCTCACAGACAGCAGCGGCTTGTTCAAATCCAGCTGCCTTTTCTCCATTGCAGATCACAAACAAGATACTGGAAAATAAATCCCAATTGAGCCAATCAACACTGGAGACAAAGAAGAGATGTCAGCATAAACCAAACAATGATAGCTTGCTACAACTCCCCAGTGAACATCATCAAACACAGGAAGCAACCTAGGATTCCTTGTACAAAAGCCCAACAAAGGAATGATTTTTTCCAAGCTTAACAAGGCACCAAATCAGTTAATCAGACCATTTACCATTACAAGCACCAATGATTCAGAATAAGTCACCAATCAAATCATGAGCATTCATTTGCAATTTTCCAGATTTACACAATAAACTCAAGATCCCAAATCAGCAGAAGCCACAGAAAACTCCATTTTGAACCAAACCCAGATTCAAATTTTCAAGAAAGAACAAAAGGGTGTCTACAAAAGCGAAACCCCAATTCAAAACAAAGGCAAGAACAAACTGGGTTTTGAAGTTTGAACCACAAATGCGCTCAAACACATATATGGGGGTTAAAGGCCACACCTTTTGACTGGCTTGTACAACAAGAGCGGCAACAAGCGCCGTGTAGACTATGGATCTTGAAGTGAAGCAATACCCAGGAATCAGGGCGCGAGTTATGGGAAGGATTGAGTGAGGACAAAAAGAGAGAGTTATGAAAGGAAAGAAGAAGAAGACGATGAGAAAGCCAGTGAGTGAGGTGGCCGTCTTCTTCTGCTTCTTCTTAAAGATTTCACCTTTCTCTCCTCCCCATCTCTCTCTCTCTCTCTCTCGCCCTTTTGAATACGGCAACACATCTTCAAATTCAATCTGTAGGCGATTGTGGCCACTCGCTGGAGGCCCCTTTGACTGATTGGTCAACAAATTGGATTAAAAATTCCATCTTTGAGAAATTTGGCCAATTCCAATGACCATGTTAAATTGTTAATGTCAGACACCATGTCAGGTCACGGACATACCGTTGGTAGTTTATCAACATTCCCACATCCCAACTGGGTTTTCAATTTCACGAATTTCCATGTCAGTCTTGGTATAAAGTTTTCAACTTTTGATTTTTATGTGCATAAAGTTTACATCTTTGCCCTAAGAAAAATCAGTGGTTAGGATTTAGTGTTTGGATTGAGGACAAAAATAACAAGACATTGTGATTGTTCACATATGGATTTGAGGTTGTGGGTTTGTTTTTCATTGGTTGCGGCGATTCGATTAGGTGGTCATTAGATCTAATGTTGGGTGTTGTATATAATATTATGGGCAAAGGGGAATGGGTTTGGTTAGATAGTGTTAAGCTACCTCCAACTAACACAGAGATATTATAGTGTCTTATTCATTGAGAGATCGAAGTTTGAGGCTCGTAGAATACTGCGTCAGACTAGATATATATCAGTTTTTTTGCGATTTCTCATTTATAATTATCTCATTAAGAATATCTGTGAAAATTTGAATTTGGAGGATCAAATTGATGTTAACCCATGTCGCTAATCCGCATTATCAATAGTTATAATGATATGATAGTAGTTGAGCTAGTGATTCAAGATGACAAATTCATGTGTTGAAAGTTGTTTGATACTATGTTTGTTAGAACATTGTTAAGAAATGTGATGCCAAACTAGTCGAGTAGAATAACATGGCTTGGTAGTTTAATGTCCCTTGGGAGGTTACAACTATGCCTAACACCATGTTATGCCTTTATTTTTGACTTTAGTGGCTCCTCAAAGTGACCAAACCTATTAAGTGGAAGACATTGACTTGAACTCATGGATCATTTTGGGCTTGTAGTGGGTTATTCATGTAAAAGATGATACGTTATCCACGGTTGAATTTCGTTAGCTCAATAGATTATAGTATCAGTATTCTTGAACGTGCGAATTTGTGAGTCACGATTCTGTAGAACTATATAAGCTTGGATCTATTCCTTCTCTGGTATTTGCTATTTGGTAGAGAGGCTTTTTTTTCCTATTCTATCTCAAACTCCACCAGAACTCCTACTCTGACCCCATCAAAAATCGAACTTTAGTCTCTCTGAAATATTTGACGTCCTATTATCATTAGATGACGGTGGTGGCGAGGGCTTGTTAGAGGGACTAGCTTACAGCTTAGAACTCCAGATAATGCGCTGTCAGATTCTGAACTTCCAGAAAACTTCATTCTGTGATCATCATACATAGCTACCTGAAGATACACATATGGGCAGTGATGTCTCATCATATATAAATCCTGTAAAAGGAGAGAGGAAGGTAGCTCTCTATGCCTGACTACATATACTGCTACCTGTTTTGATATGCATGCAGCTAGCCATGCAAACATATAAATATACATACATATATATATATTATATATCATGTATATGTGACAATGGAGAAGATACATAGCCCCACTTAGAGACTCTGGAATTTCAAAAACATAATATATATATATAAGCATGTTCATTCTGGTGAAGCTTTGGCTTCAATTCATTCAACATGCATCGATCCATGAAATGAGAGTATATCCAGTGACCTAGTTCCTCATCCCCATCCCATTCGCAGCGCCCCTGCAAATCAAGCACACGTCAGCAAGTAGTTTTCATCTCTATACTTCTTGGAAAACCAGACATTTATGAAGAACCCTAAAAATGCATATGATTGAACTTTGTTTGCTCTCTTATGTTTTCTGCTGGTCTCTGGGATTTTTTTTTTCAATACGCATCAATGTATGCCATCTCAGCTGATCGTCAGCTAAACGTGGCCATATGCAGAATAATTTGGATCAAAATTTTAGGAGAGATCAGCCCCTCAAGTGGGTATCATTTAGGTTAAAAGATTATTCATCCTAGCTAGAATGTATGTTATTGCCAGCTACAAGATGAATCATATTTCATTATCTAAGTATACAATCAAGAAAAACCCTACCTGGGTAATAATCTATTTTAAAATAAGAACTACAAATCTATGAACGATAAGAATATCATGATGAATTTAAAGAAGAAAATCAGAATAAATGAATGTCAACGCTATTCTGATGAACCGGTAAAATGACGAAATAAATCAGAATTTAAGACACTCAAAAATCCTAAAACCAAACATGAGGATGAGTAATTTTTCGTCCAAATCCTAGTGGGATAGAAAGCTCTTCCATATAAGAATTGGTTTGAGTCGTTGGTGAGGCAAATGATGAACGATTTGAACTCAGCGTCGTTGACTAGCAACGAATTTAAGGAGGTGCTGAACGAACTGAAGAAAAAAATCAAGAGCAAAAGCGGATTGAAGGATAGCACAGATAGCGATGAGAAGTCGGATAGGTCGGGGAAAAAATGCCCGATCCTTCTCGCGAGCTCCTAAGTTATGATTGATACTTAGTTGTTAGCATAAGAAGTGGTTCCACCCTAAATATGAATCTTGTAAGGTAGGCACACAATGGAGGAAACCCTATTCGCATAAGAGGTGGAGAAACCTAATTGAAGCTGATTTCGGATTGCCATAGTTCATAATGGGGAGCAGCAAATCGTGCAGAATCACAAAAGAGCAGAGAGCACTTAAAAGTCTACGTGTCCAATACGTCACTATATCTTAGGTGGGAAAGGTTTATTAATTCCTTAATATATGCTAACAGGGTACTATGTTTCAAACTAGGGTTTGTGGAAACTGTTGGGAAATACTGCACTGATCAACTCTGACCCTTTCGCTCAAGATCGAGATGAGAACTGTTACTCAACTAAACCCTACTTGATGATGTCATGAGTGCGAGAAAATGAGGTAAGATTCTTACCCTCGTCATCATTTAGAGATCTGATGATGTTCGTTCAGCAAGGACTTGTCTCCTGCATCCGTCAGCTTTGTCATATGATGACCTATCTTCCTCTTCTTCTTCTTGTACGGAATTCCTCTAGCTTTTGCTTGGCAGTCCCTCACCTCCCTCAAGTAAACCCTAATCGCTCCGTTTCCAAAAGGGTTGCTCTCTTGCGATCCACCGTGCTCCTCATAAGCAGCCCTGAGCCGCCCGATCAGCGCGTCGAGACTCCCCCACGCTTGCCTGAGCGGGCAGGTGCAAGGAGCGGGCGGATCAGGGTGCCCAAAAAAGACACAACCGTTCAGATGGACCTTAGTCTTCCCAAACTGGTCGAGGTAGCGCATGAATTCCAGAACATGAGTGTAGCTACAGAGCGATAAGGGTATAGCTGGCCGCTGGTTCTTCAAATACTGCCCGAAAGTGTTCCAGTCGCGCCTTTTCTGTGACTCGTAGCGGCTGAGCGGCGCCACTACTTGAACCACTGCAACTTGATCTTGCTTGGACGAGCCGCCGGTGACGGTGCAACGACTGCCGTGATTATACTGATGATCATGATCACAGCCGGTGTTGGTTATGGTGGTAGCTGTGGTCGCGGTGCTCATCAGTGGAAGTGAAACACAACCCTAGCTGTGGTCGGAGATGAGTGATCGAGGAGTGATTAGGGTTGGAGAAATAATGGGAATTTCTTGCTTGCAACGATTGTCAATCTTGTGTGTTAATGGCAAGAATTGAGCTCATGATGAAGACTCTGTTTTTCAAGTGAGGTGACATTTTGTGGGACCCTTTGCAGTGCATAGTGATGTTGCTTTTCTTCCAAAACCTAACCCTTCAATTGTTCTTAATGATAACATTTTACAGTTAATTTGTAGTGTAATTTGTCACATTTACCTGCGACATTATTACTCAAAACATGTTCGTTTGTCTACCTGGTGGATCCTAGGTTGACTCGTTCAGCTATCATTGGATGCCAAATCATTGTCATTCTTTACCGGCATCATCATCATATATACAAAGTGTGAAATGGGTTTGAGAGAATGGTCCGCCCATTCTACTGGTGCGTTATTTCCTCTTTTGTTTGTCTCGTATTGAATTATAAGAATAAATATATATTAACGATCTGAAACTATGTAATGTAAATGGATTATAAGATGGGTTACTCTAAAGCCCTAATTACTCCCATAATTAATCTCTTCTACACTAGGGTTAACATTGAGGATCAAATTGTCCAATCTTGCACTAGTGTAAAGTATTAGTAAAGAAATGATAATCTAATGAGATTGATTAATGTGGGGGTCTCATTTTAGAGTTGATAACTATGTCATTGTCACTAATGATGGGATTTTTTTCCAAGGAAAGCATGATGGATGAGTGTAAAGATTAATCATAGGCCATTGAGGGTAATAGTGTCTAGAGTGCTAGGGTTTTGAGTGCTCATATTGTTATGTGCAGTGTCCTAATTAAGACCTGCTTGAAAGAGAAGCTAGCCTTTAGGAATATCAACAACATACAAAAAAAGAAAGAAGACATTGACAAGTGAAGCAAAGATTTAAATCATGTTTTGCATGTATGATCATGAGACATGTCTATGTGACTTGATGGGTCTACTTTTCACCTCCATAGTGGTGGCTAGAATCTAGAACAAACCAAAAATAGTTTTCTACAGAAATGGGGTCTCTACATCCGCTTATTATGTTAGATGTTTAATACGAGATAATTTTAAATGATAGATCGTCAAAAAGCTGATACATATCTATTTTGCCGCAGAAGCTAAATGTAATCATTCTATAATATATGAATCTGTCTCTCAGAATCTTCTGCGACTCACATGACAACTTCTGTCTCGAGATTTTGTTAGATTAGATATTTTGATTGGCCAAATCAGTTCTCTCTTCCGAATATCACAATTACTTGTCAAAATCTTAAGAATGATGCGAGTATAGGCTGATAACACTTTTCTAAATCTCTCTTACTAAGTGGTTTTATTATTAGTGTGTCCTACATTAAAGAACAAGATCTTTGATTGCCCACTACCTATATACAAACATCAAGCAGATGGAGTAGTGAGATTAACACCATTCTTATCTTATGGCCAACTTAGATTAGGGCAAATTGAACCCAGCTGGCTACTGGTAAGCAAGGTGGAGAAGTAGAACACGAATCTTAGGTTTTATCAATGTATCTAATCATGTTTAAAAGTGACCCATGTATGAGGTCATGATGCTAAATATGGTGTCGGTGTATATATATGGTGAGACAATATTGATTGTTGAGAGGGAGTTTGATGAATAAAGAATGAGCAAATTAATGCATGTTTGAGATCTTACATGGGACATGGCAATCTGAATAAAGTCTTATGATGATGTACACACATCATCATCACACGTGGATGTGGGACAACATGTTTATAAAAGTAGAACTCGCCTGTGGACAATCCATCCTCAAGCAGCAAGAACTTGAAATATAATCATGAAACTATGTTTTTGTTGTGATTTATATTCATTCTCAACTCTTGGAAGAAGATCAAAGCTCTAGCTAAGAGCATCTCCATCCCTAACATCTTTTAGAATGAAGAAGATGCTCAATCAGCAACAGTTCATTCTCCAGTCACCTCAGCTTTATCAATCATCCAACAGCATCTTCCGCTGCACAATTATTAGCATCTAGCAGCTGTTGAAGAAATTGCTCTAAACTGATGCTCTAACAAATACAATTTAACCAAATCCTCCCCACTTTTTGGGCATCTCCACAAGAGCCTAGCAGGATGGTCCGTCAAAATGTTTGAGAAACCCTTGAATCAATTGCAAGTGTGTAATAACTAATAACAATGCAATGACGCCACAATCTGCACATTAGATTGACTGCATGGAGTACGTAGAGTGTCTAGTGATAAAAGAACGTCAAACATCTAAACAATTAAGATTCGATACCTGATGGAAACAAGACTCTGACGAGAAATTTTGGGTAGATAGAAGAAAAAAAAGTGATCCTTTTGTTTGCTAGCATTGCATCATCATTCATCAGCTCACGTATGTAACTTAGAAGCTCATTTAGTGTTTGTTTGGCGTTGTTGCTTTTTGGTCATATCTATCTATCTAACCATGCCAATTGACACAATGACAAAACCAGTTTGGTGAAATGGATCTCTCATCCATAAAACCCGCCCATAGTCCAACGAATAGAAAAATATCAATAGGTTAACTTGCAACAATCAAATTTCAAAACCCTAAACAGATTCACGTGCTTCAAAAAACCCTAATCACCCCCCTAGGCCAAATCTCACTAGGGTATAAGATTTTAAGTCATTGTTCCTTGTGCAGGTCAAACAACAGTGTAGTTAACCAAAGCTTCACTTCCCAACCTAAACATTACAAGTAACAAAAAATGTCATCAGTTTATTTAGAGCATCTGCATCCCAACAACTACTAAAATGGAGAATGTGCTTAATCACAGCAGCTGCTCTTTCAGCCATCCAGTCTTATAAATCATTCAGCAGCTGCTAAAACAGTAGTTCCGCTGCACAATTATGAGCATCCAGTAACTGCTGAAGAAGCTACCCGGTGCAGATGCTCTTAAGATCCCTCATTTAATGTCTTCTTAATCCGCCACAAACCTTGTATTGTAATCCCTAGTTGTTGGGTTATGATTTGAAGAAGTATCTATGAGCAGATTTCATACTCCCAATACATACTCAACCACTCTACAAGCTGACACTTGCACATGTTGAGATGCTTAGGCATCACTCTCACATTAAGAATTAGGGTTTATCCTCTCACTAACTACTACTACTCCAGTGTTTAATGTTTTCCATAAGTAGAATGATTCATGGCTGGAGAGATTGCAACACATCATTCATAGAGTAAATTCTTTGCTTGCTTCAATCTTCCTCATCATTCATTCATCAATGATGGCTAGCTTTACCAAAAACTTGAGTTGCTAGTTGTTGTGAGCCTTTATGACTATCTATTGTTATTGCATGTCTTCAATTAGGGTTTGGATAGTTCACCAATTGTCACAACACATCTTCCATAGCTTGATTGCTCCATTGCATCTTCTTTGTGCCCTACAACTTATCCTTTCACGACTCATTTCAATCACAAAATGTGACTTCTAAGAATTTTTTGTCATCTTGTGGATATTTACTTTCAAATTATGAATCACATCATTGTAATTGATGCTCAAATGATCGAAAATTACTATACAAGATTTAGCTGAAGAGGCTGTGCAATTTATTTTTGGCGATCTCTATTATATATATATTTTTTAAAAAAAAAAAAAATTTTTTTTTTTTAAACTCACCCCGTTAGAGCCCCAACCCTAATACCCACCAGGAATCGAACGGATTTATAATACACCACCACAACCAATAGGCTAGCCTTGGGTGGGCATCTCTATTATATATTGAATTATAGAAATAAAATTATTTGCTAAAAAGGTTATTAGTTTTGATTTTCAATTTCATCCAACAAAATTAAGCCCCATCGTGTTAGTTTAAAAACTACAGGGACTACAATGTAATTATACGAATTATCTGGCCTTTTGTGGCAATAATTTAAACTGTGATAAAGTAGTGGGCTTCACGTTCAACCAAATGACACAAAACACCTCCAAACGGTAAATTAAATGTAAAACAAACAGAAACAATGAAGGCTAATATCGTCATTGCATGTAAACCACGTCTATATGGGGTCTCTAATGTATATATTATAAAATATAGGGAGTGTTTTGTATTTTTGAGAAGCTGAAGAACACACATATTTGCCTTGCGGAGTTGGCAATGTCATCCTTCTCTCTCTTCCGCTTCTTCTTCTTCTTCCTCGATCCGCTGCAGCTCACGCGCACCAGTGATTCGGAGTGAAAAACGTCTGCGCAGAAGGGAAACTGGCATTACATCGACCCACCTACTTTCTGAGTAACGCATTGAAGCATTCAGCAGCAGGAGTTTCACCAATTTCAGCTTCTTCATTGTCGTATTAATTGCAGCTTGACGCTGGCTGTGGAGCCGATTGGTTATCTGGGGTTTCGATTTCAGTTGAGAGGAGGAGGAAAGCAATGCCTTTGGAGAGGGTAGAGATACGGAACGAGTATGGGTTCGGGAAGCCGGAGCTGTACAAAGGGATTAGAGAAGACCCTAAAGCTGTGTTTGATGGAGTTGCGGTGGCTGGGCTTGTTGGGATTTTGCGGCAGTTGGGGGATCTTGCTGAGTGAGTTTTGGTTGATTGATTGATTTTTGTGATTTGAAGGATTTTAGGCTGATTTGGTTTTGAACATAAATCGGGGAGTGAATTGATAACTTTAGGGTTTGACTGATCTTGATTTGTTGCCAATCAGAGGTATGTTAAGTTGAATTGGAGAAACCAGCAAATTTTGAAATTGATTTGATTCTTCAGAAGTGGAGTACATTTAATGACAATTTCCATGAGCTTAACTTGAAACTTGTGTGGATGACTCTGTGGGATTAAAAGTGTTGTTTTTATTGTTTGTAGCTTGTCATTTGATGCTTGCCTTTGATCCATTTTTATGAGCTTCCGCGGTTAGTTTGAAATCTAGTACAAAGGTGAAGAAGCTTCACTTACTTCGGCGGCAAAAATGATGGAAATCATCTCACGGAGCATATATTTTAGAAGTGATCTAGCATCCATGGTCACCATCTCGATTTGTGGCTAGTTGGTGTATTAATTTTCTGATCAGCCTTTAAAAGTATCTAGATTCAAATTCGAGCACCTTATATACCACAAAAAAAGAAAATGATATTTGTGGATGGTCCTTCTCGATTGGATTGAGAGTCAATCTTACTTAATATGTTCATTGAATATTTCCACAGTTTTTGTGGATGAAGTTTTAACAGAATGGAGTTATGCTTTGTAGGTTTGCAGCTGAGGTTTTTCATGGGTTACAGGAAGAAGTGATGACTACAGCATATAGAAGCCGTAAACTAGTGGTTCGTGTGAAACAAATTGAATCTGAACTTCCCACTCTTGAAAAGCTTGCGCTGGCTCAAAAAAGTCATCTCCACTTTTGCTACACAGCTGGTATAATGCAATTTCCTTGTTACTCCGGGATATCATGCTTCTTCAGATTCTAGTGTTTGATTCCAAGAAGGGATATTTATCAGTTTTCAACTCTATATACTAATCGAACGATAATGTTGATGCTTCCTTTTATAGAATGGTTGGTTGTTGGAACTTATAGGATCATTGTTAGCATTATATGATACCGCATAAAAATAATTATAACCATCAACTACGGAAAAAATATGGGAGTTAATAAGTGTCTGCAGTTGAGGTTACCCTTCATTAACTTGAAACTGCGCAGGTACTGATTGGCATGTGCATCTCCAAAACCAGCATAACCATTTCATCCATGGGGAGTTGCCCAAGTTCATTATGGATTCCTACGAAGAATGCCGGGAGCCTCCTCGTTTGCATATGCTAGACAAGTACGAGCTTTATATGTTTGTAGTTCAGTACAAATTGATTTCTATATGACAATCCCACATACTGCAATCTCTCACTCATTTGCACCAAATTTCAGATTTGATTCAAATGGTGCTGGATCTTGCTTAAAGAAATATTCTGATCCTACGTTCTTTAAAAAAGCATCCCCGATTTTTGATGAAGCTGCTGTGAGAGCCGAAAAGGATAAGAAACACCGTAGACGCAAGGTAGCGTGCTTTGCTGCTTAAGTCGGAACAAATGAATATTTTTGTGATCAACAAATCATTTGGGTAATAAACTCGTATGTATCTTGAACTTTTTAGAAAAAGAGGCAAGGGCAGAAGAATAGAGAGGTGCACAATTTATCAATCTCTGACGGGGTAGCGAGGTATTACTTGTCTTCCATTAGCAGTCAGCATTAAGAAGTGCTAAGCTTATATTACCCGATATGTCAACGTCAGCATTAGCTTTGAGTGGAAAAAACCTCCAAAATACTGATACATGGCTTCTTGCAGGATGCAACTTGTTCCCCCAACTGAATCTCCTGCTCATTGCATCTCCACGAATAAGACATCATTTGAATCAGGACAAGAGGGCCGATCAGAATCTTTTGAGCTGAGAACTGGTCTTGATTACATAGACTGTGTGTTTGATAATAAACCTTCTGCGAAAGCCGAAGAGGAAAAGCTTATGGAACCTCAGTCTTCTCAGTTTACTTTGCAGCCTTGCGACATTTCAGATATTTCTGATAATCATGACAAAGCTGAAGATGATGAGTACCATCATAAGTCGTCATTGCAATACGAACCTTCTTCAAGTTCCACTCGTGTTTCTTGGGAAGAAAAGATGGAGATAGTGAATTGCAAGGACTATGAATGTTTGCCTGATGAAGCTACAGAGTCTGTCATAAGTGACACACAGGATGACGCGGTAGAGACCACAGCTACAAACCTCTGCCATGTTGATCAAATACATTTCACAACTGACGTCATAACCAATGAACATATGACAAGTCTGCCCGAAGATATTCAAAGTGATGCAGAAGATTTTATGGATGCTCTCAATACAATTGAATCGGAAACAGAATTTGAATCTGATTATCAGGCAAAACAGGAGGTGGACCGCAGCGTTCCGGAGGTAAACATTCCTGAAGTATCTTATCAGTCGAGCCAGGAGCCAACCACATTGAATTCATTGCATGGTTCAACTTCACCAAGCAAACCATCATCTGATAGTCCTGACACATCAGCGTCGAATGGCTATATGAAAGGAGAATCACCTCAGTTTGCGGCGAAGCACAATATCAACAATTCAGGGATCATCATCGACGGTTCACATTCAGATGCTGCAAATACTGATGCATTACCTACCACTGTCCTCGTTTCACAGGATTTAAGAAACTTTCCCTCTGAGAAATTAATGAATGGTGTGCATGATACTGAATCTCCTTCCGGATCGTCTGAAAAAAGTTCAGTCACATTTTGGACAAATGGTGGGCTATTAGGGTTGCAGCCATCAAAACCAACGGATTTCAAGGCTTCTTTTGGGGCTAACAGGAATTATAAGAAAGACGAGACACCCAGCAATGCAGCTGAAAATGGTCAAAATGCAACATCTCGTAGTGATGAACTTACTGATGTTTTCAAGAGCTCGTTAACTAATATCAGCCCCCAGGATAAAGCATCTGGTGCGTCGCATCAGGAATTGGATAATGCACCTCCAATGTCCGGGCTTGCTTACAGGCTATTCTCAAATAGTTTCCAGAGAAAAATACCATCAATTCATGACTATAAAGGATTGCCTATTGGCTCTCCCGAGGACGATTGTGTGGAACGTAAGACTGTTGCACAGAAAAGCTTCCCTGAGAGATCTCCCAAGAAACTTTTTACTACCAGCTTTGATATAAATTCGCCTAGTTCTTCTCCGCCACTTGAACACATGAAGATATCTTTTCTTCCCATGGGTGCAACAGAAGCTTCCCGGTTAAAACTGAAGTTTCATGATGAGGAAGTTAATCACGAACAGTATGGAGATATGCTGCCATCATTTCAGTTGGTTCCGGATACTTCAGTTCATCCACATGAAAATGTTACAGACTCCGATGATGATACATTTTGTAGGTCACCCCAATCAGGATCAGGTGCTAATCTTAACTATCACTCAGAGTCAAGTTCTGGTGGGTGGGAATCCAGCGAAACTCCCAAAAGCAATGAGCATGAACTATATGATGACTTGTGCAGAATGCCCTCACCCGAATCAAGTTCATGCTACCAGGATGACACGTTGCACGAGCCTTATCATTTTGATCCGGCGAATAGTCTGTTCATTGAAAATAGGGATAAACCAGTTCAGGTTCCTTCAAATGGGTTACCAAGCTTTGATGTCATCAAGTCTTCAGTTGTACACAAGACAGAATTTGGTGCTGATTCGAAAGGTTCCCTCGCAACATTACATTTTCCAAATGAGGCTACACCTTCGCTCCCTCCTCTACCTCCATCACAATGGATTAGCTCCAAACTTCGGTCTGATTTGACTAATGATCGGCAAGATGTTCCAGCAGAAGACCTTTCCAATGCACATAGAGTGCAGGTCACATGTTTCGCCAGTCTAGAGCAACAAAATCTTCTTTCCACTTGGCAGCCAAAAATTCTAGAAGTACCTACGAACCAACATGAAGTACAAGAGACCACTGTTCTACCATATATGCAAAAGGTAGCCTGATATATTATATTTCAGTTGTTTTGCTCATTTTCCGAAGGACAATATACAACAGCATCCAACAATTCGGTTAGTATAACTCAACTCTATTTGTGCAGTTGCAAGACCAGCGAAAAGTTTTTGGAAAGGCAAAAGTCCATCAAGCAGCAAATGAGTTTGACGACAAGGATGACTTTCTACAACAAATCAGAGCACAGGTGAGTAAATTCTAAAAATGAGCTTGAATTAGTTCATCAATCCCCAAACTTTTTCTGTCTAAATGTACAATCACTCTCAAAATGAAGAAAATCCTTTTTTTTAAGGCAGAGTGCAATAGTGCATATCAGCTTTCTGTTCATTTTACAAAGTCATTTCCTCAATTTTTTGCGCTTCATTTTACCTCAGTCGTTCAACCTTAGACGCACATCGCTGATTGCATCTACAAGGTCCAATTCTATGCCTGCCGCTCCTATTACCAATGCCAAGGTCACTGCCATTTTGGAGAAGGCAAATGCTATTCGCCAGGTTTTCTACCTTTTCCTTCCTAACATATAATGACATATATAACCATCACTTGTTTTTGCTCATAAATCAGTCAGTAAAATTAGCGTGCGCACATCATTACGTATCATCAACCTGCTAGTGCTAACTTGACCATGCTTGCTAGGTTATGGCGAGTGATGACGGAGAGGATGATGATACCTGGAGTGAGTAACTGCAGTTGGGGTTTGGCTTCCCATTCATAAAAAACACAAACAGGCCCTTCCCAACAACTTGTGTAAGCAAAAGTAAAACTTAGAAGAAGACAGCTTTGTATGTTCCTATTTTAGTTTGAAAGGAAAACTAGGAACAGTTGTAGCCACACCTCAGCACATTGTAATTATCAGACTACATGTCATTGTTTACAGTGACCTTGTACATAATCCATCTATGTATTCTTCTTCTCCTGTATAAATCACACATTTCCATTTTTATTATTGTTCTCAGGGCACTGACCAAATTACTGGCTCAATATACACAAGTTTCAAATGGTTGCGTGCTGGGCAACACTTGGAACAAGTCTCACACGTCCAACTGAACAAGTTTATTTTGTCCGCATCCGCCATTCCATGTAAGTCCTAGCAAACACATCATAAGTCGAGCAGACCAAAGTGGAACACCCCATGTACCTTAATATGTGTTCAGATTCTAAAACACACAATGATTGAAAAAACAGCTACAACGGATTGATGCATGAACTGAGATGTTTTAATGAAACAGAAGAGCATATGCATATGCTCTCCCTCACCATATTTTATGCTACAAATCAATGAACATTTGTGCATATGAGATTGTTTGTGGAAAGAGAGAAGAAAAGAAGACTTTTTGTATCTACAAAACTAAAAATAAAGCAAGTAGGTGTAAAAGAATGGCAACATGTTAATTAACTTTTTTCAATGCTCACCAATACTTTCTGTATCTCCATGATGCTTCTTTTCCGGTGCTTTAACCCTTTTCTTTAAATCTGCCATGGAAGCACACTGTAATCAAATTTGTTATGAAAGCCAGCTAAGAAGATCCAACCTTTTGGACTTAAGCAAGGATTACACGTTACAGTAAAGAAACATGCCTAAGTTCATTCTGAGTCGTGTAAACAACGGTATTTTTTCAGACTCGTCTATAACTTTAAAGGAACCTGTTCATACTGTACTGAATTTTTAAGGCTCAGAAATAGTAAGTGTTTCCTGGCTTTCCCCCCAACAGGAATCTGATCTTAACTGAGGCACCATATCACAATATCATATCCACAATTTAGCGCCATGCGCCTTTTGTAAAGGATCATTACATTTAAAACATGAATTTGATAGGGACTCAAAAGCATCATGACAAAGGGAAAAGTACTAATTTCTCTTCTTAATCCATGAAAAAGATGACTTTAGATTGAAAAGGAAAAGCATTACCATTACAAGCATCCATCTTTAAGATCAACACAATCTTTAAAAAACGATTAATGACTTTGTCTCATAGGTGGTCCTCATCGACATGCTTGTTCTTTATATAACAAGCTTTATGCATTATATGCTGCAGATTACATTTACAAGCAAGCAGTGCATCACTTAGTAGTAAGCCACAGCCATAGTTCTCCCAACAATTGTATACTCCTGATTATATCTACTTCAGAATCTGAATCGTAAGCTCAGGAATTTTTTTTTTTTACGGCAGAACAAATTCAGAAACAAATAACTAAGCTCTTACTGAATCTGCAGACAAAGAGGCAATATCAAGAGTCTCGAATTTTCCCTAGGAGAGGTTCCATTTTTCAAACATAAAAGAGCTTTTTGATGCTTCTTCCTACTTGTGGACTTTATTTTAGTTGGAAACTACCTAATTGGCCTTTTGAAAAAAAAAAAAGCGTAAAGACTTTTCTTTTGCAATTTCACGATGTAGAAATGATGTGGCCAAAAACAAGTATAAAGCTCACACCAAGATGTTCTCCTTTGCTCAAGTTAATAAACCTGGTTTACTTGCCCCTTTTCATTGCCTCAAATTTAAGTTATAGTCCTCTTCTTTAGTCTTCTCTCTTTATATTTATATATACGAGTATAAATATGAGCTTGGTCATACACAGCTCTCCATCCAGGATCGCTTTCTTGATCTTTTCTACCTAGCTGTCTTTCAGTTTCTCTTTTGATTTGATCTGTTAAGGGGAGGTATGGCTGAGGTTCATGGGAGTCAGGAGCAGCCGAGGATCAAGCTTTTTGGGAAACTGATTGGGGTGCAAGGAATCAAGGAAGAAAGAAAAAGAGATGATGAACATGATCCAGTTCAGCCAGATGATGAGAAGATTCCTGAAAAGATCATACCTTGCCCAAGATGCAAGAGCATGGAGACGAAATTCTGTTATTTTAATAATTATAATGTTAATCAGCCAAGACATTTCTGCAAAGGCTGTCAGAGGTACTGGACTGCCGGCGGGGCTCTAAGGAATGTGCCAGTTGGAGCAGGGAGGCGCAAGGCTAAGCCACCGTGTCAAGGGGTGGTTGGATATATTTCAGAGAGTTGTAGTTTTGAGAATCCTTCTGAGGTTCAGTTTGATCACCATTTGGGTATTGGGATGGATTGGTCACAGGGTGGACATGTGTTTCCAGCCAAGAGGCGTAGAAGCGACTCAGAAGGTCAACTTCCGGCAATTTCCTGAAATTCCTTAACAACCAATATGTATATATAGTGACTATGTTGCCTATATAAGTTCCTTGTTCGGTTAAAATTCAAGAAGAGAAACCTGAGACTACGAGCAATTAGCCAGTTTCAGAAGTTAGATGCTGTATGGGTATATAAACTTCAATTGTTCAGTAGATCATATTACGACACAAAGACATCAGAAAAACTCATATCATTTCGCTAAAAGAAAATATTCAGCTCATCTATGGCTAATAGCAACCTGAAAGTTTGACAGAACCAACACTTCTTTATTTCAGAACTTTAAAGAACTTACAAATTTTCCAGCCTCTCTAACTTCACCACCGGGCACTTGACAGTGTCATCCTCAGCCTCAGGGGCCACCTCTTTTGGTTTCACTCCGTATTCGTAGTTATGAAGCCTGAAAAGAGAAATAATCGTTAGCTTTCATGTGTGAAAACTAGGCAACTTAACATTCTTCAACAATATACAATCGATAAACCATTGTCTCAAGAATCCGTAGTCTCTAGAAATATCATGATAGAATCAGAACAAGCTTATTATTCACTACCTATTCTACGGCCATATTAGATCAATAGAACAACTTCCCACACAATGTATCGGTTTCGGCATAAGGTTCCAAGTATCACACAACTTGACCAACAAACAGCAGAAAGATGGGAACAAGTTACATAATGCAAGCCTAACAAGCCTTCATCATGCCCACATCTCTAAAGCAATTTCTTCTACCACTAAACCAGATAAGTCCTCTCATTATGCGAAAGAGCATCAATTGGGTGATCAAAACCAGTCCATTGTAAGTCTGGTTTCACCCCAAAACAAGACTGAAAATGGTCACAAAACAAGCTACTGAGGAGTGATAAGTAATAGAGGACACAAATGTGAAGAATGTAGGCATACCCATCATCAGCAATCTTCCTGCAAACCCATTTAGCATCCACCAAATCAAGATGAATCCTCACTTTAAACCAAGCCAAATGATACACAGACCCATCACAATCCACCTTCACATGGTAACTAGGCTCCACCTTCTTCACAATCCTCCCAATCCTCCACCCACCATTCACAAACCCATCCACCACATCAGACTCCAAAACCCTAAAATTTCCCACCTCAGGAGGCTCAGGTCTGATCTCATTCTCACCAACAACCCTCACCAACGGCTCTCCACTCTCGCTTTGACAAGTCTTGTACTGCACCAAATACTGACTTCTTCCAGTGGCCGCCAGCAACATTCCGGGGTAGTACGAGCCGGGTGCGTCTTGCTCGCTGCTGCAGATTTCGATCCGGTCCTTGAAATGGTAACCCATTTCAGATTCTGTAAGAAAGCTTCGATCTTTGAGCGTCTGAGATGAGTTGGACGAAGGAGATTGCAGTGGAAAGCTGAAAGAGTTCAAAGGGGTGGCCCAGAACAAACGGTCCTTTGGAGTGTAGTTGGATACATTTCCAAATTCAGTTCCGGAACTTTCTAGAATCTCAACCGGTTTCATTGGCCTTTATGTATGATTTGTTAAGCGTTACAAGATTGGTTTCTTGGTTGAGTTGCAACTGGTGAGAAAGTTTATTATCATTGATGATGATGATGATGAAGAGATGAAATGAATGAAGTCTTCTGATACAATTCTATTCACAACAAGGATCAGGCTGGTTCTGAATCAACTATGAGGTGAAGAACAACAGTCAAGGCAGTGTTGTAGAGCTGCACATGAATCTCTGCTGTTCTTGCTGATGTCGGTGACATGTTCCGGCCTTCTCTCTCAGCTCGCCGAATGCCTTCATCGTCTCCGCGTCGAAACCTCCTGCAAACTGCAGCACAGAAACAAGGACTGGTAAATCCCAACCACCTCGGAACAATGGATTTGAGCTTGGTTTACTTCCATACCTGATGCACCTTGAATGCGAATCTCACTCCTTGCACAATGAGCTCCTCCTCCTCCGGGCCGGTGTCAACTTGCTCGAGCTCCGCCGACACTCTCTGCATATACTTCATTGCTAGCTTCACTGATGCCAGCTTAATCTACGGTAAAAATTTCGTTAGCTCAACTGGATTATAGAGCAGAATCACACCCTATCTAACTTGACAATCAGGCATGCCCTACTGGATTTGTTTTCAGATCCGACAAGTTACAATACCTTGCAACTCACGTCACTGGGACTCACGACATGGACCACCTGAGACAAACCAAAAAACCAGACCATGCTCGACAGTTACATCTAGCTAAGCCGGAGAGAATTCAATTAATGCCAGTGACACCCTTTTCGACAACGAGTACACACTGAACCCAACTTAATGCGACCGGAAAAGCCAATCCGAACCGTTATAACTTCATAATATAGGGTCCATCTCGAAAATCATGTTATTATGTTAGTAACAAAATAGTTGGTAGACTTTCTTCTTAAACAATCACAAACACTTCTCACAATCGATGCGGAATAAATTGGGACGTAGACGTTAGCATGTTACCTGACTCGCCAGCCCGGTCTCGAGCATCCAGTCGATTGGGATTTGGTGCAACTTGTATCTGATCGTGGCTGATTCCCTCATCCGGGAAAGATTGTATATCCCATGCTCCAATCTACAAGGACCCAATTCATCAATGGATCGATAAAACATACCAGAACAATCTGAAGGTCTGCGAGTTTGAGGATGTCTGACTAACTTACTTGTCGTACAGAGCCTGCATTTTCTTTAGTGCGTTTGGCAAGGCCTGTCGAGCATCGTCCTGAAACGATGAAGCCTCAGTTACGAGCTTTTTAAGATCAGAATACCCGAATGCAGCTTCTCGTAGTGCATCGGCCTTCTGCTCCGGCCAGTGAAAGTGCTTCAGCACGGCTCTCTCATCAACCTAAATCGGCAAGTTTCAGGAACAGACATCATTGTACAAAACTTGGGAGAGCTTTAGGAACTGTATTTACCAAGTAGGAAAGCTCGTCGTCGAGCCATTTAACGAAGGGAAGAACGTCGTCGATGGTCGAAAATGCAGCTTGGTCGACTTCATTGATCAGGAATCTGATGAAGTCTCCTTGTGTTTCAACATCAGTTTTGATCTGAATCAATGAGGAAAGATTGAGTTGCCAGCAAAATGAGCTCAAGCCATCAGTGGCATTATGGTAAATATTTAAAAACATCAAAATGGCTTACTGCGAGGAGGTAGGCAGAACGATTCTCGATCTCTCCGATCATGTCTCTGGCGCAGTTTGTCGCAGGCACTTCTGTCGCACTAACTCCGGCATCGCGCCGGGAGTCTCTCCTCATCAATGAATGGTAAAACTCGACCACCTCCGGCACTCTCCTCACCTTCGCGGCTGCAGGTCGGGCAGCTCCGCTAGACGACGAAGCTGGAGGCGGCGGTGGTGGAGGAAGCGGAGGCAGGGCAGATTTGGAATGAAGCTGCGGGTTTGATGGCGGTGGAGGAGGTGGAGGAGGAGGAACGGATGTCGAAGCTGGGAGTGATGTTGGTAATGGAGGAGGATGTGGCGGGGCGGGTACTCTGTTTTCCGCCATATTTCCCGGCGAAGCTGTAACCACCTCATCTTCAGAAACCGCACACGAAGAAGGCTTCGGCGGTGGTTTTGGGACTCTGGGTACCCGAGATCTGACGGAAACCGATATCGCCGCTACGGAATTCTCCACCATTTCCTCCGATTTGTCACCCTCCATTTCGTCTCTCTTCAAACCAGACAAGCTCACATTGCTCGGAGCTGCACCGACGACCTCCGTCGTCGTCGAGTTCTTCGCCCCCCTCCTCAAATTCTTAATCAAATTCGACTTCACAGTCGCGTCAATCAACCCCTGAAACCTCTGCGACGCCGTCAGCTCATCCCCCTCCGCATTCTCCGCCAGGCTCATCACCTTCGTTTCACGAAGCGACGTCGTTCTCAGCAGCTCCCGCCCTCTGCTCTGGCTCTCTTCCAGCTTCGCCTTCATCTCCCCCAGCTCGATCCTCAGCCGCTCGTTTTCCGATCTCAAGCTCCCGATAACCTTATCCCTGCTTCCAATCTCACTCTCCATCTTCCCAATCTCGAGCTCCAGAATCGGGACCAGCGCAGCCGACTCTCTGACCAGCTTGTACTCCAACAGCTCCGTTTTCAACCGAGATTCTCTCTCCCGGAGCTCCTCCACTACACGGAGAAGCTCCACCACGTCTGGTGGCCGGGGCTGAACTTGGGCTGAAGAGCGAGGGAAGTAGACGCCGAATGAACGAGCAAACGCCGTCTTCGTCGACGGCGGCGGAGGCTGAACATTCCCATTCGCCCCAGGTTTCAATGTCGACTTCGCAGCAGAGCTCGGAGACGGCGCCTTTCCCGGCGCTTTCGACGCCACCGTTTTGGGCGTCGACGGTGATGATTTCTGTAACCCCATTGCCATTTTGACCTTTCCCGCAACCATGGCTCTGAACCCTCGCTTCAACAACTTCAAACCTCACTCAAAGCTCTCTCCTTTACGTACTCGTTTCTTCACTCATTGCTCAAACTCGGAGCTTTGAAGCTTTTCGCTGTCGGAGATTTGAGTGAGTGAGTGGAGCTTCTGGACAATGTTTGAGCTGGGAAAGAGACACTGCAGAATTAAAGCTGAGACTGGCACGAAAATCGAGGAACGGTCGTCTTTGCCGATGTTCAGATCTCAATTTCAAACATGAAGTGTAGAGGAGGAAGAAGATGTCACTAATTATAATAAATGTTATTCAAATTGATCTCTAATTTCATCCATTTGTTCCTTAAACCACCACTTTAACAGCATATCTATGGGAGCAGGTTTTGGTTCACCAGCTGATACACCACTTATTGCATGATTTCTCACCTACACCAAACACATTCTATAATAATTTTCAGTCTTAAATCATTCAGCAGCAACTGAAAAACTATCTGATTCGGTGTAGATGCTTTTTTGTGTTCAATATAGAATTAGGGGACCGTTATGCCCCGACCAAAAAGACTTCAAACCGCTATTATATAAAATGTTTCGATAATGACATTATTTTTCAATATATGATTGAGCATTGAAGATAATATTAGAGGTGGAATAAGACACGACCTGAGTAGTGTTTGTCTTGTGGTCCATCGAGAGGTAAAATGGCTAAGAAATTGAATGGAGGAGATGACCAATGGACTATGTCAAGTGAGTTTTACTTGGATGAGGGGTCAAGCTACCTTTAGGTCTAAGGTTAGTGTCCTTGCCTTCACGGACGAGCAAGCAAGCGGTTGGAGCTCTTCAAGGGCTTTCATTGCACTTGCTCATAAGTTTCTCGGTTTTACTTGCTTACGTCACACAATGCTCGTAGTGACTTGCGTGGATCATTTAATTAGTCAAGTTAAATTCAATTAAGTTATCAGATTAAAAAAAAGTTTGTATTCTTAACATAGCAAAATGGGCTTTGACTGTATAGTTGGGCCTGGCACAAGCCCAATGACACAGGCCTGCAAACACAAGCCCAATAAACACCAGGCCTGAAAACACAAGGCCCAACGCCTCTACAAGAACAAGTCTCTGATCAACTCCGTGAAGAAGCTCAAACTGAAGCTTTTGTTTTGGGTGAGATTTCCGGAACCTCAAGCAGCGGACACTGGCTGAGCCAGCCGCGGAGATGTAATAGTGCCGTTGATCAAAGCCACAGTCATAAACCGATAAGCCGCCTCGGTCAAGTGCAAGCCGTCCCAGCCAGCAAACTTAGACGGGTCCTTACACGCCGGAGCTCCCTCCATCCCACACCAAGCGCCCAAGTCCACATTGTACGGCCCACCTCCGCCGCAGCAGACTCTCAGCTTCGTATGCTCGCCAAACCCTGAACACATAAAAAAGGATTCATCTTTAGATTCATGTGGCTAAAATCAGACATGGGTCTGGTTTTTGAACTCACCAAACTGAGCGGGAGCGTAGACAAAGCGCATTCCCGCCTTGTAATAGTCCGCGTACATGATCCTGGCTTGCGGGTGGGCTTGACGCAGCTTGGAGAGAGCGGCCAGCAGAAGCTGGTTGTGATAGATCGCCAAGGAGTTGAAGACGTTCAAGCATCCATACCTGTCATAGTCTTTCTTGTCGTCACTCTGTAAGAAGGTCAAGTATACCGGAGAGCATCCCAGAGGAACATTTCCTGGAACAACGATGTTCACAGCCCCGACTTGCACCAGCGCCTAACGTTGTACAGATCGAAAGATGGGGGAGGATTCAGAATTGATCATTTGATTTCATTGAAAAAGTTGACTTGGGAGTCAAGTAAAGAGCTTACACTGACTGCACTTGAGATGGATTCGATCACTTGGGGCACCATGTCCCGGAGATCCTGGTTGCTGGCTCCGGTTAGTCCGACATAGTTGTAATCATTTGCACCGATTTCTCCGACAAGGAACAATGATTTTTTCAAGTATGCAGCGCACTCTGTCAAACAAGTGATACAACATATTAGAACAGGTACGCGCACTCACATAAATAATGAATCGAAACCGGCTCACACAAAATGTTGCTAACCACATCACCCACACTCAACACAACGGATTAGAAAAAAGCTCTGTTTTAGAATGTGAGATGTCAGAGAATGTGGCTTGTACCTTTCTGAGTGGCGCAAAGGGAAGGTTTCAGTTTCTGAAACCAGCCAATCTGAGTTGCTAAAGTGTAGTTAGTCCATAACACGCTGCCTAATCCAAGCTTGCTGTAGAAACCCTTGTCAAGAGCCGTTGCTCCGGCCACGGCAAAGTTAGTCCCTCTCAGCCCATCTTCCGGTTTGGAGATGTTCAGATACGGCGGCATGAATGGTAGCCCATAAGCCTCAGCTGCAGATGACGAGCACAAGAAGAAAATAAGTGAGCTCAGATTACAGAAAAACTCAGAGATAAATAAGTTGTCGAGTCAGGTACCAAGAAAGTCGACTATCAGACGGCCATCGGAGCACCGGCCGGTGGGCCGACCAAAGAAGGTTTGACCATAAGGCAGTTTCCCAATGACACCAAACGCCCTAGGGTTTGTGATCATCAAATTTCCAACATCAGACAGTGAATCGCCAAAGTTGAAAATGGCCTCATATGGCTGTTGTGGTGCAGCTAGCACAAAGCTAGCACCTATGAGCAAGCTCATAAAGAGATTCATGAGACCCAGAACCTCCATAGATCTGAGCACTGAAAACTCACTCACCCAATACTCAACGCTACAGATCTGAGCACCCCACCAGCGATATATAATAAGAACTGGACATGAGTGGCAGAAATTGAGCTGCTTGAAATCAAGCACATTTACTTTGTTGTCTTGAAAGCTGATCTTTTGACGGTTGGTGCCGACAAATGGGTTGACAGTAGTCGCTCATTAACTCAACACACCTAAAAACCTACACAGACATCAAAGCCAGTGACTCAGCGGTTGATTTAGGTTACGTAGTCTCCATGAATTTCAGAGTTGACTGCAGATTTTGGAGAGGAAGATTGCTAGCTGAAATGGGTCGGTCATTAAATGATCCGCAGATTGACTCCACCACTCATCGCTCAACCACTGCCCACTGATCCACGTCTGCATGGTTCATGACGAGTTGGGCGCGTGAGAGATGGGCTGGAACATGATTGTTTATAAATGGGCCGGCGTCAGGCCCAATTAAAATCATCCATTCCATAATTTTAGGTGAGCCTTAACAAATGGCTGGCGAGGTCCGTCTGCCTGATTTTGGCTTCCTGGTCCGCCGGCTCAAGTCCTAGTCTTTCCCAAACTCCAACTTGAGCCCAGGACGTGCATGAGTCGGACCAAGATTTAATAAATTAAAGTGCGGTTCGGCCAAAAAGTTCGTCGGATTTGACTGCGACCGGTCTGTCACGACTCAATGCGGTCCAAAAATTGGCCTAATGGGTTTAAAAAATATTGAAAGCTCGACTCGATCCGACCTGATTTTATTCACAGCCCGAACTAGAATTTAATAAAATGTAACTAAGCCTAGCGGGGCGCAATACGGAGGGCTAATTTTAGGTGACCTAATTCAAATCATCAGGTCAACTTTGTGACCTAAATGGGGAGTTAAAGTTACCCTAAGACCCTCAATTATTAGAATATTAGGTGAGTCTCGCAACTAAACGAAGCTAAAAGACAACCTTAAAAGTCAACCAAACAGGAAGGTTGGAGGCCCGACAACCTCAAAAGTCAACCAAACAAGAAACTCACTCAGAGAGATTGAGGATGAGAGAGATTATATTGTCGGAGTGAGTGAGTTTTGATCAGCAATGGGGATGAGTTATGAGGAGAAGATTGCCTTGATCCGCAAGATAATGATGGCTGGGATTGTCTCTCTGCTAGCGGCGACGATTCTGATCATTTTCCTCCATCTCTACGCTAACTACTTGCTAACGCGGCGAGAGAGGATGATGACGAGGCATCGAGCCGCATCATTACACTCATTTAGCAGCGATGCATCGGTTCATATCGATTCAAGCCAGCTGGCGCGTAGAGCAGGCCTGGATGCAGTGATCATATCCGCACTGCCCAAGTTCCTGTACGGCGCGAGGATGCATGATCGGGAGGAGGCTGTGGACTGCTCGGTTTGTTTAAGCCCAGTTTCCGGCGAAGACACGGTCAGAATGTTGCCCAACTGCGAGCATTTCTTTCACTCGGAGTGCATTGATGAGTGGCTAGCTTTGCACACGACTTGTCCCATTTGCAGGACTCCAGCCGAGCCACGGTCCGAGCTAGGCCTAGCCCCAGTCGAGCCAGGGAGTGCTTCAGTGGCTGCAGAGAGTCAGACCGGTTCAAGCTCATTGTTGAGCTCTTTCAGAAAACTCCTCATCGGCAGAGTTCACGATGGTTTCAACTCCAATGATGTCGAGAGTCAATGAGTCACACTCTTACACTAGCTAGATATATCTTATATTTAATTAACGCGATTTTTTCCTCGTTCTCAATGGCTAGATATATTGTATATATGGGCAGGAGGATATGAAACTGATCTCCTACTTTTCACAAATAAAATCAAGATCACCACACTTGCAAATCTCTCATCTTAAAATCCAAAATCTCTAAAAAAATAATTTCTTTTTGAACAAGCTCAAAACACGGAGCGACTTTCCCAGACTGTATGAGCTTGAGATCAGATTTTGTGTGCATAATTTCTTATCTGATTGTAATTTTTGCTAAATTCTTGGAGGATTTGGGAGACTAATCAAAACCTAGACATTTTCCTAGTTGAGAGATGTGATTTTGATTCTGCATTTGTTGCCAGTTTTTAATTCATCCAATTCTCTTGCTTTATCTGGATTCCCAGAAATCTTTGAATATCTCTCTCTCTATATATTACATATATATATGTATATGTTTGTATACTGAGGTTGTTTTTGAGAGCCATGGGAAGCAACTACAAGAGCTATGGTGGCAAGTGTGGCTGCAGCAAGAGGCTTAAGAAGGCGCCTAGAGTCCCTCAGAGAGGTCCGGGAGTGGCGGAACTTGAGAAGATTCTGAGTGATCAGAAACATGATCAGATGAAACCCCTCTACGGTCCGCCGCCACTGCCGCATTGTCATCCTCTGCGCCCGGCCATTGATCAGACCATAACAGCCCCTCCTGCACCCCATCAATTTGATCCGCGGCCTGAGTCAGGTCTGAGTTTTACTCAGATGATGATGATGGGTGAGCCTATGTATGTCAAGAGATCTGATCCACGTCCCATGTTTCAGCAAAATGTACCTTTTCTTACGCGGTCCTGTTCTTCTGTATTTTTGATGTTTCAAGCTGTCAATGATTTGAATTCTAACGGTTGCAGATGAACAATCCTCGTCAATTTCCACCAGCTCCGAATTCAGGCCTCCGCCATTTGACCGACCATTCCTCATCTCAAAGATTTTACAGCAAATGCGCTCCGGCCTGGCCAGAAGAAGATAAGGTAGGAGGAAGTGTTGATATCTGCACTTAAAAATATATGTCAGATTGATTGATAAATAGAAGTGATGCTAAGATATGTTGGATTACACAATTATGATTTATGAGACAAAGCTTTAGAGTCATATAAGGGTATAAATCGAAATATCTATTCATTTTCACATGGTATCAGAGTCACGACATGCAGTCCGGGATAGTATGTGATTGTAGGACGGGTCTCTGAGCGCCAAGTGCATGACGAGAAGTCTATTTGACGATAGCGTGGGTTTACCCAATAATGGAAGGCGCGTGTTGCGTACCAACGCTGACCGGTTGTGTAGGTAAGGAATCGTGTAAATGGCAGTCACGTTGAGCGTACCTATTAATTGTCGCTACGATGAGTTAGCGAGCTTTCGGAAAATACGTAACTTCTCAAGTGAGGAGGAGTGTTGAGTATATGCACTTGGGAATTTGTTCCACCTCGACAGATAAATAAAAAAGATGATAGCATACCTTGGATTACTCACTCTGACTCATGAATCTAGATTTTTGAATTATATTAGCGCCTAAATCGAAATATCTAGTCAATTTATGAAAGAAACACCAATTTAAGGAAACACTGGAACTTCTGATGACAAGAATATGTTGTACAATGTTGTGCAGAGTGCACTGAAATGGCCTGGAGCGGAAATGCCAGGTCACCCTCATCCATTCTACGCTCAGCAGCTCGGCAGGCCGCGGATGGAGAATGGGAAATCCCCAATGCTGGCTGAGCAGGACAAGATGATGCTCAGGTGAGAATCTTGTCATGTCTTCTTCGATTTGTCCTATGTTTTCCCAAGTGTAATAAGACGCGCTTTTTCTCAGGAACATCCTCAGTTTAGGACCCTCGAGTCCCATTTTCATCGAATCTGAGAGCTCAGAGGAACACTCATCAGACAAAGTTCACCAGACACAAATATTTGGCTTCAACCTGCAAGAAAAGGACCTAAGCATGGATGACACAAAACTGAGCTTGCACCACAATGCTGCTCGAGCTGAGGAGCTCAGTCTGGATCTTAGCCTCAAGCTTTGAGTCCTCACAAAGACTTTTTTTTCCTACCAAATTGGAACTACCAATGTACTAAGGATGAGCTTAAAATAAAAATGTGTCGAATCGAGTTTTATAGAATCTAATGAGTTCCCTGAGCTTAGGACCAGCCGCAGTAAGTTGTAAGGACATAGATGAGTACCAGTGAAATGGGGTATAGCAGAAAAGCCACAATGCAGGTCCAGAACGGAAAGGTTGTCCGGAAACTTGTCAGGCATCCCATCAGGGAGCCAACCAGGAGCACCACCAGAACTCCAGCCGAGACATCCCAGGTCAAGTCCCTCACATATACAATCAGTAAAAACATGGTTAAGCTCATCATGCTGCTCATAAACACTCCACTGTAAATCTGTCATGGTAGAAAAAAAAAAGATCAATTTTTTAATAATGGGGTATGGAAAATTTACAAGGGTTTTGGAGATATTATTCCAGCAACAACTGACCATGGAGAAAGTTAAGGAAACAGCCTTTTCTGTTTTTTTGCTGGCTGAGGTTATGGCTAACAGAATTTGCTTGTAGCTCATTGCAAATGGGACAATGATGTATGTGATTATAAATGAAGGTATGCTCAGCCCTTCCGAAAAGTTCTCTATGGCTTCCATCAGTGGCTGAGCTAGAAGAACTGAAATAGCTGTTCCAAGTACCAAAAAGTACCCGGCCTTGGCATAGTTCAGCCAAGTCCTTGCAACCATTGGTCTCGTAGCTGTCCTCGCCTTTTCGCCACTTAAAAGAGCTTCTTCAGCCTCTTCCTGCCATTTCAAAACTCAGTAAAGAATCTCACCAAACAAATGTTGGAAAACTAGAGGGCTTACTTACAGGCCTGGTTGAGCTTGTGCCAGTTTTGTCCGAACCATTCAACAGTTGTTTCATTCCTCCGACAAATTCTGCATTGCTGACTTTGTTGTTCTCAGATTTATCGAACTGTTTCATCAATTTAGTCACATAGTTTTCACTCCCTAAACCCAATTCTTTCAGCTGCACGCCCAAAAACAAGGCTTCTAGCTCATCAGCCGACACTTCTCCATCCCTGTTTTTGTTTAGCCTATGAAAAAGCCTGCAGATACCATCACAAAAAATGTCTGAAAAAAATCCCCAACGGGTATAAAAATTCTCTGAACATGGCAGTGGAGGACTAACTGCTCCAAGGCGGCCTGATCAGCTTTCCCATCCGCATCAAGAAGACCCGGAAACATCTTGTCCTGTAAAAAGTCCTGCATTATGTATTCCAGCGCCATCACCTGAATCAAGGGCTGAAAAATCTGTGACCACCAAGAAAAAAACTATTAGCTAGCTGCTTGTTAAAAATCCTACAGTGAGAAAAATCTTTAAGTTCATGGAGTTCAAATTCTGACCTCATAAGTGCAGTAAGCTATCAGTCCAATGGCTGAGAGAATTAGCGCTACCAGGATCGCTATACTCGTCGCAGTTGCAGAATCAACAATCTGCGGCAGCTGAAGAATCAAAAATGGGATCATGGCGATAAGCACAAGCCTAGAAATCCATTTGGTGTCAGCATCTTGAGTTACACCAAAGCCGGTTAGACTGAAGGGTCTGGAAGCTTCTAGAGTTCTTGCAGCTGATGATTCCTCGTTGCTGGACGAGGTTTGGGAAAGATCATGGCTCCCGAATGCAACGACAGTGCCCCACTGTAAGGTCAGCATCATGACTGCTGAGCCTGCTAGCATTGCTAGTCCCATTGATGACATTGTCTCGGCCGTGCTGGTTGTTCCAATAAGTCCATTCACTGTCCCCAAAAAAAACATCATTTCAAAATCCCATGTACAGTTAAAAAACTGTCTGGTTCAAAAAACTAATGGGCAAGTTTCATAAGTCAATTTCACACTTTAGAATTCTAGTCAGGTCTCATCAACAGGTCTTCGCGCGTTTCAGGTATGAGTAAGACCTGAAGGTTTTGAATGGCAGATGAGCATAAAAATTAGCTGCAAGTTGGTCACCTGCGCCTTGACCCGGATTCAGTTTGCAAAAATATGTTTTTTTTCTTGCTTGGGGTGATATGAGATGAACCATGTTGTGTTTTTTCTGAGGGGCTGGATTTGCAGAAGATTATAAGAAGTTTGAAAGAACATACCAAGCAAAATCAGCACTGGTGGAAAAGTTCCAAGAACCTTAAACATGCTGGCACCAAATATTCCTGTCCCAAACATCTTGAAAAACAGCTCAGAGCCTTCAGTGATGTACTTCTGGGCAAGGGACAGCAAGTATTCATACACAAAAATGAGGAACAGGTTGCCCCAGATGACGGTCGTGCAAGGTAGGAATCCGTAGGTTGGTGTGCAAGTAACTGTTGATGACTCAAGAAGGCCTAGTAGCAGAATTGATGGCTCTGGGCCTGATGTGGTCTCAATGTTCATCCCATTTGAAATCATGCTCGCATTTCGTCTCAAAACCCTGGCTTTACCTGACCCTGCCAGCAAAAACACCAAAAAAACCATCAAGACTTTCCTGGTCATGATGGTTAAGGAGCCAGATTTCCAGGCTTGGGATTCGGACCTTGTGTCTGCCGGAACTGGATATTGCTGCCGGGGCTGCCACTTGATGATGCTTAAATATGCTGGAATAAGGAAATCTGCCATTCTTGGGATTCAGAGCTCTGGTAGGTGAAGAAGAAGCTTCTTGCATAGTTGCATGAGAGTTGCAGTCATGCGACAGCTACACAAATTGGATCAAATTAGGAATTGAGGGATGAAACAGTAATGTTTCTCATCTTGGAGGACCGAAATGTAATATATTATAAACTTGTCACTCTGTTAATTGGGCCTGTGTACAATGCCAATAACTGGGCCGGGCCCAGTCAAATCTCCGACAAGTGAAAAGTCAAACATCAAACCAAGTTGACCTTTGACCTCTCAGAAACCCTAGTTTCACAGAAAAGTACTGTCAATGAAGCTTTTTCAATGCACACTGCTGGGATTCCTTGCTGTCTCTTTTTCAGGTCCACCGATGCCAAAAAGCTTATCTATGGTCCACACAGCTTTCTACTACACTCGCGCCATAACAGACCAGTCTCCATTATGAACGGAAAGTGACTGATCAATCTCAACCGTCCAAACGGCTCCGATCAACGGCCGAGATCAAATCTGAATCCAGAAGAGAATATACATGATGAAGAAATGAGATGTAGTTTTCTTCAGTGTGGCCTCTGCACATGTCCTCCATAGTCTCATTTTGGATATGGCATGCATGTGGTGGATCAATTATCCTCTTATCCCCATCATCTTCCTCCGCCCTAAGTTTCTTGCTCGATCATTATTCAGAATTTAGGGTTGAGGGTTTTGTGAAGATGACTCGGCATCAACTATCAGGTGTATATTTCAGCCAGAAGGGCAACAAGGCTGTAAAGTTGCAACCTTGTATTTAATAGAATAAATGTTGGAAAAAGATTCACGGGCTAAGAGTGATGGATGGGAGCTTTAAAATGATTGGAACAATCTTACAGACATCATCAATCTCTACTATAGCATCTTTGTCTTGAAGCTCCAACAGCAGCAGAAACAAAAACTCACACATTCTACAAATGTCTCCATCATCATCATCACCATCTTGTTCTGCTTCATGTTTTTTTCTCTGCAATTTCCTCACAGCATTTCTACTGTTTTCAAGCAACCCAGTAGAAGCTCAAGCTCAGGTCAGGCTTGTGGCGCCAGGCAAGCACCGCCAGCGTCAGCTCTCTGTGAGCTTCTACGCCACAACATGTCCTAGTCTCAACCAGCTGGTCGGTTCAGTCACTTCCCAGCAGTTTAAGGACTCCCCTGCAGCTGGGCCTGCCACCATCCGGCTCTTCTTCCATGACTGCTTTGTGGAGGTCAGTGTAGCTTTTCTTCTAGTCCAGGTTGCTCGAGTCTTGAGCTGGGTTTTGACCAGTGTGTGATTTGGTTGGCTAAGGGGTGTGATGGATCAGTTCTGATATCTTCCAAGCCTGGAGGGATTGTGGCTGAGAGGGATGCAGTGGAGAATAAGTACTTGGCTATGGAAGCCTTTGAGAGCATCAATAAGGCCAAGGCTTTGGTGGAGAGCAAGTGTCCAGGAATTGTGTCTTGTGCTGACATTCTTGCACTTTCAGCTAGAGACTTTGTCCATCTGGTAAGTACTAACTACTCAAATGGTATACCTTAAAGATCAAATCTTTTGCCTCTTCTCATCAATGGGTCACCTGGAAAAACAAGGTCAGATCTTTGCACATCTGGCAATGCTCATCAATGGGTGTTTTGTTTATGAAGTTTTGTTGCCACTTGGGATTAAGAAAGTTATAACTTTTAGAAAATGGGATGATCGAGTCAGGTCAAACTAGACTTATAACGGTTCGAATTTGATTTTGGGTGGCAGGCGGGAGGACCGCATTACGAGGTGAAAGTGGGGAGATGGGATGGGAAGATCTCAATGGCAGCAAGAATCAAGTCCAATCTCCCAAGAGCAAATTCCACAATGGCAGAGCTTATAAGCCTCTTCTCCTCAAAAGGTCTGACACTAGAAGACCTTGTCATTCTCTCAGGTGCGCACACAATAGGCTTCGCTCATTGCGAGCACTTTGTGACCAGGCTATACAACTACATGGGCACACAGAAGGCAGACCCATCTGTCGACCCACGGCTCTTGAAAGCCCTTAAAATGTCTTGCCCCAACTTTGGTGGCAATGCTGACATTGTAGCGCCGTGTGACGTCACGACGCCTTTTGTGTTCGATCATGCCTATTACAGCAACTTGGAGTCCAACCTCGGCGTGCTGGCCACTGACCAGGCTCTGTATTCGGACCCGAGAAGCATGCCCTTGGTGAAAATTCTTGCTCAAGACAAGCAAAAGTTCTTCCAAGAATTCGCATTGGCCATGGAGAAAATGGGCTCAATTGGGGTCAAAAGAGGGAGGAGACATGGAGAGAAGAGGAAAGATTGTAGATTCCATGGATAGAAAGCTACTTGCTCTCTTCTTAAGTTCCTATCACATAGGTGCATTCTTTGGCCTCCCTTTTCTTTTGCTGTGTGCATATTATAATGGACTTGAGAGAGTTGAGAACATCTAATAGATACAAACATTTCAATCTCTCCCATGACATATTGAGTTCTCGACTAATTTGTTCGAATTCCTCATTGATTTGTCATACTGGTTTCGTCCTCCTATTAGCTCATCACGAAAGCGGGAATAGCTCCCGACCAGTAAGCGTTCGGATAGCTACAAGGTCGATCTTCGACAAATCGATACTTGATAGAAACCGATTTTAAGAGGATTTGACTTTAACTTTTCCTAGCCGAGAATATGCGATTCTGACCTTGTGGTGATGATAGCGAGCTGAATTGAATCCAAATTTCGAGTTCTCAACATTTGAATAGAAGAATTCCTTTTACCTATCCTAAGAAATCGGATCTCAATAAATCTCTATGACAAACATATTGAGTCCATTTCAGCTTTCAAAACTTAATCTTGTAAAGCTACAAACAACCTCTTCACCGAACACCCAACCCCGCCATCGAAGAAGCTTCGAAATCAAAGCGATGAGGGCAGTCGTCCAAAGGGTCATCTCAGCCAGCGTCGAGGTATCGAAAAGTCTCCTCCTTTCATCCCCAATTACATTCAACCCATCGTTTCGCTCGACCCCATTTCGCCGATTTGCAGGTCGAAGGACGCGTAGTGTCTCAAATTGGCCCCGGATTGCTGGTTCTGATCGGGGTTCATGAGTCTGACACTGAGTCTGATGCAGAATACATGTAAAAGGATTCACCTTTTGTCGTTTTAATGCTGAGGTTTTGGTTTCATCTAGTCACAATTAGGTTAGGGTTTGAGTGGATGTGGATTTGGTTTCAGGTGCAGAAAGGTGTTGAATATGCGGTTGTTCACCAATGAAGCTAATTCAAAACCTTGGGATCAGAATGTAGGCACATTTGCCTACACTTTTCAGATTAGGGTTTATCTTGCATTTGACTGATTTGTGTATTGATGCTGTGTTTGCAGGTGATGCAGAAGAACTACGAGGTTTTGTTAGGTAATGTGTGATTTTAACTGCTTTTGATGTTGTTGATTGTGAGTTTGATTCGTGTTTGGGTGCTTCGAATGCAGTGAGTCAGTTCACATTGTTTGGAGTGTTGAAAGGCAACAAGCCTGATTTTCATGTGGCTATGGCGCCTCAGAGAGCAAAGCCGTTTTATGAATCTGTTGTTGAGAGGTTTCGGAAAGTTTATAAAGAGGACGCAGTCAAAGGTAATTGAGATATCTTTCTGATTGAGGTCGGGAAGTAATGCGTCTTTGGTCTATACAATGATGTCTGTTTTTTCGGTTTTTAGATGGCGTGTTTGGAGCTCGTATGAAGGTCAACCTTGTTAATGATGGCCCTGTGACAATGCAGCTCGACTCGAAATCCTCAAAGTAAGTAATCAGATGCTGCAATGAACTTAGATATGGTGCCTAGTTATATTTACATGAAATGTAAGTTTGGTACTTCACAACATTGACGGAAGAATTTTACTATTCCAGGAATGGTAATGATGCGGCAGCCCAGTGATTGATTTAGTGGAATACCTTGCGTTATTTTGGGATCTTCATTTATGGAAGGATTTATAGCTGAAGGCTGCAGTGGCTGACCTCGATCAAACCATGTATGTCTCCTTACATTTTGAATCCATTCGAGGGAAAGGGAACAAGCAATTGGATGCAAAATGCCAACTTGAATTCTTAGAAAAAATTTATTGATGATGTTTTTTGCTCTGTGTATGGTACAAGATCTGAAATCTGTTGGATTAGATGCACCATACCATGAATAACAGTGACAGTTTTCGGAGCACGATTATTGTAGAGCAAGGTTGATCCAGATAGAGAGTAATGGTTCTTGGGTGGAGCTAGTCATGTAGCTTGACGTCCAAGGAAGCCATCAATCATCGTTGAAATCTGTAATCGAGGAGCGTGCAGCTCGAGAGACTTCTTCTTCTCTTCCAGGGCTGGGACTGGGGCTGTGGCTAGGGCTGGGGTTGGCAGCCTTGCAAGCATCGAGCCATTCGCTGTATCTGCAGATTTTAGAGCAAGGAGTTAGCCTATAGCCACTTAACCTGATTTTCCGGCAGGCAGCCAGAGAAGAATGTCAGATGGAATTTATGAGGTTTGGGATTGAGAGGAACTTACATGTCAATGGCTTCTGTCAAAGCTGCAGAGAAAGGCAAGACAAGAAACAGTTTGAGGGTCTGGAATATTCATAAGATTTCAACAAAGGAAGAGAGGTGCGTACAGTTGATTTCAGTGCTGTAAGACTCGCTGCAGATGCGGCAGGAGGCTTTGCCAATCTTGAGTTTCTTGTCACTGCAGCAAATCAAATCCCACTTGATTTATACAAGTTCAAGAACAACTTCTGCAGTTCATAGATTCATGGAATATCAAGACAATGACGGATTGATTGAAGTCTAGTCCGACTTACATTGTGCATACAACGGATTCCGAATTGTTGCAGAATGGGCAAGTGAATGTGGCATCCAGCTTCGCCAATTTTTTCTTTGGCGCAGGCTTCCTACGGCTCTTTCTCCTCACCATTATCGAACTGCCAAAAATGCAAGATTGGAACTTTATGTTAAAGATCACATCTTTTGACCCCAAAACAGAAAACCCATTAAAGATTTTACCAGTGGAGAACGATTGAGAAATCAGATGACTGATCTTTGAGCTGAAGGGATCTTTGGGTGAATTTTTGCAGACAAATGTGAATTCTGGACTTGGGTGTTGAAGCAGAAGGTTGGAGTTGATTATGTGCTGATGGGGTTTTATAAGCGTTGGAGAAAACTTGGTAGTAGTAGCAGAGATTTGAATTTATGATTACTTGAGATCCAAGGTACTGTAAATTTCTGGGCTTCAGGGTTCACTTCTGGCCCTGTAAATTTCACATCCTGAGAAAGATGCCATTGGGTGGTTTTCCTTGGGGAATCTTTTTTCCATCAGCAACTCCAACAATCAGGCAATGAATATGAAAATGGTCTATAGAATTTGGGAAGAGCTAATTTTTCAACTAGTAAAAGTTCACACTTGACAAGAACTTAGAAGACAATAATCCCGGAAATCAACCTGTTCCATTGCTACAACCTGAGTTTGAACATGAGCACCAAGCTCCGTCTTTGGTGCAGCCAGCCTACTGGTAGCATCATCCTCCTCCTCGCAGAGTTGCAGCAAGCAGCCTATATCTGGCGAAAATGAGCCCAAGCTTCCTCCCTGCACATCAAAACAGGATTTTGCAACCAACCCGGATGTTAAAACACATAACTAAGCATGATTCCTACTTGCAGGGAAGGCGTGGGCGACGGCTGGTTGAGGTCAGATCGCCACTCCCTCAACATCTGATGAACCTGCGCCTCCAACAGCACTGCATCTGTAGTCCTACTCTCCTTCCTGGCATACTGCAAATTGGAAAATATCCCTTGCAGTTCTTAGCCCTGTCTCTAAATATTTTATGCGATGAGGACTTGCTCCTCGACCCCTTGCCCATCGGCAAAACCCCCAAGTTCCCTACAAATCCCTAAAACCACAACAAAAACGCAAATCATGAAAATCAAAACTTTCACAAACCCCAGAAAATACCAAACACCAAATCATCGAAGTCATCATCTGGGGTTGGTTAAAACATAAACCCTAGAGTAGATACGCTAGCGCGGGTCCTCCATCAGCGGAAACCACTGAGAGCAAAGACCAGATTTTTACCTTCTGGGTTTGATGATCGATACCTGAGTGATTCGGTTTCTGAAAGCGAGCGACGCTGCTGATGATGGTGGTGGAAATGGATGGAGTCGGCGACAAGAGAATATCGATGAGCTTATGAGAGAACCACGACTCGCAGCGATTCGAAATTCTTGCCCATCATCAACCTCGACAGCAACATGATGGTCGGTCGGATCAGTAAACTGATAACAAAAACAAAACTGGATTCTCTGTCTGACGATTTGTCAAACGGTTTTCTGGTTCTAATGCAAAACCATCGAGAGTTTAGCAACGAAACTCATGACCTTCAGCGACGAAACCCATGACTTCTGGCGCAAAAAGTTCCTCACTAAAAGGCTAAAGTATAAATCTACTGTGGCTGGATGCTTTGGTTGAACAATGTGGGGAAGAATACAGAAGGTAGGCAAGTAAAGCATAAAGGCCAATCTCCATAACCTTCCACTATACCTCCGATTTCTTACCAGTTCCCACCAGGGCAGGCACATAGCTTAATGGACTTTCAGCACTTCAAATGCCTGGTTCAGAAATATATACCATAAGAAGAGTGTTCAAGTCATTCTAAGATTCAGAAATTTACAAGACAGCCTTTAGTCGAAGAAGATCAAGGTATCATTGGTCCGAAATGATGCATACAAGGATTCACAAGCTTATCATACACGATGAACTAGTAGGGTTACAAATCGATACTTGTACCGATGAAAGAATGTGAAGGAAGCTGATAGCAGGGCTTCCCAGAGACACTTGGAACTGATTTAGTTTTGAAAAGAGTTATGGACAATTTGTACCTGATATGGATGTGTCTAGTGCTTTTACATCTTCGGAGAAAATCTGCTTGAAATTTAAAAGCCCGCTCAAACCACGCCCTTTGGCCAGTTGTTCCAGTTCAGCGTATTTGAACTTCAGATCCTCCAGTTCTTTGTTTAATTCATCGCCTCTTTGGTGCAATGCCTAACAGGAGACGAGACAAGCAGCCGTGAGTTTAAGGCTGACAACTGACTAAGATGTGGGAAAAAATGTTGTCCGTTGGAAGTTGTCATAATGTATGAACATAACTCAGATCGAATGATAACATCTTCCATAATAATATGCATTCTAATAAATCTACAGAGAGATCCAAGCATAACAAGATACGGCATTGGAATACGAGTTTTTTATGTTTAGTCACCTCTAGCTCTTTCCTGCGCACCTCTTCCTTCCTGGCTTCCGATCTCGAACTTCTTTGCACCTCAAAAATCACAACTGCTCCACCAACCTGAATTGATCACTAGGAAAGTTAGAAACTAGGCTTAATCTACTAATGAAGAAACATGTATATATCCACCGTGATTTCAGGACTTGCAATGAAATAGCAAACATACACAATTCAATCGGTTCAGAACATAAAAGATTATGATTACCGAGAAGATGAAGACCTCCCCGAAAAGATCCACAGCAGCCTGCACAGCTTTCTCCTCGTTCAGAGGGTGGATCTCAACATCTGTCGCATGACCATATATCCGTCTTTGAGCATTAGTCGTAATCCTATGGTTTGCCTAAGATCAATAAACAACAATCAAGTAGAAACTCAATCTTCCCATTCATCAAATCACACCACATAATTGGAGCTCAAATAAAACGCCGTATAAGTTCAAGCTCAAATCTTGCACACAGCACCATCCACATAGAACCCCTATTGCCAGTGGAAACCAATAAACCAGCAACTAAGCAAAATGCTGTACAAGGGCTACAAGCTACAGCACAAATATTACATTCAATACCAACAAGCATGAAATTAGGGTTCGAATCTCAACACATGAAACCCTAATGCCAGTGGAAACCAATGGATCGGAAACTAAACAAAATGCTGTACAAGCCAAAGCTCAAATCTCGCACACAGCACCATCAAGCATGAAATTAGGGTTTCAATCTCGAGACATAAAAACCCTAAATTTACAACTCAAACAAAAACCCAAATTCTTGCAGAACGGATATTTTCAAAACCCAGCTGCTGCCAGACCTGAGCGATGCTGATAATCAAGTGCCGAAAGCTGGGATGCACCCCCGCTTGTTGCTTCAGCTTCGCAGCAATAGGTTTAGCAAGCGTCTTCAGCACCAGTATCCCCAGCTTTAAACCGGGTAGAGCCATTCACACCGAATCCCCTCTCAGCTCCCCGATCGCCGACCTAATTGCTTAATCAAGTCAAACTCCTGCGATCTTGGGCTCCGATATTAATCAGCTGAACGCGGCTATTATACAGAAATCCATTGCTCCAAAGCCGGAGCTTTTTACTCCTTCGTAGTCAGCTTTGAATACTTGCCGCTGAAGCCAATTGCGTGATGAAGAGAGAATGAGAGAGACAACGACATCGACGATGCTCCGAGGAAGACGAAGAAGCTGGCCAAGGCCCAAGACCAAATCCAGGCCCAAATACGAAGGCCCAATTTTGGATCCACGTCAGCAATCCCTCTCCCTGCCGTCTGTTTCAATTTACATCAAATGATTAATTTTCCGACAAGCTCTGAAAACAATGGACCATTGCACGACTCTGTAATTCAGCATCAACAATCTGAGAGAGAGAGATCTGAAGAGATGAATCCGAAGCTGGTCCGAGGATCGACAGCGTTTCTCCAGGCGCAGACTCACATCTACAAGCACATATTCAACTTCATCAGCTCCATGTCGCTCAAATGCGCAGTGCAGCTCAACATTCCCGACATCATCAACGCCCACAACCGACCCATGACTCTCCCCAACCTCGTCTCAGCTCTCCGCCTCCCCCACTCAAAAACCAGCCATGTCCACCGGCTCATGCGCATGCTGGTCCACACAGGCTTCTTCGCCAAAACCCCAGTTAACAACGACTCCCCAGATCAGGGATACGTGCTCACCAACTCCTCCAGGTTTCTTCTCAGAGGTTCCGCCACTGACCTCTCACCGTTCGTTCTGAGCATGCTTCATCCGGACCTGGTTCGGCCTTGGGATGTTTTGGCGGATTCATTCAAAAGTGACAAAACGACAGCTTTTAAGATTTCTTACGGGATGGGGATTTGGGAGTTTCAGAAGCAGAACACTGAGTTTCGACAGCTTTTTAATGATGCAATGGCGAGCGATTCCACGATGGTGAGTTTGGTTGTCAAGGACTGTAGAGATGTTTTCGAGGGTTTGGATTCGATTGTTGATGTCGGTGGCGGGACTGGGACAACCATGAAGATTCTTTCTCAGGAATTTCCCAGCCTGAAATGTTTCGTGCTTGATCTGCCTCATGTTGTTGCTGACCTTCCAAGCTCCCCTAACTTGGAATTTGTCGGAGGCGACATGTTTGTGTCCATCCCTCCAGCCGATGCGTTTCTTGTCAAGGTAACTAAGCCATTTGATTTCACACAGGTGAGATTATTTGTAATTAGTAAATAAGTAAGTTTACTCACTATCTTATGATCGATATATCATGATTTTTTTGAGACGGACACAAAAGACAGTTGGGACAGACTATATTTATAACGGTCGAATCGACCTTGTCATTACGAGATTAAACTTATAAACCTCAGTTTGCGTCTTATATTGTCTAATTGAAGCTGGTGATGCATTCGATCGGGGACGAGGAGTGTGTGAAGATACTAAAGAAGTGCAAAGAAGCTATGTCGAGCGGAGCTAAGAGAGGGAAAGTGATCATAATCGACATTGTGGTGGATGAAGATGGGGCGGAGGAGCCGGAGCTGACTGAGCCCAAGCTCTACTTTGACATATTAATGATGGTGGTAGCCACCGGGAGAGAAAGGGGTGAGAAAGAATGGGAACAACTTTTCTTGGCTGCCGGTTTCAGAAGCTACAAGATCACACCCATCTTCGGCCTTAGGTCCCTCATTGAGGTTTTCCCTTGAGCAAAACAGGCCTTCTGTATCATCATTTACATCAGTGTTGTTCAGGCTCAAAATCAGAACACGTCACACAACACAAACTCAAAAAAAAAAAACCCAAAAAAGTGACCTCAAATCGATTCAAACACTTCCCAGATCAACAGCTTGACATAGGGTAGCATAGGTTTCTCAAAGGTTGTGGATCAAAATCAAACCAAACCAAAAGTTAAAACACTGCAAGCAGAGCAGCTGGGTCAGGCTGCTGCTGCGGTGGTGGTCCTGGCAGAACAGCACCCGCGTAAAAGTCGAGGGTCTTTTCTCTGCCACACATCCATCACTTTAACCAAACCACCCTCTTCCTCTGTCAGGTGCAGTTTTCTCTATCCCCATTTGACCCCTCACCTCCAGCTTTTCATATCTTGAGAATCATTGATGCTCTCATGGTGTAATTTGGTGGTGCATGAACTGTGCAAGTACAAAAGACTGTTAAAGCATTGCAGGGTTTTGGAAGGGTCCTTGTCCTTCAATTTAAGGACAACAGTGTTCTTTGGGCTCTATGCAATTTAATGCAGCCATCCTCTCCTCTCCTATCCTCTCCCCTAGTCCTTCGCTCCCCACTTCAGATTGCACATCGAAGAATAGAGAGAGTTTGTTGAATCGGACAACATAGGAAAGAAGAGTTTTTTGTCTGATTTCCATTCGATCGTCCGAACAGGTTCTCTCCATCTCGGCACACCGACCCACCAGCTGGTCTGGTCAGGCCTCTCTTTGTCAGCAGCAGCAGCTCCTGCTGCCTCTGTCCCGGAAGCAGAGCATCGTCTACAGACAACAGAAAGAGAAAGGGAAAACAAAGCAGTAAAGTGGATGACAACAGACAACCTCTGCAGCGTCCTTTTCTCAGTCTCATTGATTATTTACATTTACAGCATATTATGAGAGAGAAGAAGTGGACATGGATGAGAAGAGCGCGGAGATGGCTACTGGCTACTACTTGGCTATCTACAGCTACAGACTGACTAACTGATTGACTGCTGCTGATGTCGTTGATGAAAGCTTCGATTTTTATATCTGGGGTTTGCTTGCTTTTTCGAGTTAGGTTAAAGGTTGCAGCAGACACGTCTATAACCGCAAACCTCCCACTCTCCGTTCATCTGCTTCCGTCAAATGCAGGTTCTTGATTTCTGCGTTTTTGATTTGTTGGTTGTCAAGTTTTCGTTTTCCGGGGCTGTGTTTTAGGGTTTGGATTTTGATCTGGAGTGAGCACATGGGTGGCTTCAATTTGATCGATCTGAACGCGGTTGGGGATTTGGGGGAGGTCGACGAAGCTCCATCGGTCGCGACTACGCTGTCTTCCTCAGCCGCTTCCGCTTCTTCCTCCTCCGTCTCCTCCGGCTCAGGTTCAACTCCTCTTCCCGGTACCGGCACTTTGTCGTCTTCTGTGTGCTTGGAGCTGTGGCACGCGTGCGCCGGGAGGCTGATTTCACTGCCGAGGAGAGGAAGCTGTGTTGTCTACTTCCCTCAGGGCCACCTGGAGCTGCTGCCTGAGTCTCCATCTTCGCCCCTCAATCTTCCCCCGCATGTTTTCTGCAGGGTTACTGATGTTATGCTCCAGGTAGCCCTGTAAAAATTTTGATCTAAAGATTGAATCTTGCTTTAGGGTTCTTGCAATCCGGCCATTGTTAGGAAATTGAAGCTGTTTTATTAGTTTTGCGGAGAAAATGGTGGATAGACATTGAAATAGCTGACGTCATCATGAACATTGGAAATTGCTTAATTCATATCTTTCCGCCTTCGCTCCTTCATGCTTAGGATGCTCTACATGGTTCCTTAAATGGGTTGTCGAGCTAAATAGTTTCTGATGATTTGTTTGCGAACAGGCTGAGGTTGATACTGATGAAGTCTTCGCTCAGGTCTATCTGATTCCTGACAGCCAGGTTGGTTATTTCATCGGCTACTCATGCTGTAAAATTTCCATGATTTAGAACATGTTGAATGGATTAAGCTTCGTAACGCTGCTTATTGCAGATTGAGCAGAGATGGAGGGATGGTATGATCGAGGATAAAGAGGATGAAGATGGCTTGGAAGGAGCTGCGAATCACCTTACGCCCCACATGTTCTGCAAGACTCTTACCGCGTCTGATACCAGTACTCATGGAGGATTTTCTGTGCCTCGTCGAGCTGCTGAGGATTGTTTCCCACCTCTGGTAAATTTCTGATTCAGGTTTCACATATATGACAACCTTGTGCAAGAACTTTCTGCATTGTAATATTTCAAATGCGTCGTTGATGCAGTAATATTTATGTCTTTGAGATGAAAATCTTCCTGTAGGATTATTCCCAGCAGCGGCCTTCCCAGGAAATTGTTGCAAAAGATTTACATGGCCAGGAATGGAGGTTTAGGCATATCTATCGAGGTAGGGCTGTTTAACTAAAACTGTCGCGAAACACTTTGTGTTCAGTTTGATTTATCCTGGTATCATCGGTTCCTAACTTATTGTGAATCGAGCAGGGCAGCCAAGAAGGCATTTACTGACTACTGGCTGGAGCGCATTTGTGAATATGAAAAAGATCGCCTCTGGAGATGCTGTTCTTTTTCTAAGGTCTGAAACTACATCTCTTCAGCCTTAATTGTCTGAGTACTAAGGTTTGCTGTTAACGCGTTAAATTTACTCCAGGGGCGGTGATGGAGTACTGAGGCTGGGTATTCGTCGAGCAACCCAAGTGAAAAGCGCTTCACATTTTTTCCAGCAGTTTAATCTCAACAACTTTTCCGCTGTGGTCAATTCCATCACTGCAAGTTCAGCTTTCAGTATTTACTACAATCCAAGGTATGATTACCTTAACACGACGGTTTCTCGTTTGAGTTGTGGTTTGCGAACATGTATATTGTTTTGCGATACTTAAACTTCTGAAACTCTCCGTATTTGCAGGGGAAATTCATCGCATTTCATCGTACCTATCTGCAAGTTTTCTAGGAGCTTGGACCACTCTGTGTCTGTTGGAGCAAGATTCAAAATGAGGGTTGAAGGGGAAGATGCAGCCGACAAAATGTGTGATTCATTTTTTTACAGGAATAAAAATCGTCGAGCTTGGTATGTTTTCCATTGCTTGAAAATGAACACTATATTTTTCCGTTTTGCAGACACACCGGGCTAATCACAGGAATGAGCGACCTGGACCCTAACTGGCCTGGTTCCAGGTGGAAGTGCTTATCGGTAAAAATACCATTCGGTGTATTAAATCATATTTCTGTCCTTCTTCCGGCGTCATGAGCCCTGCATTACTTGTATGCGTCTTTGATTGAACATGGTTCGTGTCGTTCAGGTCACGTGGGATGGAGTACATGGCAATCAGCAGAACAGCAGGCTCTCACCCTGGGAGGTTGAGCCGTGTGGTTCGTTCCCTGGATGTAATCTGTCCTCACCTGGCTCAAAGCGGACCAGGAGTAGTTTTCCTACGGCTGGCTTGGATTTCCCGGTTCCTGGTACGTCATTTTTTTCCTCACATTTTACTCGTTGAATCCCTGTTTTATTGCAACTCAGCACGGCTAATGAACATTCCCGTTTACGATTGCCAGATGGAGTTAGAAGTTGTGAATTCAGGGAACCGTTGAGATCTCAGCAGGTCTTGCAAGGTCAAGAAATAGAATGTCTTAGTTCTTATGGTATCTGGAGCCAGCGTCCGCCGGAGCTAATGAGGCACTTTCCTCAGCCGAGCTCCAATAATGTTTCCTCAAATCACTCCGGCTTTGGAGACTCGCTCGGATTCCTCAAGGTCTTGCAAGGTCAAGAAAAATATCCGGGTCCTCCTCCGTACATGGTTCCATCCTCGAATACAACCTTTGACGACGACGGTGGCCATGGAATCTTGGATGGTGTTCGAGTTGCCAATCTTCAAAGATCTCCGTCGCTCTCAACCTGGTTGAGGTTACAGAGAGCAACAGAGGCTGCTTCCTTCTCAAATGTTGCCGCCATGAACGCACATCAGCTGCACCAGATCAGCAACCCGGTTCCAGTTCCAGGATTTGGCGGAGAGCTCAGGGAAAACAGTCAGCTGCAAGCTCATGACCAGCTTGGTACCTCTGGACATCATCCTATGATGATCCGACCAGCAATGTACCTGAACCAAAACAATGTTGCTGAAACCAAAACCAGCTGCAGACTGTTCGGTTTTTCCCTAACAGAAGAAGCTCGACTTCCCAGCAACGGTAATGATCCCATCAACTTCATCTAGAAGTTTCTATGTACTGAGTAATCACCCACAATGACATATCCAATCTGGACCAGAAAAGCTTGTGGTTGGCTACCATCATCTGTTGGCAAAAACATCTGTTTGTTGTGTAACTGTGTCCTTGTCTACTGTAACTAGTCCTCCTTTCACCATCTTTTTTCTGGGTTTCATGGTATCTTCCTTCATCAGCTGCTCCGTTGTTAAAAAGCTTCAGCAGTTTTTTAAGTAATCGTCAGTGACTGAACTGAGAATGATTTGATAGCAACTTATGGAGGCAGTGTTTTGTCCTTTGTCTGTTCCAAACATCATGGTTTTGGTTGCTGGATCACTGAAAATTGATTTTCAACAACAAGAACAAAAACTTAGAGAGAATTCCTTATTGCTTTAGGGTATGATTAGGGTTTCAGATCAGTAAAAGGAAGCTACCTTCATCCCAAACTGTGAAATCACTGCATGATGACTCGTGTTGATCTGATAGTGAACAGTGGTACTGAATATATGCTGTATGACCCACGTCGTGAAGCGGCTTCTGCAAAGTTTGGGAGTGAATCCCTCCATGTTCGAGGTGGATGCAGAGCTGGAGAGCCAGCTGATCTCTCAGCTGAGGAGCTTTATCAGTGATGAAAAGAACAGCCCAGGTCATGAAAACAATCTTCAAGATCTGAATTTCCCTGCAGTTTTTGTGGGAGGTATATCATTTGGAGGAGTTGAAAGTGTCTTGGCAACTCATATTACTGGACATCTGGTTCCTGAGTCGCTGCAAGAAAATAAAAATGGTTTATGAAGATAGGATAAGAGGATTTTCAAAGGCTTCAATAGAGATGTCCCAGTCAGATCGAGTGCATGAATTCTAAGACAAGCCGAACACTAAGACAAATTATCTCTACAAAAATCTCGCTTGAAGCTCCCTCCGTAGGGCCGAACTCCATTGAAGCTCCCTCCGTTTCGCTTTCTTCAAATCTCGCTTTACACTACCAAAAGTTGTCAAAATGTGAAATGACCATTCTACCCTTCGGCGTTGAAACTACGCTAGGTTTACATATCAGGGGTAGTATGGTATTTCGGTCACCTTGTCTTTCCTATTTTCCTCGCTGTTTTCTCTCTGTTAAATTACTCTCCACTCAACTTTTTCCCTCTCGGGAAATCTCCAAGAAGCGGAGAAAGTCGAAGCCCTAGAACAATCGAGCGAGTAGATCGGTTACGATGATGAGGTTGTTTAACAGGGGAAACAGCACGCCGGAAGCGATGCCGGCTGCGTCGTCGCTGTCGCCCAATTCGTCTTCGCTGGCGCCCAATTCGTCTTCGCTGGCGCCCAATTCGTCGTCGCCGGTGACTGGACCAGCGAGGCCACTGCGTCTTGTGTACTGCGACGAGAAGGGTAAGTTTCGAATGGATCCGGAGGCGGTTGCGGCGTTGCAGCTCGTGAAGGGGCCGATTGGTGTTGTGTCTGTTTGTGGGCGAGCTCGGCAGGGGAAGAGCTTTATTTTGAATCAGGTAGAAATTGGGGGGTTTTTTTATAGACTTTTGGTCATTTTGGGTTTGTCGGTGGAAGTGCAAAGTTTTGGAGTTTAAAGGGTGTAATGTGCCTTAGGGTTGTGCTATGTGGTCTCTTTTTGAAAATTAGGGTTTCAATAGCAATTCAGAAAAAGTGGCCTGAAGTATGTTCTCCCTAGACTTGAATAAAAGTATTAATTTGATTGGACACATAAGGGTTAGCTAAACAGTGCAATTGGTTCATGATGCTTTGATCAGTATAGTACGTATCATTGGAATGTATTTGCATTGTACTCGAAGTACTAGAATTTTTTAGCTTGTGGATGATAGTTAACCAAACTTAGGATTATGGCTCTTTAATTTGCTCTTTAACTATAGGATTATTGATGATGATCGTGTTTTTCCCGTCTATAAATTTAGGCTATAGTTTTCTGCAGTTTGGTTATCTAGTTATTCGCTCACTTATCTGTAATTTTTGTACAATAGCTGAAATATTTGTAATCCAAGTTGTGTGTAATGCCAAGGTTTACTGTTTAACTATCTATTGAGAATATATCGTAGATTATGTTGGGTTTGAAGCATGTTGGCTAATTCCATGTTACTGAGTTGTTTTATGATACTATCCTGCTACAGCTTCTTGGAAGAAGTAGTGGCTTTCAAGTGGCTTCAACTCACAGACCGTGCACCAAAGGGTTATGGTTGTGGAGTGCACCCTTAAAGAGAACTGCGCTTGATGGGACGGAATACAGTCTCTTATTGTTGGATAGTGAAGGAATTGATGCTTATGATCAGACGGTAACTTTTTTACAATTTTCATGAGCATGTGTAGCCTGTTGGAAGTTCCATAAAATGGAAGTAGTGCTCAATTCCATCTCTCTACTTCAACATTCTGGCTTTGTATCCCCCATTATCATTGTACCATAGGTGTGTCGCTTATACTCCCATATTTTTCTTCTTATGACAGGGCACATACAGTACACAGATATTTTCTCTTGCTGTCCTCTTATCGAGCATGTTTATTTACAATCAGGTGGGTTGATTTTGGCTTGAACTGTGTACAAGTACCTACCTGCTGTATTTATCATAGACTTCCTTCTGGGTTTCTTGAACCTCCATTGTGCACGACTAATTTCCATTTTAATTCTTCTTGACTTAGATGGGTGGTATCGACGAGGCTGCACTTGACCGTCTCTCCCTTGTGACCCAAATGACCAAGCACATACGCGTTAGAGCCTCTTCAGGAAAGACAACGCCTTCTGAATTGGGACAGTTTTCCCCGATTTTCGTTTGGCTCTTAAGGGTAGACATTGTGGTTTCAAGTCTAGTATTATTGTACCTTATTGTGTTGTTGGTTCCTCTAGTGCTTGGAGTAATTAAAAGTCTTGTTCACAGGATTTCTATTTAGACCTGGTCGAAGATGATAGAAGAATCACACCACGTGATTACCTGGAGCTTGCTTTAAGACCAGTTCAAGGCAGTGGTAAAGATATAGCTTCAAAGAATGAGGTGTGTGGTCTCTAATTCCACATCATCTTTGATATGTTATAATAGCTTGCATCACTGCATAGTTGATCGCTATAAGAGCATGCTAACTTGTGAGTCGTGACAACATATATGGTACGCATATGCTGATTTCCAAAGTTCGATTGTGTGTAGATTCGAGACTCCATTCGGGCTCTTTTCCCAGACAGAGAATGCTTTACACTTGTTCGGCCTTTGAACAATGAGAATGATCTCCAGCGGCTTGATCAGATCATGGTATTACTTAGCTGTACTTTCTACTGGATTAAGTTTACGCTGATTCTGTTTTGATTAAACTTCACTCTAAAACTGTGTAATCCGCTTGTACAGCTGGACAAAATGCGACCCGAATTTAGAGCAGGCCTTGATGCTCTGACCAAATTTGTCTTTGAAAGGACAAGGCCCAAGCAAGTCGGTGGGACTGTTTTGACTGGACCCATTCTTGTTGGTATTACAGAATCATATCTTGCTGCTCTGAACAATGGAGCTGTGCCCACCATATCTTCCTCGTGGCAGGTATGTTGAGCTCCGTCAAGTTCTTGCTAATTTTTGTTAGATGTGGCAGGTATATCATCCATATATTTGGATGAGATTAATGCTAAAGACTATGCCTGTTTAGAAGCCTGCTATCATAATAATGCTAGTCCAGTTTTTGCTTTTGTTGATGCTTCCGAGTTTTAAAAACTTGCAGAGTGTTGAAGAAACTGAGTGTCGACGAGCATATGACATTGCTGCTGAAACATACATGTCATGTTTTGACCGTTCAAAGCCTCCAGAAGAAGTAAGATTTGAAATATATAATGCTCCTTGAATAGTATTATTTTCCTTACACTAGGTTGTTATAGAGTGATCTCAGGGAAGCACATGATGAAGCAGTACAAAAGGCACTGGCCCAGTTCAATGCTGGGGCAGTCGGAGCTGGTGCTGTTAGGCAGAAATACGAGAAACTTCTTCTAAGTTTCTTCAAGAAGGCATTTGAGGTGATAGTGTTTTTCAATGATCGTAGTTGTTGTGGAAATTGTTTTGATTGTGCTACGAGTTTATTAGTGTTAAAAGCTTATATCTTTTAACTCTGAAGATTTACAACTGTGATCCTTGTCATGTGAAATATCCACACGTCTTACATATGGTGGATGTTTAAAATTCTGCAAGTTTGTTTTGCTTGTCTTTCTTATATGGATTGACCGTTTACATAGGATTTCAAAAGGACTGCATATATGGAAGCAGAAGGGCGTTGTGCCACTGCTATACAAGTAATGGAAAGGAAGCTTAGAGCATATTGCCACTCATCTGATGCTAAAATGGACAACGTCATTCTGGTACACCCGCTTGAGCTTTCATTGCTATCTATGCTGCAAGTTTTTCATTATATTTGATTCTTTTTATTGCATGCTGAATTTCCTTAATGTAAACATCGTTATTACATGCTAGATTGTGTTATCGATCTGATTATGGTAACCATATTCATGTCTTTTAACAAACCGAACCCTTTTTATACAGATAATTGATGAGTTCATATCAGAATATGAAGCGACTTGTCATGGTCCTGCAAAATGGCGGAGATTAGCTGTGTTTTTACAGCAGAGGTAACATTTCTTTTTGAGGTTTATTCGTACACGGAGATTCAGTTCAGATTTTTATGAATGATGTTCTTTCAAATTACAGCTTAAATGGTCCGATACTCGACTTGTCTAAGAAGCTGATTGATCAAATTGGATCAGAGAAGTCTTCTCTTATGTTGAAGTATCGCTCAATTGAAGATAAGATGGGATTTTTGAGTAAACAACTAGAAGCTAGTGAAAAAACTAGATCCGAGTACCTACAGCGTTATGAGGATGCTACTGAGCAGAAGAAGAGACTTAGCGATGATTACATGAATCGCATGAATAATCTACGGAGTCAGTATAACTCATTGGAGGAGAAAAATGCTGGCCTAGTCAAAGTATTGGAGTCCTCTAAACTAGAGGCTTTGGATTGGAAAAGAAAGTATGAACAAGTTTTATCTAAACAGAAAGCGGAGGAAGATCAGTTTGGTTCAGAAATAGCAACGATAAGGTCCAGGTGTAGTGCAACTGAAGCTAGGTTGGCAGCTGCCCGAGAACAAACCCAATCTGCTCAAGAGGAGGCCGGGGAATGGAAACGAAAGTATGACATCGCTGTTAGAGAAGCTAAGGCTGCTTTGGAGAAGGCTTCTGTTATTCAAGAACGCTCAAGCAAGAAAACACAAGAAAGAGAAGATGCTTTAAGGGCAGAGTTCTCTGTTACTTTGGCTGAAAAGGTTAGAAACCTTGTTCACTTCACTAAAATGAATTCTGAATAATAGAACTTTGGTCGAAGTTAGATCTGATGAATGATGTTCCTTTTTTATGCAGGAAAAGGAAATCAAAGAAAAAGCAGCCAAAATCGAGCATGCTGATCAATGCTTGACTACATTAAATCTAGAGTTGAAGGTAACTTATTTACTTATTCAAATCACCATACGTATCGCATACATCTCACATGCACGAGTGCAACTTTAGTTTTTAGTATCACATTGATGCTCAGATTATTTATAGCGGGATGAAAAGTTGCTTGGACTATGCCTTAAGAATTTCTTAGATATCGATGAGTATAGTATAAAGAAGGCGTGTTTATCTAATCGCATGTTAACCTCCAGATTCGTAATGGTAATTATAGCTTAGCCGTATGAGGTTACAAACTTCACCATTTTGTTAGGGTGCATTTCTATTTCTCTGAGAATTTTTTTTTCTTTTTTACTTCTCAGGCAGCTGAGTCAAAAATGAAGAGTTATGATGTCGAAATATCCACACTGAAGTATGAGATGAAGGAGTTGCATGAGCAACTAGAAGCAGCTAAAGGTAGAGCTCAGTCGTTTGAGAGGGAAGCTAAAATGCTGGATCAGCAGAAGCTTCATTTGGAGGAAAAATACCAGTCAGAGTTCAGCAGGTTCGATGAAGTTCAGGAAAGATGTCGCATTGCTGAAAGGGAAGCAAAGCGAGCAACTGAGCTGGCTGATAAGGCTCGTGCAGAGGCAGTAACTGCTCAAAAGGAAAAGAATAGCAGTCAAGCCTTAGCAATGGAAAGATTGGCGCTAATCGAGAGGGCTGACAGGCAAATTGAAAATTTGGAAAGACAGAAGACTGATTTGGCTAATGAGGTTGAAAGAATCCGAGAATCAGAGATGCTTGCTCATGGCAAGGTTGAATTACTGGAGGCAAGAGTTGAAGAAAGGGAAAAGGAAATTGAATCTCTACTTAAATCAAACAACGAGCAAAGAGTCAGCACTGTTCATGTTCTTGAAAATCTGCTACAAACTGAGCGAGCAGCTCGCGCTGAAGCCAACAGTCGAGCTGAAGCTCTCTCCCTTCAGCTGCAGTCCACCCAAGCTCGACTTGATACACTCCAGCAGGAGCTGACATCAGTTCGTCTCAATGAAACTGCATTAGACAGCAAGCTGAAAACTGCTTCTCATGGTAAGCGGCACAGGACCAGCGACTGGGAAATGGGCGTCGAATCGGTTCATGAAATGGGCGGTAATGATAAAACAATTAGAGGAAATAAAAGGTCCAGAAGCACAACCAGCCCTCTTATGAACTCCCCAACCGACATCGGTGGTTCCACATACACAGGCGATGACGACACCAACAGTCAGCAGACTAGCTCAGGTGACTACACCAAGTTCACAATCCAAAAGCTCAAACAAGAATTGACCAAAAACAACTTTGGAGCCGAGCTGCTTCAGCTGAGGAATCCATCCAAAAAAGACATCCTCGCTCTGTATGAGAAATTGGTTCTCGGAAAGTCTTAGTGGATTTACTCGGCCTGACTTCATAGATTAGCTTCTGAACCCTATTGGGTCTTCTAGTAGATTCCTAGACAAGTGGAGGAAGTGGATCATAAGCTACTGTGTTCTGAGAACATCATCAGCTTCTGGTACAGGTTTTTGGTCAGAACTGCATGCCACTGACACTAGGAACTTCTTTAGCCGAGTCCTGTAATGATCTTTGCTTTCTTTCATATGTTTGATTCTGAGTTATGATTGTAAACATTTTGGATCTTTATTGAGTTTGTTTTCCCAAGTCACCTATGTCTGGATTGCTTGTTCAGCAAGCAATGTTGTGAAATACAAGTAATATTCTTTCTCATTATTGACCTTCTTCTTCTTCTTCTTCTTCTGTATTTTGTATGCATATCCTCAGTCCCTAATCATTTACTTGACAATTACACAAGACCAACCAGAGCTTGAAAAGGCTCTGCTACTATCCAAATGAGTCAAATTTAGTCTCTGTTCCTTACCCAACACTTCACTTATTCCTCTCCATCATCCTGCACATCTCCTTGCTTCCATTACTACCTAATCGAATAATAGAAGAAGACCCATCACCATGGAGAACCACATTCTGCATCAGCTGATGGGGTGAGCTTTCCCCATTGCAGCTCCCATCCACCATGTTCCCGCCAAAACCCATAAACCCAGGATTGTAGAACTCAGCATACCCCACATTGTTTTTAACAACCATTTCATGCTGGTTAGCTCTTCTCGGTGGCGGCTCAATCATGAGGCTCTGATTCATGTCCTTAACAACAGACCCACATTGCCTTGGCTGAGTCTGGTAGAACACTTTGGACACCACCAGCTCACCATCCTTCTCCTCCTCATTGCTGCCGATGTGATACTGGTGCATGACCCAGTTGGTCTTCTCCGGCTTCCTCTGCCTCCCGTAGTTAGTATACAACACTAGAATCTTCTTGAACCCTTTCACTTCACCATTCATGAAAACCGGCCTTGTCTTCCCGGTTTTGTGCCACCTTGTCTCCCCTCCCACCTCGTCCGTGCTTACCTTTCTCCGCTTCCTTGTCCCTGTCGTGTACGCCTTGGATGGCCGGTGGAAGAAGTGGCGGATAAGACCATCTTTTCTCACCCCTGCTACATCAGACAATCCTTCTTAGGTATAACTTCATTGTCATACAAATTTCCAATCCCACCAATTTAAATATTTATTTCTTAATTTTCGTAGGATTTTAATTTTCGTACAATACATCAGTGCTTGGATCACGAATTTCGATAAACTACTACTGGAAATAGCGGTGTGTGGTTTTACATGATTCGGTTTTCTCACAAACCGCTCGGAGTAGCGGTTTGACCATATTTTAGAGTCAGACCGCTACTCCCAATAACGATTTATTAAAATTGTGACACTTCGAAAACAAACTTCGAAAAAATGACAGATAAGAAATAAAAGTTTAAATTCATAGGAGAAACATTTTTCTAGAAACTTCTAGGACAGTTTAGAACCCTAAGTGGCATCAAACAAAAGCCAGATAGAAATGTGTACCTGGGAGCTTCTCAGGATGGGTATAACATATCCCATTTTCTCCCTCAAGTGTAGGTATGAACTCATCAATAAGTGGATGAAGCTTGTGAATATGTACCACCTTAGCCTCCAAATGCTGCACAATCTCTTGATCAGTCGGATCAAACTTCACTCCGGCCGGCAGCCCCGGCAACTCTTCAATAAACCTCCCTCCCTACGCATCAACAAATCTCATCATCATCATCATCATCATCCTAAAATCATCTAGTTAGTTCTTCGATACCTGATCTTGGAACTCAATGTGGCGGCCACAAGCCGGGCATGATATGGTACGCACTTCTTCTCCAACTGCAGCATCATTCTGGCCATGTTGCTGGCTGCCGTCATCTCGAGCTGCGGAGGATGGCGGCGGTGGAGATGCTACAATATCAATCTCTCTAGTAACACTGACGTCAGGGACACTACTACACCATGTCATTATGTCGACCTTTTCCTACTCTTGGGTTTTCTTGTTGTCTTGTTCTCTACTTATTCCCATACCAAGCTGGAAACTTCCTCTCAATCCCCCACAAAATTCCAACAACAGTTTCCTTCACAGACAAAAACAACAACAGTAAAACCGCATGCATAACAACTCTACAAAACCCAGACCACGCAATCAGGTGCTTACCTGGGCAGGAGTAATTTTGTGGAAGAAATAGAAAAAGCTTTAAACTTTCTTACTCAGTGATTGAAGAGGATTTCTGGGTGCTTCATGGTTTTTGTTGGGTGTCGAGATTTGAGGTTGTAGGAGGGGAAGAGAGAGAAAATGGAGTTCGTGGTGAAGATTATGATGTTTGATTAATAAAGAAAAGTTCAGCAAATAAGAAAAAGGGTTGCTTGGACGCCAAGTTATATGCCTGATATTTTATAATATATAGTATCTATTTACATTAATGGATGTATGGTAAGAATTGGTCTTTATGTTTGTTTAAACGCCAAAAAGTTCACATCCATCTTTCTAGTGGCACATTTTCAAGGCCTAATCACATCTATTTATATGGCTTAAACCTGTATAGATTGAGTTAACGGTTGTAAATGGAATGACATCAGCAATGGATTGTTTTAATCTTGGATCCTACAATGTAAAAGATGAAATACTTACCATGGTAAAATAGAGATTTCGATTCGATTAGGTGTATTTTAAAGTGGATGGTACGAAATAAAGAGCCTTGAAATGGAAGCATGGTATGTATGGTATGGTGGTATGTTAGGAAGAAGATTGAGAAAAGGTGGTGTAAGTAATGTTACATGTAGAGTGGAGATGCGGCAAACCCTATTGATTCTTCTCCTCCTTCTGGACGTTTCACCTTATTCCTCTCTCTCTCTCTCTCTCTCTCTCTCTCTCTCTCTCTCTCTCTCTCTCTCTCTCTCTCTCTCTCTCTCTCTCTCTCTCTCTCTCTCTCTCTCTCTCTCTCTCTCATGAACGAACCAACATTCAGATATAAGTTGAGATATGCAGAATAGAAAATCAGGAGAGAGAGAGAGATCTGAGAAACCCTAATCGGTTAGTTTTTAGCTCCAATGTCGCCCTAGAGTGTCCTTAAAGCTACAATCTTATACACAACTCACTGTTGATTGATACCTTATACACCCCGCCATCACTACCAAACTACAGAACAAAAACCTAGAGGTGCACAGACAGGGATCGATCCACCATGTGCCGCCATGTTCATCTTCTGAAAGCAGAGTTATTTCAAACTCGGGTCTGATTCAGATGATCATGTTTTCAATCTGAACATGAACTTATTCGAAAAGGGTTAACATACGCGAATGATTAGGGTTAGAATAATTTGAGGTCATTTGCCAAATCGATTAGTGACGTGTAGCAGCCGACATGGTGTGTACGAGGAAATATATGGTATGTGTGATGTTACTCTCATCAAAACTTGCAAGAGAAGATACATGAAGTGTTACATATAACTTATCCGATAAGTTTCCAATTACGATCGGATTAGGTTTACGCACTGCAAATGATTGTGATATTTTGTCACGTAATAAGAAAATGTTTTAATGATGGAATTTTCCCCAATATTATAACGAAGTAATTTTATTTGAAGAAGAATTTAAAAAGTACATCGTATTATAAACTCAGAACATGAAATGACGTTTTCAATAATTAATTTATTTGACGCATTCCACGCATAACAACATGTCAATGACGGCATGTTTTTTTCTAGGTTTTTCTAGCGGACCACTGCAAGGCACGAACATGCTATTTCTCAATTTGGGAAAGACTTGATAATTACTAAGACTCCACTAAGCACGTAATTATGTTAATTTGATCTTTTGAACGACGTCGTTTACGATTTGTAGGAACGGCTTAAGCTCAATTGATACTGGGCTTTCATGTTTCATGGGCCGCTGAAGGAGAAGCCCGTTTGGGCCCAAGTTTCATTCCTTTGTTCATACCTGAGTTTTGACCTGAAGTTTTGAGCTCATGGTCCTTCATATGACCTTCTTTGTCGAGCCCGCATAGTCGGCCATTGAAATTTAATCTCCGAACAGCCCAAGGATTTCAGCTCTTTCCTCGAGATAAGAAAGGTACAAGGTACAGTTCCTTGATATCCAAGAAACTCCCTTAGGGCAAGTACCTTGCCTTGCAAGCCAAGTCCATGATCAAAAAAAAGCTCAAAGGGTTACAATCGGTATGTATATGGAAGTTTAAATGAACAAAATTACGTAAAAATGTGCAGCTAAAAGTCTCTTATATGTACATGATTCGATTTGGGACCATCATTGATTATCGACACGGTTCGTTTTCCAAGTCGTTCAAAATAGTGGAAACTTGGGCACTGGAAGGCCTGTGCTTCCTCGAGTTTGCAACACAAGCCAATGCAACCTTAGCCAGCCTGATCAAAGGGTTCAAATTGGAAGGAGCAGCAAGTCTAGGATCCAAAACATCAATGACCTTCATTTCTCTTATCAATGGCAGAGCCCACGTCACCAGCAACCCCTCCTCGCACATCCTCCCACTCAAAATCTCAAGCAACATCACACCAAAACCGTACACGTCACCCTCCTTGCTAGCCCCCTTTACCCAAAACTCATCATCTACATACCCTCTCAGCCCTCTCCTCTCATTAGGTGCAAGAAAATGTAGCCCGTAATCGCATACTTTTGGACAGAATCTGACGTCAATGATGACGTTAGAAGTTTTGATAGACCCGTGTATGATACTGGGGCTGATATCTTCATGTAAATATTTGATAGCTCTGGCTGAACCTGCCGCGATCTTAAGCCTTTTGTCCCAATCCAGAAGCGCTATCCCATCTGGGTTTTGGTGCAGGAAGAAATCCAAATTCACCATGCCTGAAAACTCCATGAGCACAATCCTCTCTCCGGGAGCCTCTGAAAACCCTAAAATCGGGACTATGTTTGGATGAGTGGCGAGAGAGAGAGATTTCATAACTGCAGAGAAATTGAAGCTTGAGTTGTTGCTTAAAACCAAGCCTGGATGAACCCTCTTGATCGCCACAACTGATGGTTCATAAGCACTGCAGTTATTACTCGATGATGATGATGACGCAAGCATGCCGGCGTAGACCGTTCCTAGGCGGCCTCTGCCTATGATTCTCATCCGATTGAACCCGTCTGTGGCTGCATCTATGTCTGAAAAAGAGTACGCGTATGAGGAGGGCTTGGTCGAGAGAGAAGACTCCACGTCATCAACCCCTGATCTCTTCTTGTAGAAAATTAAGAGAACTACGGCCAAAATGATCAATGACGTACTTAGAAACACAATTGCAACATCAACCACTACTTCCATCTCTCAGACATCAAAAATTCAAAACCCAGATAAGCTTTCAAGTTTCAAGAAAAGGGTTTGTTCCCCCGACCATAAAGTTTGGTTCTTGACAAGCAATAGGAGTTTCATAGGTCATTGGGACACAAGTGGGATCAAAGTTTTAAGACGAGGTGGGTTGAATTTGTACTCTTGGACAAAGTTGAGTATTGATTTGTTGGAAAGTTGAGATGTTGTTTTGTGGATTTGTTTGTGTTTTGGTTTAGTGTTGGTTGATAGTTGGCAGCGCGCCTCTCTCCGACACCATTGATTGCGAGAGATGAAGGTGGCTTGGGTCAATCTTTTTGTACCCATTTGACTCGAAAATAGATGGGAGGTTTTTGGACCAATTCGAAAAAGTGGGCATACTCTAAAATTGATGTAAAGGTTTTTTTCTCTACTATAGATGCATGTGAGCATCAAGGTTGGTTCATCAGCCTCACCGAGACTACCTACACCTCAATCGTATTGATTATTGAATATCACCGTATAGTAAGGTTCGTATTTTTTATTCCCAATTATAATTGTCTTGAGTTATAAGAATTAATATATAATATTTTTATATGCCTTTTAAAAGGCTTGAAAAGCCCAAATGAGGCCCAATAAGACTTTTACCTGGGCTTCATCCTCGTAGACGGCCCAATTCACAATACGGCCCAAACATTGACGTGTCATGTGCTTTACTTTGGCGCCATTGTTTTCCCTTTAAGCATCTTATGTCTACCTTTTTTGTTCATTTTCCAAATTTATTATATCTTTAAAAAAGAAATGGGGCCAGAAATATGCATAATAACATTGAGCGCGAATCACGCACCATTTCACTAGAACCTAGGAAAAAGAAGGATGTCGAGTTGATTGATATTGGTCAACTACTTTAGTTGACCATATTTTCCTACATTACATCAAACATTATGTTTCTCTCGACCCGACCCGATTGGGAAGCCGGTAAGCTGGATCAACCACCGCCGCATGGGGATTTTTTTTACCAGGATGAGCAATGCTTTTGTGCATTTAGGTGAACTAGAACAACTTAGGTACGATATCCATTGAATTTGAGCTATACCTGGTGCATTTTAAAGGCTAGTTGTAGTCGTTCATTAATAAGAATTTTTTCGTCAAAAAGCTTTCTAAATTATAAAAGACAATTTCTGTTTCAAGATAAAAAGTGTTGCGACCGACTATATACAAACTCAAGTGAATGAAGAGGTGTAGGGCCATTTATTTGAGCACCAAAATTGGCGCATGCCATTGTGAGATGGGCGACATTATTAAGGTCACTCCTTGTGCCCCACACCCACTCCTCCATCCCCGCCACATTATTCACACACCTCATGCCTTCCCAATAGATGCATAGTTTCAAAACCGCGCCTTGTAATCCTTACCAAATCCAAAGGCCACAAATCTTGAGAATTCAGTCTAGTTTGATGACGTCATATAGACAAGTTACAAAGCTGTAAAAATAATGTATAGATGGGGAAGCTACCCAATCAAACCTACTTTTAGGGTTTGAGTAGCTACTTAGTTTTTACATTAGGTGAGATTACCTTACGCATATCTCTTCCCTAGGGATACCCCTTAGAGACAATTTCAGATAATTAGGTTCCACTAACATTTAACAACTAATGTACACTTAGATAAATATAGTGCATTGTATCCTACCTTTTGACTCTTGTAGATTGGCTTTTTTTGACCCACAATTCAAAATTTCACAATGTGATTGATTCTTGAGGTTTTAAACTTAAGAAGCTCATCCACATCCTCATCATCATGGTGTATATGCCTTGATGATTCCCCGTAGAAAAAAAGCTCATTAATGGACTTTTTGGTACCTTAGGTTCCAAGTCACCAATCTCTCAAAGTCTAATCATGATGTTTTTCCGCAACGAGTCATGCTAATCATTCAATTAAATAAAAAACCCACAAACCCAAGAAATTGCTTAAATTTGTCATCTTCATTCAACCATACAATTACGCTTATCCGTATCATTTATTTCTAGTGTACATTAATACGATACCGAAATGATTTGATAAATATTTAATGAAATGTATTATTCCTAACTAAGAAGATTCTCAAAATCATTAAAATGTTAGGCGATAGTCTTCCATTTATGTAACACTTTTAATCGATTGATAAATATTTGTTGTCGAAATTGAATATTTGTCCCCATCTACGGCCTAATTGAAATGGAAAAATAAATAAAAATTGAAAAATTTGAGCAACAAATCTTTCTATATAATCACACTCGGATAAGCACACATCCCAAAATCTCAATCCTCTGTTTTTCATCAATGGCGTCCTCAAGCTTCGTCGTCTTCCTCCTCCTCTCCGTAACCATCTCCTCGTCGCTCCTTCACCAGATCCACGCCAGGGAAAGCCAGTTCTTCAGCAAGGTCAGCAGCAAGCCGACAGAAACGGTCGTGCTGCCCGACAAGGAGCAGGAGCAGCGGAGCCTTGTCAAGAAGCAGGAAACAGAGCAACAACCGGAGTTTGTGCCCCAGAACCAGGATGGGTACGGGCTGTACGGACACGAAACTGGGTTGTTCCCTCCCGAGACCGAGTCCGAAAACAAGGCCGGAGTTGTGACCGAGAGCGGTGGGAGCTATGGTTCTGAGAAGTATTACAACAATGATAAAGATGGAGGTTTTACAGAGCAGTTTGAGAACAGTAATGGCGAGAGGTTTTACGCCAACAATGGGGAGAAGTTTGACTCTTCCGCCGAGACCCAGAAGGACGATTTACTCAATTTCGATGACGCATTCAACAGCGAGAAAGACAACAACGGAGAAACTTTCTACAGCAACAATGGTGTCGGAACAGAGCATTACACTACTGAGTCCCAGACCCAGGAAGACAACAATGGAGAAACCTATTACAACGCCGACAGGAAGGACGGCCAGTTCGGGAGCCAGCTGGGTCAGACAAAGACGTACTACAACGACAACCGGTTCGACAATGGATTCACCAACGAGCTGAACACTCGATACAACGCGTACAGGACGACCCAGAGCCAGAACAGGGGCGAATCGAATGCGGAGAGGAAGGGGATGAGCGACACCAGATTTCTGGAAAACGGGAGGTACTTCTACGATCTGAACAAGGAGCAGAACACCTACAACCCTAACTACAAGTCCAACGAGTTTGGAACCAGAGCTTACCAGGGCAACGAGGTTGTCGGATCCACCACCACCAACTACAACGACAACAACAACTTTTACGACAACAGTGGAGCTGAAAAATACGAGTTCAACACCATGGAAGAGTATGAGAAGAGCCGCCTGAACCAGTACGATCCCTAATCCGGGTCGGGTCGGGTCGGGTTTGAAATTAGTGCATTGCAGCTTTGATTCGGATTTCTGTATCCCGGTAACTTGAAATGATGATATGATAAATTGTTGATGTTTTAAGTTAAATATTTCTTTTTTATTAATCTTGATTTTTATGTGATTTGGAAGATTGATATTCTAGGTTATGTTGAGTAATGGGTCCGCTATCTATCTCTTTGTGGACGTAACTTGATTACAATAATCAAATGAATCACATAAATTCTTATGTTGCTTTTTATTTCGATGACGTTACTGCCGAACAGTTATATGTATCTTATGGTGACATCCAAATTTTATCAAAGTTGTTAAAGAGTCTAGGCACTTGAAGGGGAGGACCTAGGAAGATCATCATGGACGTGGTCACATTGCGTTTGGTTGATAAACATGAATTGTCATCTTCATCATGTCATCATCTAAAAATAAGCATGAACTTTAATGGGGAAGTTGGGTTGGATGGAATTCCACCACCTATGCATTTTCTCACGCTCCATCAAATGTCACAAGTTGGAGTTGGCCTAACACTTCACTCCCTTACTAAATGCTTCTCATTTCAAACCTCAATCATCTCACCCAACATTGACATTGTGTTCAATCTTTTGAGTTCCAATGCATCATTACCTAATCAAACCTTATTTACATTATTTTGACTCCCTCATTAATTTAATTTGTTCCGATTAACCTCGTGACTCGAGGTGGAGTTAGTGAATTAATCGAATTCAATTTTGACATTCAGAGCGTGATCGGATGATTGAATGGATAGGAAGATAAAATGAAATCACAAATTTTAAATGGGTTTATTGGGCCCAAAGCCCACTTTTTATTCACTGGGCTGGGATTAAAATGGAGCCTTGTAAGTGGCCTGAGCAAGATGATGATGAAATAGAGAGGGACAAAGTGAGCGAGTGGAGATTCGAACCATGGAGCACGCGTGGCTAACACAACCAAAAACCCTACAAACAGCTTGGCCGAGCACGAAAGCCCTAACGAATCCAATCCTCATTCGACCACCATGGCAGCCTTCGCAACCGCCAGATCCGTCTTCCGGTCTCCCGTCGTCCGCGCCGCAGCCACGAAGCTCTCCGGAGGACCGAATCCACCTCGCGCTGCAGCATTTTCACTGCCGAAGCACAGGCCGATTTCACTTCGCATTTTCAGGTTTTTGTTGTAGTAATGGATGACTTGTGATTGCTCGATTGTTGGTACTAGATTGAGGCTAAGTTGATATGCGTGTTGGATTTTGGTTGAAGGTCTCCTGTTGAGATGAGCAGTGCGTGCCTTGAGTCTTTGATGCCTTATCACACTGCTACGGCTTCCGCGTTGCTCAACTCGATGATGTCGGATAACAGAAGCCTCTATTGCTGGAATCCTGAAGGTAAACTTCCTTTTTTGTTTTTTTATGCGTTTTGTTTTGTTTCACGTTGATATTCAATTACTTGCTGTTTGGAGTGTAATGGATGAAAAAGCATCTATGAATGAGGAAATTGCTTCTAAACTTATCTCCCTTACCTAAGATATTGCTGGAATCCTGAAGGTGAACTTCCTTTTGTGTTTTTTTATGCGTTTATTACTTGCTGTTTGGTGTGTAATGGATGCAAAAGCATTTATGAATGAGGAAATTGCTTCTAAACTTATCTTCCTTAGCTGAGATATTGATTATTGTGACATTGATGTGTTTGGCGGTGGATTGGATACTGAATTCATTTGGTGCCATGTTTGATTTTGTTGGTCTCAAACTATATTGAAGTGTATATATACCAGGGGATCATTTCTAGCGATGGGTGTAATGAGATTGTTAACAAATTTTTAATAAGGGGAGAGATATAATGTTAAATACCATTAGGATTGAAATGTTATTGTAAAATATATTTATATGTCTACTCAATAAAAATAGATTGGTCTATTTTCCTTTTTGTAGGGGAAGACAAATAGATGATGAGGAGGAAATGAAAGATGGAGTCACTTGATTTTACACTTGTAGAAGCCGGTTTAGTGGAGTGAAATGAAATTGCTTGCTTCTTTGCAACACATAAACTATTTTTATTGAATAAGTTTTGTAATTCAGCTGCAGTTATTAAAGAAAGTGTACTTGCTGATTGGCTCTTTGCAACTGTGTGCTGACATTGATCTTGGTTGAAAACTTATAATACAATGTCAAACTTATTGAACACTGTTCTTACTATTTACTGTAATTCAGTAGTGAACTAGGGGTGAATATACGCCTGGCATTTAATCGACAGACTTGAGCTTAAATCTAGGTACATTTGATAAGTTAGGAATTCATTCTGTTAAAGATACATTTTTTTTTGTTGAATAAATACACATGTTGATGTGCATTTTTCTGAATGATAGACGGGGTGTTTCACTTCAGTTTGACTATATCTCATTAATTAGAGTCACAATCTGTGTCCTGGTATCAGTTCTTGCTATTATAATTTCAATAGAGACACACTATTTCATCTAGATGCTACCTAGGTTGCTTTTAGCATACCTGCTAAGATGTTCTTCTAAATTTTGAATGCTGATGAACAGTGAGTGTAACAAAAGTGCTGCAAGTTAACGTGTCTATATGTATATTTTAAAAACGTTGGATACGTGAGTAATTCATATTCACATCGATCACCTGTGTTATGAATTGTCAGATACACTAAACCTACTAGCTCTTGTTTAACCTATACATGAAAACTTAAAATTCATTCCTGTAGAGCTTGCTTTCACCTCATAATCAAATTATTATATAGCACCTCAAAATTTGGTTATGATGTTTGTTTGCTTTGCCGTATTAGAGTCTGAATTTGGACTTTTGAAGACCCATATTCTGATTTTTCTTCTTGTTCTTTTTTTGTTGCAAGACTTTTGAAGACCCTTGATTGGATGGATGGATGTGTTGTGCTCAGCGATCATATGAAAAATCAGAGTTAAGATTTTAGTTTCGACCAATGGTTCAGATACTTTCAACTGGTTACACCCTTGGGGTCACTAATGTGGAATTCAACTCAATAAGACAGCGGAAACACTTGCTCACCTTATGACAACAGTGACCTCTTTTCCTAGTTTCCTAGTTTCCCTTTTCTTGATTTTGGTTCTATGATATGTTTTATACAGATGATTCGTTTTTCTGCACCGCACGTCAGGTTATAATATTGAGGCTTTTGGATTTGGGCCAGATGCCCGGATTAGTTATATGTCTTTTGGGCCAGTACGGGCCCAAACGGGTTAAATATTTTATCACTGCGTAAAGCCCTATGCAGAGGTTTTCCAGGAAGAGCAGAGCCTCCTCGCCATGTCAACATTCGCAGCCACCAGATCCGCTTTCCGCTCCTCCGCCGCTCGCACCGCCGCCTCTAAGCTTTCCGGAGGAGTCAAGACTTCCCGCGCCTCCGCATTCTCCCTGCCTAAGACGAGCCCGATTTCGAATCGCATTTTTAGGTTCGTTTTTTTAAAATGGATTGAATTCAATTGTTGTTTTGATGCTTGTGGTGAATTGAATTGACTTGTAGTATATTTGATTTATTTAGGTCTCCGATCGAGATGAGCAGCGTATGTGTCCAGTCAATGATGCCCTATCACACTGCCACAGCTTCAGCTTTGTTGAATTCGATGCTCTCCGTCAACAAGAGCCTCTATGGCTGGAATCCTGATGGTAAAAATTCCTTCTTTTTTTTGTTTTGATTTTTGATTTTTGAATTCTGATTTATTTTCTTATGGGGTTTAATTGCTTGATGCTTGTTGCAATGAAATGCTAGTTTTGTCATTACTAGTGGATTAGGTTCAGCCGATTGACTAAAGTATTTGATTCCATTAGGGCTGGGACGTAACAGTAATGAATCTTAATTTGCAAATTCCTATGTTAGGTTCTTAAGCGCACCTGCTAAGGAGATGATCCGATCATTACTAGAAGGATTCAAAGTTTACACTAGAAGAGGTTTATGCTGCATCTCCTCAGTAACAGTAGATTTGGTTAGACATGAAGTGGCGACCAAGTTATTAATTCTCGTCTGGATGAATCGAATTACATTTTGGTTTTCGGCATACATCATTTTTCTTTAATAAGCTATGGTACCTGAATATTGGTTTTAAGTGAATAACCACACAACATGTGCTGTAACTTGAATTTGATTATTAAGCATCGCTCGAGTTTTTCTTCTCAGACTTTTGCGATACATATGATTTGCAATGTTTAATCATGTTTGTTTTATCTTAAATTACTGTAAGGATGTTTGCATGTGTCTATGTTTAATGGGACCGTGTAATTCCTCATAAGAGATTACTGATATGCTGCATTTAAACAGATTGTATCGATGATGTATAATGAATATCAAGAGGCTCAAGCAGCTTTAGGTACCTTCGCATCCTACAAGAAACAAATGATTAGTTAGGAACCAAGTCATTCGAGGCACATAATCCCCTTTAAATTGCTTGGTCACTAGCATGCTATCTTTTCCTTCGGTTGTTTCGAGTCCAGATTTCTTACTATATAAAAGTTTCAATCACTTTATTTTCCTTCCTGATACGGACTCTTCCTTGTTTAGGTAACTAGGGCTGTGACCTCGTGGATGACTTGGATATGAAGAATTCGCAATGGTTTTAGGTACCCTTTTAGTTTCAACTCTGAGGATTTTTAATGGTGTCTTGCTATAAATAACAAAAAAAATCATGTCCTGATATCTTGAGCCATTCTTTTGTTCTAAACATAATCATTATTTTTCGCGGCCTTCTGAATACCTTCTCCTTTTGCATTGTAGATAGATGAATGGCTGCAGCTCCCCTCCAACTTTGTTACCCTTAATTCCCCATCATCGGCATTATGTACAAGTTCTTCTCCAGCGGTGTTTGAGCGATTCTGACAATTCACACCATGTTTTTGACATGTTTCGGTTCCTGCACTTGTTTATCGAGAGATCGATAAGATCCCAATGTGAATTTTTTTCCTTATTGCTACTCATGTTTTCAGTTTGGAGAGAAACACTTAGTGCCTAATTTGGATTGTTTCAAATACTCAATTTATAAATTTAATTTATTATTTTTTAAATTTATAAATACAATATTAACACATGAGCTGAGACTGAAACCCTGTAATTTCGCTTTAAAATAAAGCCCAAGTTTGTCTCTGAGAACTCCACTAAACCCTAATCGATAGAATCCTCGTAGCCATGTCTGCCTTCGCCGCTGCCAGATCTGCTTACCGATCGGCCGGCGTTCGGAGTGCCGCATCGAAGCTATCAGGCGGGACGAAGCCTGCTCGGAGCTCCACATTTTCACTACCGAAGCAACGCCCGATTTCGCAGCGTATTTGCAGGTTCGTTTTTGAAGAAATGGACTGTTTTTCGATTCTGTTCCGATCGATTTAGAATTTTGTGACGTTGTTTTGTGTTGATTTTCTTGTTAGATTTCCGTTGGAGACGAGCAGTGTGTGCTTGGAGTCGATGATGCCGTACCACACTGCTACTGCATCGGCTCTGCTCAATTCTATGCTGTCTGTCAACCGAAGTTTGTATGGTTGGAATTCCGAAGGTGAATTTCCTTTTCTTTCCTTCGACTCTCTGTCTTGTAAAAATTTGAAATTGGTTTGAATGATGAATTAGACATCAAATTGCTGGCTGCTGTAATTGTTTATTGATGCATTTTGTGGGTTGGGGTGTGATTTGGAACTGTGATGGGTAGAAACCAGTGAGAGTAACACATTTCCCAATTGTTGTATGCTAGGTTCATAAGAGCACCTTGAAGTCGATGGCTGGGATTAGGATTTGAATTTGTCATAGAAGACGTTTATGCTGCAACTCCTCAGTAAAATAGACTGGTGTATGTTTCTTTTGTAGGGAAAGACGATACTAGCTGAAGAACTTGGAATGAAGGATGGAACATAATCACCCTTAAATGAAATAATGAACGTTGATGTGTCGAGCTTTAGTGTGAGCATTGCTCCAAATAGTTATTGGTAGCTTAGTTTTTTGCTGGTTATTAAGTTAAGTATTATTTGTCCAGTTCTTGGAATTTTATTTTATCTCACTGGAACAAGTAATTGAATTTTTACAACTGATGGGAATGCTTGAACTTCTCCTTCATTCTTTGGGTGACTAGCTGTTATGTTTGTGTATGTTAGTGGGACAATGTATGTTGAGGAATAGCAGCAGAATTTCAATGTAGTTTGACAATACTGATATGTTGTATTTAACCAGATTGCAATGATGATGTGTAATGAATATCGGAAGACTCAAGGCAAGAGTTAGGTACTTATGCGAATCATAAGCTGCAGCTATTTCAGTCTCGGTTCTTGCTTGCTTATTAGAAATGTAGAGAGGGCCAATAATCGTTCCTTGCCAGTTTTTATTAGCATGTAGTCTCTCTGTCCTTGCTTGTTGACGTAGCTGAAAAGTGAAAACCTCCTAAACGTTAAAAGTTTTGCTAAGACTCTACAGTTCCTCTGTAGGTTGATTTCAGACACGGCAATTCCCTTGATGAGTTCAACTTCTATTTGTTTAGGGGCACTAAGACTGTGACCATTTCTTTATAGCCAAATCTTCTAGTTGTCCTATGATTCTTATTTCTTGATTTCAGAGTTTTCCATGTCGTCTGATTGTCCTTTCGATTCCTGTTTCGTGATTTCAGAGATTGTTACCCGATTCTGAGTAATTGTTGTGGTTTTGTTGCATTGTAGATGGATGATTCTTTTTCCAGGCCAAGTTTGTTATTACCCATGGATTTCTAAGGGACTTTTATTGAAGTATTTTAGAGAGGATTTGTTGCAAGAATCACAGGATCTCAAGCATCCCTTTATTGACAACAGTGATGATAATTTGTTTAATATGAGATTGAAGCTCTTCATCTTTACAACATGCTTACATGTTCAGAGCCAGTTAAATTGTCTCATCATTCATCCATCTACTACCAAAGTCTTGATGCATCAATATAAATGATAATGGAACAAGGCCAACATTGAGTATAAAATCATTAACATTTCATAAGCTTGTACAAGTGCTGCAATACAATGTCTAGTAATTGTCAATAGAGCAACTTGTGTGAGAAAGGCCTCACGCTAAGATGACATCAATCGAGATAAGTAAGAGTAACCTGTGCTGTATATACTAATAACTCAAGGATCAACTTGATGACCCAATCACTCTGGACCGACATTCACCAACTCATACTCGATCAGTGACAGGTTGTTATCTTCCTTAACGACGAAGCTGGCTGGCTCAGTCACTTCTACACGTCCCCATTTGTCAACAGCTAGCCTCATAGACCCCTTGAACATGTCAATTTTGGCATTGCGAAGAATAATAGTGGCGCCTGGCTTCATCAAATCTACTGCAAAAGAGGGAAGATATTAGTGGAAATAGCTGTTACTCGGACAAAGATATATCAATTACTAAGTAGGACAAAGAGGCACGAACTCGGAAAATACAAGCACAAATTGACTCGTGACAAGTAGCAGAAAACACTAGAATGTGAATCAACGAATTTTGGGGTGAACAGAGCTTATGTATGCAATTTGACTCAAATCCGAGTTTATCCACTATTCAATAAGTGCAATTTCCACATGCCAACAGAGGCCAATAGTCATATTGGAGTAGTTAATTTAAGTAAATTAAGGAATGCGAATCTATACGTTTTCAGAAAACAAGTTTATACTGATGGTCATATCTAAGTAGCGGATACTCTTTTCTCATTGAAACATCATAAAACACTATACGAGAAGCTTACAAATCTCTCAAGCCGTGAAATGTTACCGCTACAGAATGCACACCCAGCAACAAGTCAAAATCAAATACGTAACACGCAATTAAACATACTCAATGAGGGATGGATACGATTTAGTACTCTAGTCATCAAATCTCAGTACTCTAGTCAGCATATCTCCACCGTCCAGTGACTCATTATACATAATAACAACTAGTGGAGGCACATGCAAAACTTTAATAAAGTCCCGACGATTAGCTAATAGATTATACTGCTAACATTCCCGGCAACACAAGTGACTCTTGTACTATTATCGAAAGTAAAATATTCGGAGTCATGTATATTCAAAACTGGAAAGCTAGATGACACCTTTCTATCTTTACATGACAAATTAGTCACAAACACAATGTATCTCAAAATATCGACTCAAAACACAATAGCTGACACACTAAACCATTTCAGTCTTTAGATCACCATAAAAATCATTAAAATGGGTCATTTAATCAGCCAAACTACCCACACATATACATACATAGATCGCCATAGATAAATTGAAATGTAGTTCAAAGATTAGTCAGAATCAAATTCTAGAAGTGGGATAAAAAAAAAAGCTATACAAATCAAAGATCTCAGAAAATAAATGTAAAACAATAAAAATAAAATAAAAAGATCATATAAAGTTGCTACCTTGATCATTCCTTGCGGTGAACAGAACCGACCCGGTCTCATCCCCAACAAGACACTCAGCGATCCGGCTCTGACGCAGGCTGGGCGACACCGCCTTCCCCTTCGGCAAAACAGTGTTGGCACTCAACAACTTAACTGTCAAAGTGTGCCCATTTGTCCCCGGCTTTAACTGATTCACCTTCGTAAACACCGGCTTTCTCTTCTTCACCACCTTCCCCGAATGCTGGCTTCCTCCGCTCGACGCCATTTCGAAAATCGATCGAAATTCCAAGCCCTAATTTTTCTCCCAAAACGATCCATCCCGAGATGAAACCGTCAAAGATCCTCCCCGACGCCGTTTTGCTCCTTTCCCATCATCCCCTTATTGGCCTGTTTTGGGCCAGATTGAGACCGCTGTTGGGCCTTTAAATGGGCTTAAACACGGAATATCTTCCGCATCTCTTAAACGTTGCCACGTGTCATCTTGTCAGCGATTCCCGGCCTGGTCAAAGAAGTCAACCTTACTACTGGGCCCGTTGGACCGATGACGGTGCTGAACTTGGGCTTTGTTGGCCCATGCATTAAATGTTCTGATTTAAATGTAAATTTATAAACTTAGAGGATGAAAGTATAATAAACAACTCGAATTGGACAGCTTAAACTACTACACTTGTCAATGGTTGTAATTTTAAAATGTAAGGAACCTAAATAAATATAACATAACTATAGGGGCCAAAATGAAAATATGAAACGTATAGGGGTTAAATTAAAATAAACTGGGCGCCGATTCATATGAACCAACCAAATAACATCAGTCAGTAGTTAAGCCGATGTTAGGCGCGGCTGCTTTAAATTCACCGTCCAATCTCCACATGCCACGCGTTCTATGTTTAACTGCCACGTGGCATTCTACTAATGGATGACTACTCGTAATCACAACTGCTCCGAACTGAGCGGTTCGGCAATAAACACCGGTCCAAATCAGTCGGTCGAACCGTGAGTTTGTTTCTCCGCCCCACCCCCTCACGCGCCTACAAAAATCTCAAACGTCGGATCAACACGAGTGAAAGCGAAATCAACGGCTCAGACGACGTGATGAGTTAATGCTCGTAGGCGGCTGCTGCTGTGACTGGTCAAACCCTGCGTTGACTGCCCTTTGTTATTTAACCAATCAAGCCATCGTCTTGTTTATCTCCATATTCATTCTTCTGATTCCTCTGCTTCTCCACACGCAAGAAAAGCTTCCGAATGGCGCCGATCTGGGAGAAGCCGACGAAGAAGGGGAAGGAGGTGCATTTCAGAGGAGTGAGGAAGCGGCCGTGGGGTAGGTACGCCGCCGAGATTCGAGATCCGGGGAAGAAAAGCAGAGTCTGGCTCGGCACGTTTGATACGGCGGAGGAAGCAGCGAAGGCTTACGACGCTGCGGCGAGAGAATTCCGAGGATCGAAAGCGAAAACCAACTTTCCACCACCGGAGCCCCAAACCAAAATCGTAACCGACCCCAACCATTTCAAGCTCGATCGCAGCCCCAGCCAGAGCAGCACCGTGGAATCAAGCTCCCCACCGCTCGATCTGAACCTCGGCCGCCGCCCATCAGATCCGATTACTCCTTTCGAAGTTGGGTTCCATCCACTGTCACCGTACAATCCGATTTCCCAGACACTCAACGGAAAGCAAAGTTTTTTTATGGCTTCGGGTTTTCGTTTCTCGAACCCATCTCCGATTCGGCCTCAACCCCGCCGTGCACCAACCCTGCCGTTCTTTTTCGAACCTCTTACGGCAAGCGATTCAAATGCCTCGTCGGTAACCGATATGGGTATGAGCGAGGACGATGTAAAGCCGATGAGAGGAGGACTGGGCTTAGATCTGAACCTGCCTCCGACTGAGCTTTAGCATGATGATCCGATTTATTGTAGTTTTCTTCGTCAATATCTGAATCGTGGAAATATAGGAAATTAGTAGAAAATATGATCACCGGCGGTGTAGTTTTCCGATCGTAAAAAGTCTGTCATTTATCTTTCTGTAATATTTCAGTGGATTAGATCTACTGGTTTAAGAACAGAGCTTGTTTGCAGGGTTCGATTTTTTCTTCCGAGTTTTTGTTCCTTGCAATCGGAAACTGCCAATTTCTCCGGGACGGTAACGCTTCTGTATGCACGTGTGCGGCTCTGTTGTCTGCTATGGTAAGAAACTAAACACGTGTGCAGCTCTGTGGCCTGTTAATGTAATACGTTGTCGTTTTTGGGATTGAGCTGCTTGATAAAACGCAGACAACGTATGACGTGTCGGTTATGAATCAGACAACAATCCCGCAGGACGGCGTCGGTTGAACGCTTTTTAGGGTTTTGTTTTTTTTGTTTGGGCCGCCCAGGACCACACTTCCTCTTAAGACGCTCCTTCCACGTGTCACCTTACTCAGAGCTTAATGTTAATTTAAACGTCGCCGTTTACGGCAGCAGTTTGATAACGCAACACAGTCACTCACTTTTGTAAAGTTGACTCCCGTTGACCAGTTACTGAAGAAAACTGAGGTCATTGTGGATGAGATTCGATAGAGTTGAAGGTCGAGAAGGAAAAGATCTGATCTGGGTTTGTTGAGTGATCTTTGAAGTGTAAAGTTACACGTGAAACGGTGGCGTTGGTAGTGTGTATCAGTTTCTGTTCTTAAGGTGGCTCTGAGCTCCTCTGTTTTGGCATAGTCTGGAATTCTCTGTATTGAAGTTTGCAGCTTCATATCTGTGTCTGTGTTTTAGAACTGGTCAAGAATCTCAGACTGCAACATAGATGACCACTCAATATGTGCGTGTCATCATCATCATCATCATCTTCTTATGCACTTCTTCGATCGTCATTCAATGCAGCAAAGCAGGTGAATTGATGTTTAAACTGGGGATCTGACATTACTACCATGATTCATAAAGTATAACAGAGCTTGTTAAATGCAGTAGATACGTACAATCAGAGCAGAGAGAAACTAAGGTAGAAAAGTTTTTAAAAACGACAGCGTTTTGGTGGTTAAGTAGGTAGTTGGGCCAGGTCACATCCAGGGCGGTGGCAGCTCGTTGAGATCGATTGGCAAGCCACGCGGCTTGACATCCTTCAAGAGTTCTGACGACTTTGACAATGACGATGACGTGTCCAAACCACAACAACCGGGCGGAAGCAAGTCTTTAGTGAGGAATTCCCTGAAGGTAAGATTCAGGCGGTGATGAGCGACAGCAGCCCATGTAAGGTGGTGAAGGTTCTGGGTGTGGAGGTTGAGATCGAGAGAGAGAGTCGGCTGAGGCGGAGGGAAGTTGGTCTTGGCTCTAAGTCCTCGGAGAGACCGAGCTGCTTTGTCGTACGCTAAAGCAGCTTCCTCAGGAGTGTCGAACGTGCCTAGCCAGACTCTAATCTTCTTCCACGGGTCGCGTATCTCCGCCGCGTACCGACCCCATGGCCGCTTCCTCACACCTCTGTACCGGCCCTCGCCTCCACTCCTCGCCCCCATCATTACCACAGCAGCAGCAACAAAATCAACCCCGACCCGCTCTTATCTCACTAACGTTGTTGCTGGTCGGCTATAAACTGAAATAAGAGTCAGCAGAGCAAGAAACAAGAAACTACACGCAGGTGAATAAAAACAGAGCGACGAGCGGGACCCGTTGGACCTTTCCGTTACCTTGTCAAAACGACATCGTTTAGGATCTGAAGGGAAGCTGAGTCACAGAAGCGCCGCCTGAGCAGACCTGTGGCTTGATGCTGTACTGCTGAAGTGGTGTAACGTTGACCAGACGAGGACTTGCGCGGCTGACGTAAGCAAAAGCGAGTTGTGTTGCAGCGACAGCTAGAAAGAGAGCTAGGAGTGAGTAGCAGGTGGCGCCAACCGGTAACCATTCGAGTCAAAGGTGGTCTTGTTGTGTCAGAGCGTGGGTGGACCATGCAAGTAGAAAAAGTAATGTAGAGAGAGGGAGTGGGTGGTGATTGGATGAGACACTTTTTGTAAAGGCAGTGGTTGCTGTCAGCGGCTGCAGTTGCGCACCACCACGTCCACGTGGGGCGAGGCCAGACGTGGCGTGCGTCAGTTGTTAGAGACAGTTGGAGTTGGGAATGGGTGTGATCTTTTTCAAATCTTTCTGGGTTTTGTATGAGAGGACGTTACATTAAAATTTACAGGGAAGATGCTTAAGCTGATGAATCTAGAGCCAAGTGACCTGAGTTTCTAGCGGAGAACTTCCTAGACTAGACCAGTTGAGCTCATGCACACTTTCAGGCTTGAATGAGTTGCTGTGAAATGGTGCTAGAGACATGTCATGAGAGGAGACTTGGGCCATTTTCAGCAGCCGTCTGTGTATTGTTGTGGCCGTGATGGTGGTGGTGGTGGTTGTGGTGGTCTTGAGGATGGTGTCTGGCCATTTGAACAGTTGAGAAGTGTGTCCTGGCCTTGGCGTAGGGGGCGTCCCTCGCTGAACAGAACAGGAGTCAGATACTAGGAAAATTAGAAACCTACGGAGGACATGAAACATGTGTTTTTGACGTCACCTGTAATCCGCTGAGCTCTAAGAATATTTTGCCGTCTTTTCCACCAGCAAGTTATGAAAATGGCAATGAGTAAAAGTGCAACAAGGGAACCTATGGCGACCCCAATCTTCTGCCCAACCGAAAGATGAGGGCCGCAAGTAGGCAGGCCAGGGATGCCGCACAAGCCTGAATTGTCTGTAAAACTGGAGAAACGGAACAATGAGGGCTCCCCGTCAGAAAACAATCTATCCAGTTCTTAACTCGTATAAGTGAAGACTTACTTAAAGCTAGCTCCATGTAAAAGCAATCCTCCCACCGCGGCGGGCACTCTTCCAGATAGTGAATTTCCATTAAGAGACCTGCATCAGAGCCAAGTGGTTAAGACACTCTCCTTAACCTTCTCGACAGTGTTTTGAGTGATATCAGTTAGAAGGATCTTACAATCTCTTCAGGTTTCGCAATTGTCCTAGACTTTCAGGAATTGAGCCGTTGAAGGAATTAAATGAGAGGTCCCTGCTCAATAACATAGATGGTGGACAGCCATAAACATTCGGAATATAACCGTATGAGATTTATGATATTAGAATTCTTAGACAGTTGCAACAGAATACGATGATGTTTGCCAAACTAAATATAAATGTGCAAGTTCTACAAGTTAACATGAATAAGCAAAAAAACAAACTAAAAATAGTATTAAGAACAGGGAAGAGAACAGCATATAAAGTAGCTTGCATGGAGATAAATGGAAAATTTGTGGCGCAAAACAGCTAGGAAACTCATTTGATGAGATCTACGAACATCATCATATGCTGGGAGAATACTAAATAAAGCAAAATACTGAATGTGTTACTCACAGTATCTCCAAGCTTGTTATGTTTCCAATTGAGGATGGAATTGGTCCGCCAATGCTGTTCCCACCCAAATTTCTGTGATAATCAAGACAAACTATGTTAACCTTTCTGAGATGGTGCAGTGCTTATTTCTTGTAGAGATTGTATTTTTCGCGATTTAGTAATATTTTCTGAGGAAAGAAATGTATCCAGTGGAGAAAGGGGTAGCAAGCAAGCACTGAAGCCAGTATATGAAAAGTACACTTACAGGCTCTGTAAGTGATGCAATTTGGATGTATCATTTGGTAGGAAACCACTTAAGCCTTGGCTGTCCAAGTCGCTGGAAATGATTAAGCCAAATGTTAGTAATAGATTGCAGAGTGCTATGCCTTAATTAACAGTACAATCTTATAGTTGTTGAAATTTTCGTATGTCCCATAGTTATCCATAACGAAACCTAAAAGATAATAAATACTAAGGACACGGAGCTCAGTAATACAAACTCAAAGTACATTACATGAGACAGTCCGCGAGAGTACCGACATGACGAAACTACAAAAGATAAATATAGAAAGATGCCAGCAGCAAAGAAAATTAGAGTACCTAAGCAGCTACCAACTGGTAACACAACTAATTCATCGATATGACCAAACGAATATTCGCGCATGGTCTTTAAGAGGAGCGTGAACTTACAGTCCATCAATGACCCATCTGTTGAGGTTCCTGTCAAGTTGGCAATCTGCTCCGGTCCATGGGTGTTGCTGTGGAACACATGGATCCCCATTCCACCCAAAACGAGAAGGAAGTGCCAAAGCCTTCTTTAAAGACTGCAAACCCCTAACTGTGGCATTTAATAATAAACAAACAGGCAATGTTAGAAACAGCATAGAAGGAGGCAAATTCAATTACACTTCAAGTGACTTGTTACGATTTAAACAAAAAAAATATTAAGGACCGAAGGACTAGGTAAAAACAAAGTAAAGTAATATTAAATCCCTTAAAGAAACAATCAACTATGCTTTATCAGATTGCATTAATACAAAGCGCAAATAAAAAGTCTTATCAGATGATAAGTACATGAGTGTTTACCTTCATCGACCAAAGTTTTTGATTCAGCGTTAATAATTTCAAAGACCTCTATAGCATTGATAATTGCATTTCCTTTTGTTGGCTGCAGTGTTATAACCAGTGCCCTCCCACTTACCACAACGGTTGTGTTAAGTACCATAGCAGTGTAAGGACCTCCAGTCATCTTAACAACATCAACATTGGGAAATGCAATATCCCCATTTATAATAATATCGAACACCCTTTGCCCGGCGCCAGTTATAGATTGTTCAATCTCCGCGAAGTGCAGCCATACTGAGTAGTTTTTATTAGGATCTACATCTAACGAATATTCCAAGTCTGGCTTACTATCCGTACCAACGACTGCAGTCTGATATAGAGCTTCAGGATAAAAATTTGGTGCAACGGAGGCATTTTTTATGGCAGTTTTGACTTTTAAAGCACTATCAGCGCTCTGGAGAAAAGTTGTAATATAGTTCCAGAATCTATCCCCACCCCAATGATCACCGGCATAGTCTACATCAAATTTTGACTTGTCGTCGCCACAGCTTAGTCTTTCAGCAGCTCTTAGCATTGTTCCTTCTCCCCAATTAGGACCGAAATAATAAGCTTTGTTATCAACTTGAAGAATTTCAATCGCAACAATTGCTGGATCCCCATGACCAGTGCTGTGAAAACAAATTGAAGCAGTACCATCATTAAGTACTGCAATGGCCTCGCAAAATGACTCCTCATCATGGTTAGTCCAACCAGATTTTAGAGAACATATCTGTGTCCCTTCAACAGATACATCAAATAGTGGTTCATTATTCTCAACGTCCAGTTCGGGAACTAAGCCAAAGAAGATCCTAACCAAATAATGCCCCTCAGGCACCCTAATGATATTATAACAATTCTCAGGACCCGATGACATGGGGAAGTAGCGAAGGGTCTGCAGTTTTGGAGTAATGAAACTAGGTAAGGTAGCATTAGTAGGAACACCTCCAGTGTACGCAAAATCCTTATACCACATTGTCTTTGTAGGAGAAGTAACCACATTTTCCCGAGCTCCACAACTTATCCGCATTGCATATGGGGCTGCCCAAAATAAGAAAACATTACTAACCAAAATGATAAACCTGTAAAACTAATGGAAAATCATCACTTACATCAATCCCTATTCCACCTCATCACCCCTTCAACTACCGCCTTTTCAAGTACGATAAATCCGTACAAACAGAAAATTTCTCTGAAGACATACTAAACATTATAGAACAACGAAAATCCCAATTTGGCTTGGCTATTTCCCATCTCACGTCCTAATAGCCAAATGGCGCCAACCATACATTAAGCAACTGCACTTGCACACAACATCATATTGAAAATTTATTCTCATCGGCACAGAAAACACACATTTCCAAACCCCTAAAACCCAATCCAACGACCCAATATCCCAATCCAACTCCAATTCCCCAATCCACCCAAGCAACCAAAAACACAGCCCAGCAGCTAAAAAAACACCTCTCCAAACTCAATCCTAATCAACCAATCACCTCCGATCCACCCTATCAACAACTCAAGACTAGATCAACCCCCAACACCAATCGCACCAACACATCACGCACTCAAAATCAACGCCCCAGCTTCTCCGCTACGACTTACCGGATCCAGCAGCAGGACCGGGTACAGCATCTGCTAGCAGAGCAATGACTAGTGAGAGCCGCAGCAGCAGAAGCACACGCTTCGACATCCCACCGGATTCTCAACCTTAAAACTCTCTCCAACTTTTTTTCCGGAAGAGAGTGCGCGTGAAGACGTCCCGACGTGTTCCCATTCGTCATATATATTTCATTTATTTTTAAATATTTATTTATTCCATTTCATTTGATCCGTAATCCTTTAAATAATTCTTTGCTCATTTGCCAAGTATAAGTAATTATCATGCCCTAAGGATTGTTACGTGCGACGCAACAATATTTTAATATTGATATATTTTAATACGACATAATTTTATATTTCCGAATAAAATTACTTAAAATTGTATTATTTTTAAGATTGTTATATTTGAATTGATTGTATCGAATCTGAATTCATTCGAACCATATTATTAGAAAATGAAATATGAGTTAAAATTTATCAAAATTAAATCAAAGAAACAAAGAAAACAATGTCTTAACTACAAAATTATAAACATACTAAATTCATAATTGAAAATAGTGTAAAGTTTTATTATTTGACAAAAATTTAAATTGGTATTTAGTTGTATTTAATTTAAATAGGATTTAAGCACTTCCCGATGAAAATGTGAAGTTAGGATGGGGACTAGTGGTTGGAATTTCGTTAGACTTGATTTGGCTTATTGTTGACTTTTAGAGTCATAAAGTGGTTGAAGTTACTTTTTATTGAAAATAAATTTTGTAATTAGCCATGAATTTATGCGCAATTGTTGGGTCTTCGTGTCCTGAGCTGGATGCAACGTTAACGTAATTGGGCTTTGGGCCGATTTTGATAAATATAACACAAGTCGGCCCAAATGGTGCGGCTTGATAAGTGCGTCCCAACATGATAAGCAAGTTTTGAGTTATTTTGTTGCAGGCCTTGACCTGAAATCCTGTATTTTGAACCAACCATCTATTTCGATGACTTTGAAGCTAACTTATTGACCTCTAATCCTTAGCTTCACCCCAAGTCACATAGGAGCCGACAGCTATGCTTCTCATTGTAATTCCCATCAACAACCTTAACCCCCAAAATAGAATTTAACTCTGGTCCATGGCATAGCACTATAAACACTTGAAAAACATCCTCAGTTGCACCAACATCTGACTCACGTAGCTCTCTTGCTTGCTTGCGCCACTCTCCTACATCAAAGGAGAAAAATAAACATCTTAGCAAGGTGTGTCTTGACCAAGACACAGCATACTCCATCTCATTCTCTGGCCAGGTCTGAGTCCAACAACAAAACAAGTCAGCTAATAGCCATGTGTCGTATAACATCAAGACTGATTTCCTATATGGTACCCAGACAAGGCTGGGCCATTTTGACTCATCAAAGCATCAGCTGATCAAACCGGTTTCCTACAACAATCTGGCTGTGCTCCTGCCACATTCTGAAAGCAGTGGCCGCAGAGTGACGAGTCCCAAGAGGTCTGATGGCGGAGGAGATGGGAAAGAACATAAGGGAGGCAAGCCTGGGAGTCAGATGTGAAGAAGAAGAGTGTTTTCAAGTCTATTTTTGAGCCATGCAGTTGAACCTTCCGCCACCAATGACCAAAACCCATCTGGTGGAAGAAAACTGAGCTCACATTGAAGATGAAATCTTACCACTCATTTTACCTGCGCATTTTCCTGTCACAAGAAATCATTGTTACCAACAAAAATAATCAAAATTCGATTTACACAATCAACAATTCCAAAGCAACTTTCATTTAAATGAACATAAAAGAAAATAGAGGGTCATAGAGAATAGTGAAACACAGAGTCTCATAGCACACATGTAACCAGATTTAAACATGAAGCCTGCACAGACGATAAAAGAATCTCCTAGGGTATGGGTGGACATACTGGCATACTTATATAATAGATAAAATGTATATATGGAATTGGTAGAAATACTAGCATGGCCGGGTCATATGCGAGGACTCTGATAAGAAAAAAGTATGCAAGTAGAGAGTTATTTTAGGTAGCAAGACATTTCAATCCTCACTCAGCTTCCCCAGCCTCCAATTTCTTCTTCCTATAAGCAAGCAGCTGAGGATGAGAAACACACCCAAAAAAAAGTAATGAGAACCTGGTTATATTACAGCTTTACACCACAACAACGGTAACCAGATTCACTATTATTATTCTCTGTACATGCATATAATCCACATGCTGCAAGCTGTATTCTAGCATGAGTAACTAAAGATTATTGAAACAATTACCATATGGGTTGCACAAGTATTGCATATGTCCTTGAGGCGCCCCATGGTCTCTTGAAAATCTACAACTTGCATATCTTCCCTCAATGGTAACTTGATACTGGAGTTGGGCACTGGATTGTGGGAGTCAGATTTCAAAGCGGACTCTTTTACTACAAGTAGTTCTATCTCACTGGGCTGCATTCTGGTCTGGTAAGCAACATACTGAAGAGAGCAACAATCCAATGTTAGATTGCAGTGAGAATAGGAACTAAGATCCATAATGCAGAATAATAAGCCCAGGGCAGCAAACACAATACCTGACACAAGTCTCCAACAGTCTGGTTAGGCTTGCAAGAAAGATAGGGCCTCTGTAAAGTAGGCACAGTTTGTTCATCGAAAGAGACAAGCAAGAGGTCCAGATCCTGCTCAAATATAAACAAGAGTAATGACAATCAATAGAAGTAACTTCCAAGTTGGGATCGCATTATTAAGCCAACATGAAAATCTTAATCTGATACAGACACCCTTTAGTTCAGGGGATTGAATTGAATTGCAGGTAAAGTTGCAATATTGAAACAGGTAAACCATCACACTACAGAATTGTATGCGGTAACCAAATAAACAGTCTCAATAGCTTGCATTTAAATAATGCTCTAAGAATTTGTATTCATTACCTCATCATTGTTTTCTCCCAAGTGCCGGAAATGATCAACCAACTTATGGATCCGGGTATTTCGAGCATTCTTACCATTTCCACCACTTCTATTATTACTCCGAAGACCGCTTTGTCCCCATGCCAGCCTATCTGAGCCAGTACCAAGAGCAACAGAGGCTAGCACAGGCTCTCTGGTGATTTCTATATCATTGTTACTACCTCCATCTGGGTTAAAACCAGCAGAAGATGGTTGAGAATATCGACATCCCGTCCATCTCTTCGGCCTTCTGGATCTGACATCTGGCTCATCAGCAGAAGACTCCTTGGCTCCTTCATTGCCATTGGTATCCTCAGAGTCCTCAGATACTTGCTGCTCAGTTGCTCGATACTTTTTTCTTCTATTTGATCTCCTTGCATATACAGCAGCAGCTCTGGCTGTTTGCTTCTTCTTTCCCAGGGCCTCATTTTGCCGTCGGACTGTCTCAGCAATAGACGCTTGTATCTACTCATTCAATTAACAATACAGTCATAGGTACTTAAATGAACTATGCAGATAATGCACATATCACTTCTAATGTCTGCCTGTGTTCATGTTTCATGCTAATACTAAACAAAACACCCAACATCAAATTATGTTGGTCTCATTACCAACATAATAATAGAAGCATACATCTACATCTAACCTGCTTGTTGCGCATTTCCTCCTCTTCATGAAATGCCAGTTCCTGTAACCTCAGTTTCATAAAGGTCCCGTTAGATGAGAGAAATCAGTATACATTGTATCGAAGATTGAGATTGATGTACAAAGTTTAACTCATTTATCATACCTCTTCCTCGTACTTGTCTATATCAGGGTATAAGATCGAGATTAATGTATCAAAGATTGGATCATCCCTCAAAGAACGGCGACTAGCACAATGAGTTCGGCAAGCAGGGCACTCATTATTCCTGCCAAATTTGATTAAATAACTTACATCATATATCAAACCACAAAAAAAATACAGCTTACAAATTGAAAAGCAAGGTGCCAACACAAAATTTAACAGTACACTGCCCAACTGTCATTTCTCACCTGACGCAATACATATTCATATGTTTTTTGAAAGTACACTGATCAATTTGATAACATACCCAAGCCGCATCGATTTATCTATACACTCCCGGCAAAAGCGATGCAGGCATTCCATCACAGTTCTAGTCTTCCGTATAATTCCTGTGGTGAACACAGATACAAGTAGGAATTGATATTTGTAAACACCTAATGATTTCATTGAGCAAATTACAAATACAAGTGACATGTGGGAGGAACCTGCTTGAAACACCATACGACAGATTATGAGGATGAAAACGCTATGTTGAATCAAATCAATTAGTACCTTACTACCTTCCCCAATTAAACTCCAAAGTCTGTCACAAAGTGGATCAGAATGACAACTGCTACCACCACTTCATGTTGTGAATATAAGTTTGGTGATTAACGTGTCCAGAAAAGATGTTAACTATTCATTTTAAAGGGCATCAGATTAATTGATCCTCACCTAAACCTAGCAGGACACTATAGCAGGACACTATAGCAGGACGAGAGTATTGATTTCCAATTATTTTGAACAATATGACTACACCATTAATCAGTCAAGACCTGGCAATGTGGCCGCTGGAAACATGTTTGAGGTCAACGTTAGAAATACGAATAAACTCAACTTCTGATAAGAAGAACATCAGTAGCGAATGTCATACCTAAGCAGATAGGACACTGTACCTCCTTCCGTGTTTCTGGTAAATTTACATCCACCAACCTACACAGAATGTATAGTAAGTTTCCATGGCCAGATGAGTATTACAAAATATGATAAGATTAAGTGCTCAATAACACGAAAATATTACTTGTGCTTGAAAGCATCTTAACATTTACCGTCAAAGTACAAGCTTCTCTGCCTAACAGTTACATTACAAGCTCATAAGATATGAGTGATTACATAATAAGACCAGGAATTAATCTTTGAGTTTTCAGGCCATCCCTTCATTCAACCCAAGAAACTTACAATCTATTTATACAAGTTCCGGCCTTCCTTAAAGGTTATTTGTGGGTTGACCTGGAAAACGGTTGTTCCCATATATAAAGTAATAAAAAAATGAAGAATCAGAGAAGGAAAACCACACGCCATCATGAAAAATAAAACCTAGAACCGGAACTATCTCATCCAACAACTCGTAGAAGGTAAAAACTGATATTTGAACACTATCATCACAGATAAATTAATAATGGTAACACAATTAATAATTAACTGTCATAAGTAACTGTACGAACACCAACAAATATTTACCAAATAGAAGCTACCTCGGACAAACAAAAAAATAGACTCCCTACCAACAAAACAAATGATATAACTGATGTCAAACATCTCTAATATGGATGAAACTGCGAAGCATGGGAAATGAAATGTCCATAACAAGGGCTATTATCCACAAAATTTGTATCAAATAATGGACAATGGACATCTCAACTCTCTAGGTAAGCTGATTTATAATGCTGTCCACAAGGCACAGTTAGGCTGAATCAGTTGATATCACTCAATGTTTCAATCCCGTCAACTGTGAGCATACAAGCTAGAGGAATATATGAAACAATGACCTGCTTCACCCTAGAAGCCCCGAGAAACAAAGCTAAAGACACTATTCATGCACAACACTGATCGCAATTCGCACCTACACAAGCATCAACACGATGCAATAAATCGCACAAAGAGAGAGTTCCCGAATCCATATTCCCAGCCAAAAGCTCCGTCACTGCAAATATACTCGTAAATACTATACACAGCAGTGAAGCAAAAACCAGAAGAAGATCCCATCCACAGCGAAACATCTCGAATCAATCAGCCACGAAATCAAAAACTAGAAAAAAGTGAAAAAGGAGAAGAGAACGAAACTACGTACTCAGACGTCTCCTCCTCGCTGCTCGGCGAATCACTTCGCTCCAATTCTACAAAGAAAACAAAACGTCGTCAAACCACACACCAGATTATCCACGAAATGCATCAAAACAAAACCACACTCAGTCGGAATCAGCGAGCAAACTCGCGTTCTTCGCCGCATCACAGAAAACGACGACTCACCGTTGACGTCCGGTAGCAAATCCTCTTCCTCATCCTGCTGAGGATCTTCCTCATACAGATCGCGCGGCCGCTTCTGCGCTGGCATTGCCGATGCTGCAGACACGAAACCTCACGATGCAGAGACGGTTTTCTCTCCCACAACGCTGTTGCTACCGATGCAGCTACTTCGGCAGCGGCGAAGCCTTCGTATGTCTCCGGAGCTACCACTTCAGCGGCGACGGTCGGAATGAGGAGCAGCCATGAAGACGATGATTATGGGTAGAGCGATGCTGGAGGAATCGCGCGATGTGGAGAGGCGAAGAAGCTTTCCTCTTGTGGTCTTGTTTCCTATTTACTTTTAATTTCTAATTATTTTATTTGAATAATCAACGGTGGAGATTGACCTTTTGATGATCCGACGCCTCAAACAGTGCCACGTGTACTCTACCATCCATTCTGGTGCCTCCGGGATCATCGGTCGTATCCTAATTTACGTATTTATCCCTCTCGATGCACAGACTGGCTCGGGTCAGTTCGGAAGATGGGAGTGTTCGGCAGAGCCAATTTGGTCATTGACATATAATGTCTTAACTAACAAATGGTTAAGGCTGATTAGTATCATTGTGTTATCGTTTTCAGCTTTATCACAATCAAACGGCACCGTTTTAAATGGGCCGCTGAAAATCTGAGACCCAATATCAATGCGTACATTGTTGGGCCAACAAAACAGGCCCAACGTTCCTTCATTATCTTGAGTTTGGATTAGGGCTTCACTGGGCCCAATATGTGGTTTACAGTTAACGTGAGAGGATGTAGAGATGCGACGTCGTATTAGTATATTTAACTGGGGCAGCAGCCTGGAATAAAGCAATGTTACTGGTTGAAGTTATAAAACGACGCCGTGAGGAGCAAATCATGAATGTCTAAATCTAATTCTGTGTCAAAATGTGTGCTAGGATGTAACTAGGGCCGGAGCCTCATTTCCAGAGCTTTACACGGCCATCATGGCTGGCAGAGGCGATGATGTCGGTGCTGATGGAGCATGTGAGTCCAGCAACATAGGATTCATGAGCCCGGACGACCAGAGTTCTCGCACTTTGCATGGGATTCCAAATCTCTATATTCTGCGCAATGGATATATAGTTAAAGATTTATCAGAGCGTAGTCTAGCGGCAAAAGAGACGTCAAAAATTCCTGCGACTAGGGTTTGTTTTTTGATGGGACTTGAGCAATGACTCTTGTTGGGATTTGCAGTAGAATATGAAGAAAAAAATCTAATTAAAGAAAGATGAGACAAGGGACTCAATCGAAGTTGGTGATACCTTGTCGGAGGCGAGGATGACAACATGGGAAATCCCAGGATGGAATATGCAGGACTTGAAGTTTTGACCAGGCTCTGCCGTCAGCTTGTGCGCGGTGGTGCACCAGTTGGACACCGACCAGATATGGGCACTCTCCTGGCTGGAACTGGCTAGGTACCTCCCGCTAGAGTCCCAGCTGACGCATTCCACTGGCCGAATATGACCCTGCAAGGACTCAAGAAAATAAGTTTAAGTTACTCAACTGATGCTCCCCCGTGAGGGTTTATGATTTTGTGTAACTTGACCTTCAAGCAATGCATGACGTTGCCCGTTTCGCTATCCAGGATGTTTATAGTGTTGCCCGACACGGCTGCGATGTACTTCCCTTTCTGGGTCTGGAACCGGACTTGCTGGGAGGCGCCCTGGTGAAGAAAAACATCAGTGCCGGGGTAGTAGATTTATTAAGTTTCATCAAGGCTAGTTTTGGAGACCTTGGTGGCGAACAGACAAGTACTGTTGGTGAGGTTCCAGAAGCGAATCTCCCTGGCAGCATCACAGGAGCACAAGATGCCGATCTGAGCTGGATGGAAGTCCAGTGACGTCACGTTGGCAGCATGTCCGGTCAGATGAGCCAACGCTTTCTCCGGCTGCAGAAACATCATTGAACAACCAGGTTCAGAAACTGCTAAACAATACAATGTAGAACTCCAGCAAGCTCAGTAATAAGTACCTTGGTGGCATCCCAGATGCGGATGGTTTTGTCAAATGAGGCGGAGGCGAAGATGGGTGAGTTGGGTTTGAATCGAATATCGATTATGGCCTCATCGTGATGCTCCTCGCTTACTTGGCATTCAAAGCTCGCCATGTTCCATACAATGACCTTTCTGCCAGCTCCGGCGCAGGCCAAGTACTTGCCGGTGCTGGAGAAATGGCAGCACCAGAGCTCCGACAAGTTTGATTCCAGGCAGGCCTCTTGCTTGAGCTCCAAGCCACCTGTTGTGCAAGTTGTCAGAACATGTTCCATATGCAGCATGGAAGCTGCATTCATGATCAAGAAAGTTGAAGTGAGTTTTGAGGACAGGAGCTTACCTTCACCTCTGACTTGGATCAACTGAGAGGGCTCCGATTGTGGCGGCGGAGCAGCCGGGGAAGTATAATTCAGGTATTCTCCGACATCTGTGTCATCATCCTCCTCTCTGTGCTCCTCCCCATTCTCATCAGCTTTCTCCATGTTTGTGTTCTCTAGAGCTGAGCTCACCTCTTCATTTTTCTCAGTTCTTGAATTACTTGGCTCGTGGGTCCCATGGCTGACAACGGCAGGAGCAGTACTAGGCTGTCCGAGAGCCTCGGTGTTCGCACCGTCGCCAGCAATGATTGGGGTAGAGCTCTGAACAGGTGTCATCACAGCCTGTCCTTGACTGAACTGGTTACTAGTACTCGAGCTAGGCGATACCGCCATGCCCAGATTAGCAGCATTCTGAGCATCAGAGTTCCAATTTGAGGATGAAGATAACATTCCCTGATAAGTACTCAGAAGAGGTCCATAGCTTGTCGCCTGACTTATCAAGCCAAGGCTAGAGGGCACCGAGTATCCGCCGGCACCATTAGAATTCACTCTAGACGACGAAGCCGAGGCATAGGTGGTTCCATGAGCTGAAAAAGGCCAAAGTCTGGAAAATCCTACCATCTGATTCTGACCCTGCATTCGAGCCGGAGACATGCCCAAATATCCCTGACAGAAAAAACACAAATTCCACAGGAAAGTAAGAACAAGGATCAGATGTATGTAGACTCAAAGTACTTGTAGGTGATGGATACTCAACCGGAGGAGGAGGAGGCATTAATGCGGTGGCAGGCCTCGCATTAGCTCCCATTCTCGATGATGATCCTGCAAGACCAGAAATGACTCAGACAGCTGAATAAGTTGCACAAGGTAAGAAATAAGAGAAGCTGAGAAGCCTGAACCTGTAGACAGTGCCTGAAGTTGACTTCTTGGTCTTCTTCTTCCTCTTGGTGCCTCCACGTCTATTGGGTCATCAGAACTCCCTCCTCGCCTCCCTCCCTGCGCAGAAAACCAGTTTTGAGAGCAAATCAGGTAAAGAACGAAAGAAGGGAAAACTATGCAGTGCAAGGCTGCACACCCTTCTTGAAGGCCTAGGCTGCTGAATCTGCACAGGTCTTACAGAGTTCACATTCCTGCAACACATCGAAAAATTACATCAGGATGGAAAAAAGTGAAATGAAACATGAAACTCATAAACCTGGTCAGATCAGATTCAAGTTCTTATCAGGTCTGATACCAGGGTGTAAGGACCACAGCATTCGAGGAACCAGGTAACTGAAAGTTAAGATCAGGAGCTTGTTCAAGAGCCCACCAGACCGGAGGAGTGGCCCCAGTACTACTGACTTGCACTGAACCATTTGGATGAGACTGAACCGGAGGAAGGATGGCACCAGCACCACTGACTATTACAGACCGAGCTGGAGGGGTGCCACTGGTTCCGGGGAGTAATGTTGAACCGTCCAGAGTCGGCGGCCAAGCTTGGTGGATGGATCCAATGCGGCTGACTGGCGGCATTGGGTCTGGCTCCCGGAGAAAAGGCGGAAGAGGTGGCAAGTCATTCATTGATAAAGCCTGGCCAACCTGTGCAGCAGAGATGCAATGAAATTTATAACACAAAGGGAAAATTACCAAAAATAACTTTGACAATAAAAATTTTGAAAATTTTATGGGCCGTGAATTTCAGGCCCAATAGGATGAATGGGCTGTGAAATACTGGCCCAAATTGGGACAGGGAGGGGAGGGATGGAATCTAGCAAAGTCACCTGAGAAAACAGTGCTGTCTGATTCCCTGGTGCAGCATTTAGCCTAGCAGTGAATGAGTCATAAAAGATGGCCCACCAGTCAAACAAAAAGTCCCCAGGAGAGTCAGCGAGTGAGGCTGCAATTGGGATCATAAAAAAAGGAAGTCAAGCAAGACTGAGGGTTTTAAGGAGTAAAATGAATGAAAAACGAGGAGAGGAATGGGAATTATTACAGGTTCTGATGTCCCCGATTTGTGCCTCTTGCCTGAAGATCTGCGCAGATGTGTGCAAGTTCCTTTTGAGAAGGTACTCATACAGATAAGCATCAAATCTGAAAATACCCGATAAAAAGAGGAAACAATTGAGAATTTGAAAGGAAAAATTAAATGAATAGAAAGGAATGATGAAAAAAATGATGGATGTGAAGACTGACACTCGTTGATTATCCTCGTTGGAAGTTCCAGAGTCATTAGGTGTCCTGAAAGACGCGCTGCCCCACTGTTGTCCAGAATCCATTTTTCAGGCCTGAAAAGTTTCAAGCTTTTATATGCAAGTCAGTTTTAAGAAGAAAAAGAGTCGTAAACAGACGGACTGAAATAATAAATCAACAAGTGATATGAAACACAAAGAATGATAGGAAAAAGTGCATCAGAAAAATTCTTGTGAGGGAGAAAACTGAGAGCAGAAATCGAGCAGAGCTGCAGACAAACCTTCGATTCACTTGCTTTCACTTCTTGCGGAGCAGCTCTTAATCCTGAGAAGAGACTTAAAATGAAAATGGGTAAAACGAGATTTTATAAGTGAACAATTAGCTTGAGTCTGTTTCTCTGAAGGATAAAACTGTCTTTCGAGTGTATAAAAAATAGTTAACCTTTAGAGTTTTTTTATAAAATATAATTATTAATATAAGAATTTGGATGTACAGATATGGAAATTTTATATAATTATTGGCCAATAATTACAAATGGTTCATGAATTACATGATGCAGCTCATACCTGTACATCTCATCGAATACCTAACGCCTAACAGAATTATTTTGAAATGATTATCAGTCGAAATGTACACTACAGATTTTCACTAAACTGGAATTCCTAAGATATTCCTTTTTGAGTCGTAGGGGTTGAGACATTGAAGTCCAGGTTCTGAATGTTTTCAGAGTCATGCTTACTGGAAAGTAACAGATGACAGGGAGGAATTCACCCCTTATGACAGTCAAATATTAGCTTATTTCAGTTTTAGTAAGTTTTACTGTAACTTCTACTTTTTCCCTTGAAAAATGAAACAAATAATTTTGTTACTTTAGTATTTAAAGCTTGCGATTAAAAAAATAAGTACTTCTAGAAGACAAAAAAAAATGGCACTGGGATTATTCTAAATTTATTTTAAACAATGTGAACTCGAAGAGAATACATGGCAGAATGACCTGTATGACGGTTTGTGGTAACTGCAGGTCCACTGCCTCGGACATGTGAACTTCCAAGGCTTATCAATGGGATTCTTGTACCGCCATAGCTGTTTTTAGTTCTTACAGTCTGAACAGAAGATGGTCAACATATTTTCAAATAAAAGAGGAAGAAAAGGAAATAAATGATGAAGGATGAGAAGAGATTTTAAAACCTTACCACCATATGAATGTAAAATAATTAATTTATTAAACTTTTGCTTACAAGACCAGACTGTGAAAAACACTCATCATTCATGCGACAATTTTACAAGTCACTTGATGCCACAATTACATGGTAATATACTACACTGCTCGAACACTGTCTCTCTACCTGCTTGTCTACTAAGAAACTGTTCATTAGAGTATTACAAAGATTTCAGTTTACCTTAACATTAAGATGGACATGTAGAATTGGGATTGAGGAATTACAAGGAAAGGTATCAGATGAAATTTGTGAGAATGAACAGTAGGCCAACCAATGTGACAGTCTTCCAAAAATAGATTAGTAAGCATCTGATTATACTAGTGGAGAACGTAGACATGAAGCTGACGTTGTTCTAGCTTTTTCTATTTAAAAATAGAAGAGCATGTCCAAGGAACAAGAAAGGACCGATTGACAGAAGGAAATGGGCGCATCCAAAATAGATCTTCTACGAGATGATTGTGAATACTGACGTGAATGGGTTTCTTTTTTTGTTCTTTCGCCTCCAAAATGTGCTATCTTTCTGAAGAAGTGCAGTGTAAACAATACCTGCTTTTTTCATCTGAAATGAAAAGTGACAGATTCTGAAATTTCCTCCTCGTAATTCTTTGTACATTATCACTTAAGATTCCTTTATGGTCTGCTCCTCATTGTTTGCTGGAGTCAAGCCCATCTCTTTCATTTGATGTTCAACTGAAACAAGACCTGTCTGAGCAAGGAACCTGAGATAAAGAACCAGATCATTAGTTCGTTAGTTGTTAATATGGATGCAATTTTTTTCTTTGAAAGAGAAAAACGAGTCAATCAATGCAAAAACAGGAGTTGCAGGACGGAAGCACAAATCACAGTTTACCCATAAATTCTAACAGGTGTAACGATTCTCAAATATAACAATCAATGAAATTAAACAAAGTTTCGTTATGTAAACTAAATAACTCTCCTACTTTAACCACTAATACCAGCAACACTATTTATCTACAAGGTAGAGCTTTGAGACCGTTGATACATCTAGGTCCTTCAATAACTACCACTGAACAGAATCACTCGTTACTAAGAAGAAAAGAAAGTATATACTGTTAGACGTTAATTAAGTACATATATATCTAAAATCTGATCTAGAAGTCGCAGAGTAATCTAAACAAAAATAGTATGATTTCAAGATGTATGACACAAAGAACCAACCCTATCATTACAGTACAGAGCATCTATCAACACTATCATCATCAATAACTTAAATTTAACCCAAACCACAAGAAAACTCTACTAAAAAGAGCTCCATTTACATGCCTCAAAATAAATAAATGACAACTTAAAGCCTAGCAACTAAAAGATAATAGTATCAATGTGAAGGCTAGATTGCTTATCAAACTGATCAAACAGCACTCAAGAAATCCATTTGAGTTATTCATCAAAACCTAAACACAAAACCTCATAATTACCAGCTAAGAAGGATGAAGAGGCTCCCAGCAAGCACAACAAGCAACATCACGTGAAGTACCATCCACGAATCGCTAGAAGAAAACGCTAAACCAAGCATGACAGCAAGACAAACCCCTAGCATCAGAAACGCAGACTGCAGAGTCGTCCAAGTCGGACCCTGAAACAAAAGTAAGACAAATCGATCAAATCAGATCCCGAAGCGGCCACTTTATTCAATTCACCCAATTCCGACTACTCACGTTGACTCCTGGAGACAGAGCTCCGAGCAGCACTGCTTGCGCCGGTGAGACGCGCTCATCGCTGGATTGAGATTTCTCCATCTTCGCTCTGGTCGAATCGGATCGGCTCGCTTTCCGATTCGTCGATTTCAAATCCGATTCGCAGAGCGAGCGAGACATGGAGAGTGATGGCCATAGAATGGGCCTTGTTTTGCACTGTCTTGTTGGGCCGATCTCGGGCTTTATAATTTGGGCCAAAAGTTAAGGCTCAATTAGCGGACCTTAAGTTAAGCTCAATTTGGATTTTATAAACAGGGATCGTCAAAAAGTTGGTATATATCTACTTTGTCGTAGAAGTTAAACATAATTATTTTTTAACAAAATTGAAAAATTAATATATATCTACTTTATAAATATAATCATTCTTTAAATGAAGAAAATATCTTTAATTGGAATCAACACAAGTGTCCCACATGAAAAGATGGACCAGTAGAGCTCCAAGACTAGGAAATGATGAGGCTGAAAATGTTGTTCAAAGTAGTGACACATTTATTCATAATGGTCTAGAACTCATTGAGTTAGAATCCACCAACATGACAACTATTTACACCATCTTCCATTGATGAAAAGCTCCACTTCTTGGTGCCTTTTTTAACCTCCAAGTCAACAAAGAGGGCTATTTTAAAAACTTGAAGTGACAAACAACCATGCATTATAAGATTCTTGGTGGGTCTTCCTTCTTCTGCAAACCTGAGTGCTTTTTATACTAAAGTCCACAACTTTTGCCTTGTTTTTTGTTATAGTGTTGACTCCAAGGTGAAACATGAAGTGGGTCATGGCTGAAATGATCCTTCTCTCCATCCCTATGCTTTGCAACAACCAAAGTTTGAGTGGGTGACAATTTGGGATTTACAACATGGCTAGACCTAGGACTCTTACAAGTTACAACTCCCCATCAGCAATTGAAGAGATGATGATCAGTGGCATTAAAGGGCATCTCCAACCCAACATCAAAACACCATTTTGGTGTACACCATCAAAACTAACAAAGTCAAGAACTAAGAAACTCAACATCTTTGAACCTTCAAAATATGATAGAGCACATGAAAAGGGTCAGTATTCTTTGCTCTCTTTTCCATGGCACTTCTCCTCATTTTTCTCAACTTGTCTTTTTCCTCCCTTCTTCTCCATCTCCATCTCTATGTGATTACCTCTCTGAAATAAATTCATAGGATCCAACAGTTTTGAATCCACTCTTACATACCAGCAGAATGCAAGCAGCAGCAGCAGCTCTATTCAATTCTCATTTCAGTCTCTCATTCAATTCTTCCCACAGGCCACAATTCAACCCCGGTGTATCTAATGCTATCATAAATTTAAGTCCTTTTCAAGCTCATGTAAACCAAACATCATCAAACTCATAACATAGTCTCAAACTTAGTACTCAAAATCGAACAACATGGATCAACTTATCAGCAGAATTTCACTCTCATTTGAAAATTTCACTCTCATTTGCCGAGTGGATCCTAACTTGGACATGCCCAGATAGAGAAATTACAGCAAAATGTATTAAGTTTTGTTTAAGATGCAGAAGGACCTGAGAGCTTGGGTGACGTCACCGGGAACAATGGCAGAAGTCTCGGCTCCGATTCTCTGGGTGTCGTCGCCGGAGACTTGTGCAGATAAAAACCCTTTTCAGCAATCGCCCTCTCCTCAGCTCTCGAATCGATTTCAGCCCCACTGAGACAGGATCCGGAGGAGGAGCTGTGGTATGGAGATCGGGTAAACGGGTCAGGTATGAGTGGAGTGACCGGGCTGAGAGCGAGGGATGGAAAATCAAGCATGCTTGGTGACAGAATCTCCTGCTTCCTCGGCGAGAATCCCGATGGAGCGAATCCAGGGATTAATGGGCTGATCTTGAAATTCTTCATGGAGTTTCTCCTCTCGTATATCTTAAAGCTTTGTTTGGGTTTCATCGGAGGAATCGGGTGGTTTCTGTTGAGCTCGGATGCGTTGCTGTGGGTGTTCGGTTTCTGGGTTGAAGATTGCTTGGCGGTTTCTGAGGATCCTGTGAGCATTTGAACCACTTGTTTGAACGAGGAAGTGTCTGCTTGGACGAAGGTTGTCGGGCACGGGTTATTCGGGTCGGATCTGCTGGCGGGTTGGAGACCGCCATTGTTGGATGTGATGGAGGTTTGAGTATTTGGTGAGTGTAGGAATGATGGGTTTTTGATGTCAAGTGGTTTTGGGGAGTTCGCCATTGATGGGTCTGGCAAAAGCTCCAACCTCCGACAAATTCACACTCTCTGATCTGCAGAAGAGAGAGAAAGCGAGTGTTGGCATATATAGGAGGAGAAGAGGGTTTTGAGTTTTGGATGTGAAATTTGAAATTTTGATGAAATGGGTCTTTCAATTGGGGTTGGTGGTGGTGGGATTATGCAGTGTGATTTTTGTTGGTATCAGGCATCAACTTCATCACATCAAGTTTTGTGAAGGGTGAAGTCAAGATTCATACATAATAAATGTCATTCACTTTGGTCAAATTTCAAATCTTTTGGAATTGGCAATCCTAACATTACTTGGTGGAAAAATGTGAACTTCATCTAGATTAGATGAACCCATTTCACATTACTCAAAATCCAAGCACCAAAACCTCAATTGAAGATGATGATTAGGTGTATCAAATTGGTCATCATTTTAATGGAATGGCGTTGTGGGACTGCAGAATGAAATGAGGTTTGATGAGATAATTATAACTGAGAATTCAAATAAAATAGATAATGACATACTGACTGGATCATTTCAATGAGTTTTGTGTCGTTGTGTATAAGAATTTATATTTGAGAATTTCAATGAAATGGGCCACATTCATTGACTTGAGAATGACCTTATTTTGAGAGGATTGCTTGTTGACTTGTGGCTAACATTTGGGAGCTCTTGTTGGCAAATGATGGACAAGTGCCACCAAACAAGAAATTAGTATCAAGTTCTTGTGTTCCACTTATTTTGCCTCACTGTGAAGCTTCCCAAACTAGTCACTAATCTCACTAGTTTAAGCTGATATTCACTTGGCTTCTTTAGGGTTTTGAGATCATATAGCATCATGTTAAGTACTTAGTTTAATCGGATTAATAAGTGTAGGGACTTGAAAATAACCCTAATCTCTATTCTTTATTCTCTAGGCGTTCTCTTATATGCACTTTAAAAATCGTTGAGGTAATTAAATTATCGATGTTCGGTTTAGCGGTCCAATCAAGGAAATAATTAAACCAATCTCGATTGCACCGAGGGTCTTCCTCGTTCACTCTCCTCTTCGCTCCATCCAAAACCCTAATCAGCGATTTAACAAAACCTTGAAAATTCATCCATGGCGTATCGACGCACTGTCATTACATTATCCCCGCCATGGCGTTGCATTCAAGTCGACCACCTCATCCTCCCGTCAATCCCTCAATCTCCTCCCTCAGGCTCAAACACTCGCCCCTCTCTGCGATTTTCAACATTTCACAACCCCTCCTGACCAGCTCGATGTTTCGCCTCGCAATTTGAAATCCATTTCACGTTACGGGGATTTGAAATCCAAAGTTGATGTTTCACATCCAGGGGATGTGGTGAGAGTGAGGATGAGTCGGATGATGAGGAGAGTGGGGACGAGGCTGATGGCTGAGATGACGTCAGCAATGTGAGTTTTAGAGGTCAGGGGAAGGAGTACACGGCCGAGGAGAAGGAGCATTTGGCTGCTGATATTGGGTATGAGATGGCTGGTCCGCTTGAACGAACTGATCGGGTTGTCACACCCTACGAGCCTGTCTTTGCTGTTGTCCAGGTTAGCATTTGATCTCAATTAGGGTTAGTTTTTAGATTCTTCAGTTTGTGTTAATCTTTCAGCATTACTTCTGATTGTGACGATTTGTTTCTTGGATGTTGTGTTGTAGGTTGGGTCTCACCAGTTTAAGGTGAGTAACCAAGACAGCATGTTCGTTGAGAGGCTGAAGTTCTGCGAAGTCAATGACAAGGTAAATTTACTTCATTTCTCATGTTACAAGGCTGCCTATTTTGATCACGAGGGTAATGAGAGTCCAAAGTTTGATGATCGTGACTTGATGGTAGCATTTGTTGACTTCGCATTTAGCATATAAGCCTTTGACTAGAAGCGTGAGATGATCTTTGAGACTATATGTTATGTTGTTTATTATAGCAAGAGAAGATCTTTTGAGATAATTTACCATTGCTCCACCCATGTTTATTTTCTCAAATGCCGTGTATAGGGGAAGTTGCTTAACAGAAATGTCGAAGATGAACTCCTTATATTAATTTCACATTTACCGCTAAATGAGGCGCGAAAAGGTGCTCTAGTCTTACCGCTTCTAGAATTATAACGGTAGCTTGTGCTCATGCACTTACCCATCGCTGTTTGTTATTAAAGGATATGTATCTTGGAGGAGTTTACATTTGATAATTTAGTTTCCAAAGTGGCGGAAAATGTTATCTAAGCAAGCGTTACCATTCATTGGACGTTTAGAGTTTATTATAACTTAATTGCAAAACTCCGAAAACGAGTTTTGGACTGAGAGGGCAGGCCAAAATTTACTAGAATGAATTGGTTGTTCCTGCCATTAAGTTTTACCTCATAGAACATATGAGGAATAAGGTCAGTATAGCCACATCAGTCAAGATTTGCATTATCGAATGAAGTGATGCAGTTTCTTTTTAGTCGAGGAAACTGACTCGATTTTACCAGTATTTGATCTGTCATACATTTACGGTAGTTTGCATCACAGTTAACTGATGGAAATTACACTATTACTTATCCATCTTCTGTAGATAATCCTAAATAAGGTCATGCTTGGAAGGCCTATTTTACCAGATGCAGCTGTACACGCTGTTGTCGAAGAGCATGTATGTGTATTTATTTTGCAACTATTTACTCCTCTACAAGACAAAAATATTTGCTGAGTTTCTCTTCATAGGGCGCCTTTTGTTTCACATTTTACTCGAACACTCCTTACTCTTGTCGCAGGCCTTAGATGCAAAAGTCATCTTATTCAAGAAAAAGAGAAGGAAGAATTATCGCAGGTGTAAAGGGCACCGTCAAGTACATTTGACACAAACCTTCAAATCTACTTATTCATCTTATTTGCGTTTTTCTCATCGTGATCATTTTCTCAGGAACTAACCAAGCTATGAATAACCAACATATCGAGAAGCCAGAATATGTCAAACTTGTCAAGCCAACCCTACCCGCCAAACCCAAGACCAAAACGGGAGCATCTATAAAAACTAAACCGGCAACCAAGAAGCCAGAAAAAATTCCTGTTTCTGCATAATTCAGATTATCAATAACTCAACATCCAAGGCACACTCCAACATAAAAGAGCTCCAGCATCATCACACGGTCACACCGTGCCATTTGGAGCATTTGAGCGTCAAAACGAGCAGCCCTCGGACATATTTTACAGGAACAGTTCAGTTAAAACCATTTGTATGTACAAATTAGCATCTGGAACTTTGTTCGCTCCTGTTTCCATTTCAAATAATCCTAGTCCCTTTTTATCTAGAAACTTCTATAGGTCAGCTTCATATGATGTTTTTTTCCGATGTAGTATGCAACTCTCCATTTCATCTATTTTAAACACTTTTGCTAATGAAGAATTATCAAAAATCCAGTGCAGCACAATAAAATAAAATACAGTCAGTTATAATATAACGTTTTGTTATATTCTGCGTTTATTATACGACCCGTTACACCAGCTTTTTACCATTTTTGGTTATATAATTTGAATGAAATGTAAAGTAAGAAGAAAAATATCTCAACTTACATCACATTTCAAATATACGGATAAAGAATAATTACTCACCAAATCCTCATAATTACAAAACCATGTTGCAACAAACTTTATTACCACATTCAATGCTCAACCCTTTCTTTTGTAAATAGCGCAGGTCCGAAGTAAATAATTACCACCAGGTCCACCGCTCAACATTAATTACAGAGGCAGGTTAAAATGTTAAATATTCGCATTTGTACAATTAATTACGAAATAGTGGGAATCCTTGTATTGATATTAGTTGGAATCCTTGTTTTGATATTAACTACGAAATCAGTACTGTTTCTGGTAATTTCGCTTCTTATATTCTCTCTTTGCTTTAAAACTCGTCTATGTTCAAATTCGCTTATTCAGACTCACTTTGAACCTCTCTGCCTCACTTTGAAACTCTCTGCAGAGCCGATCGTCGTCGTAGCGGTTGGAGGAGTTGTACAGTGGATTTGTGAGGACACTGTTGAGGTGACGGTCGGAGCTTGAGGCGGTGTCGGATTTGGTGAAGGACGAGGGTTTGTTTGTGGAAGGTGGTGAGGAGGACAGCGATCGTGGTAGATTAGGGTTTGGTGAGTTGAGAACGGGCCTAGGGATTCGGCGAGGTACATGCATGCCTGTTTTTTCAGACATTCGATATATTTTTTTGATTTCCCCCCTTTTTGAAATTAGATGCGTTGATTTTGGAGATGAGGAATGAAGATTGAGATTTTGTGTTTGTGTGAGGTTTTGTGTCTTTTTGAGGATTGTTGTGTGGTTGAATTGTTTGCTTCTGTGTTAAGCTTTTTGCTGAAAGTGATCAGCATGGTGAAGATGTATGTTTGGATTTTGATTTCTATTCATGTGTTATAGAATCATGTTTTGCTGGAAACAGATGATATGATCGGTGATGAAACGTGATTAACTGAAAAATAGTTTTGAAATGATTTGGCTATGTCTTGAATTTATGTGTGCTCTTTGTAAATTTTTGATTCAAACACTGGATTAATTGTGAATGTGTCGTTTTATGGTTTCATTCGCATATTTGGGGGCATGAATTGAAGTGTTATTTGATTTTGACGAGCACGGAAGGTGGTTAGCACAGGGATCGTCTTCCCTTGTGATCTTTGATGACCTGTTTTCTTATGTCAGGTTAATATGAGAAGAGGGTTGTTTACGCGGGTGTAGTAGAACTTATCATGTGTAAAATAGTGTTAGTGTGGTTTACATAAATTTGGTTTTTAAGTTCGGTAAATAACGGATGACGGCTTTGCTTGTGGCCGTTGGTGCTTGTGGACAAGTGAAAGTGGTAACTGAATTAGCTCTGTTCAAGATGTACTATGTTCGCCTAACTTTCCACGAATTAGATAGCTTGAGTAACTTTGGACTTATGATGTGATGTGTAGTGCCTAACTTTCCACGACTTAGGTGACCTGATTACTAACTTTGGACTGCAGGGCTAAACCTGTTCCGTGTTATAATTACATTGGTCCGGTAATTTGTTCGCAAGGGAATTGTGATTTTGGCAGTGAGCAGATGGACCAACTGCATCAGGACAGTTATTCTGAAGTTTCCCACGAGTTGGATTGTCGGTGTGGCTATATTAAGCTCTTTTGGGCAAATATTCTCTTGGCCAAGTATTTAGACTTGTGGTGTTTGAGCCTTCGACCTTCAAAGTTGTTATATAACATTTGTAGTTTCCCTAAAAGCACTTCCTTCATGTGAAGTAAATCTCCGCCTGTTTCAATTAGAATGCTCTTGTGAAGATTCCTTTCTGAGGAATCTTTCGTCCATTAATTGGGAAAATCTCCTTTGGCATTCGGGAGCTCTGAATCAACTCTCATATATCTTAATATCACTAATTTCTTTGCATCAATCTTGCTGTACTTGTCTTGCATCCTTCTATAGAATCTCATCTGGACTTGAATTTCAATATAACTGGTGTAGATTGCTGACGTACTTTTACCATTGTTGAACTATAGCCTCATATCCCCTGTTGCAGACAGTGTGACTGACGTAAGTGTGAAGATATAGCTGATCCGCATATTCCAGGTGCTTAGGAAGGAAAGCGCGATTGTGAGTTATGCTACTCAACCAACATCTCTTTAAGCATTCAGATCCAATAGCTGATTTGTTACCTTATTTAGAACTCCATTATAGTTATACCATGATATGTGGACACCACCTTTAGCATCCAACATCTAAACTCACAGTTATAGTTTCTCATAAACAAGGAGGATAAATTTAGAATTCCTTGAGATATTTGTGAAGCTGATCGAATTACATATGTTAGTAAGTTTACTTTTATGGAGCTATTTCTTCATTCTTCTGAGATATCTGTTTTTATTTGATGTTTCGCATAACATGGCAGGTATCAGAATGGATGATATAGTTTCTAGTGAATCTGAGTGGTCTAGTGATAGTGGTTATGGTGAGAACCAAGATGAATTGGAGTTTATTTATGGTGGGGAAGCTCAAAGCATTCTATCAAGCCTCGAGCAAAGCATGGGAAGAATTGATAACTTTATTTCATACAAGAGGGGAATTACAATTGGAGACATAGTATGTTCTGCGGCCGACCCATCTGGGCAGATGGGCAAAGTGGTGGATGTTCACATGCTTGTAGATTTGGAAAGTGTTTCTGGTGAAATCTTTGAAGATGTAAATTCTAGAAAGCTTCAAAAGATACGTTCCATATCATGTGGAGATTTTGTTGTTTGTGGGACCTGGATTGGACATGTTGATAAGGTTGTCGATCGTATCACTATCTTGTATGACGACGGAGCCAAATGTGAGTTTACTGTTGAGGATCCCGAGAACCTACTTCCTGTGTCTCCTAGTGTTGTCCAAGATTCACAGTATCCGTACTATCCAGGCCAAAGAGTTCGAGTTCAATCTGGTAATGTTTCTATGTCAGCTAGATGGTTATGTGGCAGTGAAAAGGAAAATCGGGTGGAAGGGACAGTTTCTATAGTTGAACCAGGATTGGTCTATGTCCAGTGGTTTTCCTGTGCTCTATTTGTTTGTGGTTGCACTGTACCTCCACCTGCTTCCGTTCTGGACTCTAAAAGGTTGACTTTGCTGTCATGCTTTTCTCATGCTCACTGGCACCTTGGTGACTGGTGTATTCTTCCGGATTCAGAACTTGGTGGTGACCTGGACCAAGTAATTTATATTCCTTCTTCTTCTCGGTCTAGTAAAGGACTCCAGGGGTTAAGTGGTGGGCTCAGGCAGGAGGCTGTCTCTTCCAATGTTGGTAAGACGTGTATCGTAACTAATAGGAATATCAAAATTGACGTTTTATGGCAGGATGGTAGTTTTACATTGGGATTGAATTCACAATCACTAATACCTGTAAACACTGTGAACTCTCATGAGTTTTGGCCTGGTCAGTTTGTATCTGAAAAGGATACTTTTGAGTCAAATGGCCAGAAATGGGGGGTGGTCACTCTTGTGGATGCTAAAGAATGCACTGTTGGGGTGAATTGGAAAACCATCTCTGGTGAGCAGGCAACAGATACTGCTAGTGCCTACGAACTCATTCAGCACCCTTATTACAAATATTCCATGGGTGATCTAGTAATTAGGGCAGTGCATAATGAGTATGCTGTAGAAGGTAGTCAGTACTCTAATCATGCAAGTACAGAAAACACTGTTACACCTATTCCAGTGAAGAACTGTGGCAGAGATCACTCAGAATACCATGAGATATTCTACTTATCTTGCTTTGGAAATGTCACAGCCTTTAAAGATGGTTGTGTTGAAGTGAGATGGGCTACTGGTCTTACTACAAAGGTACACATTTCTGCTTACAGTTTATGTGGGAAAGCTAGCCACAATCGCTGAGTGTACAGTTCGTTCTCTGTTTTAGAATACACTAAAGATTCACAAATTGAATTATTTTACATGTTATACATGAAAGTATTGAAAGTCTCTAATCTCCTCTGGAGGGAGGGCTTTTACCCTTTATGTGAATTGCAAGCATTATGAAACTAGTTACCCACCTAAGTTCAAACAGACAGGGGATCTTCAAGTGTATCCATTCTAATCATTCCTTTGAACCCTATTTTAGGTGGAGCCTTTTGAAATTTGCCATTTTGACAAGGATGAAATTTCATTTGAAGTTGCTATGGCGGCATTTGATGAGGAACAGATAGCAATGGTACATGAAGATAAACACTCTGGTGATTATAAGGGGAAGGTACACTTTTGTTGTTTGGACCTTTATTTTCCTTATATCGTGGATCTACAATGGTGTACATATTATGTAGTTGAAAAGGATATATCAAGGAAGGAATCAGGTTTCAATAGTCAATAGCCAGCTATATGGCTTCTGTTTAGGTCTACGCATTAAGTATTTCTATCGTCTGTTGCTGTTCACTATGTCTCTTATCGTGTCTGATGCTTAATTTACCAATTGTATGTTAAATAATCCGTTTTGATACAACCAAAGTCCTTGTAGCTAATTTAGCTGCAAATTTGACACAATAAATACCTATTGTCTGATTTTCAGTATTAGTTGAATATGGGAGTTGTTTTCAATTATGTAATGATATATATTAATTCTTATAACTCAATATGAAACAATAACAAATGAGGATGAGTGTAGGGCTGTAATCGAGCCTTACTACTTTGCATCTAAGATCCTGGCTGACCTGGCTCTTTTTTTAAAGTAAAATAGTTTTTGTACCAAAAAAACATTCCTGTCAATCATAGGCTTCAGAGGATCTCACATATCATGGATAGCATAGCATATGCACTTAATCTTAACATTAGATATTTTAATTTTTCAGGGTAAATTGCCTGATCATACAAGTGCTGATGAAAATAGGATTGTTCCCATTACTAGATCTCATTCCATCCCCCAAACTAGTGTTGGGTTTCTGAGTAATGTTGCATCACGACTGGTGTTAAACTCAGCATCATATAACCCAGTAAGTACTGGCGTAGTCGAAGATCCATTTGATAAAGAATTATTGGAATTGTTGCCCTCCTTGAGGAAATCAATCTTAGAGAGTGAAATGCAAGCATCAGTGGAGGCTAATATCTTAATCCACCAGCTCACCAAGACCCAAGGCAAATATACTGTACAGTCATCACTAAATAGTGCCAATCCAGCGACATTTCGTCATTTTGATATGGTTGGTGATTGCTCGGACCACCACTTTGTCGACAGTTCTGGCAAAGGTTCAGTAGCATCTCAGGTAAATGCATTTAGGTTTCTACAACTTTATTCGTACATAACTATCAGTGTTGAATGTGACTCATGGCCAATATATATGACCATGTACAGGTGACAAGAGGTTGGTTGAAGAAAGTAATGCTGCAATGGAGTAATCTGGAGATGAATCTTCCTGGTCTGTCTCATATGAGCCATGTCTCGTTCTTTTATTTTCCTCTCTGTCTTATCATCAGATTTATTGAGCTGCCTCTTATGTGGTCTACTCCCATCATGCAGACACTCTCTATGTCCGTGTCTTTGAGAAAAGGATGGACCTCATGCGAGCAGTAGTAGTTGGAGCTCCTGGAACCCCATATCATGATGGCCTCTTCTTTTTTGATATATATCTTCCTCCAGAGTTTCCTAATGTGCCGCCTGTAAGTAAATATCTGTTATGGTGACTTTTACTTCACTGTCAGATCTTGGTGTATGTGGTATGTAAAGTAACCGGTACCCAAATGTTATGCAGAAGGTGCACTATCATTCAGGTGGGCTAAAACTCAACCCAAACCTGTATGATTCTGGGCGCATATGTCTCAGTCTCCTCAATACATTTACGGGGAACAATACTGAAGTGTGGAACCCTGAAAGCTCCACCATCCTTCAGATTCTTATCTCTCTTCAAGCTATCGTACTCAACCATAACCCATATTTCAACGAGGTTGGATTTGATCGCCAAATTGGCAGTACTGAAGGAGAAAAGAATGCTGTGAGCTATAAAGAGAACGCTTTCGTCATGACTTGCAAGTCTATGCTATACCTTATCCGCAAACCTCCTCAGGTAAAAACCCATGGAAAATTCTTAGTCCCTCACTCTGTAATGTACTCTAAATGTGAAGTCTGAAGCCTCTTCTTTTTTTGAACCTGCCCAGCACTTTGAGAAATTCATAGTGGAGCACTTCACTGCCCATGCTCCGCTCATCCTGACTTCTTGCCAAGCCTACATGAAAGGAGCTCCAGTATGCCTCGCCTTGGACCCATTTCCCGATACAGAAAGCTCCACAGGCTTCAAGCTCATGCTCGCCAAGCTTGTCCCTCAACTGGTCGAGGCGTTCACCGACATGGGCATCGACTGCAGCTTCTTCACTTTTCTCGACAACTGAATCTCCTGCTTTTCTATTGCTCTGTTTTAGCCTGCTCCCGCAGCTATGTCTGCCTGATGCATGGTTTCTGTAATAAAGAGGAAACAACCTAAGGCATTATTTAAAACTTCATCTTCTATATCTATCTTTGTGCTCTGCAGATCACTCTTCTTTACCAGAAAATAGAAGAAAAACAAATCAAGGTGGATCGTGAAGGTATAGAAACTCCTCAACTCATCAAAGAAAAACTAATTTTATTTCTCATCAGTGTGTATATGGACCCAATATGAGTCCTTAGTATACAAAACTATGGAGCGTTTCTAAGGCTTCAGGCTGAAAAGGTCAGAGCCAAGGACATTGTACACAGAGTGGAGAACTATCAATAGATAGAAAGCTGATCCCAATATGCCGGAAATGATAGCTCCACCAACATGGTCACAAAACCTTGGGACCTGGCCACATATGGGCAGCCACCCAGCATGCGAGTTTCCCTTCTTTCCAACTTGAGCTATGGCCAATGCAGCCGACATGCTTGACGCTAGCAACACTGCCATAACCTGCAGCCATCCCCAAAAACAAGGTTAATCCTAATCCTAATCCAAATTCATGTTCCATGATCAATTTAAATGTTCCATTACCAAATCCAACACTAATATGATCCTCCAACAGAGATTTTTGCAGGGCAGAAGGAGCACTATGAGGCTATACCCAGCTCCTACTGCATCCGCAACCACCATGTACCTGCCAAAACCATATCGCTCAGGTACAACTACCAAACCTCATGGCTCATATTTACAAGTTTCACACATACATAAATGCCTCGGTGTTGCTGTACTTTGCAGTAAACTTCATGTTCAACACGGTCGCAGACTCATGGCTGGTGACCATGACGACTACGGCCGCCACGGTCGCCCCTAGTGCCAAAACCCTCAGAATGGTACAACGAATCATCTTCAAATCCGGCATGGATGATGGATATGATCCTCAAGCTAGAATTAAAATCAACCAGGCTCTTGCAGAGGTTAAACTGAAAATTAAACCTGCATGGCTTGTGGAATTTAAACCGAACATGAGGACAAAATGCTTAGGAATGTAGATAGATGGTGGTGCACTGGTTTACGATCTCATCGTACACAATTTGTCAAGCCAAAGGGACTCAGCAACTTTTCCTCTTGTTGTCTCCGGTCGTTCAACTACTCGCCACTCATGTCTGTACCCATTTCGCCACGTGTAATCCCAACTACCCATCACAATAAGACACGTGTCCACACACTTCCTAGAATTTTTCTTATTGGGCTTTCATGTGGGCCCAATTTAGCCCAAAATGGGAATCAAATCCGACAGTGAAATTTGTTTACGACAAATAAGTACTCATTACTGAATAATATTTTATTCGATAAAATAATCAAAGCTAAACACATATTACACAATATCCATGAAAAATATCCTCAACGGGTGGATATTCGGTGATATTGACGTCTCAATGCTGCTGGGAATAATTGCCGGCAGGAAATCGACACCTGCAAAAACCTCAAAGATCTCAACTTTACTTGAAATTGAATCTCTTTAGCAGTAGAAATTCGAATACGCTGAAAGGAATGATGTCTCAGAGATCTTGGTGGAATAACTGTCATCAGATGGATTAAGAATCCATCAAGAGTAGCAAATATCAAATGTGCATCACCGACATCAAAACCCAGAAACAATGAAAAAAAGACTCGATTTTTAACTTCGAAAAGTTGCGTGGTGAGTCGGAAGTAGCTGGTTCTAAGATCACGGTGAATCATTGGGAATCCGAACGATTTTTTTCGTCATTCAACACCACGAATTGAAAACTGAAATGGGCATGAGCAAATTAGAGGAAATATCGGAGCATCTGAATGCATAACCCTAGAAATTGAAAAGGGGATATGCCAGAATCTCAGCGCCGAATCCATATCGGCAACGTACAGCGCTGATAACGCCACCGAATTTGGCGTTTCAGTGACTCTAATTTATTGCCTTCGATCGAAAGACGGGTGGAAAGATCACCTCCAGCTTGAAAAATCGAGTTGCAGAAAGAAACCCTAATTTGATGATTGTGCTGAGAAGACGATGCTTGGCTTTGTAGAGATTGACGAAGACGATGAACGGCCAGGATTTATCGGGTTTTATGGGCCCAATTTTATGGGCTTTCTTTACGGCCCAAATCAGGCTTGATAAGAATTGCGGCCTTTTGGCTCGGTGAAGTTTTTCTCTTCCTCTCTCTGTCTAACGTTTATAGTTGTGGAGCTAGTGGCTGCAGAATTGGAGTGGCTTGTCGGAGCGATTTATCAAGCTTTGTTCTTTTTCGAATTTTGGCTACAAGGGGTTGGTCAGGATGCCGCAGGTGAGGATAATTGCGAAGAATTTCATGGACATGGTGGCAGCGATGCCGGCAATGAAGCTGGACAGGCTTTATGAGAATACATTCATCTGCGAAGCCATTCTCAGGTCATCACTTTTACCCATTTCAATTGGGAAACAGTTGGGTTTGGGGTGTGGGAGTTTTTGTTCTTGAGTTGTTGGTGGTGAACTGGTGATGTTGGGTTTAGGGTTTATGGTGATGAGCTGTTAGATTTGGTCAAAGTTGGGTTTTCATTGTGGGGTTGAGAAATTTTTGTGATGTTTTTGGAAGTTGGGTTTTTGTTACTGATTGAATTCAGGGATTGATTGACAGTTTTGTGTGAATTGTGGGTTTAGATTATGGAGCTGACAATTTTTAGTGATGTTTTTGGTCAGGTCTTTGCCACCTCTAGCCAAGAAGTATGTGCTTCAAATGCTTTATATTGATCAGCCAGTGGCTGCTAAGTTGATGGAGGAGTGGGTGCTGCAAGATGGGCTGTCTAAGCATAAGGTGGCGATTGATCGATTGGTTCAGCTGAGAATATTTCAAGAAACTATTGACAGGTATATTCTTTGATGGCCTTGTCATCCTCGAAAAATTTACTCGATGAAGAGAGCTGGCTCATTGTGGTGAATAGGCCGAGTTGTTATAGTTAAGCGTGGTATTGTGGATGTGGGAATTATGTTCAATTGCTCAATGTATTATAAGAGGATTGTTCTGTACCAAAATCCACTTTATCGTGTGCTTATTGAATTTTTCATGTCTCATTTACTTGCAGGAAAAGGGAAACCAGTTACCGCTTAAACCTGAAATTTCAGGCTAACCTACAGCAGCATGTAACATTGGGGTAAGCATATGATGCTTTGACGAGTGTGATAATTGATAGATAATAACTTCATTATTTTAGCTCAATGACATACATCTTTCTTACTACAGTGGAATCTTACCGAGGGAGCCTATGTCATTCAGCATAAGCGTGAAGCTCCCTAGTATGGATGATCTACAAGCATATGCTCTTCAACAATGGGAGGTAGATTTACTCTTATAGATTTGATCGAAGCTTAGGCATTTACATGAGTATTTTTCATTTCTAACATTTTGATTATCAATAGTCTTTCTTGTTGCAACTTATAAGCTCTGGTCAAGGTGATAAACCAATCAACATCAGCCCATCTATGATGAAATTATTCCAGCGGGGACTTGTGAGTCAAAGGTCAATTATCTTAGTATTTCCATTTCTTCAAGTGGATCTCTCATTCGTTCATATATAAAATGGTTGCTTTTCTTACCTATGCCTATCTGATTCATTTTGTATCTTGCAATTATGGCACATTTCTACAGAGATAGAGAAGCGCCCAAGCTAACAGAAAATGGTTTCCGGTTTTTGGTATGCATCACACTCCAACATTCCAGCGCATCTTCTTTAACACGTTCAATAATATCTGAAGTTGCATGATTGACAGCTAATGGATACCAATGCACAATTATGGTACATCATCAGGGATTACATCAATAATGCTGAGGTATAGGTGTTCGGTTTCCCTCCCCATGTTTTATCCTATATGACTCCCGATTCTGAACAATAATCTTGCATGATGCATTGCACATCTGGATTCTGATTATTTCTTTTATCGATTTTTTATTCTGAAGGAGAGAGACTTAGATCCCGCAGATTTGATCTCATTCCTTCTCGAACTAAGTTTCCATGTACCCGGGGAGGTGAGGCACTTATCATCGAGTATAAACCTCGTTTTTTTGAACTTCCTGAGTGAATAATTTACTGCCTATATTTGGAAACTTGAGTTTAACTTAATTTTTGTCAGGCATATGATATGAACACATTGAATGACATTCAACTGGCCACAATCAAGGACCTTGCCGACTTAGGTTTGGTCAAACTTCAGCAGGTTATTATTGTATATATTAACATAGGTTCTCAACTCACAGGTCCGCCATTTTTTTTATCTGTCATATTGACGTATTACTTTTTCAGGGCAGAAAAGAAAGCTGGTTCATTCCTACAAAATTAGCCACAAACCTTTCCATTAGTCTGTCAGATGCATCATCCCGAAAAGAGGTATTTCTTCTTCTTTTTTCTTCGTACATTTCATTTTGTAATTATAGTTTTAAGGATAAAGTATTGTAAATCCTCAGGCTTGCTTTTCATGGCTTTATGATCTCATCTTTCAGGGGTTTGTTGTTGTCGAAACAAACTTCAGGATGTATGCGTATTCGACTTCTAAATTACATTGTGAAATGCTACGATTATTCTCCAGGTATGGTAGATAGGTTCACTTAGCATGGCTAATTAATTGGAAAGTTCGTAGCTGCGTTTTTAGTCTTTATTTGTTTACTGTCCGAACCGAAGAACTCTTGTGTTTCATATGAAGGATAGAGTACCAACTTCCAAACCTCATAGTTGCGGCAATCACCAAAGAAAGCTTGTACAATGCTTTTGAAAATGGCATTTCATCAGACCAGGTGGACTTTTCACTGCATACCTATTAGACTTGATTGACATCAAAATTGGTAACTTCATGAAGAGATGGGTAACGGCTGATTTCTCTGATACTGTTTGGGTATTTTCTATCGCAGATAGTTGCATTCCTACAACAGAATGCACATGCTCGTGTTGCTGATAGGGTACCATCTGTGCCAGAAAATGTCACGGATCAGGTCCACCTTGTCTTTCTCATTCGATGGCTATTTCACGTGTAGAAAAAAATCCCCAACTGCTGAAAACTTATTCTTAATTTTCTGCCAACAGATTAGGTTGTGGGAATCGGACATGAACAGAGTTGAGATGACACATTCTGTTCTTTATGACGAATTTCCTTCAAGGGTAATTAAATATCACCAACTCTCTGGCCATCCGACCAAACTAAAATATCTTCCATCATACACACTCTCAAATTCCCTTTTCATTTGCAGGAACTTTTCGAGTCCTCGTGTGACTTTGCTCGAGAATGGAATGGTTTGCTTTACGAAGATTCAAAGGCAATGCGACTAGTAGTCAAATCAGAAATCCACGAGCAGATGAAGGAGTATGTTCGCCGACAGCGTTAACATGTACAATAATTTCCCCAAGATTCACTCAAAGCTCCTCCACCAGCCCTGGATTCGAAACAAGCCTGATTCCTGCATCAGTAACCTTCCATCAAAGCCATGTCTTTCCTAATCCCAGGAATGCTAAGTCAGCAATTTATCTGCAATGTAATAGACATCAATTTTAGCAGATGGCTGGTTGGAAAGTGCTAATGTTCTTCATGTCCTAGACAGTGTAATCAACTCCAGATTTGAGCTGGAATGATGTTGATGGAAGTCTGTAACATAAGAGGCACAAGACATACCATGAAACCAGACAAGGACTGTAATTACAATTGGTTTTACATGTTGAAGCCACCAACAATTGATTGGATGCATCAACATCATATGTTTTCAGCTGGCCCTAATAGCATAAAAGTTCGGGCGACCACCCTACAGAGGGGAAGAATCAAGGCATTTACACTTAATTACAGGCCATACTCTGTCTGACTTCTAAATTTTACATACCTAAACTTCTCCCTCCATTAAACGAAACAACCTAGGCCGGGGACTTCTCATATTTCCTTCATGACAGCGCCATGGAGACCGCAGGATTGGTAATGTAAGCCTTACCGAATGTGAGAATCATAGGGGTCGAACAGATGGTCAGGGACAATTAGGGGCAGCTTTTCTATGTACATGTAAAGCCTCCGGATATTGTCTCTTACTACTGTTGCCATGTCAACTATGTCTCTGGTGTCGGTGTATACCCAGAGGTCACCGGAGTTTACTCTTTTTAGACTGTTGCGGCAGAAAGGGCAGGACTGTGACCTTGTGCGCCTGGAAGATGCTGAGTATGGTTAGTTTTGCTAGCAAGGCAAATGAGAACAGTGACATTGGTCACAAAAATGCCGAAAGAAGGGACGTAAAATCTTTTGTCAAAGCATTAGCACAAAAAAGTTCAACAAATAGAGCTACTGTGATTTAACAATTCACAAATACAGCTCTAAACTTCACATGATTCGTTGTCAAGACACATAAATATCAACGAGTCTAACAAGTTCAGTTTCACTTTCTACGCAAAAGATGGACAGTGAATCATGAGGGATTCAATGTCACAAATACAATGAATGATTGCTGAAACTATCGGGAAAAAAAGAGGAGAGCAAATAACGGCAGACCAACTAGCAAATGGATGATAACCAATCCTAAAAAACCAAGCAATTACTAAGTTTGTTATTTTCGGGTGCATAAATATCTAGACAGTTCATGCAACGTATGATAACTGAAAGAAGAACGCTAACCATTCACGGTAACATTTGAAACACATCATGTGGTTGCAACTGGGTAAGACGATCTTGCTATTCATCTCCATGCAGATGCCACATTCTTCTTCTCTTTCCATATCAGTATCTGAGCACTGCCTAGAACCCTCTTCATCTTTTCTCCGGTACCTTTCAACACAAACAGCTCTCTGCTTCTTATCCTCCGTGTCGCTGACTCCTTTTTGAAGTTGCATGAGTGATGGATAAATAGTGCCTACATATGTTACAATCATCTGAATCTGTTAAACCGTGCGAAGATTTCTTCAAACATAAAAATAGATACTACATAACCCAATATATTACCATAAAACTCTCTGATGCTCGCTTTCCTTTCATGGGTAGACATTGTGGTTGTTCCATCCACATACACCTATACAAAATGCACCGCATCAAATAAACCACTCATTCGGTCACATGTTATACAGCGTGAAGGGTGTACAATAGTACACAACCAACCTTATAAATTAGGATCCGCAACAGCCCGAGGGCGCCGGCCAGGTGACAGTCTGTCCATTGAACCAAAAATAGAAAGAAATGTGCTGCAGGACTGTATGACACTCTCATCTGAATACTCGCCCCATCATAATCCCCAAGACAATCCGATGCCCTGCCATCCATTATAAAAAAACTCAACCATTCAACACACTGCAATTCACATAAACCGAAAAGGACTTCATTAAAATTAGAACTGCTTCACTACAAGGTCCAAAGGCATAGCTTTTGCTAAAGTGTTGGCAAGTAATTACTGAACCTTATCCACTGTCACCATACTAGGAAACCTGTGACAACCTTTACCCAAATATTCACCAGAAAAGCTCACTGATCAATTGCAATATCACTTATGTATAAGCCACAAAATTAGCCATTGTTATCATACAAGCATTCATCTACACAACAAGTGGATGAAACCCCTAAAACCAGTTTCCTAAAAGACCCAGAATTTTCAGGAAACAAAAACGAGAAAGCAAAACCCAAGTCAAAATCACCACAATCCCACATCCTGACATGATCATCTAACACAACAAAAAACAGTCTGATCACTCACAGTGTATTGGCGTGCTGAATATCGGCCTCAAGCACTTTAAGCGAGTCCTTAAACGACTTCCGCATGGACGAGACGTACATACCTCCAAAACCCACAAACCCCTCCAACCAAAACCGAAAAAATTCACCACCCAGAAACGAAAAACCCCAACTTGATCACTGAATTCCTCAAAGTACCAATCTTGGAAACCCTAATTGAACGTCAATGCAACTTTCCCAATTACCGAGAGAGGAGCGAGTGTTGGTGGGGGTTTTATCTAGTGGGGAAGGGGATTGAAACGATGTGTTCTTCAATCGATGAGACTCGAAGCCGAGCTGAGAGGTCAGAGAGAGAGAGAATCCCAATTTCAGGACACCTGTTCTGCTCCTATCATTTAAATATCCAAATTGATCTAAAAAGAGGTCGAGTAACGAATCTGTAATGATTTATTGGATAAGAAAATTTAATGTTGTTCATATCAACAAGCATTCAATTCAGACTCAAAAAAGAAAGTGTTTATTGGGCTTTTACCTTTGAGTATTTGAGTCGTTATTGGGCTTAACGGGCCTCATGTGCGATTGGGCCCATAAGGCCCATTAGGCTCATAGTCTCATTGTGGCCATAAACATACATATATTCAACATCAACGTGTACTCATCTTTTCCAACATAACTATATCCGAGTGATTAGTTCCTGCATTGTTGTCACATTCTTGGCCGTGTTACGCACCGGGGCGAGGCTTGTAATGTTGCCTGAAAACTGTCAAAATGCCAGTAAAATTTACGACCCCGATGAGACTGCCGTCCTCTTCCACAACCCACACATAGCTAACGCGATGAGCCAGAGCTTGGATCATGACAGCAACCAACGAGCTCCAAGGAAAACAAACTATGGCTTCTGACCTCCTCACCATTCTAGCTGAGTATCCACCTAGCCGCCCATTCTTCCCATTGCCCGACTCCTCATCAGACGAACAAGAGGAGTTGAACGAAGACGAGGAGCTGAAGGACTGTAATGAAGGCGTTTCGCAATCTTCCAAGAGCTCAAGAGCTGCCATAAGGTTCTTCTCCTTTAACTTTGATTTAACCAACTTGATTAGATCCTCTGGAGGACCGCCACAGTCAATGTATGCCATCAAATCCCCAGCAGAGAGCGTCTCAATTGCAGCCGCAACAGTCTCATCGCAACAAGCTAAGGTAAAGGGAGATATTTCCCCGATCAACTTCTCATTTTCGTCCACAACAGCCACTGATGTGTGTGTAATATGAGACTGAGCAATATACGGCAATGCAGACTTGGCAGGCTCCTCGTAGTGGATGGCCCGAACATGTTCATCACTGATGATGTCTAATGACTCAATAGACCGTCCGTGAATTGGCGAGAATATCCCGATTGAATTCAGCAGAAACCTTATCACATCCTCTTGAGTTAACCAGCAGTACTGCCTCCCATTATGCACTGTTGCGTTGAATGGTGACTTCTGCAATGGCTTCTTCTTATAGCTTTGAATTGGCACAACTAGATTCTGCGCTCCGTCCAGAATCAAATCAATGGCTTCCAGCAAACTGTCAAATCACCAAACATCAAAATCAGCACAATAAGTAGTGCCGAAATCAACAAAATGAAACGGTGCCCTAATTTGATCAATTGTGCAGCCAGAACCACATAATGACCATAGTCAATCCCATTACGAACCCTAATCTGATCAATCGACAGAATTTCAAACCCTAATTTAATCAATCACCGAAATTACAAGCCCTAGTATGACCAATCAACCAAAAATCAAACCTGGAATGCGGATCGATGTGGCGAACAAGCTCGCCAGCGTTCTTCGTTAGCAAAACCCCAACCGGCTTCTGCAACGCGTCAAACGGCGATGACAGATTCTCCTCTCTACACAAAAAGCATATAATATCCACCATACACACCTTCCCAACACATCTACACGACCTTGCGCACGAGCCTCGATCGCAGCAGGTCCAGACACTCAAGGAGCTCTCATCGGTCCTCTTCAAAGCCAACAATGCGTCGCCAACGGTTGCGGAAATGGACAAAGTCCTTAGCGGCGGCTTCCCAAGCAACAGGTCGGATACCTCATATGCCGACAAACTCACTGCCATACAATTCGGCGTCTTACCGAATCGGAGACTGGTTTTCCGGTAACTAAAACCAAAAGTGGTTTTGATGGCTATGATGATGAATGTGTTGTACGCTCAGTACGAAAAGTGCTGTTATTTATAGCTGTAAAATAGGATCATTAGAATATACCCTTAAATTCAATTTTTCATTCTCACCCTTATAGTTCACTAAATATACAATGTACCCCTAAGTTTCATTTTCTGATAAATGCACCCCTTATTATAAATTATTCTTCACAAGCAGTACTATCCGTCTCTGTGTATCCCTTGTGATCACATTTAATTGTTATAATTATACATCATCGCGTTACTTAAAATACACGAATTTCCGTCTAATTTAATCAAAATTGTAAATTTTCTTACAATTATGTAATTAAAAATTTGTCAATTTAATCTTTTTATTGTACATTTTTGGGCCAGTTGACAACATGATAATTAGTGGGTTAAAATTGAAAGGGCATTTGAAGATGAATAGTGATAGTTAAAGGGGCCAATTGTAAATATAATAATATACAGATCTAAATCTACAAATACGACAAAATAGTGGTTGGCCAATTCCATGTGGGTTGAGAGTGAAATGTAAAAACGTTTAGGGGCCAAATTATAATAAACGGTGCACCTGGAGGGTCAAATTGAAAATTGAAATATGTACAATTTTATACATGATTAATTTGCTTAATTAATCAATTGATTCGAAAATTAATAATGATAAAGTTGGGTGAAATTGTTAAACTAACAAAATGTCGGTCACTCATGTTGATATACTTGGTAGTAAAAAGTAGACCTTAATTTTGTACAAGAATAAAAAACATATGAATGAGACTGGCAGCCAAATCATTGAGCAAGAGAGAAAAATATTAAATTTGGTTCACTCCACATGTGTTTATTTATTGTCTGCATGACACAACAAAACAGCACATAGCTGTAATAAACACACGTTCCTACCTCTGTAACAATCATTAAATTTTTGACACCTAATCGTCATCATTATCGTCCTTGTTGTTACTTCTTGGTGGCCGGAGATGGCGGTGGTGATTCAGCGGTGGTTGGTTCGGTATCGGGTGGCAGAGGATGGATTTAAGTTTAGTACTTGCGTTGAATTAAATAATAATAAATATTAGTTTAGTAATTAAGTTCAATTTAAAAATAACCCGACCTACACGATCTTAACCAATTCGGTGTCGTTTCATGGAAAACAATGCTTATCAATGTTCCACCAACCTCCCAATAAATATAAATATAAATATTATTTTTTACATTTTAATATGAAATAATTTTAAATATAAATGTAATTTCCTTAAAGATCTCGAACACGTTACACCAAAATAACAACACGTGGTACAACATGTTTATCTGTCGCGTCCTTTCCCTGACTCGAAGGGTCAGTACCGCGTTGGCTGTCCTTTTTCGTAATGCCTTCTGATTTTTTTAACATAACGCCAAACAAGGCCCGTTTTCACCAGATTGGGCTGTTATTGGGCTGTTGGTTTTGTCTCGTTGTTTGAATAATTAAGCTGTTAATGGGCCGGCCCAAATTGACAGTGACATAGTCGGGTCTGATCCGATCAGTGCTGACTCGGATACGGGTCAGCTGGATAAGTACATGATCGATATAAATCTAGAAAGCCCGAAAAGCACTCAGAGACTCACGTGCGAACCACATCGGACACGAAGCCGCAAGATTCGCACGTACGAGATCTCAACCACATGACGGATATAGTTACTTCTTTATTTAATTTAAATTAGATGATTACTTCTTATTTAATCGAACCTTATCCTCTTCCATCTCTAAATTAAGATATGCCATTCTTTTCAACTCTGGATAATGTTGCCACGTCAGCATGCGTTTCCATATAAGCTGCACTGCGATCGCTACAAAAAACACACCATTGTCTGTTCATCCAACGCTTTCAACGCTTTGTTTACCGAGATCGGAGATGTTGGCTATTTTCAAGAAGGGTACGGTGCAGCCTCCGCCGGAGCTGAACAGTCCGGCGCCATTGAAAGGAGGTGTCAAGCCGCCCAAGATGCCGGAGGAGATCGTGAAGGATTTCTCGTCTTCAATGTCGTTTGATTTCAACAATGCGGCTGTTCTCGCTTTCTCGCAGCCCCAGAAGACGACGCCGTCCCAACAAAGGTAAGATCTTTATAAGATATTTACGCGCGTTGTCGGATCAATTCGACATGGATCAAAATCCGATGATGTTTGTCGCAGGATGTTCAGCGGGGTGGATGGGATATATTGCACGTTTACAGGCAGCTTGCGGAACCTTAGCGGGCTGATCAAGCAATACGGATTGTCGAAGAGCACCAAGGAGGCGATGTTGGTCATCGAGGCGTACAGGACTCTGCGCGACAGGAGTCCTTACCCGGCCGACCAGGTGCTCAAGGAGCTGGACGGCAGCTATGGATTCGTGATCTACGATTCCACGGCCGGGACAGCGTTCGTGTCTCTGGTAAGCTCCGCAGCCTGAGAATGGTTCTTGCCTGATTGTATCAGATTTTTATGTGGCCGAGTTTGATGATCTGAAATTGCAGAGTGCTGACGACGGAGTGAAGCTGTACTGGGGAGTGGCGGCGGACGGATCGGTTGTCATATCCGACAACAAGGGTGTCGTCAAAGGTGGGTGCGCGAAGTCGTATGCGCCATTTCCAGCTGGGTGCATGTTTCACAGCGTGGGAGGGTTGAAGAGCTTCGAGCATCCGACAAAGAAGATGAAGGCGATGCCAAGAGTGGACAGTGATGGATTCCTCTGCGGAGCTAGTTTTAAGGTTGATACTTTCTCTAAGATTAACACCATGCCGAGAGTTGGGAGCTGTGCGAGCTGGGAGCCATGGAGCTCGTAGGGTCCTATCCCTGTTTTTTAGTCTTGAAATCCTTTCTTTGTAAGTTGACCTTCAATCAAAGGGCCGGAGCCCTTCGCTCTGACACCTAATGTAACTTGCTGATTCTGCCATTGTATTATAACAAACCACCATACTTCAAAATTTTTCACTGCTTTCTCTTACTTTCTCACTTGTCGAAAAATTCGAATGTGACAGTACGCACGTGCATTGTGCATACCGCTGTCGAAACCTAGCTGATGTGTCTTGTTTTGCTTGGTGTGAGAATTTGGGGAAGACGATACAGTAAGTCAAAAATGGGCCCGAGAAAGCCCAAAAATCAATCATTGGGCTCAAACCCGATGACCCGGAGTGTCTAACGGATAACTCGGATTTGAAACCCGAGCGGAGATTTTCGATTCAAACCAGATCCGAAAGCGGAATCCCGCAAGAAAGCCCCTCGTTCTTGAATTTCCAGGTTTCATCCACCAGCTGAAAATCGCCGCTCGAATTCTCCAACTCTACGCCAGATTCAAACTCAAATCTGCTACGAAATTTGGTTTGTATCGATCCTGAGGTTGGGCATTTGTTGCTGAGTTGTCCGAATTTTGAAGCTGCTGAAGCCCTAAATTTCATTGGGGTTTCAGATTCGGGTGATTTGGGCGATTTAAGTTAATTTGGGGGATGATAGTGCGAAAGTACGGTCGAAGGAATCGGGGGGTAACGAGGGTGGGTTCCGACACGGGGGCGGCGGGGTTTGATGATGTAGTTGACGACGTTGTGTTTGTTGATTCTTTGTCGCAAGATAGTCCTGTAGAGATATACAGCAACCCGTTTTCTTCGCAAGATTCGTCGCATTTATGGTCGCTTGATCCGGAGCTGTACAGTTCGAATTCGGAGTTGGCGTTGGGTCAATCGTCGCAAGGGGATTGGGGAAATGAGGATGAGCGGAAGTCGAAGAAGGCGAGGAATGGGAAGCGGGGGAATGGTGAACGGGAGAGAGATAGTAACAAGGAGTCCTCGGGGTCGAAGATTGTGATGTTTCCGTCAACAGCTACGTTGATGGAGACACAGGAGTGTGGGGAGATGATGGAGCATGAGGATGAAGTTTACTTTGCTTTGGATGGGTTGAGGAAAGGACAGCCTGTAAGGATCAGGAGAGCAAGCTTGCTGTCTTTGTTGTCTGTTAGCGCCACTTTGCAGCAGCGGAGGCTGCTGAGGATTCAAGGGTATGTTTTTTCAAGGATTTGGGTACACGGTGTTATTGAGTCTCCTCTTTAAGAACTGCAGTTGTTCTTTAGACATATTTTAAAGATGTTCCCTTTTGTTAAATTAGTACAGATTATGTATGCTCAGGATGATCAGTATTCGAAAAGAATTTTCCAATTTATGGGATCAGACTGTAGTAACTTGGTGTTCCTGCTTTTGTGATATTCATCATTTCTTATTTCCTGGTCCATATTTAGAAGTCTGTTACAGTTGGGTCTTATTGAGGTTGAGACAGATGATTTGACAAAGTTGGTTCAATATAGAAGAAAGCATATCTTATTGTCTCTTTGTTTAATATGCGAGCCACTGACGCTCTTACGAAGCATATCTTAATTGGAAATCATTTTGTTTTCAGGATGGCAAAATCAATTGTAGACAAGATTCTGGAATTGAACTCTGATGACACCCCTTGTAATTTGGCAGCTGCAACTCTTCTATACATTCTCACAGATGATGTAAGTTAATTGACACCGTCCGATAGTGTTGTTACTGTTTGTTTCTCTTATTTACAAGGCTTTTAACTGGTCTCGATTCTTATGGTAAAAAACCAGTAACGTATCTACCGGTAGCATCTTTGACGCCTCTTAATAATGCAACGACAGGGTCAAGATGAACATCTGCTGCAATCTCACGACTGCATTTGTTTTTTACTTAAATTGTTGAAACCTCTAGACCCTGCAATTGGAGTGAAAGCTCCCTCAGTAGGTAGTAGACTTGCAGCATTCAGACAGGATGCTGAAACATTGAGAGACGGTACTAAAAGTTCAGATTCCAATTCAGACACCATTGCTCACAAGGTTCACGAGATCCTAGTCAACTGTAAGGAATTGGAACCTGTGACTGGGGATTGCAAACAATCGAGAAGGCCTGAACTAAGTCCAAAATGGGCAGCTTTGTTGACCTTGGAGAAAGCTTGTGTGTCCAAGATATCGATTGAAGGTAAAAGAGTTTCAGGCTTCTGACTTCTTTTTCTGAATTCTGTAGGCCTCATTCTTTGTTGGTGGTTAAATGTGCTACATGTTACCATTTTTGGTTTGCTTTCCTCCAGATACTACAGGTTCAATAAAGAAGAGCGGGGACATTTTCAAAGAACGGTTACGTGAGCTTGGAGGACTGGATTCAGTGTTTGAGGTAGCAGCGGATTGCTATTCCAATATGGAGGTGTGACCCCGTATGTTTCATTGATCTTTTGATTATGATACTTTTGCCTGTATTTCCGGTTGTTACCGTGGTACTGTAAATCAATATTATTCATAAAGTAGTAGTCAACAATGCAGCATTTGACAGCTGCTTCATGCACCTTTGTTTGCAGGGGTGGCTAGAAAATGGTTCATTTTCAAGTCAGGATTCAAGAGTTGGTGCAGATCTACAATGTCTGGCGTTGCTTTTAAAATGCCTAAAAATAATGGAAAATGCCACTTTCCTTAATAAGGATAATCAGGTAAAATGTCAAAACAGACCCTTCTACTTGAAAGCTACATCTGCATGGGTTATCTATCTCTAATTTGTTTACTACTCTGCACCACAGAGTCACTTGCTTGAAATGAAGCGGAGATCGGATGTTCAGAGATCCACTATGTCATTCATCGCAGTCATTCTACACATTATTAACATTCTTTCAGGTGTCCATATAATGTCTTTTCTGCTTCACTCTTGGAATTTAATTTTTGTGGAAAATTTTCATTGGAACTCAGAAGTGGTGCTAACCTTTCTAGTCCCGCTGACTGCAGGTCTTTCTCTTCTCGGAAAATCTTCTGCAGTTGATCAGGATAAAGAGGCTTCTACTGCTATTCTTGGGATTCTGCAAGCTATCAAAGACCCTGTAGTAATTGACTTCAAAGGTGTTTGTTGGATTTTCTTATTTCTCTTTGTGTTAAAATGATCTGGCTTGAATTTGTACCTTGACAAACTTACTTTATGATCATGGACACACGTAAATTGAAAGTGAAATGGTATTTGGAGTTTAGTTGCCGTGGCGCTATTAAATGGTGTTTATATATTCATACATTTTATCTTTATACTGGTAGGTTTTCCATTGAAACTGACAAACTGGGAACACTTTAGTATAGCGTTGCGATTTTCACTTATGGCGATCATATTTATTTTTCCATTCATATCTTCAATTGCCATGTTTTGATTTTCTGGTTTAATTGATGGAAATTTCTCGCCTATGCAGCTGAGGAGTCCAGCTTGTATTCTTCTAGATTGAGCTGTAGGGGAGAAACTTCCTCGCCTGGAGAAATGATTACCATATCTCAGAATAATAAAAGGACGCTGGGCACTCAGACTGTGTATCCCGTCAATCGTTCTGATACCTCGAGCTTGTCTGCAGCTGACACTTGTATACTGAAACTAAGAGTCAGTTCCTCAAACTCGGGTTCATGCAGTGGGAGATCAAGGAGTTCGGATCTTGTGGCAGTAGATGACGACTTTGGCTTTGGAACGAAGCCTGATGCTGTGGATAGGAGGTCAAAATTTGAGGACAGTGATGACCCTTTTGCGTTTGATGAGGAAGAGTCCGAGCCTTCAAGGTGGGATGTACTTTCTCAGAGAAATAGAGTGAAGGAAACTCAGAATTGCAGGAAACCATTAAGAACAGTTAAAGATGATATGCGACCTCAACTATTAATGAGTCAACAAGAATCTAGTAATGAGGAATATAATCTTTCACCGAATTCTTTCTCTGTCAAGTTTGATAAAGAACGATCTAACTTTATAGCGGACTGTCTTCTTTCCGCGGTCAAGGTAAAGTCTTTCTTTTTAATTACTCTATTTTTGTGTCAAGTTTTCAATCATAAACTTGAGCTTTGCTGCTTAGACATTTTTTGCTAGTAGTCTTTTTAAAATAAGAAGTTATTGGGTTAAAGCTAATTGTTTAATATGTGAAACATTTTCTTTTCGGCAGGTTCTAATGAATTTATCAAATGATAACCCTGTTGGATGTCGGCAAATTGCTGCACATGGAGGACTGGAGTCTCTCTCTTCACTCATTGCAGGCCACTTCCCATTTTTCGGCTCACCTCCTCCATCCCTATCCGAATTGAGCCTTAATGACCATCAAAATGGAAAACATCTCAATGACCAAGATATTGACTTTCTTGTCGCTATTCTGGGCCTTCTAGTAAACTTAGTTGAGAAGGACAGTAGAAATAGGTAATTGTTGCAGTTGATTCCTCATATATATTTGACATGTAATCTTTCTTGCTTTGGTATTATGGATTCACTTTGTTTACAATTTTGCTCAATAACTACAGATCACAGTTGGCTGCCACGAGCATTCTTGTGCCCGCCTCGAATGAGATGGGGGAGAATGCTCTGACGGACGTCATTCCAATGTTTTGCTCCATCTTCTTAGCCAATCAAGGAGCAGGCGAAGCAGTGGAAGAAGAACAAATGACATGGGTTAGTATTGTAGCAACACATCCAAATCATAATCTCAGTTTTTGTTTATCACATGTCATGCATTCTAAGCTGCCATATTTTGTAGATGATTTATTTTCTTTTTGTTGCATTTTGCTAGAATGATGAAGCTGCACTCATTCAAGGAGAAAAAGAAGCAGAAAAAATGATCATAGAAGCTTACTCTGCATTGCTTCTCGCATTCCTCTCAACTGACGGGTACCAAATTTCTACTCTTGGTGTAGCTTTTTTTTTTAATCCTACTCTAGAATTCCATATGTTTGCTTAGAATTGTTTGTTTTTTCTTGGACAGTAAAAAGATACGCGCTTCTATCGCTGCATTTCTGCCTAATCATAATTTGGCATCTCTTGTCCCAGTATTGGAACGATTTGTGGTAAGTTGTGGACCCAAATGCTTTCATGTGAACTAGCAGATAGACCGATGAGATTGCATCTAGGTTCTAATTGCCATAATATTTTCTGTTTTCAGGAATTTCATCTGTCATTAGATATGATCTCCCCTGAAACTCATAAAGCCGTGAGTGAAGTGATCGAATCATGTAGACTATTGTGAAAAACCGGTAAACCTTGCACTGTCTTGTTCTTCTCATATTTGTATCACATTACCTGTCCAATAGTTCAGACTTTCAAATATTTGTAGATTCTACAAATCACATTGCCTGTCAAATATTTTTAGAACAGCTGAAATAGCAACAGTTATATGAGAGCATCAACTTATTGTTTTTATTTCGGTTGCACCGGATTGTTTGTTTCCTCTGTCTGTATGACATAAACATAATGCAGCTAACCCATTCACTTGTGAGCAGTGAGGAAGGAAATGAGATGAGAGTTCACTGCCTCCGGGAACTGCTCTTGCACGAAATGGCATCCCTCTGGTAGTCGCACAATCTCCAAATTGGGAACAATGTTGTTCAGCATCCCGCCATTTATATAATCTTCAACCCCTGGAAACTTGAGGAAGTAATCTTGTTCACCAAGAATCAGCAACGATGGAACTTCAACTCTTGGATCTGCAATGTTGAATTGCTGGTGCAGTGACCTGGAAAATCGCCATGAGAAGAAGATATGTACTGATCAGTGTTGGCAAGAATTTAAGCTACATGATGGGTACATCACGGTTGATTTGTTACCTGTAAGGAACTTGCAATGCGGTTCGGAACCCTGACTTCTCATAGAGATCTCCATATGCGGCGATATCAGCTTCTGTAAGCCAGGAAGGAAGCGGAGCTGAAGAGGGTACCAAGTCCATGATTTCCTGACCTTCAGCCGCAATAGGTATCTCACTTTTGGCAAAGCTGATGTATATCTTCCTCACAACTGTCCTCGCATCAAATCGGCCAAAATCAGCCTCAGCTCTCCCTGGCTCCTAAACGACACCCGAAAATGGAGATATGTGGAGTCCGAATGAGCTTCATGCTGTTGTTAACGAACCTCAGAAAATGGCTAAATGCAGAAGAATACCTGCCATCTCAATATATAGAAACCTTCAGGCATGGTGGAGTGAAACGTTGGAGGACTTGGTGGACTCATTGCAGCTCCCAGCGTCACAATCCCTTGAACCCTCTCAGGATGGAGCTTAGCCAACAGATAAGCAACTAACACGCCAAAATCCTTGGCCACAACGAAACCCTAAAAATCCAATCATATGAACGAATTCAAATCATGGTCGTTAAATCACAAAACCCGTACCTTATCGACGCCGTAATGGTCGAGAATAGCCACCGTGTCGCTGATCAGGTCAGCAAAAGTGGTTTTCTCCGGATCAACCGGCTGGTCCGACAGGCCGTAGCCTCTGTAATCCGGCGCGATGGCTCGAAATCCAGCTTCCGCCACCGCCAGCATCTGGTGGCGCCACGAGTACCAGATTTCAGGGAATCCATGGAGGAAGATGACAGTTTGAGGTCCTGGAAAGATCAACCAAAGTAGAAATTGGATTCTGGTGTTGAGTAAAGGAAGGATGCATGCATGCAGGGATTGGATGGTTGAAATGCGGAGAAGGAGTTCCCTACCAGATCCGACTTCAGCGACGTGAAGCTTCAAGCCGCGGATGGGGATGACCGCGTGCTGTATTGCGTCCATAGTTTGGAGTGAATCAGAGCGTCAGGTAGAGAACGTTAGTTGTCATATACAGCGGTTTTGAGGGACTAGAATGTAATTTAGAAAAATACCATGATTACGCTTTGTTGCCTGATTTCTAGAATAATCAATTTCAATTCAAACCTGTTTTAAATGCATCATAATTACAGTCCCAATTTAGTTTTATCAGAAAAGCATGGCAATAAATTATGTATTTAAAAAGTTGGGAAAATTCAACGTTGCAAAGAGCGAGTAAAATGAGATATTTATGTTACCTAATCTTTGTTGCTACTCTGCATACAAAGGAAAGGACAAGACCAGCACCATCGTTGGTTGGCCTTGACATGAAATGAAGTATGTGTGTGGGAAAAGTAGAGAATAGTCCGTGACATTTACTGAACTATGGTTCGGACGATCCGCTTTTGAGCCTCTCCATCCGAGCTTGTAGCCCGGACAAGGCCTTTTCATCCATGGGAAGAACCCCGCCACTGGCATGGTGTGATAACATATTATTAGCTTCTCCTGCCAATTGAATGCTCTTCATTCTCTCTCTAATGGCATCTATAGTTGCACCACTCACAGCTGCAGTTACAAGCCCATTATTTTACATTTCTTTGCATGAATAGTTTTTGAATTAAGATGAGGGATACCTCTCGCGCTCTCTTCTGAATACGAAGGTGGTAAACTGAAGTTCTTTGCCTCGGGTATGTTGTTAATGGATTTGGCGTCTGGTAACGAATTTGCATGTATAGGCGACAATGGAGAAAGTTTTGGCGAATTCAATGTGGCGGGAGGAGGGGTCGACAATGGGACACTGGAAGGCATTCTCCCAGCTGCCTGATTTTTCTCCATCTGAAATATAACAATGCTGGTAAAACAAATGATGATGAAAGGTTATCAGGAAACTTATAGGCACAATGTAGCATATAGGGATAAACCTGGGCTAATCCATCCCTGATATATGTTCGGAATGCCTCGCTCGCATTCTGAAGTTGAGAAAATATATCAACCTGAGGACGAATAGCTATTAGAAATTGATGGCAATAGTTGCTGTCTAAGTTAGATGAATAAACAGACTTCAAAATATGAAATGCGATACCCTTGGATATAGCTGAGTGATTCGGTAGAGCTCATAAAGACCAATTGTGCATGTCGACTTATCACCAATTTTTTTGAAGATAGCTGCAAGCTCTTGCTGTGAAGTATGCACGGCAGGATAAAACAATGAATCAAAAAATGCACTACATGTGATCATTGGAGATGGCCACCAAAGATACCTTCAATTGAGCCTCCGATGAATGTGTTGCTGCTGAATCCCCCCAATGTGTTTGGCCAACAGGTACAGATGGTGTTAGCATTCTAGCTGCTGCTAAAGTCTATTGCATAGAAGAACAGATTTAGATTCCTCAAATAGTTAATTAGAAGTATTAAGTTTGTTTCTGCTATCAGTACCTGAAGATTCAGATCAATATAAGCAAGGATGATAGGCTGAGGTTCCGTATCTATTGGAACCATGGACAGATGTCCTTTGATCGCTGTACCACGGAGTTTAACTAGTTCATGCAGAACGGTTTTGACCATACGAAGCGGCTTGTCATCAGCACCAGCTCTAGAAAATATACAAATGATGAAGAAAAGTGAAAATATAATAAGCTTCCGATCTTAAACAAATGTTACCTTCTTCTGATTTCTTCCATTCCCAACTCTTGCAAATATACATGAATACTTCGGAGGATTCTATCAAGTTCAACTTCATATATGGTACTTTGAAGAACCTAAATCACATTAGACGTGTGTAACATTAACATCAGCCAAGTAATAATACATCCAAGAATTATTGCCGTCCGCATCCAGGAATCAATGTAAGGTGTTTGGAACTGTAAACTATTATCAACCTAAGCAGATTCAGACGTTGGCTCCCATGGTTAAGGTATTAAAATGTATTGGAAAAGCTTGCACCTTTGTGAGTTTGATCAGACACTTCACAACCAAATCAGAGAATTTTTGGTTTCTGATAGCATGACTCTCATTCGATGGAGGAGACGGCCATCTAGATGGGTCTAGTGGGCGTAGCAGATTAATTAATACAACAAAAGAGGATGTGCGGTCTGCATTATCCTGTTTGTACATCAAGTCACTCAGTCAGTATTATGATAACTAAGATAAGGCAGATCTTCAGGTTTAAAACATACCAAAATCTTTAGCATCAGAACATTCAACGCCTTGAGAAGTTGGCTGCCATCATCCATACGAGGAACTCTGTCATCTAAAAGCCAAAGAAGGAGCTCAGTGACCATACTGTCAAGGGTGCTCTCTTTCACTGCGTGTGCAAGTTTCCTGTTTTGAAAAGTCTGAAAGAAGTATAAGCATTAAATTCATAAATATTCTTTAAAGGCATCTTGCAGTCTATGAAGAGACATTATTAGTATGCTAAAACATAGTTGATCTACCTGCATTAGGGTGTTAAGCACATATTTACAAGACCTTGAAGAAGCTCCTGCGAGACTGTAATCAAAAGTTTTTGGTACCTTCAAAATAGTACCAGTTGGTGTGAGGTGAAAGCAAAGCTGAAATTTGAAAGACTTGAGACAGATAAGGTTACTTGAACTCCATTCGAAAAGAACAACAAATTGATTACCTTAATCGCTAAGCATGACACAAGTCGATCTGCATCTTTCATAATCTCCTCTATTCCACTGCTTTCTGGATCATTGATGACCACATCTAGCTCATGGCATACTAGTTTCATTCCTTCAACCGACTGGAAAATTTGTTTCTTTAGTAAGGATACAAGCAGTGCAATTAAAATGAAATCAGCAACAACATGTAATGAAAATAACCTGTTCTGGAGATCCATAAGAAATGATATCCAGAGCTTCATTCCAGTCAGACGGAGCATTTGCACCCGGGGTTGCACGAAGACTTGTAGGCCTTTCAATATGAAGGTCAGGATGGGTATAGCTCTCCCTAATATAGAACATCGTTGCCAACTTCTATTATATGAAAATTGACAAGTATTTTAACACTGAACAGAGGAAACCATGACATCAGTAACAATTTAGCACCTTGCAAAAATGGGGCCACCAATGGATCTAGATAGTTCACTACTTTGCTCAGCCACATCCGATCTGGATAAGCATGATGAAAAAGTTCAAACCTCTCATTTGAGTTATAAAGTTAATAGAAGATTTATCAAGTCAAATAATGTTTTCCAACACACAGTTACAAACATGACTTGTAAGTTTTAACAGTTGACCCTAAAGATTTTCTTTCCAATTGATACAATAAATAGAATATTTTTAGGAGAAGAAAATTAATACTGTAATCAAATCAGAAGCAAATTTTGAAGTATAAAATTATAAAGCAGTTAATCAGCTCCACCACAAGCAAGTGCTTCAGAAAAAGAATTATGATTCAATAACACTGAATGGTACTATCTTTGCATAAACATCAGTCAGTTGGTGTCTTGAAGGTCATCCATGAAATACAAACAAAACTTAAACGAAAAAGCAAATTGGAAAAAAAAAAAAAGAGAGCTGTTGAATAAAAAAAAAGGTAAGATAGTATTAGTAGTAGCACACACCCATTTTCCCTGACGGAACGACGCATAATTGCTCTTGTTTCACCTGGTCTTCCCTCCTTCCTCTTTTCCATCTCTCGGGCCTGAAATGGTATCTGAGAAGCCAAAAAAAAAAAAAAAAAAAAACTTATGTAGCAAATAAACCACTGACCTTCCACTTAAATTTGTCATCTAGCATGCTTTTCTGAGCATCAGTTAGCTTCCCGACATACTTCCAGATATCATCACCTGTTTTGATTAAACAAATATCAGGATTTTGTAGGGACATTATGAATATGACACAGCTACACAATGATTGATGCATCTTAGAGGACGTTTCCAAATTCTGTAAGAAAAAAATTAAAAGCCCATTCTTCATTTGAATTAAAGAGAATATGTATGATTACTCATGCTAACTGATGTGTCACTAATTGAATTTGAACCGCCAGACTTGAATTTCAGGCATCCCTTATAAATATTTGTTATCATCATAACATACCAAGAACCTTATAGGCAGTGGCTAGCGTATTTAGAGCAGCTTTCCTAATTTCACCATCTCGTTCGGCTGTTAAACTTGCAACAATTTGCAGTGATTTTAGCTGCCCACTTATCTAATTGAGAAAAGAAAAGCGATAAATACACAAACAAAATGAATTAAACAAAAAACAAAAATATAAACACTGATAAAGGTTTAAAAAAAAAAACATAACAAACTTTTATACTGAAAGACTGCTATTACCTCAGTCACATGATTATCAATTAGGTATCCAATGAGATCAGCAGATTCAATACGAGAACGGTTGTTCTTTGATCGCAAACCCTCTAAGATATATGGAAAAATTTTGGCTGCCGAGTACATACTAACAATTTGCTGTGTCAATTCCCGCATCTTTTCCCTGACTTTATCAAAATTGTGCCCAGACTGTGCATACAAAACATAAATCAAATATATAGAATCACCATAGCCCCAGCCTCCGTGTAACAATAACTTGAAAAACCACAAACCCACTTGTGTGAGCAGATAAATGTAAGAATCGATATTAACTTTTTTATGACCTTCTCTATTAAGCATGGCAGAAATATGGCAGCCTCTGCATCGGTCAACATATAGTTTTCCTCCCTCAATGTGCCAAAAAGTTCTGGAAGAAACTCCAGTACCTGTAAAACAAATGTGCATTTATCTGATTATATAGCACAGTTAAATGCAAAAAAGAAGAAGAAGGGGATTGGTGCACTAGAAAGAAAGTACACCTTCAGGAGACAAGTAGTGTTGGATTCACAAAACCGCAAAACAACCCATCTCAGAAGAATATCTAGGACTTCAATGATCTCTTTTCTGATAGAAGGCAGGGCCTGATAAGAAATATAGGTCCAGAAGATGTCGCCTCAGGAAGTCGGAGTAAGCAGAATAGATGAAAACGATTACCTTCTGAAGCATTTCGAGTCCATCTACTTGCCTCTTAAAATCACTACTTAAAAGACGCTTATGTAAATCCTCTCGAAAACATTTCATAAGATCATTCTGCCAGAAAAAACTTTTCTAGTCAGCTTAAAGTTTGGGCTACAATCAACATGCACAGATGTTTGCGCTTACTGTACAACATTCAATTGATACCAGGAAAAAAGATTAGGCCTTTGCATATAAAAGACATAAATTTTATACACTTTATTTCCATAATGTGTTACAGTTAGAAAAATCCATGGTGAAAATTTAAATTTATAATTAAACCTCAAGATCTTGAACCAGTTCTATCCGCATCTCCTCAAATTTAAACCTACGAACAACTATTCTCTCTCGCTGCTCCTGCGATGCGAGATGCAACAATCCATCAGAAATTGCACACATGAAGAACTATTTGAAGTAACTTACGAGGATTAAGCCTCAACCTTATTCGAGTCTTTCACATTTAGTAAACCCTGGGACTGGACAGCAATATCGTGAACAGACATTATTGCATCAGATCTTGATCCCCTCAAAGGTAAGGATTTCTATAGACCAGCACAAATAAGTACTAAATGTTACATAAAAATGGCTGCGAAGAGAGAGAGAAGGGGGGAGAGAGAGAGAGAATACCGAGGGCAATGCCCTATTCCCATGCTTAGCGGTGGCATTGGCATTTGATCTTCCTGTTTTGAAGTTATTTCTTGATGCTAACCCTCCATCATTTGTCTTCACAGACTCGTAAGAATCTAAGCATGTGTCAGGATACAAGTAACGAGAGACTAAAATATACCTAAATGTCAAATGACTGGTCGATAGATAGAGAATAAACCTCGAACAGCTCCATGTGGCTTCAAGCGCTCAAGAACAATAGCTAATGCTGGCCCATGTAAATCCCTTAAATTCTTATTCACCTAATACAACAAGCAACAGAAGGATATTGATTACGGTTTAGGGATGTAGAGCAAAATGAAGGAGGCATCTGATAATATACCGTTTCCGGACCACAAGCCCTCAAAATTTCAGCCAAGCAAACCTCTGCTGCTTTTCGCACATCTGATGATTTATCCTGGTGTTCGACAGCTCATGTCATGATTTCAGTGTATAAAAATAAAGCTCAACAAAAAGTTTAGAAAAGAACCCTCAGTCCTTACTGTCATGGCAGTCGTAGCAGGTTTAAGCAGTTGCACGATTTCATTAAAATCACTTAACCCAGACAATTGCTTCGTCAACCAATCAAAAAGATCCCTTCGTCCTTCTGCTCCAATTTTACTATCAGTTAAAGCAGTTGTGATGTATGGGACCTATATGCCATAAAAACATTAGTAGTTGAAAAGAAGAATTGGAGTCATCCAAAGGGGTTATAATAGTACCATTTTTTCTAGTTGCACAGCAGCAACCCAAGCATCTAATGTTGCCAATGCGCAATCTCTATTGTGTTTTTTGTTGTCGCTGAGGCATTTCAAAACATCCAACAGCATACCCTGTTATAATAATCCACTGTATAAGATGTTTGGGAAAAAAAAAGCATCCATAGTATAAAAACTGGAGCAGCTGAAAGAGCTCAATATACCTTGGTGGCCTTGTCGAATGGAAGACCCATTGCAGATGCCATGGCACCAAAGGTGTTCAGGGTCGCCATTACTAAGTTTCTATTGCTATCATTAAGACGACTTCTAAGAGCACCGAGCAACTCAGCTACAATAGCATTCATTTTAACAAGAAACCAGAACACTTAAGTATAGAGAAACCAACCACAGAGTCCCTAAGAAATAAAATGGAAAAGGCGGAGGAAAACTAAAGAAGAAAATTATATGACAATGAATACCAGTTCCGGTAGGTTGAATGCGCTTATTAGCCACCTCCAAGATTTTATTTACTGCTTCAATAGATTCGAAACGAATCTATAAAAAAGTAATCTTTTAGAGAGTGAGGAACAAAGTTATGTTTAACCATGGAATATCATTGGCACCGTTGAAAATATACATAAAAAGAAAAATGGCTTTGCCATGCAATTTTAAGTGAGATTACCTTCCAGTCGGGGCTTTCCAATCCCTTCAGTAAAGCGGGAGTTATCATCCCACTAATATCTTCACGCGGCAGGCCATCCAAACCCCCTGCAGACAAAGATGATGTATTTTCTACTGCACGTACAGTTTTCTTTGGAGCTGCCGCAGCACCCTATTATACAATACAAATTAAGTAGACATTGTTTTTCTACTGAAGATCACTCAAAAGGTAAAAACAGATAACGCAGGTAGTGCTGACCTAGCAACAATATTCCACCCTTGCACTTAACAATATTACAAAAGACTCTGCAGCATGTCCACTAATATGAAAAGTTAATGAAGATACAATATCTACTCAGTTGAGCATACCTCATATGGATTTTTCTCGTACTCAGCATCCAATGCACTAAGAAGGGCAGGTTTCACATCAGTCAGAAACCCTTTAATGTCTGCATAATGTATTTGTCTTAGCACACCAGGAAGTGAAACGAAATGCAGAATGCACTGAGTATTAGCACATACGCACAAAACGCACCAGGGCCAACATATCTATGCAGCACACCAACAAGTTTTATGGTCGAATTTCTAGTAGCTGCATTACTGGATTGCAATCCAGTGTCTTTACAAAAGTCAATAAGGTCCTAAGAGTATAAACCAGTACACCAATTGTCATAAAGTTAATCCATAAGGATACATGATTGTGGTCTGGTATGAAAATAATGCTCTTTAATGAAGAAACATCACAAAACGTGATATTTCAAGAAAAAAAAATAACCTTCAGTTTCAAATGTGAGATACCAAAATCTTCAACAGCAGAAACCAACCACAAGATCCCCTCACTAAGAACTTTAGGATTCTTGTGTTCTTTCATGATTTTGTACAGCTGCCACAGAAGAAAAAAAGCACGGCTACTATGAACAAAGAGAAAGTGAAAACAAATAATGATCATGGGAGCATCAATACCATTGCAGAGGATGACAGCATTTACTCATACTATATGCAGTGCCGCTAAATATAATTATAATGACATAAGAAGGGTCCTTACTCTTTCAAACACAAATCCAGGTCCCATAGCCTCGGAAAAGGCCGTGAGGCATTTCATTGCATGAGCACGAGTTTTAATGTCTGCCACTCGCTCACTGATGCCTGTTCGTCCAATTTGACATAAGAAACTCAATAAAGAAAGTTTTTATTATTGAAGAAACCATGGTCAGGAGGCAGGAATCAGACAAGAGTTAACATATAGTATTGGGCAATGGTTGTGGAGGTTAGTACGGTTACCAAGAAGGCAGAGCACGACACATTTCTTGGGGAATTTTGATGCATTTGACGCGATGTGAGTAATAACCTCAATTACTTGTTGCTGAACCTGCAATTTAGGTTACGATTTCAAACCTCTGAGACAATGGAAAAGCATCAAAAACTTTATTTTTCCAAAATAGACTGAACACCTGAACATTTTTCTCTCCCCAACCTGGAATGAGACATAGTAAGCGTATTAGAATCTCGACCGACTGGTCAAGATTTTCCATACTCTCGATTTGCTGTTTCAGTGAACCGATTGCTGCAACGATGATAAAATGTAACGTTTATATTCTAAAATAAATAATGAATCAATTATTTGCAGTAGCAATTTAGTCACAAAATGAAAATCAATAATTAAAAAAGATTATGCTGTTTAACATATAACATCGCATCTACATGTGCTTCTGCTTTACAACATAAGCTGGATTCAAATAAAAGATTCTACGAAGCTGCAAACGTGTTATGACATTACATAAGGTGATTACAAGTTTAAATTTGTGGTAATCACATGACACATGGGCAAGGTGTTCAAAAGAAACTAGCTCAAATAGATCTCACTCAAAGTTATAAATTATATTCAATCTATTCTTGTGTATGGCGCAAATGTCTATTTGTACCCTAAAAAGTATATATCACCAGAAGAAAATCGCAAAGGACTTATTCTTAGAAATCTATAAGTTATTTTTGCAGACAGATACACCACTGATGTCTCTTCTATCCTCTTCTCCATTAGACAATATAGTTTGGAGTGAAGTTAACATGAATGAGGTTCATTCTAGATCAACCGTTCAGTCTTCCACAATAAAGTCCCATTGAAACGAAACACAGTTAATAACAGTGAAACAAAAGAGGAAAAACCCACAGACTATGTTCTGAAAATAATAGTACGGAGAAGGTACACCACCTTCAAGTCTTTCTTTCCAAATAGCACTTTTCAGTTGAGAAATAGTTTCTGCCTGAATAAGAGAACCTAGTTTGCTTTCAACTTCTTCAAGACCCATCACAGCGGGCTACAAAAGAGAGCATATTAGTGAATGAGGATTATCAAAATACCAACGAAAACACAACTGAACAAATAATTTCCCAGACATAAACACACTAAACAAGATTACCTCAACGTCTTCAATTTCAGCTGCTTTTGTAACTTTTGGTTGTGTGGCTCCCTCTGCTTTTTTGTTAGCACTTGATTTTGCAGGTCCTCCTTTTTTGTTAACAGACTGGTTGAGTAGCAAACCGAATTACTATTGATAATTTCTGCAAATGAAGTACAATAATAGTAATGGAAGGTAAGAACACACTGCTGCCTGGACTGGTTTTTTGCCACTGAGCATACTTGCAGCTGATCTTTTAACAAATGATGCGTCTGAAGCCTATTGGAGCAGCACACCATAGAGATTAGGTAAAAAAAAATTAGAGTTGTGGCGGTGAATGCATACTCAGTGCGTTGGAATCTTATCGCATATAACTGTATTGTTATTTTCTTCTGTTTTTTACAAGATAACAATTTTCCATCCACTTGAAAACTGTGGAAACAAAAGCCCCCCAATTAAATTTATAACGAAGAATCAGTGCTGACCGAAGAATCATGATAGACAGAACATGTTATGTAGCATATTTGATTTTAATTCTAAATAGACTACTTAGCGCAAAGTAGTAATCACACAAGAGAGAACAAACCCACCTCAAGAGAGAAACCCGCTTGACTAGAAGTTTGACCTGCAACTATCACAGCATGAGTAAATTTACATATTTGACAAAACTCTATGTACGTGAAATGAGATATACAGTGATTCAGAACAATATTAGACTGAAAAAGGAATCTTACTTAAGCCTACACCAGAGGCTGGAGCACCAGCAGATGCTCCAATCATTTCTGACAATTTTTTTCTCCTAACATCATCAAGTTTCTCGATTGATCGTTCCAAAGGTCTCATACCGACCGACTAAAGGGAAAATAGAGATGTGATTAATGGGATTGATAAATGAATTGGTAAAAATAACTGATTATGAACACTTACCTTCGCTATTGCTGCCAACACTGAAAATGCCGCATCTCTAACTTCAGGTGTACCATCATTGAGACACTGTTGTTTCAAACAAGGAAACTTAAAATGCCATATACCAAAGAAACATGTGATTTATAAAAATTGAAGATGGATGAACACAAACGTATTTTCATATCTGCAATTGATGGTAAAGTCTACCCTAAATCAGAGAAATAATTAAAACTAGGGCTTCATATATACAGGCTAGAGAAGAAACTTTTATCCTATTTACTCAAAGTACAACTTGACCCATACAACCAACGCTTGGACACTAACCTCCATCGAGATGGGTACATAGTCCTTGTGCAACTTAAGGACAACTGTTTTATTACTTGTTTCAATACAGTTTGTCACCCAGCTCAAAGTTAAGGATCGCACTAATGGAACTTTATTTTTCACTGCTGTCTTTATTTCTGAAACAAGCAAATCAAAGTAGTTAGTTTAAGAGTTTAAGATGGATAAGCCTCCACTCCACATTTCACACGGCATGGATATATTTCACTTATATCAACATAGACTGATGGAGACACTTGCCTTCAATAATGTCAATGAGATTCAAGCACCCAGCCTTGTGCATTGCTTGAAGAGTTTGGGAAAGTGCCTCAGTCAAAGTAGGTTTCTTCTCTTTTAATTTCTCCTACGATTATTTATATGAAATGTAAATTATGGGTATCAATTGGAAAGGAATCCCAATGACATAATTTGTTCGTGAAAAGTGCTTCAAGATACACAATCAAAGGTGCGAGCTTGTAGTTGTAGGAAGGAAGAACCCTCACCAGCAGAACTGGCAATAAAAAACGCGAGCTACCAGCGAAATGAAGACGTAGACCCCTGGCAAGATTGCCAAGAGCCTGAATAGCTTCAACTGCAACAGCTATGTTAACATCTGTTATTAGCTGCGGTGACAACAGAGAAGGAAAAAATTATGAAACGTTAAGTAAGCTATCAGTTGCAGCGGTGGTGAATGGCCTAATTCAAAACTGATGCTATTTCCAGCAACATATCACTGAACCATGCATGCATATATATCATCATCAACTAGCATTGAAACTAATACGCGGAGCCAACTCCACTCGAACAAAACAGGTTTATAGAAGCATGGAAATATGTCCAGACTCCAGAGTAATGATGCTAGCTCCACACACAATTTTAATCATCATATCAACCATTGAGCTCTCAAATAAACCTCAATTTTTATGGCACCCTACTAAAGTAGATAAAAATATACTTTTGTTTTTTCCATACCAGAATCAAATAACATTGCCACTCTCAACTTTCTCCAACAGAATAACTATGATGCTTGCACTTAAATCAGAAGAAGATATAACAGCAGTAACAATATAACAACTACTTGCCATCTATATATACAATATAGATAAGAGCTTACCATGTAATTAGTTGCAACCACAAAAAGAGAGGGGTAGAAACCAAACCTTTTTCAAAGTCCGACAAACTTCTGTGAAGTCTCCAGGCGCTATCTTTTTAGTTGATGCCAACTTAGTTAGCTCGGAAACAGCTTCTTTACGTTCGGACCACTTGGTAGCTTTCTACAGAATAATCAAAATGATGGACCATTAAACTTTTGAAAAAAAAATACCACGATATAAACTGTTACAGCCACCAACCACTCCTTCCCAAAAGCCTGACTTCTCTAATGCAGTTAATATATCCACTGGATCGACAAGATCATATTCGTCTATATCTTGAGAAACTGAAATGCAAGGATGTATTAGAATGGTTACCTAGGCTGTACTTAAAAACAAGACAAGTAACTATCACAATAGCTATCCAAGTATTAATATACCTTCCGGGACACATTCTTCAGTAGGGTTGGATCCCGCAGCTAGAGGTGCTGCTTCAGGTTCTGGTTCCTTGTCTTGCTCAGATCTAAGTTGTTTTGATTAGCATAATTCACCATCAAAATTTCAAACGGTAACACAAATGCGAATCTAATGTATGACTAAGAGTCATGTTCGATTTTGATAAAATTTAATAATCTACACCAGCCATTGCAACTCTCCGCGATCAGAACAGTTGATCATGTATCAGTACAATATAACAATAGGATATCATAGAAAGAAAAATTAGTAACTGAAATAGAAAGTGTAAATATTCTTCAGCTTCAATGGTACCTTATTTTTCGAGTAGCCCTTGCTGATCCTGTGACATTCACAAGTTCAGCTTCCAGCTCTTTTTTCTGAAAGGATAATGGAACTATTAGAAAGTTTCTGTGCTATGTGACAGCTGCGTAAAATAATATTTCATATAGAATTTGGGGTTTAGAAAAATTTACTGCATACCATTGTATCTCTCATCTTCTCAAATAATATGGATTTCACTGGGTCTTTTCCAATCCAACGACAAAGCTCGAGTGTCAACCCTTTAGATGATGCACGGACATTTTGGTCTTGATGATCAAACAATTCAGGCAACATCTTCAATATTCTTTTGGGTGGGACCACTTTTGATCCAAATTCACTACAATGAAATGGAACAAAGGTCCAAAAATTCAATGTGTGTATGTACCACTCATTGGGTGCTCAACAGCTTGAGTTATTTATATAAAACAAAGTAAATTGCATTCAAAATGCAGCTCACTGACCTTAATGCTTGAAACATTACATCAATAGCAGGCACAACAGCTTTAGCTACTTTGTTTTTTATTGCTTTCTCCATGGCATCCTGTGAACACAACAAATTAGAACAAATCATGAAAGGTATTATGACACAATTTGTTCGGACTCGCACGGTTTCTCGATAAAGAGAAGGGAGCTGGTCTGCCCAACAGAAAAATGGAGAATGATTCCTAGCATCATTAGGGCATACATAGCAAGGCAGTGCAAACCTACCAGAAAAGCATCTACAGCCTCCAACTCAACCCAAAGCATGAATGCTTGCTGAGCCTTCTCTACAGTCTTTGGCCTTCCTGTCAAACATTTTGCCACGATTGCATCACAGACCTCTTTTGCATACCTGTAAAACAACAACAAAACTTCTCAACTCCAACACAACATAAATCAATACTCCAAAACCAACTCCCACCATCCAACAACTTCTAAACCACCCACCTCCCCGCATCCGCGTCCACAGCCCTCAAGTAAGCAATCAACGCATCCAATGCCTTCTCCTGAACAGGCGCATTCGAATCCGAAACATTCTTCTTAAACAAGTGACCTGAAAACAACACCAACAAAATCAAACACAACCCCCACATTTCATCTTCCGAAGATCAACACGCCATCCTGACCCAAGCCCTAACCAAAACAGGAACATAAACACCACATACCGAATTCCCTCAGCCTGGCATCCTTAGGATCCGTAATCGAATCGCACAACGCCGCCAAATCAATATTCGCCTCATTCCTCACCTTCCAGTTCTTGTGCGCCAACCGATCTTCCCACGGCAGTTTCTTCGCCTCCTTCAACAGCTTCTCCTCCTCCGACGACATGGATCTCCAATTTCAAACAAATCCGATTCCTAAAACCCCAATCCAACAAAAAATCTTCAAATCTCGCTATCAGATCTTCCTCCGCTTCCGTTCCAATCGAAGTGCCGAAGATACACAAATATCTTCTCAAACGGCGTTTTTCACTCGGCGTGCTGCCGAGAGCGGTATCGAAGAGAGTTCGAACGATCTCTTCTCTCGCTTGGCTTTATTTTCTCTCTCTAGAAAATTGCACGACAGAGAGAGATGTAATGTTTTGTATCACAAGCGTTATTATGAGGCTGTTGAGCCCACTCGAATTTATAGGCGCGTGGATTTTGTTGCCAAATATTTGAATTTAAACTTCGTCCATTGCCAACGCCAGCTGTAAATGAATTATAATATTTTTTTAATAAAAGAAAATTTATTTTCGATATTATTTTGTCCGGACATTTTGATACTTAAATTATAAATCTTAATTATTCTTATTAAATTCAAAAACTTTGTAAGGAAATTATATTTTATTAAAATCACATTTTTCATAAACTTTATTGAAAGAAAATAGTAACAAATTAGAATTTTAAATTTTAAAAATAAATATAAGAAAATACACCTGAATCAAAAGTTTGTTGTATTATAAACAAAACACACAACTACACAAAAATAATTTAATAAAATTATTTTAAACTAATTTAACTGAAATTGTTTAATTTAATTATTGAGGTAAATAATTTGAAGAAACGGACCGTTGCGAAATCTTTGAGCGTGTGGCTTTGTGGGTCGCGTGGAGATGTTAGTTGAGAGGTTTCTATAATTGGTAGGGTCCACTTTTGAAATATAAATTTTGTGAATTGTAACGAATCTTTAAAATGGTGTAATGTTTAATATTGATAATGAAAAATTAGATTTCAATTTTGAAGAGCCGACTTGCATCACCCCGCCGCCCGTCAATTTCAAAAATTTTAATTTAAATTATTTCCACAAATCTGTACTCACAAGCCTCCAATTGGGCCGATAGAGCACTTAAACCGGCCCAATAAGAACTTAGGCCTACAATTATGCTCATCTTAGTCAAAGTCAACGCCACTCTGACCCGCATTTTTAATTATTCTAAAATTTATACTCAAGAAAATGGAGTAACAAAATGGTGAACTTTATGATAAACCTCGAGACGAAACGACGTCGCATTACAACAATGGACTAAATACACAGAAAAATTTGAACATATAAATCTCAGTGTGATTTCAGGAGCTGTGGAAAAAACATAGTAACAAAAATGGCAGAAGCAGAATGTGAATAACCCTAAATTCCTGAGCCTGTCCTGATTTTAGGTGCAGGTGTTTTAAGCCCAGCCGCAGCGCTTCTTTCAGCAATTCTCTTCTGTCGCTGGACGACGAGTTCGTTCACTTTCCTGCGCGTCTCTTCTTCCTGCAAAAAGAAATGATCACTAGTGAAGACCAGCTCGATGAGCGTCAAAAATGGAAACTGAAGTTGTCAGCTGGAGTTATGAATTACCCTTTCTTGTCTGCTTTTTTGAACTGCTGGCTTGCTCGAGAAGGGCTTCTTGCCCCTGACCTCCGGCAGCTTGTTCCTAAATAATTTAGGAGGAACAACTTTGGATTTTGTGTCTTTGCCTGGTTTTTTATCACCGGTTTCCGAGGCATTTGTGTCAGTGCTGTTGATTTTCTGATCCCTCGAGAAGGATGATTCTGCCCCGAAGTCCATTTGAAGAGTAAACGATGCTGGACAGGATTCCCGACCAGAATCCCTCTCAGGCATATAGAATACTTCGTCAGGCTCATATGACAAGCGCTTTGCGAGCTTGTCTTCTGATGGATCCGAGGAGCTCTTTTCTGCGTTTGTTGCAGTTTGGTCGAGCACCATGTTTATGTCTGTCCTCCACCGAGAGTCTTCTTGAGTATTCGTCGCTGAGTGAGACTGCACCACGATGGAGTCATCGACAAAAGACTCTTTCCCACTTCCCGGGCCATTTTGAATCCCTGCTGGGGACAATTCATAACTCCCATTGAACCATTTATTCTCAGCCGTTCCATTTTGGTTTTTCAATAGGCCAGACTGATCTGCAATAGACCAATCTAAAGACTTGGCAATCTTGTTCAGACCAGATTCAGTCGCAAAATCTGATGGGACGCCATTATTACCATTAAGTTCTGCAAAATGACCATGTGAGAATATCAGATCTTCACCTCCAAGGTCTCCTCGCCTAATGGCTGGACGGAAACTGGTATTATTTTCCAGCTCTGCTAAGCTCATTCCGTTACCGTTGTCTATAAATTCATTCGACGGCAGAAGTGAGTCTGAAGGAGGCGACGGCTGCTGTACTCTGAGCTTCTCCCCTCTCATGCCCACCTCACTGTTATCTACATAAGGACTGAAATCTTGCTTTACGGCGAAATCAGTGTCTGAATCTTTGTCCCTCATCAGAAGATTCTGGAAATTGTCCCAGGTTTCCGTGCTCCGATTGCCACCAGAAACATTTCCTTTTTTTTCCAAATCACCATTCTTTCGTCCTGATTTTTCACCACCCTGAGGATCATAATCCGAATCATAAACCGCACCCTCCTCCTCCCCGTGCTTTGAAGTAATGTAATTAATGTTGCGGATCACAACAGTTTTCGATGGCTTCTTCTTCTTGTGTTTCTTCTTGCGCCCAAATTCTCCTGATGAATGGTTTCTTCCATTTTGCTCATACTCGTCAAAATCACTGTCAGAAGCAGAATCAGACGACTCAGACTGAGAGTCCTCTTCCGATGACGTTCCATCTGAAGATCGCCCTTTCTTCCTTGAAGCGGACTTACCACTGCGAAAATGATGACCGGCCGGTTGGTCCATGTTCGAAGACCATTGCATATTTGGCGGGTAATATGGCGGATACATCGGGAAAGGAAGCTGTCCTTGTTGCATTGAGTTTTGGAAATTGTACATGAAGGGAGGATACTGGCCTGGCTGTGGCATCGATCCACCGCCATTTTTTTCCGATGAAAGTTGACCTGCCACCATCAACACAAACAATTATCCGATGCAGAATCTAGAAAAAAAGAAAACGGGGAAGAAATAAGCATTTTGCAAAAGGTCTGATCTTTTTCCAACTTGGCATTAGAAATGTATAAGCATGATAAGTCCTAACTCCGTGTACCGAACCTAAACTCTGATACCAATTTTGTCACGACCTAAAATCCTGGCCGCGACCGGCGCTTGACCAACAACCAAGCAAACCTCACATATGATATTACATAAAATTCAGTCATAAGATTTAAAATATTCACGAAAACGAATTATCCGATGCAGAATCTGGAAAACAGAAACGGGGAAGAAATAATCATTTTGCAAAAGGCATACTTTTGTTGTCGGTCTCATTTGGCTCAACTTCACTCGTGAGCACAACCGCCGGTGTCTCAACATATCCGTGCTCCGGTGGCACGAAGGCCTTCAAGGCGGCCAACTCATCCATCCAAACACTATCATTATGCTTCATTACACACAACTCTCTAAACTTGACGCAAGCTTCACTATTAAAACGAGAAAACAACAGTCAGTAATTCCCCGCAAGCAAACTCAAATCTCCAACAGAATCACTTAAAAAAAAAGAGCTTACTGAAGTCTCGAAGCGCCAAAACAACCGGCAAAGACCAGGAGATCATCAATGCTGGCCAGATCAAATCCCAAAACCAGCGCCCGTTGGTAAGCCATTGCTTGCTCCCTCCTCAGGATCGCCTGACGACTTCCCAACACACGCTGCAATCTAGCCCTACACAACCATCAACAGCGAGGTCACTAACAGTAACATCTCTAAATAGGCGGCAAATGGCGTAAAATCTCAAAACCAGAAGTGTCCAAACTATGATCAAATTACTTGGAGTTTTCTTCTGTTGCATTGGCTTCAAGTTTCACCTGCAACAAACGAGAATTTCTGAGTAAAATGGATGAAAATTTTGCATCTGATTATCAGATTATCGCATCTTTTTGGATGTAACCAAACCTTGGAAGAATCTGGAGGTGATTCATTGCTCTGGATTGAGCTCTCAATCTGCTGTATCTCCATCTCTATGCTGACAAATCTCTCCAAAATCTCAGGTGTGCTGACGAATCTCACAAATCTGATCACACAACAAAACAAAAAAACCCAAATCTCAACAAATTTCAAATCAAGCAAAATTCTGGAAACCCTAATTCTGCAGGATGGATACCTTTGAAAGGTGGCTTTAGTGAACCAATGGGAGTCGAGATGGGAAGGCGGGCGGAGCGTAATCGAATACCCACCTTTCAAGATCTCATCTTTGGCGACTTTGAGATGCGACACGAACGGCTCGAGCAGCCCAGACGCCAGTTTTTCACTCGACTTCCCGCAAAACGCCACCAGATCACATCTGCAGAAAAAACTCGCTCAGTGCCGCCAAATTGGGTGAGCGAAAGGAAGCGACTTGGATCGATTCGAAACCTGGTCCGCGTCGGAGTGAGGTGGAACACCGCGTGGTCCAGTCGAGCTCTGGAGTCCATCACTCTCGGTCCAAGAACTGGAGAGATAGAGAGAGAGAAGACGAGCTTGATGCCCTACCAGCTGGCGATCGGAGAAGACGATGATGGCGAGAGGAATCGCATCAGGATTTAACGAAGATTTGAGTGGTGAAATGTGAACTGGGTATGAGCGAGCGATGGCGAGTGACAGAGAGGTCGAGACAGCGAGGGAGGGAAGGAGGAGCACATGGAGTTGAAGAAGATGATGATGGATGATGCTCCATAGTGGGACCCACAACTCCCCCATGATCCATCTCTCTCCTTCCATCATCTTCATTTTTTATTCTGAGGTTTCAGACTCCCCAAATGTGAATGAAACCCTAAAAATGGGCATACATATAGAAGAAGACAGTGCCACTAGAGCAGCGTAGGTCCCTCTTGACAAACGGGTAGTCGTTTTTTGATGTAATCCGTCTTGTTAGGGTTCATTCGATTTGCCGCCGCAAATGGGGTGCTACTTTTTCTGCAGCAGTTATGGAAAAGAAGAAGCTTTGAAGCTGAACTCAAGCTCAAGCTCAGCATCAATGGAGGCTCTCGGAGGTATGCTTTTGGTTCTTTCTACTTACTGATGTACTTGTGATTGCGTAAGTCTACCAATTATCTTATTATCAATATACCATGATTTTTTAGTGGGATAACAGTTGGGACAGTTGGGACAGACTGTATTTATAACGGCTCGGATCTACCTTTTCGATCAGATCGTTTACAAATGTATTTTATAACTGTTTTCATGGAGCAAGCTGGAATCCTTCTTGTGTCTTTTGAATGCTGTTTTTCTGCAAAGGGCTGCTACAAGACTTCAACTACCTAGCACGTTTTCGCTTGTTTTGGTTGTTCAAGTTTCATACATCATTGCTGGTTTAATGTATGTTATCCATGATCATTCCAAACTGAGTTCATTATTTATTCGGTTGAGATTTAGCAGAGATCAGACTTTGTCCGCAATCTACAATGTCATCTTAGCCCACTACTTGCAGAGTTCGCAATATATATGTCTTTACCTCTACCAAGTTCTTATCTAGTACTTTAGCCGCTTCCTGTAAAAAATTCTATGATAAGTAGTTATGCCAACATTTTCAGTTGTGTGAAAATAACTCCGGATTTGGTACTTGTCTTCTGCTGATCAATGCATTCTCTTGTCAGAAAACCTGAACTGTCGTCGCCTGTCCTCGAATCATGTTTCAACCAGAACACTCATGGCTAGCTGCTCGTCGTCGTGCTCAAAAGGTGTATATCCTTGCCCATATTTATAGCTCTTGATCCCAATAACCAGGTACATACATATTCCTAAACATGCCATGTAAGATTGCCATTTCAGCTTTTGTTATCAGGCATATCCGTACTATGTGTCCTTCGTCCACATGAGCTATATGTTCCTGTTTTGCGCTAAAATCCTGCCTTACATTATGCTTGAGAATTTTAACCGGTGCAGCACGTTTGAACTCGGTCTAGAACGTGATAATTGGGCATTAGGGAAGGTTGGGTGGATCAGTTAGGATCATATGGATTTTTTTCTTTCCTGTCCCAATCATGTCGAATTTTCCCATGATTTATTTCATGCCAAACTTTTTCGCCGCTTTCTGAGCACTCTTCCTGATCTGCTGTTTACTGTATGTTCTCGACACAACGTGTGATAACCTAGAAGCTCTGTCTGTGTCTCTCGCAGGTTTCCTCAGGTGGGTTCGACATCGTCCTTTTTGGCCAGACAGGTATCAAAAATAAGTTAATTCTTAGCTGTTCTAAGTTTCAAGTCCTATTTGGAGCTTGTCATATTTTCTGTTTCGCTAAAATCTGAAACTGAAAAAAATGCGCTCTGGAGCTGTCTGGTTTCCTTTCTTTTTCCTTGGAAAAAAGCTCATTGCTATTATTGAGTATTGACGCTTGATGCTGTATGAACCCGATTCGTGCTTCTACTCCATACTTACCCGCCTTAGTTTTAGCTGCCTAACAAGCATGAAATTAGGACAAATCAGCGTCATCGCTGGGCCACGCCCCCTTTAATCCGATCACTGTCTTTTGAGCTTCAGATTTCGACAGGTCCACACGGTTACATATTGAAATAATCTCTTTGAATCCTATCCTTGACTGTCATCAGAGGATTTTAACCTGGAAATAAATTGTTCTGTTGGACAGGTAGCAAAGGTCTGATTATGCGCAGCTGGGGCGTGGCGATGAGGCTCCACAAAGAAGAAAGCTAGCGGAAGCGAAAGGTCTGATCTTTTTCCATCTTGGTATTTCATGATAATATGCGTCTTGATACACGTCTAGTATAAATACGGCATACTGATACAAGTAGCTGAGATACGTATACGCCTTTTTATACGCTCCAACAAAAACCAGGGTACGAAATATGTGTCTGTTGCATAAGAAAAGCATGACATCGAAAGCGTCTAGGCAGTTCCAACTTCATGGTTTTAAATCTCCCATAAAGCCTGCCTTATCTTCGACGCTAATTGTTTCTAGTTTGTCTTCTGCGTCAGATTCATGGGTTCTATCCGGTACTAAATCGGGGAATTCCACGTGTCAGGATATGATTGGCTGCGACGCTCTGCTACCTGAGGTCTGTATATATAAGTATATAACATATACCCTTCTGAGTTCTTGAACTGCTTGGCCAGAAATTCTCTTAAATTTTTTTGACTGGCTTGCTTGCAGAGGTTATAATGGAAAGTACCGACTCCTCTACGTGCTCGCAGCATCCTCAGCTTCCACCGGGGTTTCGTTTCCATCCTACCGACGAGGAGCTTGTGGTTCACTATCTGAAGAAGAAGATCGCCGGCCTGCCCCTCCCCGTCTCGATCATTGCAGAAATTGATCTTTACAAATTTGATCCCTGGGAACTCCCAAGTAAGAAGCCTCTGATAAAATAATCTTGCAAGAATGGAATGAGTTGAAAATTGAAATTCTTCAGTTGTGTAACCTGAGAAATTGCTTGCAGGCAAGGCGAGTTTTGGGGAACACGAGTGGTATTTTTTCAGTCCCCGGGACAGGAAGTACCCGAATGGAGCGAGGCCTAACCGGGCAGCGACCTCCGGCTACTGGAAAGCCACCGGAACAGATAAACCTATTCTGACGGGTAATGGAACGCAGAAAGTTGGGGTTAAAAAAGCGCTGGTTTTTTATGGTGGCAAGCCGCCTAAGGGTATCAAAACTAACTGGATCATGCATGAGTACCGGCTGGTGGACGGCAGTGTCAGTAACACCGCCTTCAAGCCTCCGGCCACCGGTACCGGCAAAAAAGAGTCTCTCAGGGTACGTGGGCTGAAAAATCAAATTTGTTTCGGGGGGAATTTTGAATTTTCGTATCTGACCTGTTTTTGGCTGCAGCTGGATGAGTGGGTGCTGTGCAGGATATACAAGAAAACCAACGGCCAGCGGCCACCGGACCACCACCAGGCCGACAAGGATGACTCGTCAATGGAAGAATTGCTGATGTCAGCCTCATCGTCACGGCAAAGCTACTCAGCCCTGCTGGAACCACCGCCTGACGAGACAAACTTCTTCGAAGGAATCCTGACCCATCTCAGCCCTGTCCCAAAACAGCCATCTCTGTCGATGGTCCTCCCTTCGCCGGACCATAAACGGCCACAATCATCCTCGCATGAGCTCTGGATGGGGACCAGTGAGTTCAAGAAAATGAATGGCGGCCAGGGCGAGGAGCGTGAAAATGGGGGTGGTTCGTCGTCATTCGTGTCGTTGCTCAGCCCGCATGGCGGCGGTTATCATCAGAATTTCATGCTTGGATCGATGAGCGGCGGAGATGGTTACTCGAGGCCTGGTTATCATCAACTCAACTGGAACAGCTCTTAGATTTCAATATTTTGTTTAATATTAAATTTTATTTGAATGCCAATTCTCTAATCACGCACCATCTAAACTGGGTTAATGAAATATATGTTTATTTTTATAATTAAAAAATAATTCTAAATGAGAATTCTAAATAAAAATATAATATATTAGTAGGATTATTTTGATTTGCGAATGAAGTTAATTATAATCGTTTCTTAATAAAAATTAATCATCGATAATTAATGTAATTATATGGGAGAAGAATATAATGGAAATGGTCATTATTGACTTTGCCATCAAAGGATTCATTATCATTAATCTAATCTCGTGTGTTCAATAACGCACGTGTCTAATTTGAGGGACAGTAGTCCATAAATGACTTTCTCAACGTGGATATTTCTCTTTGCCATTTCGGGAAATGTTATTTTTTAGTTGGGCTCAAAAAATGGGCCGGTGGCTTGGGCCGTTTTTGGCTAAACGGCGTCGTTTTGACTATATGCGGCAATAAGCTTTATTGCATATTTCATTGATACATTTCCGGAGGCCAGAGCTGGTTAAGAGCAAAATTTATTCAGGTGGAGTGTCGCTGGGTGGGCAAGCTTTGGCCACCGAGGAATGCGGAGAAGAAAGCGAAAGAGTTGCTTGGTTTGAAGGTAGGCACTGCATGACCAGCTCCTCTGAATGTCGCATATGTTAAACCTAAGTACTCTTGGAACCAGCCACTCACCTGAAAAAAAATTGGAAAATGCAGATGACCATCTTTGTAGGAACATGAACAAGACAGGTTTATCAGTGGAAGAGTCCGAATCCTAAATTACTTAAATTTAACTGGCTACCAGCAATTAGGAACTTGTCGGATCCTAGAAGTTGAACATATGCTGCCAAAGATCATATACTCGAATATTCAAGTCTTATACTGAGGAGTAATAAATCAGAAAGTGTTGGATTTGGACAAGGACATACCTCTTTTTCATGGTACCATGGTGTCCATGGTCTGATAATAGGGAGTTGGAGAGGCTTTAAACTGTATTGAGTGGACAGTACAGGAACCCTTCCATCTGTGTCTCCACTGAAACATCACCGCAAAGAAGAGAGAAAAAACAGACGATCAGAATCTTGTTAAGGTTTATACTTGTAGTGTGCGAGGTTATTTGGGTACATACCTGTACACCCAAATTCTTAGCCCAGCAGCAATGAGCTTCTCGTAGATGGGAAGAACAGTTGGCCTTGAATCTTTCCAGTTGTGAAATACATCCATACTGCATCCAAATATTTTATGGTGAGATTAATACATAGTAATTACTGGCCGGGATGAATTATTCGTGCCTGAAAACATGAGTATGGCAAGTGATATTACTTGCAGAGACTCCAATTCTTCAGTTGGCGACCGTTGCTGACATGAAGAGCCGTTTGAACGTCCGGCCTGGAGTAGAAAGCCGTTGTGTAATTGTCTATGCATGGATCATACCCACCCATGATCCTCGGCATCTAAAAATAAAAACACTGTAATTTTCAATTTGATTCGGTAAAGCGATAGATTCATGAACCGAGGATCTACTCGAAATCCACCACACGCACCCAAAACATTGGAAGAAAAAGAGAAACTGTTACCATTGTAGAGCTGGGCTTAAAAACAACATCCACTTTTTTTTGTTCTGAAGTTGAGGTACTCTGGACGCAGGTTGGGCTGTAAAGGCTGTACACATCAATCTCCTTGTACTGTTTAATCAGTTCATTCACAGCTGCGGTACAAGCTTTATTACGCCATGTATCATTGCTATGAAAATTACAGGAAGCTTTGATGATATTGTGGGTTTCATCTGATATCACAGCATGACTCCAACCGTAATCCACATATCCTTCCCAGTCATCAGCATCGGATGTTTCAGGATTACCCAACTGCACCAGGACACACAATTCCATTGTTTATCTGTTTATTTTGATAATCTTACCAGCATCAATTAACAATAAGAATCAATAGTTAACACTGAAGAAGAGAGCTGATTAGAGACCATAATTATTCACTGAGTACGCATCTGAACATACCAATATACCCTTTAGATCGATATGAAGAGATGAATTTGTGTTCCTATCGTGGATGAGCTCGGCCAACTCAGGCACATATTTTCCTGCCAAAAGATAATGTAAGATCACAAAACCATTTAAACGACAACGACTGACCTCATAACTAACCTGCATAACTTTCACCGGCGATGTAAAACAAACTTGTCCTGTATGATGGAAACCTTTGGAACCAGTTGTGCAAGAAATTGTAGGCATCATTAGCTGGTCATGAATCATGATCCACATGCCCAAAACCAAGCAAACATTAAGTTATGAAACAGCAGAAGGCACCTTATTACATGATACACATTTTTCATATATTTCATGAATGTAAATAAGATATATTTGCACTACACAGCTTATGCACTTCATATAAGAACAGCAAATTATCATTAAAAACCTCACCAGTAAATTCATCTCCTAATTTATCGTAATCTGAAGTAGTATTTGAATAAGAAAATCCAACTCCAGCAGGAGATTCCAAAAACAACAGGTTGGCTTCTGCATAATCAAATAAATAAATAGTTCTTAAATATAATATTATGGGGACATAAGTGGCTCTTCACCTAAGCAGTTTACTAAAATGGATCTTTTACCTTTATTCCACGAGTAATTATTATATTTGATTCCATTGGTGTCCACAATAAAGGGACCAATCTCTTGAGTTGCTCCATATCCCACAGAAGAGCATCCAGGACCTGCAAACCAAGGTCGCCTTGTTGGACAACATGGAACCAAAAAACAAACAGGCTCACTACAATGAACTATTTTATCCAGCACTAAAATAGAGAAAGCAGATTGTTGTCCACCAAACGCATATCTATAAGACAAATGCTTATGAACAGAAAAGCACTACGGTAAGGATAAGCCAAACTTTGGTCAAACGTGAAGCTATGACTCAAAATCTATTAAAATTTCTCCACTGGCTAATATGCACCGCTTCACAAGCTTCAAGCCAATACTCATAAGCTGTTCTATATGTAAACCGAATAAATGTATGTAGGATGATCTCGATGCATGATCTTATAAGAAATATATTTCCTTAGTCAAAAGGTTGGCTGGGGTATTCAGAAGGCACAAGGAACAACAGGCTAATGACATGTTAGTAGCTAAATTCTGATGATCCAAATCTAACTACACCATCTGATGCAAATTACTATCACATTATTAATATCTTCAAAAAATTACGTTCTTTGTATATGTGTAATGGTTCATGAAGAACTGGTCAAGGCAACAAGGTTAGCGAACCAGAAGAATCATAACCAATCAAATAAAGGTATCACAGCAAATAAGTAGTGTATTACTGCATCAGAAAAGCAAATCCATACCACCATTAAGCCATAAAACAAGAGGCTTCTTGTTAGGGCTCACCGCAGCCTCAAAAAACCAGTAAAATAGTGCTCTTCCATTCTTTTCGTCCACTGTTACATACCCAGCATAGTGTCGAAACTCTACTTTGGGCTGTCCAGGCAAATTAGTTACAAGATCATCAGCCATCGCAATGATTGATCTCTTTTCATTACGGTGTCCATCATTCTGCACACCCACAGTAGGCTTAGCAGAAAGTATAAACACGAGGGAAAAGATGAGAAGAGACAAAGGCTTAGTAACAAAAGTCATAAGAAAGAGTAGAGCGAACAAGAGATAAAACAGGATGTAGAAACAAGTTTCTGAAAGAGAGGATGTAGTGAACCAAGACCCACATGCTGCTATTTATAGTAATCAAGAGTAACAATGTGTTCTAAGTTTCTACTCCAATACTGATGTATTAAGTCTCACATATGACTGACTACTTGGTATTGTATTGGACATGGAATTTTAGGCAGGATGAAGAGCTTCTTTGGTGAATAAGTGACTGGAATATACTATAAATCATCCTTGTTGTGGTCTTTTGAAATCCAAACCACAGACCCATGATTAACCAATAAGTACAGGACTTTAAAGGCTTTATAAAAAAACACATTAATAACGTACATTCCCTGTACTCAAATTTAAGGCTTGAAAAACTGTATCTCCCTGGAACATTACCTATGCATTTCAAACTTTTGACTGGTCATCTACTGATGAAAATTTAAATTATTTTGTTAAATGTCCCTTCACAGATTCTATTTATAGAAAGATGCACCAAAATAAATGCATAAATGCTTAAATTAGGATTCAGGTTAATCTTCTGCGCTAATCTTTCTCAATTTAGTAGAGGTAAATTTCCATAAGTTTGCAAACTGAATGGCTACAGAGAACTGCACAATTTTTTATCTACCATTTCATTTATTTTTCCTTCTATGTCGTCCGTATGCTACCTATTCTTGCTTTATGATCACCTACAATGCCTGCATACAAGCTTTTTCTTTAATTAAAGCTAATCCACTAATGGGGACCGTCCTGAGGAAAAAAACAATGAGAACAGAAATGCAGGAAATGCCATGAAATTAAGGAGAAATAGAATTTCCACAGTTGATTGGACAAAAATCAGAGTTCATTGAAGGCAGACAATAAATTCAAACACCTATGAAACTAGGAAAACCACAGAACTTATTCTGAATTTGGTAGTACTCTCAAATTGATGAATAAGAGTTAAAAATTATACTTTCGCAGTTTGATTTACAGCCTTTAATAATCACACATGTAAGAGTGTTCTCCCATGTTATTAGCGTTCAAAGGTGTGTTAATAATGATGTAGATAAGAGGTACTGTAAAAGTACAATAAATCCAAGAAACATGGCAGATGAGTTAGAGCTGAAATTCAATAGTGAAATATGCAAGAGAACAATATAGGCTTCATAAAAATCCTTTTCAGAGTTGTTATTTTCTAGAAACCACAACTGCAATATTCTCATGAGCTGTAGTGGTCTTCTATTTATAGAATCCATGTAACACAGGAAAAAAGGGCTACAGAACTGAAAACAGAAACAACAATCCACGGAAGAAAGTGCATAAAAATGTGGTACACAACTCCGGCCTCTTCACCTCACTAACACCTAAAGATTACATCAATCTTTTCTTAGGTTTAGGGCATTTACTTGATACTACAGCAGTATATTGTCTCTTTCAAAGCTTACACAGAAGGGTACGGTTGCGGACAAGGAGATGGTGAATGTAACAACACCTAAATAGGATTAAGCAATACTTGGCAAATGAATCACCAACCAAGATCACATATCACTGATAATAACACACTTATTGCAGTGTCCTATTTACTATTACACAGTCAGCAATAGCAGAAGGGAGCATCCAATAAGGTCGGCATGTGGCAGGATGCTTAGTGGTCAGTACTCATTTTCTTGGAATGTATTCCAGTTATGTGGCACTTCAAAGATATACAAAAAGGTGCACAATTTTAAGAATCTCATCATCGCAAAGCAGAAAGATAGAGTTTTGTGGCGAATGGTAACCTTGCGGGTGTGCTGCTCTAATCTTAGGCCAAGGTTCTGGAAAGAAATGTGCAGATAACAAAGTTGGTTGTTGTACAATGACTAGGATTCCAATAAGATTAGTTGGCTAATAAAATGAAAATCAACTTAAGGTTACTCCATTACATAAAAATCTTTAATGACCAGTGTTTAAGATTTAGCAACCTGAGTATTCTTAATGATAAACTTACAAAAGTGTATCAGGAAATGCTAGAATACTTTCTGTTTTAAAATTAAGGTAGGTTAGGCTACCAGGGTCTTCGCTTCTACATCGCCTATGATAACCTAGTTCCCCCATACTAGTACATCACTACAATAGACATGAAAGGGCATAATCAATCACTTGAATTTGCATAAAGTTAACATAGACTGAGCTACAGTTAGACCATTAGTTTTAAGAAAAAGAAAAAGATGTATAATGCTCACCATTTTAAATGCTGCTATGAATACCGCATGGGGAGCACCGTTGTCATGGACTCAGACTCTGAGGATTCACTCACTCTATGCATGAACCTGACCTGTAACACAAAAAACTATCAGAATAGAGTGCCATGATTTCTTCGAAACTCAGAACTACCGAGTCCTAACAGATTCATTTATAACCGTTGTAGATCTTTAAATGCAGTACTATAATGACAGAAAAAAAAATTGAAGTTATATTAAGAGGTATCTATATTATTTTTTCAATTCGGTTGAAGTGATCACAGTGCTTATCCTTCAGCGAGTAACTCCGAGGTAAATTTCCTACACGATATATAGCAAATGCAGTGTCATCTGGACAGATGATTCGCTATACTACTGGATCAGTTCAGTTAAAAGCTTTTTTGCTATGCAATTTAGCAAAGACCATGCAACAGGTTTGAGCTGAACTTAATGGAAATTCATATTTGTCTGCTAAGCATGCTGACCTGTTTTGACCTGGTCACCATTGGAACAACAGACTGAATCGGAATGAAATCATGTCATTTATAACTCCAGTACTTGAACAAAAATCAACCACGTTTTTATTATCCCACTATAATCAGATCAAAACAAGGACCACTATAATCAGAGTCAAAACAAGGATAAACCAATGCAAACAACAGATGAATCAACATCAAATGCCAGAATTAAGCACATACATTATGTCTTTTTAAGATAATACCCAAAATCACTGAAAAAAGCTCAACAAGGATATGGAATTCCTAGTTTGACCAGCCTGATAACAACCTGTTTAAATTATGGATAAACCAACCTCCTGTTTTCATTCTTAATCAAGGATTTCTAATATTCAGCACCAGTGCATATGTTGAAATATGCACTATCATTGATCAAGTGCGGTAGTGAATCTAGCTAGTGTTAGCCATTATGTCATTTCATGAGAGGATAATCATTATTGTTCCTTGAATGTGCTATCTGGTCAAACAACTTTTTTTTTTTTTCAATTACATGTACAAACCAACCAAGAAAAAGTAATAATTACTTTTTTATTCTCAAAATATTAACACATGTTTTGTTTCAAGATGTTTAGGGTTATCCTATCTGACATCAATTCTATGATCAATTATCTATTGCTCCCATCTTCTGAGTTAGTGGAACACATTCATTGGGTATTCAAAGATTCTACAACTTGTCTTATTATGTGATGTTTGCCAAATATCTGTTGAGCTTTCGAACAAGCCATTTAGCAAGTGACAAGCAAGGAGAACATTGCCACAATGAACCTTAGTTAGCTTCAAGGTACCATTTTGATCTAACTAAATCCCAAATCCACACCATTACTGTGGATGCAAAATGAAGTTATAGCCCAACTAGCACATTGGCATCAACTATATACTTATACAGTTATACTATTAATTCTTATTTGGGCAGATGAAACCTCTTTACCACAAGAAGTGTTGTAAAATGGTAGAGTTAAAGGGCAATAGAAAATTGACACCATTTGCGAAACACACTTGAGGTCAAAATCTGCCAAAAGAGTAATTAAGATATCCTAATATGGGTCAAATGTTGAACATAGATATTTAATGCTTATATGCAAAACGTGCTCTCAGCTTTATCCTTGGAGCACACATCATATAGCTGTGTAAAAAGTCATGCATTGAACTGAGTCACTCACCTGAGTCAACTCGGAAGCTTCAACCACCAAACCTACTCGATCAACAATCCTCATCTCTTCCAGATCCACCACCAGTTCCAGAAAAATGGAGGAAACAGAGCATCCCCAACTCCACCGCCTCCATTTCTGGGGCAACACATCAGAAGAAGCCTACTACGCTTCCCAACAAATCCAATCCTCCAGCTCCTTCTACACCTCCCCAAGAGGCCTATCCCTCTTCACCAGATCATGGCAACCACTCCCCGCCGCCACCCCAATCCGTGGCCTCATCTTCATGATCCACGGCTACGGCAATGATATCAGCTGGACATTCCAATCCACCCCTATCTTTCTCGCCCAGCAAGGCTTCGGCTGCTTCGCACTCGACCTCGAAGGCCACGGCCGCTCCGACGGCCTCAAAGCCTTCGTCCCCAACGTCGACCTCGTCGTACAAGACTGCGTCTCCTTCTTCACATCCATCAAACAAAACCCAAACTTCCAAAACCTCCCAACCTTCCTCTACGGCGAATCAATGGGCGGCGCCATCTGTCTCCTCATCCATCTCCGAAACCCTGACTCCTTCAATGGCGCCATCCTCATCGCACCCATGTGCAAAATCTCCGACAAAGTCAAACCAAAATTCCCAATTCCTCAAATCCTCACCGTACTCGCCAAACTCCTCCCAACTCTTCCCATCGTCCCGACCGCAGATCTCCTTGACAAATCCGTCAAAGTCAACGCCAAAAAACTCATCGGCGCTCAAAACCCTAACCGCTACACCGGCAAGCCCCGTCTCGGCACGGTCCTCGAGCTACTCAGAATCACCGATCTCCTATCCCAAAACCTCCCCAACGTCAACCTGCCGTTCCTAGTGGCCCACGGGAGCGCAGACGTGGTGACTGATCCCGAAGTGAGCTTGGAACTGTACGAGAAGGCTGCGAGCGACGACAAGACGCTTCGGATTTTCGATGGGATGATGCATTCGCTGCTGTTCGGCGAGACAGACGAAAATGTAGACATTGTCAGGCGCGACGTTCTGCAGTGGTTGATCGACCGATCATCCAAAACTGCAGCTGAATCTGATCTTTGAAGTTGCATTTCTGATAAATTTTAACGCACAAACTTGTTCATTTTTGTCCGATTTGGCTGAACTTCCATTGATGATCAAAACTGAAGCTTCTTCATTCATTCTGCAGAAACTGAGTCGCGAAAAAAACATAGAAAAAAAGGTCCCACCGAGATTTGAACTCGGGTTACTGGATTCAGAGTCCAATGTCCTAACCACTAGACCATGGGACCTTGGTTGCCCTATGTTCAAATATTTTGATATGTATCCGCCTAATCTGATAAAAATTGAAACTGAACAGATCAAAGTGAAACTGAAATTTGTGTGACCAATCTATCCATGGAAATAAACTGGTAGGAGATAGAGCAGAACTGGTACTACAAATTTCGCCGATCAGCGATTTCGAGACCGTCGAACGACACGGCCGGTGCCGTCGCCGGGAAATATAATTCCGAGGTGAGCGCTCTCTAACCATTGATTTCGTAGTTCATCAGTTACTTGGCGTCAATTGACCAACTGTGAGGTATTATTATCACGGAGTTGGGTTAGATTTTTGTTTGCTGCCGATGATGGTTGATTCTAATTTAGATAAAGTGCTTGGAGTGCACTTTTGTTGCTTTTGGCGATTTGTGCAGTTGTTGCTAGGGTTGGTAATACTGGGTGGTATTTTTGTGAGAAATGTGGTGCTTTTTGGGATGAGTTTGAAGGTGGTGTGGTGTCTTAAACTCGTTCTTGATGGCTTTCTTCCTATGTTTTCTTTCTTTCGTGAAAATTGATGCTGTTTTATATGCTCGGTGATTCTTGTGGTTATGGATCTTTGGAAGCGTGCTTAGAGGATTTAATTGTGGAAGAATTGGAATTTGAGGTTGTTGTCATGAATTTGGGATTGATTTGGATCTCCATGATTTTATTATGCATACTTCTATAGCAAACAAGTTAATGGTTATTTTATATCTGTCGATAAGTTTTATTGGAATTGGCATCGGCATTCTGGATAGTAGTGCCCTATTATTAGATTACAGTGCTTGTTGATACTGGATGAAATCAAGTGTTCCTAATTCCTGGAGCCTTGTTAGAGTTTTGTGTTATGTAGTTTAATTGTTTTATTCTATTTGTTTTAAAGTGTCATGGCATCTCTCCAGGCCATGGCTAAGAAACTGATCACGAAGGATGAGTGGGAGAAAAAACTTGCAGGTGTAATGATCAGGAAAGCAGATATGAATAAGTTGGTGATGAATTACTTTGTAACTGAAGGTTATGTTGATGCAGCAGAAAAATTCCGGCTGGAATCAGGAACTGAGCGTATCCATTTTGCTGAAAGCACTTTTCTATTTAAATGATTGTGGCTATCCATTTCAGTTGCGTTCGCATCTTGTGTACTTGTTAATCCTTATTGATATATAGCAGATATAGATCTTGGGACTATCACAGACCGCATGTTGGTTAAGAAGGCCGTAATAGAGGGGAATGTCCAAGAGGCGATTGAGAAAGTTAATGATCTGAATCCAGAGGTATGTTTTTTCGTAGTACCTTGAGCTGACAAATACTCACATTAGTATGTATTATTGTATTTCTATCGTAAACTACCGTATCATGCTACAGATAAGACGGACAGAAATTTTTTAAGCCTCTTTTGCAGGGTTACATTGTATAAAGGCTGAAGTGCCAAAACTGTTGTAGTGGTGGCTCTTATTATGTACCTCTTTTTAATGTGTTGTTCTATCATTTTGTTTGTATAAGATTATGTGATTTGTAACTTGATGAGCAAATATGCAGATACTTGATACAAATCCTCAGATATTCTTTCACCTTCAGCAACAAAGATTGATAGAACTTATCCGCCAAAATGATTATGATAAAGCCTTGGAATTTGCACAAGAGGAACTTGCGCCAAGAGGAGAAGAAAATGTGAATTCTTCTTGCTGGAGTTATTTTCTTATCATATCTTGGGAATTCCTATAATTATAGTGCCAACTGATACATGTAAACACATGATCTACAGCCAATCTTTTTAGAAGAGCTGGAGCGAACAGTTGCATTGTTGGTTTTCGATGATGCTTTTAACTGTCCTGTTAAGGAGCTTATGGACCCAGCTCATCGCAACAAGACAGCAAGTGAGGTGAATGCGGCAATCCTCACAAGCCAGAATCATGAAAAAGGTCAGAATCCTCTTCCACAAGCATGATTAATGATATAGGTGTAGTATTTAGTATGCACAAACTTCAACCTGTTTATTCCTAATTGAGATTTTATCATGACAATAACCATTGAGATGTTAGTATGACACTAACCAAACATTCCTATTGCTGTGGCTCCCAGAGCCAATGCTTCCCAGGTTGTTGAAGATGCTGATCTGGGCTCAAAGTCAACTAGATCAGAAGGCAATTTATCCGCATATAATCGATCTGTCTGGTGCCATTCTCCAGGAACCAACCTAGTTAGATTCAGTTTTTTGTTGTTGGTTGTGTCCATAAACAACACCACATTGCTCCAGTGAACCCAATTGTTATAATCACTCACTCTTCTAAGTTACCAGGATTGTGGTCTCTGTAAATTATAAGCTCACTTTTTTTGTGTGATCTTCACTCATGTCCTCCTCGATTCTTGCACATAGATGTAGCTGAATCACAAACTCAGAATCTGAACTTCATTAACATAAACCTAAAACAAAAGACTCAACAAACAACAATGGAGAGAATTCCTGATTCTAAATAGCTACTGGATTTACCCAAAACACAAGAACCAACACAATCCCACCTCCACTCTTCCCACCATGGCAGCTTCTGAGCTCAAACCGCCTGAAATCCTCACCCAAATGACAACACCCATCATCAAAATTAAGCGCATAACTTGACGGATCATACTGAAATCTAAGCTGATTCCTGCCTTTGTATCCATTCTTCTTAATGGCCCTCTTCAGTGCTGCTCTTGTTCTGAAGAACAAGCTTCTGCAGTGACTCCTGCTATAAGCACTCACCCACTCCCATTTCCAACCCATCTTCATCATATAAGATCTTCTCCAGCAGCTCCAAGATTTGAGTTGACTGTGGATTTGGATTTGGGAATGGATTGTTTGAATTTATTGAACTGGGGAGTTTGTAAGCAAATGTTTCTGGGGTCAGTGGTGCAGATTGAGTTGTGGCTTGTGACAGACAGAGCTAAAAAGGTGAGAAAAAATGTATGCAATGGAACTTTGTGGTGGCTCTTTTTGTGTTTTCAAGGCTACTGCTGCATGCTGCCTTGTTCTACTTCTACCAGCTAGTAGCCTTCCTAGGCTTGCTTGGTCTACAGAGAGTGATTTGCTAGCTCTTGGTAACATTGGGAGACTCAAATTCCATATCTTTCTTCTTCACAAGATCATTTCTATTTAACCATTTTCTAGGGAGAAGAAGATGTAGAGAATACAGTTTGCACCGTGCAGAGAGCCTCCTAGGTCAGTCACACCCATCAACTCAAACTGGTCCACCTGATCTTTAGCACCCCATATTTCAAAAAATGTTGCAAACTCTCACTAACCCATCTCATTAACCTAATGAAAAACACAACAGAATATGTTTAAAATCTTGTCTGAAGAACATCAACATTTGTGGTTTTGATTAGTGCCATCTACTGAGGATTGTGGAAGCTGACAGAAGCTCCAACCACCACCAACATACCCATATAGTCCATTTAAGCCCCCAAAACATCCCAATCCTCAACTTGGACTCACCCATAATGACCATTCTTAAGGGCTTGATGATCAACATGTGACTGGATTAGCAGAAAGCTCAACTACATCTCTCATTTCAAGTCCAAGGGCATAAATAACCTGCAATGACAAATCAAGTCAGCAGACCACAGAGGGTAGAATAAAAGTGTCCCACTTTCTGCATCTCCCCAACTGCAAACTGTCAGCAACACAGCAACAGGCAAGTATGGCAACATTTGGTGGCCTTTTTTCCTGACTTCTTTATCAACTCATTGCAGTAGCTTCTCATTTTTATCCAATGTGCAGTCCTGAGTGTCCTTATGTGCAAAACCATACTCTATGTACATCATATTCCAGTATCTCTATATGTCTTTCTCTCTCTCTTGTCTCATTCCATGGTTATGTCCTCTGGAAAAGTTTCATTTAATTGCTTCATGATGTGTCAACATTACTTCCACTTTGTTTTTCATGGAGCATCTTTCCTGCAGTGACTGAAGTGTCATTCTCTAAGCCAGCTTGTCATTCTTGGCATCATCAAACACCATCTAAATAATGAATTCCATGGAAAATCATAAAAAAAAACTTTATTGAAGTGGGCTGAGATGATGAAGAGTGAAAAATACAGTGACACATATATCTAATCCCATTGTATTTTGGGGTGTGTAACAATGGAAAGGGTAGCTTACCCTAATACATTTGAACACTTCAATGAAAGAAACTTCAATAGATCATACCTTGAAAGGCTGTACATTATAGAAAAGAAAATTTGAAGGGTTAGGCAAAGGGTGAGGGACATCCTGTGAAATCAAGCTGCAGGGACTGCTTGAGACGTTGAAGAACCTCTGTCTTTGTCGATCATGGATTTGATGTAGAATTCACCGGCCTTATATGAAGACCTGACCATTGGCCCGGAAGCGACATAACGGAATCCCTGTAAAAGCAACCATATCACTTCAACGGTAAGGCGAATTCGTTTGAGAATAGTAACATTGAGCTGAGGTGAGTGAGCTCTATCAGCTACGCTCATCAAAGTGTCGGCTAACCTTAAACTACACTTAGATCTAAAAATACCGCCCTATCTTCATCAACAATCACATGAACACGTGCTAAACTTCTGCTGAACATTGATCTACAGACGCTACCAATTTCTATCAACAATGACTATAAAATAAGCTGCCAGGCACAGCCCATCGGTAATAAAATGAGAATGTTAAATCATTTTAGTTCAAGTAAATTCGGAAGCACTTTGGACTGCTCATGCTAAAATTTGAAGAAAGCAATTGCAGTGAGGAAAAGGAGAGGATGATGTACCATTTCCATGCCAACGACTCGATACTTTTCAAAAGCTTCTGGGCTTATGTATTCAGATACTGGCATATGGCGCTTCGATGGCCTCATATACTGACCAAATGTCATGACATCAACTCCAGCAGCCCTCACCTTTTCCATGGTTCTCAACACTTGATCTGGTGTTTCTCCACAGCCCAGCATAACTGATGTCTTGGTCAATGTACCAGCAGGTGCGTATTGTTTAGCCAGCTTAAGAACATCAAGAGATTGCTTAAAATTAGCTCGGTGATCACGAACTTCTCTCTGTAGCTCTTCCACTGTCTCAATATTATGAGCAAGTACATCCAGCCCAGACAGAGAGACTTTCTCCACACAACTTGCTTCTCCCCGAAAATCAGGAACTACATGTCAACACAACGCGCTTTGTCAAAATACATTCAGTTGATAATTATATCTATGAGACTCTACCCCATAAATGAAATAAGAGAAAACAAAAATCTTTATCATTTACAAAGTTTGGTCGTACCAAGAGCTTCAATAAGCATGCTAGGTTTCAGAACCTTCAGCTTCTTCACCGTCTCCGCAAAATGCCCACTTCCTTGGTCAGGCAAATCATCCCTATCGACACTAGTAATCACCACATATTCCAAACCCCACGATGCAATGGCCTCAGCAACATTCGAGGGCTCATTCGGATCAGGAGGCGGCGGTGTCCTGGATGTCTTCACATTACAAAACCTGAAAATAACAAATCAACTTCACCTCATTCATTTCTCTCCCAAAATCTCCATCCGAATCCTCCCCCCATTTCCCATTCATAAATCAATCTAATAAAAATTTCTACAGTACTCAACATCAATCACCAATGCCTCAGTCAATTCCTACCAGATTCAAAAATGTATATAAAAATCAAAATCTTGATCAACAAAATGTCAGAATCTACCTGCAACCACGGGTGCAGGTATCACCCAAGATCATGATCGTCGCCGTAGCGATCCCAGTCTCACCACCAGACCAACACTCCCCCAAATTAGGGCACTTAGCCTCCTCACAAACCGTATGCAGCTTCAATTCCCTCAACTTCTTCTTAATCTGCGTATACTTTTCCCCACCGGGGATCGACTCCTTCATCCACTTCGGCTTCGGGAGCGGTTTCTTCCTCGTCCCGACCTCCACCGAATACGTCTCCCCATCTCTCAGCCGCGCAAAGTCTGCCAGCGTCGGCGATTCCTCCTCCAGCCTCTGCCTCATCCCCGCGAGCGTCATCGGAAACCCAGAAGCCTCTTGCGACGGTCTGTCCATCGTCGAGAAGAATCGCAGCGGCGACGCTGCTATTCGGCGGTTGTTGGTCGCGTTGATTGACCGCAGCAGAGATGCGAATCTCGCTGTCGTCATCTCTCTCTCTCTCTCTAGCTCTCGCCAATCTGCAATTACGCTACGCCTGCGTTTCGCAGTAAATGGGCCTAATGGGCCTCTCTTAAATGGGCTTTACGGGCCATCAAAGTTGTCTACATTGTGCCTTAATGGGCCGTACAGCCCAATAGGCGATCCAAACCGATTTTCCGATTAAATATTTACATAATTCGAAATCTTTTTAATTGTCAAATTAAGGAAAATTTTGGTGTTCCCGCCCATCCCGCTTTTTTAATTAAAAATAAATAAAATAAAATCTCATCTCTCCAAATCGCCAATCTCTTCAGTTCGCAGCTTCTCCGCTCCGCCGCATACTTGTCGCAATCGGCTGACATCTCGGCCGTGGCCATGCCGAAGAAGAGACAAGCCTTGTCGGATTCTACGGCATCCAGGAAGTCGAAGAGACGTGCTGAGAATCACCGAGACAATGGGGATGTTTTGCATCCAGAGACAACTGATGACCTGCCTGCTGCTGGTTCTGCTGCTCAGCCTGAGAAATTGGAGACGAGAAGTAGTCGAGGAAGCGGAGATCGGTTCATTGGGGAGCCGGTGCCGGCTGAGGATGCGAAGACAAGGTGGCCTCATCGGTACCAAGACGAGGTTCGTGAATTTGATTATGTTTTTTGTATGTGATCATTAGGTTAAATTATCGTTTATTTTAGCGTTTGGGTTTTGTTTTCCAGAGAGAGAATCCTCAGATGGGGGCTAGGAAAGGAGGTCTGAAAAAGTATGCAACTTCAGTTCAAATAGTTGACTACATTGGTTGTGAGTAAATAGGATTTAATCTAATTGGTTGGTTATTTGAACGTGGGCCAGTGAGGAGGACGAGGATGTGACTGTACAAGCTCGCTGCCATTATACGCAGGCTGTGGTTGATGAGGAAGTGCAGTATGATCTCTTTGATAATGCTCATGTGCAGGTAAGCTGTGGATGAGTTTAGTGTTATCCCACCTGCTGGAGTGTCAAATTTTGTTGTTAAGAAATTACAAGTTTGCAGCTGTCAAATTCTATTATTTTCAGTTGGTTACTTTAGCATTTGATGATTCAATTTGGACGTGAATTGCTGTAATGTTTATCTCAGGCCAACGATGGAGAAGATCCATATATATGTCGAATAGTTGAGATGTTCGAGGCGATTGATGGCACACCTTATGTGACCTGTCAATGGTATTATCGAGCAAAGGACACGGTAAATTTCTATTTATTGTTTATCAACTGAATTAGTTGTCATTAGTTTTATGTTTCTGGAAATTTCATTTCCTTGCAGGATATCAAAGAGCATTGGCAGATGATTGAAGAAAAGAGAGTATTTTTGTCTGAGGTGAAAGATGACAACCCGTTGAGTTGTCTCACTAAGAAACTTAAAATTGTGAAGGTGGACAAATAAGAGCCCTTGCATGTATATTCCATTCGGGATTTAATAATTTTGTTTTTGAATTCATAGCTCAATTTGCAGGTTAATTTAGGCGCAGAAAAGACAACCATTGCTTGTGATTATTATTATGATATGAAGTATTTACTGCCATATTCATCTTTCATCAAGTTGCCCCAGGAAGGTATATCTTGATGCTGATATTTTTGTAAGCAAGTGTCTAATTGCACCTTCCGGATCATTTAAGAAAGTCTACATTACTTTTTATTCGTGAGTGGCTTATACAAATCTCAGTGACACTGGTAATTGATTATTTTATTTTATTTTTTGTTCATTACAGTTACAAATGCTGCTAAAGAAGAGGTACTGCCAAACAAAAGATCCCCCTTGTTGCTTCTTGACATGTATGCTGGTTGTGGAGCGATGTCTACAGGCCTTTGCCTTGGTTGCCAACTTTCTGGGTCCAATCTTGTAACTGTAAGTTGTGCGTTGTTCTTTATAAACTTAATCATTTACAGCTTTATTTAACTGTATCTTTCAATCATGTGTGCAACTTCAGAGGTGGGCAGTTGATTTGAACGAATTTGCTTGTGAAAGCTTGAGAGGGAATCACCCAGAAACTGAGGTAAATGTAGAGAGATTTTGTTTTGAATACAATTGGAGTGCTCCATTAGTGTGCATGCATAATGAGTTGCTTGACAAAAAATTAGGTGAGGCATGAAGCTGCTGCAAACTTCTTGGATTTGTTGAAGGAATGGAGGAGATTATGTGCCACGTTCTCATTGATCAGTGATACTGGATTGGAGAAGTACTCTGATCTCTTGTCGGAGGATGAAGAAAATACGGTAAATGATGCCGAGAAAGACTCTGCTAATGGTGAAGATTCTGAAAACTTTGAAGTTGATAGGATTTTGAGCGTATGCTATGGTGACCCTAAGAAAATTGCAAAGAAAGGCTTGTATCTGAAGGTGTATACCATTTTATTTATGAAAACCAACCTTGTTGTAAATCACTTCCTTGAAAATTGATTTTGTAACCTCTTACAAAAAATATTGTAGGTTCGTTGGAAAAGTTTTGGACCGGATGAGGATTCCTGGGAGCCCCTAGATGCCCTAAGGTTTGTAGTATGTGTTACAAAAAAATGCATGTAAGTAAATCTAATTCTTTCAGAGGAAAACTCCTAACTAACAATTTTACAATTATCTGTCAGCAATTGTGGTAAGAGTATAAAAGAGTTTGTGGTGAATGGATACAATGCTAAAAGCTTACCCCTACCGGTAAGATCTTTTATTGAATGTTGGTTCTGTTTTCTTCGAGGAACTATGTGTAATTCATATTTTACAGGGAGATGTAGATGTGGTATGTGGTGGGCCTCCATGCCAGGGGATCAGTGGCTTTAATCGCTTCAGAAATACAAAGAATCCCTTGGATGATCCAAAGAATAACCAACTTGTTGTATTCATGGATGTCATTGATTATTTGAAGCCACGGTTTGTGTTGATGGAAAACGTAGTTGACATCTTGAAGTTCAAGGATGGATATCTTGGTGGTTATGCACTTGGACGACTTATAGGAATGAACTATCAAGCCAGAACTGGCATTATGGCTGCAGGATGTTACGGCTTACCCCAATTTCGTATGCGAGTTTTCCTTTGGGGGGCTCGTTATACAGAGGTAAATTTGTGGGAACTTATAACAGCTATTTTACTAAAAGTTGTACATAGCTATCAAATTACTTCATTTGCAGATACTGCCTCCATATCCATTGCCCACTCATGATGTTGTGACTAGGGGTGGTGCTCCTGTTAAATTTGAGGTATATTTGACATTTCCACAACTCTGCAATTGTATCAAAAAAGCATACATTTTTGTCTCAAATAAGTACTTGGCAATTGCAGAAGAATGTAGTTGCATATGATGAAGGCCACAAGGTGGAGTTGAAAACTAAGTTGTTACTCAGAGATGCAATATCAGACCTCCCCCCAGTGCGTAAATAAACATTTCAAATATTATTTTTGGCATGTTACTTGTCTCCATTTTTCACTGCTTTCTTCCATCACTCAGGTAACAAATTTTGATAAAAATGATGAAATTCCTTATTCTATGGATCCAGAAACTGATTTCCAAAGACATATCAGATCAAAGAAAGATGGTATGTTATCACAACTTCGATTAATATACATCCTAAGAGTGAATCATTGATATACCTTTAGCTTGGATTCTCTGGTTAGTTGTTATATGTTGCAAATGATTGTTCTATGCTTAATTTTATTTTATGAGAGTACGCCACTATTCAGACCTCAGGATATCGTTATTGATGTCATGTGTGGATTCGCAGAGCCTGGTGTGCTGCAAGATTTGTTATACGATCACTGTGCACTTCCTCTGAATGCTGATGACTATGCACGGGTTCAGCAAATACCCAAAAGAAAGGTTATCCATAGACATGATTTTAAGTTTTATCTTGATTTGTGCCTTGCCATAGGAGTAAACATCACATGGATTTTTCTGGCTTCAGGGTGCTAACTTCAGGGACTTATCTGGGGTATGTGTTGGTGCTGATAACAGAGTTTATTTCGATCCAAAAATGGAGAGAGTCATGCTGCATTCAGGAAATCCTTTGGTATCTACTGAAATTCACTCATGTTTCTCTTAGTCTTGAATTCATTCCCCATTTGTCTGTAGTTTTTTTTGGTGATCCTTTTGGCACCTGCATCACAGGTCCCAACTTACGCAATGCGTTTTGAAGATGGAACTTCCCCAAAGTAATGAATCTGTTGATCTCATCTTGTAAAATATATAACTATTACATCCAAAATATTCATCATGTGTTTTTCCACTTGCAGACCCTTTGGTCGATTATGGTGGGATGAAACTGTTCCCACAGTAGTCACCAGAGCCCAGCCACACAATCAAGCAAGTTTTCATTTTCCTCGAGCCATAATTACCATACGCTTAACCCGGTATTTTTTCTTATACATTTTGTTTTACAGAGAATCCTACACCCCGACCAGGACAGGGTGTTAACCATTCGGGAAAATGCTAGGCTCCAAGGTTTCCCCGATTACTATAAACTCTTTGGATCCGTAAAGGAGAAGTGAGTAACATCATATTTCAGCTAATCAGCCATAATAGTATGTGGTATTTAATCGATTCAAATATTTTTTTCCTAGGTACATTCAAGTGGGCAATGCAGTTGCTGTCCCTGTAGCAACTGCCTTAGGCTATGCACTTGGCTTAGCATTTCAAGGCACTGCCGACAGTAATCCTCTACTCACCTTGCCTGACAACTTCCCTAACATCGACATCTCATAGCTTACCTCTAAACTACTTCGTATCCGGTAAACAGGATTATGGAATTCTCCTGAATTACGAACTTCCTATTCTTAGTTGCTGTTGATGAACTTCCTTTTCTGATGTAAATTTTGCAGAGACTATGGACAGGCCTGATCATGACTAGAATGTTACCTATTACAGAGGCCTTTTACAGGCAACCTCGGCTCAAGTTGTCTGAGTCATTTAACTGCATGTTGTCTACCAGTAAGCACTTCTAGTCTGCTGCCTCTGAAGAGATTTTTCCAGGTGCATCTCACTAATTTTGAACTTAAATTTTTTTTGGAATTTATGTTGGAATTATTATTAAATACCTTATTTCCACCTGTCATTATCTGATTCGCTGTCATTTCTCTGAGATGAATTACTAAGCTTATAATGATTCAAATAGGATTATAGGATGGAATTTGCAATACTCATAAGATATATAAGCTTTATTGATTCATGTGAATCAGTGAAGATTCATATTACACTATCACTACTAGAGCATGATGACATAGCAGAGAGCCATTTTGAAGGCCATAGAGGCTCTCTGATCCTCTCCACAATCTAGCAGTAAGCAATGCAATTCTTACTGCAATCAACAGTGCATCCGCCGCCACCGCCTCCTCCGCCGTAGCCCTTCCCGGCCCGGCTGAAGGAGGTGAAACACTTAGCAGGACATGTCACTTTCTTCTTATAGCAAGGACCCTTCTCCTTGCAGACAACACTTGACTTAAAAATCCCATTTTTGGAATGCCCACCTGATGGGGAGCCAAACCCTGATCCATACCCACCACCTCCTACTATCCCATTGCCCCAACCGGGGATGTCAAACCCGGTCCCCGGACCGAAAAAGCCTCCTCCTGCACCTGATGGTGGTGCAGTTGAGCTTTCCTTGCTGTCATTTGGAGACTTGAGCTTGGCTGCGCCCGGCCTGGTGGATTTGGAGATGGTGAGAGTGGAGAGGAGAAGGAGCAAGATGAAGCAAGAAGTGGGGTTTGGGTTTAACATGGTTTTTGAGGTTTGGATGGGATGTGGGTGAAGGCATTTAAGTGAAGGTGGTTTGTGAGTTAAGGAAGGGCGAAAGCATTTTTATTAAAAAATGATTATAGTCGGCCTTTGTCACAAATCGAGATGGTCCGACTAGTTTGTCATTTCTTTTTTTATTTAGGATTTTCAGTAATCGTTTCATACTGAGTTATTAGAATGGATATTTAAGAAAGGTAGACAATGGGAGTGAGGGAAGAAGAGAAGAGTGTTGTTGGTTACATTTAAAGAAGATCTTCACCTTCTAAGACTTGCATTTAACCCTTATTGAGATGATCGTTCTAAGGACATATGCACCGAGCAGGCGCTAAACTAGCAGCTGCTGGCAGGTGCTGAGAGGATTTTGGCTTTTTCAGCCTTAATCCTCTCAGTATGTGCTGGGTGCATATGTAAGTCACAGCAACCAAGAGCCAATATTTTCCTGCAGTGAATAGTACAAAAGAATATCAATGCAAGCCAAGATTATACATAACAAAATTCACTAACATTGCAAAAAAAAAACATGTTTGGAGATGAGAGCTAAATGGCATAGAAGCTGTCTGGTTCCGGCTAAACGTGGAAGTGCTGAGAGAGGGCTGGAATAGGATCAGGAGCAGCAATGTAGAAGAGATTAAAGGGTCTGAGAATTAAGAGGGGACTTAACTGGATGCGGCCCCCACGGCGCATTGATGAGGAAGAAATCTCCCAGAATCGAAGACAAGAATCAACAAACAACGTTGACATTTGAGTCCAGAATTGCTGTCATGTTGTATCACACCATTGCAAGATTTTCAAGCAATTATGAATTCATGGACACCAGTGGAATCATGTGCTAGCTCTCATTGGGGCCAGAAGCTGTGATCAGTCAGCTGTTTCAAAAAATCATCATGCCCAGAAACCAGGCACACAAAACAGATGAATTGCAGCGAAATATATATGCAGTTTAGGGACAAAAAACCACAGCTCAAGGCCTTGTGAATTGTAATAGACAGAGTACAACGTTAAAGATGTGTGGATAGTTAGTCAAATGCAGTTGAGGAACACAATGACAAGTCCATGGATCAGCTACCAAAATAGGACTCAGGAAGCCACTTGGCCACAAATTTAACAGATTTGAGGCAAGCTCATTAATGTCGAGGAACCCTTTTGTCAGGCATCATTCATATCCGTCAATTAAGCATGTTTACCTTCTAGATCAAGATTTCAATAACTACACGTCCTATGAAAACATCCCATTCTAGAAAAAGAGATAGCGAGGATGAACTTGAAGATTGTCCGGGGGTGGGAGGAAGATTCGAAGGCATAACGCGATAAGAGATGCGTAGGAAGCTAGTATGAAGACTAGAGCGGAGGTGCTTGATGGAGGAGTATGGTTGGGGTCAACGGAAGCAGCCAGGAGAACAGAGGAGAAGAATATATCTAAGTATACGTAGTTGTTCAGCCAATGGACTTATGTTCGTACTTTTCATCATGAAAATTTTAGAAGGTTTCGCACTGAGAGCAAATCAGTTGATCTGAATAGTGGCGACGAACTTTATTCATCAGAAAGAGTTTTACCTTTCTGTGATTCTTTATCGATTCCAGCAGATTCATTCATCATGGGACTCTTTGGATACTGCCAACCAGAAAAGGGCATGGAAATTGAAAGATGCAAACTTGGGGCACTGTCAGCTACAAAGCACTCATCTTTACACTCTGCATCAAAATGGGTCTCAGAAAAAGCACTCATCTTTACACTCTGCATCCAAACAGCTCAAAAACTAGAATTCAATATGGACTTTAGTCAGCATTAGGTCATTACCAGACAACAGTATTTCAGCAAGAAACTTGTATATATACAAATGATGATCACACAACAAACATAAGAAGAATCAAACATAGATCATGTCATACCTTGTAATGTAACCCTAGTTCAAAATCAGCTAAAGGGGTGTCAATAGCTTGGACTGGACAATGAATAGATAGATATTCACAAGTCCAAGATTTACAACATGGGCCAGTTCCAGATTTCAACTCATATGGGCCATCATCAGTGACATTGTTATATCATCTCAGTCTCTGCAAAAGACCAGCAGCTCCACATAGGGCAGTCATCCCAGCAGCTCCACAACCTTAAAAATATTGAATGTATTTATCACATGTGTGAAAACATCACATCACATGAAAAGGGTGCTAAATCCAAATCCCTTGCATATGTCACTCCTCCACTTTCATCAACCTTAACAGTGACAAATTAGGCTTTAAAGAAACTGATTGATCTTGATGTGAATGTGATCATTGAGCAAAAGTAATCATCTCATCTTCAAACTTCAACAACCATGGTCCATTCACACTAGTGACCCCAAAAACATAAACCATATTTTAACCATGGTGGAAGTGGAGCTACCACTACCTTTAGTGACTTGAACAACAAGTTTTAGGAGCATCTTAGAGTCACTTTATCATCATTCTTCATGCCATTGCAGAGTCATTAATTAAGCACATGTTTCCAACTTTCAATTCACATTAAGAAACCCTTCATCAACCTGATGACTAATGTTAATGCTCTTTTACAAAAAGAGTCCAGCAGAAGGGAGTTGACTTGGTCAAGATTGTAACAAAAGAGTCAAACATCAGTGGCAAAAGCGTAATAAAAGCAAACCCCAAAAGCAGCCTGGTAGTTTTCCCAGTTACTGTATATAAACACAGCAACTCTCTCAACAATTTCATCACCAGAAACTAAGTCGAGGATCGAGAGAAGAGAACAGACCTTATTCATCATCTTCATGAAAATGGCGATGAAGGGCAGCAGCAGCAGCAGCAGCAGCAGCTCTGGGCTGAGCTCCGGGCGCCCGATTCCAAAGAGGGGTCAGGTGAAGCTGGCGATCGTGGCTGGGCTGGCGCACTCTCTGGCTGCAGCAATCTCGTCGCTCGCTGGCCGTAGAACTGAAGCAATGGCTGAGTAGATTCTGCAAAAAAAGAAGGAAAAAAATGTAACTTGTTCTTATGCATATGATTCTGATGTTGATAAATGAACTCCTTGAGAAACAGAGTTTTGTGTCTGAAAATGTTGTCTAAAATTTGTACATAAATTACATGGAAAAAACTGGAATACCAAGGGGGGATCTCAGGGAGCTTTCCGGCGTTTCATCCTCTCGAGCGCGCCTAGTTGCTCGCTGTCTTTGCTAGCTGGAGCTGGTGCATTGTTGTCTTCTGCAGTTGAATTTTCTTCATCGTCTCTTTTTCTTACAAGGCCGCTGAGCCCTCCGAAGACGGCGGAGGGGACGTCCTTTTGGGCGATCTCTACTTTTTCAGCGTCTTCTTCATCTGAATCGCTTTCATCTGGGAGTTCGATGTCTTCAGCGTTGGAGGAAGATTTGAGGACTCCGTCTGATGTTTGTGATTCCACTCCTGCGCTGACAAAGCCTACTTTTCTGTCGTTAGAGGGCGGTTCGGGTGATGGAGGAGCTAGTTGTCTTTCCAGAGCAGCCATTTCGTCCTCGGAGATTCCAGCTTGTCGGAGCTTGTCCTTGGCCTCGTCCATGTTCATGGTTTGATCCTTTGACATCAGTAGCTCAGGGGGGATGAAGTGAGTCTGGATATAAAATTATGGGTTAGTATTTTGATGGAAAGAAAGTTGCAACAGGGTAACATTATGCATCAAACTAGAACATACCTGGTGATAACTTGCTGAGACACTTCTCTGTATCCGCAGCATTTCTCTGAAGGTGTCTTCATTCCCATGTTGCACTTCGAACTCCTGCCATTTTTTCCAGAAATCAGCATCTGACCGTGGATCAGCCAGTTGTGATGCGTATGTGTATAAGGCGCGGGATCTATCAATTTCTCCTAGATTCTTCTCAAGTTCTGCAAACTTCAAGCACATTGATTTAACATCCTTGTCTGGAAGACCAGCCTCAATAGCCTGTTGATAAATCTGTCTTGTTTGTGGAACACCAAAAATTTCTGTTGCACGAGCTATGTAGATCTCATACATGGCCAACTTCTCATTATTAGGCACGGCTTTTGTTGCTCTATCATAAACCATCATAGCCCGTTTAGCTAAACCATAGTCTTCCTCCAATTTCGCATATTGCAGGTATAGTGGTTTCACCATTTCGGCAGGAGTCTGGTAGGCAATTAAGCATGTAAGTACCAAGAAGACAACTATAGCTTCACCTCAGAGGTCAATGACTAAACAAGCTTATTCAGGGGAAAGTGAACAAATATCAAAAATATAATCTGCACTTAAAAAAAGAGCCTATGTAAGTTTCTTTCTGTGGTTGAAACTAAAACTACACATTTGAAAGCTAATATCTAGCCACTTCTGAAAGACATAGCAACTGCTGAAAGTTCACCCACAACATCTAAACACAGCAAATAATCATTAAATTGTTCAGCAACTCTAGAAATATTCCAATGCCCTGCAGTATTCTTGATTTACCCACTGATCACGAAATGTACTGTTTTTTCTTTGGAATAACATAGTAGTAAACCAGATGTTCAATTTGCTTCACACTATAGTCTCAAACTGGTGCAGTATGAAACTGGAGCCATAAAATCCAACCATGTATAGATAGACATATAACATACAATAACATGCGCAAACATAAGGACACTAATATCCCAAGCAAAGTCCCCAGAAAACTCAAATCGCCATATTACTGTGTTATGTCATTAGTAGAAACCTCTTGGACATAATATTCAAAGCATTAGAGTGTTGCTGTGTCAAACAATGCACAACTAGATATGCAAGCATCTATAAATATGTTTATCTATGATAACTTCAAAAAAAAAAAATAGAGAACAAAATGATTCGGAAGAATTACGTACCACGCTCACAGCATGATCGAACAACTCTCTTGCTCGTTCTAGTTTTGTCTTCCCATACCGCTTCACAAATTTGGTCAGGTAAGTTACCCATATATCTTTGACATGTGGGTACTTAAAGATTTTAACTCCTCTCTCATATACCCTAAACGCATCTTCGAAATACTTGTGTTCCTACACAGAAAATCACAATGTTAATCGTCAGATCACTAAAAAAAGACAACAGCATTCAAAGTTTTGATGAACAATTATGATAGCGACATACCTCCAGGAGCATGGCATAGTTAATGATTATTTGTGGAGTGGCTATCCTCAAGTCCAATATTCGCTCATAAACTGCGCGGGTGGAATCCAGCGTGCCCAGACTCTCCTCTAAATCAACATAAAAGGTCCATAACCTCAAAGATTTATGCAGTTTTATCTGCACTGGCTCACTCCCATCAGCAGCAACTGCGCAAAAAAACACTTAATGAGCAATCTGAAGGTTACTAATAGTGCCACATGATCTGAGATTTATGGATGTTCCAAAAACTATACACCATACTTTATAATCTTTCCAAAGAACACTACTGACTACCAAAATAACAGGTACTAATGGAATCCAAAAGGAGAAAGATAAATTACCTCTTCGTTTGACCTCAACAGATGGTTCAGCAGTAGCACGCCTCATCAGCTCCAAAGCTCCATTGAAGTTTTTATGCTTCAACTCCATTTCAGCCCATTCACACCAAACACTGGCTAAATTATCCACAGCTTTGTAATTCACTTGCACAGCCTTGTCAAATATCACTCTTGCATTGGCAATATCATTATGGGCCTCATAAAGCTTTGCAAAAGCCACCCATAATGTATGCGGCTTTCCCACCGCTTTCATCGGATCAACAGTTCTAACTGCTTCGGTGTATGTGAGGATCTGTTTTGTTGGGTTACCCTCAAACAACTTAACTCTTCTATGCCATTGCTCAACATTGTGCGGATTCTGGCGTAGCAGAACACTGTTAGCTAATTCCGGTCGCCTATCCATCAGATACTCAAGTGTCGCTAATCTCAAATCCACATCCTTAGTGTCAGCAGGCCAAAACTTGTGATAAATCTTCTTACCAATTTGCATAGCCACTCCCTTGGCATCAAAACGAGGATCAAACTCTTCCATGTCAGTTTCCTCTTCATCATCACCATCATCTTCATCATCAAGATCCATGTTCTCCATCTTAAGAGCTAACATGCTCTCTTCAAACTGAGAGTAAGCATCAAAAATCACACTAAAATCCCTCACAGTCACCACAGTTGTCATCCCCTCTTCGAACACATCCCGAGCTTTCTCAGTTTGATTCCTCCTAATATAATAATCTGCAAGCGAAGTCCAAAGCCTACCAACCTCATCAGTAAACTTCCTAATGCCTCCCCTGATAATTGCATCCACATTCAGCCCTGAAACCTCAGTGGCATGCTTAGTCAACAAATCACAAAGCTCCAACCACAACCTGTGCTTATTCTTACCCTTGATTGAATAAAAACTCCCATCATTCAACACACCAGCCAACCTCTCAGCCGCCTCCTGCCACAGCTCAGAATTGACCAAAAACTCAATAAAATCCTCAATATGGGACGGATCGTACTTCAAATACCTCCTATAAACCCTCAGAGAAGTCTCAATCGGAACCCCTCTCTGGCTAACAAAAACCAAATAATGCTCCCAAATCCTATCATGCTGCGTCACCGGCAGCGCGCACAGTGCCCTGTCGAAAGACCTCCTTGCCCGCGTCACCAGCTTCTGCTTCGTCAAACTTTGTAAATACAAAATCCAAATCCGCGGCATCTTGTGCATAGTAACCAACGCACGCTCAAACGTATTGTTCAGCGAATCGTATTGCGAGTGCGTCACCGGCAAGTTCCTCACCACTTCCAACCTCTCCCTCAAATAAGCGTGCCACAGCTTGTAGCTTCCCGGCAAAGCTTTCAGCGCTCGCTCGTATATCATCGCCCTCTTCCTGAACGGCGAGTCCGACCTCGCAATTAAGTACCTCCACCATAGCTTCAAGCTGAACGGATTTCGCAGCAACTCCTCCTCGTAGAGGAGATCTTCAACGCCGGGATACAAGTCCTTTGAAAGCTCCATTTCGCCGGATTGGATCGGAGGAACGACAACAGGATTAGGGTTTTGGTTTTCTCAGTGGATCATTTTATGAAAACAATAATTTGCTCGGTGCCTATTCGTCAATAAAACAAGCTCGGGGGCGCAATTGCAATTATCGTAAGTGTGGAGCACACAAAGCGAATTGGTGTGACTTAGGTTGTTTATGGGCCGTTGTAGGCCCAATAAGACAAATCCTCGATCCAGCTAACCTGATGATGCGAATGACGTAAGCAAGTTGCAGAAAGTCAGTAGAGAGAGAAATACAGAAGATGAAGTGAGAGAGAGAGAGAAACAAATTAATGGCAGACGCAAATCCAACACGCAATCTCTGTCCGTAGCGGACATCGCCATCTCCCGATTTCCGTTCCCCATCATATTCTTCCCCTCGCCAGCTTAACAACGATTATAACAATCCACGGTTTTGTACCGGATTCGGAGCCCCGTAAGTCCGTCTTCTCTCTTTTCCGTTTTGTATTTCTAGGGTTTTTATGGATCCGATTTTGGCTGGAAATTTGGGGGTTTTGTTTGGTGTTGGGTAAATTTGTAGAAAGTATGGTTGCTTGGATGTCGGTTTGTTGTCTCTGTAATGGATCGCGTCGGCTGGGATTTCTAGGGTTTATGTTAAGTTTGAGGCTGTTGATGTTTGATGATGATGATAATGGTGTTGGTGGTGCTGGTTTGCAGTGATACAGGGCGGAGGTTTATCTGCGCGTGACCCGTTCTCTTCTCCATTTGTAGATTTGGTAGCGAAAATTTGAAGGAAAAAAATTGAAAAAAAATTAGGGTTTTTACAGATATCAGATTGGATTGCAGAAGAAGCAGTTTGTGTGTAGAAGATTCTGGTTTGGTTGCAATGGAGGTGAAGCTATGGAACGACAAGCGCGAGAGAGAAATGTATGAGAATTTCGCTGAGCTTTTCGCCATTATTAAAGCTACTGAGAAGCTGGAGAAAGCTTACGTTAGGGATGTGACCTCCTCAAGTGAATACGAGGCTGAATGCCAGAAGCTGATTGCACATTTTAAGACATTGTCATCGACTTTGAAAGACATTATCCCTAGCGTCGAGCGATTTGCCGAAACTTACAAAATGGATTGCCCGGCAGCGATTAACCGGTTGGTGGTATCTGGAGTGCCCGCCACGGTGGAGCATAGGGCAGCAGCAGCTGCTGCTTCCGGTACTACTTCTGCTGCTGCTGTGGCGGAATGTGTGCAGAATTTCATAACCACGATGGATTCGTTGAGACTGAACATGGTCGCTGTGGATCAGATTTATCCGTTGTTATCTGACTTGGGAGCGTCAATTAACAAGCTTAGTTTCCTCCCGTCTGATTATGAAGGGAAGGTTAAGACAAAGGATTGGATTACAAAGCTGTCCAAGATGGGTGCGGCTGATGAACTTACTGAGCAGCAGGCTAGGCAGCTCCACTTTGATCTCGAGTCCTCGTACAACTCGTTCATGGCTGCATTGCCCACCGCCGGCGCATAATTAGCCTGATCGGTAAGATGCTCTTTAAGCAAGAAACTTCCTATAGTATTTTGGAGGATATGGTATATATAATGTAGTCCCTTTTTGCTCTACTTTTGACTGGTTCTCTTGTTTCATCGCATATTTTCCTTCGTGCAACTTTGTTCAAGATGTTGAAACTGATTCCTTGGATTATAAAATGACAAGTAGGTTTCATCTTCTTCGTGTTTAGTCGCATACATGCAGCTAGTCATTGTTAGGAATTGAGATCGATGCGAAGATAAAAACGATCACAAGGATTTACGATGTTCAGTCGATCAAGTTACGTCCACGGTCGAATTAGATATGTGTATTATTTATGTTGTCTGAGACATAGAACATCACTGAGTTTATATTACTAACATGAAGTCCTCATCTATGGTTTTTGTGTCAAGCCCAAAACACTCCGGCCCAAATTGCATGACGATCTGAATTGCAAAATTATATTGCAGTTCTGTACAGGCCTGAAGGATTAAAGGGTACGAAATCAGACTCAATTACTCAACAGTGGTCAACTAAATGTTCCGTAAGGTATGATCGGATGGTTAGGAGTGTTGTTGTGTACCCATCTCTGGCGAGTTGGGCGTGCGTGATTTGAGGCTTGTAGCAAAAGAGTTTTGTGCATACAAAGGCGGAGAAGTTAGCTCGTTTGAATTTTCTCGGTTGAATTCAGTTATATGCGTTCAATTTGATTGCATCTGGCTCAATTTGACTCGACAGTACCTGCTAAGCTGGATTGGCCGACAGGTGTGGGCCGCCATGCCCATTTAGATTAACATCATGTTTGGTTGCCTGATCCTAACGGCACACGTTATAATTTTGCGATCATTATAACGTGGTCCGGTATTTCTATCAAATTTTACAGTGGAGACGGCCACATGAAGAAGGAAGGAATCTTTGGAACAGTGTGGGACATTGTTTTCATTCAAAATCTCTTCACTTGTTCTTTTCCCCATTTTTGTTACCTTTGCTGTACTTGTTCCTTTGCTCCATAATTACATGTCTTCATCTATTTTGCAAAGGGACAGATGTGTGCGACAGTGGTGGGCATACAAGTTATGTGTGACCACCAGTTAGATCTGGCGTGAAGAAGAAGATGAAGATCCCCTTGCCAGCCCAAAGCCACAGCCTGTAGCGTAGCTCCTCCTATCCCTGTCCAAGACTCCACCATCTAGCACAAAACACCAATTATGAGAAGCAAAACAAAAAAAAACAAATCATCCAGATCACGCAAGAAGAAGGACACAAGTAAAACAATCAAAGAAACCAAGAAGAAGAAGTACTGTTAGGACCACAACAAGCGCTTTATACATAAATTCACCGACACAAATTCACCAAATATATAGACAACTTGTTACGTCCCATATAAGTTAGATGAGAAATTATCTAATGGTATATAATATAAAGGGTTCTTTCTTATATCAGACTAGTCTTTTGTGGTGAGCTATTCTTTTGTACTTGTATCGCTAACATTTGGTGCTTTCATTGAGAAGCCAACACCGAGGGGGCGACCTAGGAGAGGGCTACCTGATTGCCCAACGTAGCCAGAGTGAAGCCACCTAGAGGGGCGAACTAGGAAGGGGTTTTCTCTCAGGTCAGAGTAGTCTTTTGTGGTGAGCTAGACGGCTTTCACTCTGGCCTCTTCCCAGGTCGCCCCCTCCGTGCTGTCTCTCGATGAAAGCATCAAATGTTAGAGAGCGCCCACGACGGCCTACTCTAGATGGAGTCACTCTGTCCAAGTTGGGCAATCAGTTAGTCCTCTCCTAGGTCACCCCCTCCGTACTGTCTCTCAATGAAAGCATCAAATGTTAGAGATACAAGCTCAAGAGAAAAGCTCATCACAAGACTAGTCTGATGTGAAACGTAACAAAATTCTATAAATTTTATGGATTAAAAAATATTTTCTCTTGTAAAACAAGATTCCATTTATATAAAAAATAAAATTAATTACTCAAAAAAGAGATAGCTAAATTTTAAAAAGGTGTCAAATCGGGAAAGTATCATGACAATATGGAAAATTATGATTTCCTCCCCAAACGACCGTGAATGGTTGAAAAACATCATCCGTCCCGAGCGAAGCTGTTGTGTTTTGATCGGAATGTCATTTCGCTTCGAAAAATCCTACTTCTCCGAGATTAGACATAATTCATATTTCATTCAAATTTCGTCGATAAGGCCTGCGCATCATCACATGTGTGTTTCAATCATGTACCTTACACACATTTTTTGCATTTCTTACAGGTCCTTGAATGGTGTCCCCACTACAATGTCTTACATTGGAATCTTCTATTGGCCTTGTTGAGCTTTGGGTCATCTCCTTCCCAACTTGTCACATGTCTTGAACAGGTTTATAATATTGATTAGTCCAATAAAAATATTTGTAAATTTTAGTAAATGAAATGTTTTTTGTTTGAAAATAGTTTCAATTTGGTGATTATTAAATTAATCATCTGAATTTGAAGTCCACGTGTCATTTAAAACTAAATTAAAGTCGAATAAAGATGTTTTTGTATGCAAAAGGAAGAAAACAAAAGACAAGGTTTTTGATTTGTACGGAGAAACAATGGACGGCTGAGATGGAATCTCATCTGCAAGATCAACGCTGGATCTCCAACTAACAGTAACGATAACAAATCGAGCCGTCAAGTATTACAAATCCAAATCTCTGAAGACCGCACAAGCTAGCGAAAATTCCCAGATCTTTCTCGGAAACTTCTCACGAGGTACCTTTCTGACGAATCATTGCTCCGTTTATTCACCTCAGTTGTCGACGAATCGTCGTTGCTGTTGATGTTGTTTATTTATAATCGGATGTTCGATTAGTTGGACTTTGGAGTGAATTTGGTCTGGTTGAGATCGGATTCGGGTATCGGAGATTCGGATCTTTGGAATTTGAGGTTTGATTTGGGGTTGATTTTATTGGGATCGGTGAAGTCGTTGACTCAAGGGTGACGTGTTGCTGAGAAAACGGAGGAAAGGTAAGATGAAAGGGACGATTTGGATTTGTGGGAGAGTGAGCGGAGTTGTGTCTGGGATCTCTTGCGTTGACTTGTGAGTGTTTGAGTGGTGGGATTTGAATTGGGTTAGGGTTAGGGTTAGGGTTAGGGTTAGGGTTTTGGGAGTTTGATTTATATAATTGGGGATTTCGTTTCAGGTGTTGTTGTTTGTCATTGATTGAAGAGGAAAGGTAGAGGAATATGCATACGAGGTATATGGAAAGGACTAACAGTATGGCGAGGGAGAAGAGGGTGTTGGACCCAGGCGCGGCTGAGGAAGGTCAGCCTGAGAGGAAAAGGCCTGCCCTTGCTAGGTATTTCCTTTTTCTGTGGTTTGTGTTCATGTCGAGCTGGTCTAGACTTTCTTGAGTAGTATTTTATGTGCTAGATTCAGCTCTTTATTGATTTTATCTTGTTTGATTGGTTGGAAATGGTACTATCTGCTGTGAGCCAGTACGTATTCGATGACTGTAATTTATTAGCAGTGAACGCTTTTGAAGTGGAAATCGTACTTCGGATGACATTCAATCATTTTGCAGTGTAATCGTTGAGGCTCTGAAGGTGGATAGTCTGCAAAGGCTCTGCTCATCCTTGGAGCCAATTCTTCGCAGAGTTGTAAGATACCAAGCTTATAATTGTCTTATTAAATCATTTAGTAAAACAATTAACAAAGTACTTATCCAGAAGTTTACTTCAATGTCGCTAAAACCTTAGGAACATCAATGCTATTTATGATCAAATATATTAGTATCGTGTTTCATATTGTCTTTATGTCTCAAGTCTTCCTAAGACTACATCCTCTCGCCACCTATTCTTGATTAGCATGATTTTTATTCCCTGGCTCTACAGGGGGATATTTATATGATGTTTGTATTTCTATTTTGTCAACAGGTTAGTGAAGAAGTTGAACGTGCTTTGGCAAAGTTAGGTCCAGCCAGGCTCACTTCAAGGTAACTGACTTCTTCATATGATGATGTTTGTCGAAACGTGCTTTGATTCATGTTACTGGTGACAGAGTAAGGCATTTTGTTGAATCTATAATAAGTAGTGTGTGAGTGCATAATTCTTAAACTGTTACTGGTGGATATTCTTATGTGTATAAATGACGATAGACACTTGCTTCAGAAATATAACATGGTTATTAATCGGAATGGTTAGCAGTGATTTATAAGTGCCAAAAAATAGTCTATCAACAATCTCTGCTATCTGCTATATGCTATCCATCAAGCCAATGAGTTTTGAAAGAGCATAATGATATATTCTGACATCTTCGTTCGATCTATCCAGACCTTCTCCAAAGCGAATCGAAGGGCCTGGTGGAAGGAACTTACAGCTGCAGTTCCGGTCCAGGTTGTCTCTTCCTTTATTCACTGGAGGAAAAGTAGAAGGCGAACAAGGAGCTGCAATCCATATTGTTTTGATTGATGCAAGTACTGGACATGTCGTGACATCTGGCCCAGAATCCTCAGTTAAACTGGATGTCATTGTACTTGAAGGAGATTTCAACAACGAGGATGATGATGACTGGACTCCGGAAGATTTTGAGAGTCATTTAGTAAAAGAACGTGAAGGAAAGAGGCCACTCTTGCATGGGGAGGTGCATGTTACACTGAAAGAAGGAGTGGGAACTTTAGGAGAGCTAACATTTACCGATAACTCTAGTTGGATTAGGAGCAGGCAGTTCAGACTAGGTCTGAAAGTTTCCTCAGGGTACTGTGATGGCATTCGTGTACGAGAAGCGAAAACAGAAGCATTTACTGTCAGGGATCACAGAGGAGAATGTGAGTGTAATTTTATATCATTCATTTTCTAACTTTCATCACAGCTATTGGGAAGGTCTAATAGCTCTTTTGTTTCCATCTTATGCTACAAATAGTGTATAAGAAACACTACCCGCCTGCGTTGAACGATGAAGTTTGGAGATTGGAAAAGATTGGCAAAGATGGTGCATTCCACAAGAAGCTCAATAAAGCTGGAATACGTACGGTTGAAGACTTCTTACGATTTTTTGTTAGAGACAAACAAAATTTAAGAAGTGTAAGACCAACTTTCGCTGTGAAAGTACAATTCAAAACCAAGCCCTTCTTCACTATGGCTTTTGATGGTTTCCTCTCTGTGTCTATTTGTAGATTCTTGGAGGCGGCATGTCAAATAAGATGTGGGATTCTCTTGTAGAGCATGCAAAGACATGCGTCTTAAGTGAGAAAGTGTATGTTTACTATCCCGAAGACGCAAGGAATGTTGGTGTCGTTTTCAACCACATCTATGAATTAAGTGGATTGATTTCTGGGGAACAATTTTATTCAGCTGACACTCTTTCCGACTCTCAGAAGGTAAGCAATCTAGCTGGAAAATAATAGACCATTCGATAACCTGCACCGATTAGTTATCGACAGATAGTCTTCTTGGGCCAAACTGAGAACACTTAAAGATAATGCCGAACAATTTTGTTTGCAGGTGTATGTGGACAGTTTGGTGAAGAAAGCATATGACAATTGGGTCAATGTCATAGAGTACGATGGAAAGGCTTTGTCAAGTTTTAAACAGGATACACATGTGGATGCTCCTCAAACTAAAATGTCACTTTCCGCTCAATCGTACCCTAGTTCTTTCAACCATCACCAGCCATATCTACCAAGTGTGCCACCTCCAATGCCTGCACAGCAGCCCTCGATGAATCCTAGATTAGCTTCGGAAGGTATGAATTCTCTTGAAATACAATCATTTGCAAACTAGATCACAGTGCACACGGACCCATAATTTTCTAAGCCTTAACGGCTTGCCTTTTGTTTTTTTAGGGCATGATCCGGCTATTGGGTACCCACCGCACTCTCAAAATGTAAACTTGCATTCTTCGGTTCAGTTTAACGAGACGACATTCCCACATAGTAATCAGCTGCTCAGTGCTGACCAAACACCAGCTCAAAATGACAATATAGCGGCCCTTGGTCCACAACAATCATCAGCGTCAGCCTACCCCAATGTCCCCACTCCAAATCTGAGCTCATACAGAATGGAAGAGTTTTTCTCAGAGGATGAAATTCGCATGCGAAGTCATGAAATGCTCGAGAATGATGATATGCAGCATTATCTCCTTCGCCTGTTCAGCATGGGCGGAAATAACCAAACCTCAATGGGCAGCGCCCCTGATGACAGCTTCACCTTCCCTTCACTGATTATTCCCAACCAGTCCCCAGACCTCGGCTATAATGAGGATCGAGCCCCTTCCTCGGGCAAGGCTGTTGTTGGGTGGCTCAAACTCAAAGCCGCACTCAGATGGGGCATATTTATCAGGAAACAAGCTGCTGACAAACGCGCACAAATAGTCGAATTGGAAGACTCATAGACATACCCGACCTTGCATCCATCTCGGTGACTCAATGGCTTCTGATGCCAAACCCATTAATGGTTTCCATATCCTCATCCGGGTAATCTTCCAGCCTTCATTTGTACAGCTCTTCTTCCCCGCAGGAAGCCTATATAACTTTTCTTCCCAACATCTTCCCCCTGGAAGTTTCAGGTGATACTCAGCAAGCTTCCCTCTACTTCAAGCTTTATAATTCTAGTCATGACCTCAAGTGAATGATGCTCTGTAGAGGCCATTTACAGTGTTGTAATGGATCTCTTCCTTAACACAATAGATGTATTTCCATTGTTGTGTGTGTTCATTGTTCTTTGAATATATAATTTTTATGATCATGGAGTGAGCCACTGTAAATGCTCTATGAGACATTGTTGGTTGTTGTAATTTTAGGGAGCTCTAAACTCTCAAGACTCCTCATTTTCATGCTGAAATTTTGTTCATGTTGGAACTTTTGATGCAATGTCCTCAAATTTTATAGTCCCAATCAAGACTCATTCTATAATAACTACTTCATTAATCAAACTCCTAATATCACTCAACCATAATCTATAATAACATAACTCCTTGAAACTAAAACAAAATAAAATGGTCAACAATCTTAATACACTGATTCTCATTGTTGACTTTCAAAGACCAGACAACCTTAGTTCCCACATAACTACAATGGCGTTGACCAGTTGACCATCGAGTACCCTAAATATTCAAGAAATGGTCAACCGCATCTAACGATAGAGACCCAAATTTAAGGAATGACATTTCAACCCGCATTGAATACAGTTAATTATATTATGATGATGTTTTGTGTTTTGAAATTATAATCCGATACGGTTTATTCTGATTGAATTCTTTTAACAAATAAAACTATATTGTTTTAATATTAAAATTACATAGTTTTAATATCGTTGTATTTGATTTGACTGTACCAAATCTAAATTATAATTAAATAATTTATGATAAATCCAACCAACAAATTTATGTGTAAAAGTAAACATATAATAAGGTTTACTTTATAATGTAAAATTAACTTTACCAATTATAAATATTAAATTCATGTTATTTAAGATTAATATTGACAAAACACATAATTATTCAATCATGAATTATACAATTTCAATTAAATAAAAATCGAACATAATTTATATAATTTTATTTTAATAAAAACATAACATTATCAATTGAACAATAAATGTCCAAATTTCATTTCACATTTTCAACCCAACAAAGAAGAAGAATTAACCAATAAAAATTTAGTTAAAATCACATCTAAATTTTCCACGTGTCATCAAGCCATTCGTCTGTCATCAACATGGGTCACAGCCCTCCACCTCGTACAGGTATCGCGTCACAAAACGGCTAGTATTTATTTCTTCCCCAGATTCTCATCTTCGCCGAGGCTTCCGGCGCTCTCGTCGATTTCGGACTTCTTCGATTCCGTCCTACAAATCGAAAGATTCCGCCTTTTTATTGATTTAATTCGATGTTGTCGTTGTGGTTCTCTGTCTGGATTTGTGTAAATCCGAGGCTAATCTGCAAGGTGTGAAGTTTCAGGCGGTTATAAATTTCTTCCCCTTTTCCTAACCAGATGATGATGGAGAGAGATAGAGAGAAAATCAGCAGCAGCAGGTAGCGATCTCGAAGTGGGTTTTTCTAGGTTTGCAGAAGATGGCGGTGGTTGCAGGGACGGCGGTCATGGAGGACACATGCATCAGTTGCGAGCCAGAAACAGCCGATCTGGGTATCGGGGTCGGCCGTTGGGTGATCGAATTGGTACGTAAGCGAAAATGCTGCGAGGCGTCGCCGGCGCTGTCGAGGCTGGAGTCGCTGCCGGAGGAGGTGCTGGTGAGAACCCGAATACGAATTCATCTGTTTTCGTTGTTGGTGGTGGAAAGATTTGATTTTGGTCGGTGATTATCGATCTGAATCGGTCCCTGTTTTCTGAAACTTTCTGCAGATTAGGGTTTTGTGCTGCGTGGATCATGCAGATCTGAACCAGCTTGTTCTCGTCTCGAAGACGATCCATGAAGCTGTAAGTCTCAGATTCATCGTTTTGGATAAAACTCTAAACTTTGCTGAACTGAATTCTCCTACAGACTCTGATGGCAACAAGGCTGCACTTCGCATTCTCAACTCCTCCAAAATCCTCAGCTTTCCGCAACTCGATCGACTTGGATGACGCCCTTGCTGATGATCGGACCCAAGCTCCTTGTCCACCAAAAATGAAGCAGAGGAGGTTGAATCCGAGGAAGATGGCGGCAGTGTCGGTTGTTCTGTTCAATGACGCGGGTGAGGATGGGAGAATCGGACATGGGCGAGGTTGATGGGTTGATCCGAGGACATGTGTCGGTTGGCTTGATTGGATGTTGGTGGTGTAGATACACAGAGTTAGAGTTTGGGTTTAGGGTTTGTAAATGGTACGATTTGGTTTGGTTCTTCAAGTAATTCGTTGAAGATGTTGTAGGGTTGATTTGAGGCTTGTGAATCATATGGAAATGGTGGTTTATCGAGGAATATTGTTTTCGTCTCAGATTGTCGAATTATGAACTTTTTATAGATCAGTTTTATTATTCCCGGTATAATCAGATTCATATATTATTTCATTAAAACGGATGTCGAACTAGATCTCAATTGCTCTCAACATGTTGAAATATGAGGTTTCGATATATCAAATGCATCAAGTACTGGTACGATCGCACTCATTCACATATTATCAAATGTATCAATACTGGTACGCTCACACCGAATATCGTTATTTCAGTTATACATCTCCACGAAAAATCTCACATGCTCATCAGATTCGATCCGTACGCGCCGGATAAATCCTACATTTTCCGACATCAAATCCATACACATGACCATATCTTAGGAAGGTATATGCATGAATGAACATGGTTGCTTTCAAAGTAGAGAATCAAACTATCAAAGCATCCTGAAAATTCGGGCAGTGTAACTGAACCAAAAGCTCCCGCATCATGGAGTTGGGCCGAATTTCTAACGGCCCAAAACGTTGGGCCTAAGAAAAGCAACAAATCCTAAAGCCCATTTAATCTCATTGAAATCAAATAATTATAATTTAAATGGCCGTTTGAATGGAGTTCATAATATATCGAATGATGGTTTATTGGATGGTGATTGGTGATGAAGGGAGGGTAGGATGCCACGTGGATGATCCCTATAAAATGTCCTACAGATAAGAGGATAAAAGCAATGGATAGCAATGAGAGGAAGAGGATTAGATGAGAAAAAGGTATTGAAGGGGAGACATTGAAAGCAATAATATGATGAAAGTGATGGAGAAGAACATGGGTTTCTTAATGTTTGGGGGACAAGCCCTTAAAGCCAAGCTTCCATTCAAGCTTCACACTTTAGGACAATATTCATGAAATCCTCCAATCCTAAACTTCATATTATCCAGATAAATTTGTCCCGTCACATGGATCTGAATGTGTGTCTGATCGATTTATAAGTAAGTTTATAAATTATTATAGCACCAACATACCATGATTTTTGAAATGAATCATAGATTCAGATGACCTAAATATGACAGTGGAGAAACATTTTTGTTCACCAGAACGTGCTCTAGTAGCAAAATGAACGTCAAACATATCAGCGACTAAACTACGATTCCTGATATGATCAGTAAAAAAAACAGAAACGTTTAAAACAGACTAAATTTATATCTAGTCATTAATAAAATTTGCATAGAGGGCTCAATAAGAAAATGGCTCCAAATCCATGAATGATCCGGGCTCACCACGTTCCGAAACATGGCAGCACAGTCGAACTTCCACTCGTGCATGAATCAAATCTGCTATTTGTTTATCTAATTATTCGAGAATATTCTGCTGACGTGGCGCGGTTGGAAAGATGATGGATAATAATGGGCTTTTCTGCAGCCCATCGAGGCCCAACCCATTTACGCATTCACTTTTTTGTTTGTTTATTAGTTTTAATTATTTAATCATAGTTGTGGTTTGATTAATTAGTTTCTGTTTGGTAGAGAGATTCGATGACTCGGAAGATGCTTTAACATAGCAGCCCGCACGTGTCCTCTCACGTGCCACTTTTTAGTCTTAAGAAAAATTTATTTACTTGGATTAAATGAAATTTATTTTTTATTAAATTTTTGGTTTATTTCATTTCAAAATTTGTTTTTATAAGAAATTGGGATTATATCTAACAAAAGCCGACAGTAGCACGTGGCTTCTTCTTATTGGACAAAGCCTTTCACAGTTCACGACCCTATTTTACAAATACTCCAAACTTTTTGGGTCAGATCGAAAATATTAACAGAATTGTTGGGGTTGAAACGCAAATATGACGAAGTTTAAGGACCTCATTCAAGCACAAACAAAAAAGTTCCAAACTGACCTTTTGAAAGCCGGCCGGAAAGTTTCCTGTTCTATCGCCGTCCATGGCGGAGTAAGCTTGCGAGCTGACACGTGGCTTCAGGTGATGGAGCTGTAAAGGGGGACTGGGGTTGAGTGTGGGTAGGTCACCATTAATATTTTAAGTATTTCTTATTACATTTTTCTCGCTTACAATTGCAATGGTTTTTAAGTTTAGGTTTTCGAAAATGGCTGTCAGCATCCGCTGATGTTTTTGGACTTTGTACCGGCGTTGAATTGTTTTTGCATTTTTTTTTCTCTTTTATTTTAATATTCGAATTGTGTTTGTTAAATTCGATTTTGGCCAAGGGGGGTGTTGCTTTACTGCAATAATTAGCGTCTTTCCGATCTCGATCTGTAGAGAGACGGAGAAGAATAGCGAAGGAAATCAGATTCGGAGATCTGTTAATGGTGGGTCGTAGCTGATAAAGATTCGATCTTTAATCACCGCGGGATTTGTTTGAAGCGCAAATTCGTTTTCCAAAACACCCATTTGACTGCAACTCGCAGATCTTCAAATTGGATCTAAATTCGTGCCTGGGGTGTTGATTTCGACCTCTGATTTTGCAGATTTGGTGTTTATATAAGTCAATCTGAGCTGGGTTTGAGGTGTGGATGGATTTCAAGCGGCTGCGAGACTCGTCGGAGTCGCCAGAGACGGCGGCGGCTGCGGCATCTCCGTTTCCAGATGAGGTCTTGGAGCGAGTGTTGAGCCTTGTGACGGATCATAAGGACCGTAGCTCGGTGTCGTTGGTGTGTAAAGAGTGGTACAACGCGGAAAGGTGGTCGAGGAGTCGAGTGTTCATCGGAAACTGCTACTCAGTTACGCCGGAGATTGTGGCCAGGAGATTTCCGAACATCCGGAGCGTGACGCTGAAAGGGAAGCCGAGGTTTTCGGATTTCAACTTGGTGCCGTTGAACTGGGGTGCTGATGTTCAAGCTTGGTTGGATGTTTTTGCTTCTACTTATCCGTTTTTGGAGGAGTTGAGGTTGAAGAGGATGACTGTGAGCGATGAGAGCTTGGGATTTTTAGCTCAGAATTTCTGCAATTTCAAAGCCATTTCGCTTTTGAGTTGTGATGGTTTTAGTACTGATGGACTTGCCACCATTGCTACTCATTGCAAGTAAGCTCAAAGATGTTGTTTTTGTTGTCCAATTGAGTGTCAATTGATTTGCATTTTTGAAGTGTTTTAGGGTTCATGTTTTGAATCTGGTGCCAAGCTGATCTGGGTAGGTTTAGTTTTGGAAAAAAGATTCGATCTTGCTGCATTTCGGTTGTTGTTGTTGTTGTCTGATGTTGTTTTTATACCTAGAATTTGTGGCCTAATGCGCAATTGAAATTGCAGGAATCTGATCGAGCTGGACATTCAGGAGAACAGCCTCGACGATTTCAGCGGCAATTGGTTGAGTTGTTTTCCTGAAACCTTTACATCACTGGAAATCCTCAACTTTTCCAGCCTGGTCAGCGATGTGAGCTTTGATGTCCTGGAAAAGCTTGTAGCTAGGTGCAAGTCGTTGAGAGTTTTAAAGATCAATCGGAATGTTACCTTGGATCACTGGCAAAGGCTGCTCATTCTCGCCCCTCAGCTGATGGAGCTCGGTACTGGCTCATTCCTTCCTGAGCTCACCGGACCTCAATGTGCTGATCTCCAAAGCGGATTCAGAAATTGCAAGAATCTGCATACGCTGTCGGGTTTATGGGAAGTGTCTGCATATCTTCCTTATTTGTATCCTGCCTGTGTGAATCTGACTTTCTTAAATCTGAGTTACACGATGCTAGGGAGTGGTGATCTTGCCAAGCTTCTCCCTCATTGCCCTTATCTTCGCCGTCTTTGGGTAAGAATCTTTTCACAAATCTGATTTACTTTTCAGTGAATCCGAGTGTTGCAATCTTCACCGGGCAATAATGCCGAGTTGTTTTTATGTTGGCGTAGGTTCTGGATACTGTAGAGGATAAGGGGCTGGAAGCTGTTGGATCGTGTTGCCCGCTACTCGAAGAACTTCGGGTTTTTCCTGCAGACCCGTTTGATCAGGAAATTGAACATGGAGTGACGGAGGCTGGTTTCGTTGCGGTTTCTCAAGGCTGTCCTAAGCTTCATTATGTACTCTATTTCTGCCGACAGATGACAAATGCTGCAGTGGCAACTATTGCTCAAAACTGCCCGGATTTCACTCACTTCCGTCTCTGCATAATGAACCCTGGCCAGCCGGATCATTTAACAAATGAGCCAATGGACGAGGCTTTTGGTTCAGTAGTTAAGTACTGCGCCAAACTTCAACGGCTTGCAGTTTCCGGTCTCCTGACAGATTTAACTTTCGAGTACATCGGGACGTATGCTAAGAACTTGGAAACTCTCTCGGTTGCGTTTGCTGGCAGGAGCGACTGGGGCATGCAGTGCGTTTTAACCGGCTGCCCCAAGCTGAGAAAACTTGAAATACGAGATTGCCCATTTGGCAATGCTGCTTTGCTGTCTGGTTTGGAGAAATATGAATCGATGAGATCCCTCTGGATGTCCTCGTGCAACCTTACGATGAATGGTTGCAGGCTGCTCGCAAAAGAGATGCCTAGGCTGAATGTTGAAGTGATGAAGGACGACGAGAGCGACGACAGCCATGCTGATAAGGTTTATGTTTACCGAACTGTTGCTGGACCGAGAAGGGACGCTCCTCCTTTCGTTCTCACTCTATGAATTCCAAATGCCCGGTATGTCTTTTATCCCACCCTCTCGTTATGTTTTCGTTACATCATTATTTTGGTGTATCTGATAAACTGCGTCATGTTTTCGTTACATGATTATATTGGTGTATCTGATAAACTGCGTCATGTTTTCGTTACATGATTATATTGGTGTATCTGATAAACTGCGTCATGTTTTCGTTACATGATTATATTGGTGGAACTGATAAACTGCGTCATGTTTTCGTTACATGATGATATTGGCGTAACTGATAAACTGCGTCATCTCATCTTCCAGGACGCATATTTCCTGTGGAAAAAATGTCAAGAGAAAAGGGGCTCTTCATCTTTGCTGCCGGATGATTAATCTAAAAAAGGCCGCCTCTGAAATTCGGGGAAGTTAAATTCAAGCGCAGTTGAAGAATGGTTATCAATATTTCTGCTCGTATTGACTCTGAACTTCCTGGTAATCTCTCCTTCTCTGGACTGGCCGACAAATAACTAAAATCCAGAAGCTCTCGGGGTGCTCGTAATCTGATGACAGAAGGCAGTTAGAACCTCGCAACTTATCGTCGATGGCTTCCTTGATCTTGCATGTTTTTTGATCATGGGATGCAACTTACAGACATTCTCAGCTCCTCGATATTTGGCGACACGGGCTGGCCGATGAAGCAAAATGGAGTTCTGTAAGTTGACATTTGCAATTGTTTTCGGCCAGTTTAGCAACTTCCCATCTTTGATCTGAAGCTCAGGTTTCCCAGACTACAAAGTTTACTCTCAGTAATGCTTTTGTATTGATGTTAGACAATTGTTATTCAATTTAGTCCAAAATTTGAATTTGTGCAGTCTTTTGTACCGCCAGGAGGACTAAATGTTGTAAGAAAATATCATAAGGTGCTCAATTTGTATTTATACAAAACTAAGTGGAGCTGGGGAAAAGTTGGTGAAACCCTAAACGGAAACATTGGTAAGCCATGGATGAATATTTGATTTTGAAAGTTCGCCCAAGATGGGTAACATCAGCATGTCGTCATCGGTGCGTGATTTAGTGATAAAAATAACGTTAAATATTTTTTGAATTAGAGTTCGATTACCGATGATGTGAGAACAACGGCTTTATTATCGTAGAATAAGAAAAAAATTGACAAGTGAGAGATTGTCAAAATGCCAGTATATATATACTTTAACACAGAAGCTAAATATAATCATTCCTTCGTATGAATTTATCCGCAGAGCCACAAATGACAACTTCTATAGAGAGCTGTCGGTGGATCCATACCTCTGCCTTAAATTCATCTCGCCGCGACGTTCTAATCAATTAATCTACTGACGGTCCAAAACCTCTGTATGATTTTGTGCAATTCAGTAGAATACATTCGATTAGTATGTTTTAAGTTTTGATTACTTAACTAAAGACGAAATTTATATAATCAAGATGAATTCCCAATTCAATAAAACATCCGTAACCCTACAAAATCATATATTTCAAAAACCTCCGGCTAATCCGATCATCACAGATATCGTCAGCCATGACATCACCATCGAATGCGCGAAAGTCATCATCGTTCAGGCCTTGAACCCGCGCATGATCGGGATGGCGGTTTCTGGCCAGTTGAGGAGGAGGTTCTGGTCCAAGTGCGAAGATGAGTGTTTTATGTTCGGAGGTGGAGAGGTTGGGGCTCAACTCATTGATTGCTGGTGAGGAGATGGTTAGGAGCCTGCCGAGGAGGAATAGGGAAGGGAGGTTTGGGAGTTTGAGTGATTACTGTGTGCATTTCTTTGATGGTGGTGAAGTTTGCTCAGGAGGAGCTTGAAATGTATCGCAATGCTTGTGATTAGTTGTGAATAACAAGGTGGTATGAAGTTGTTGTTTTTCCTATTTTGCAGTTAGTTGTAATCCAGTTCGTGATGCTTAGTGCTGTGTGGAAGCAGCTGAGATTGATGTTGTTGAAATTTTGTGTTCTGTACTAGATTTGACAATTCTCCAGTGATCATATGTGTGAGTAGACATCTTGGCTTTGCACCTTAAGCTTAAAATTTTGCTCTACAGGGAAATGGCTGTCAGTTAGTTAAGCCAGTTCTTTAGTGAATATAACTCATTGTGTGCATTGGGAGATGTCTGTTTTTGGGTGTTTTTGCACCACAGAGAGTTTCAAAGCCATATGACTTGTGTTCTTTTAAGGAAAATTGTGGTGTTATCTGAGCAGACATAGTCTTGAAGACTACCTTTCTCAGCTTTTCCCATGAACTCAACTTCCTAATTCTGCTCTATCCTTATATTTGCAGATGCACAAAATGTGACTTGGGCAAGCAATGAAAACATATTTGGTTGTTTGTTGGATTACTGAGATGCTTGTTTCATGTGAAGGAATATCCAGCTCGGTCCATCCCAATCCTTCCCTTTCAAGTTGTTCATCACTTGTCCGTGCTCAGATTGTGACATGTTGTAATAATCTGATGCTTTTAGGTACTCTCTATACCCGCCATGTTTTCAAAATGTATATGGTCACTCTTTTGCAAATATTTGGCTGTCTCATTTTTTTACAAAAATTTATTTCGATTAAGCTAGAAATCTGATATCACTAATGATACAGTTTATCTCAACAGCTTGTAGCTACAGAGAAAAAACTTTTATAAGAAGCAGAAGACAGGAAAAAGATCGAAAGACTTGATGTTCATAACTCAGTCATGACACCTTCTTCGACCAACTTGAGACCACAAGTCATCAGCCCAGGGCTCAGCCGGCACATAAGCACACAAAACTCAGCCTGGTTCAAGGCTCCATCTCCATCCAAATCCCCTTCTCTGACCATGCTCCTGGCCTCATCCTCACTCATCTCCTCCATCCCCAGAAGTGCCGCATTCCTCTTCAAACTCTCAGCCGTGATATCCCCCCTATGTCCATCCACCAGCAGCCCAAATCCATTGCACAGCTCCTTGACAAATCCGTCAGACCCCAGCTTTTTTATCATTGCTGGGAAGAAGTCCTGGAACACCAAACCACTTCCATCCCTCTGGTCCATCAAGTTAGATGATAGTGCGTCTGATGCAAAAATATGTTTCGAACTGAAGATTCAGGTATGGTTGAAACTCAAGATCTTGATCCTTGTATTTAAAGCAAAATCTAAGCAGACAGGGATTGCATTCATGTGTAGGTGCATATGACTGTAAAAGACAGATCAGAAAATGGACAAACTGATTATCAAAGTTTTGGAGGGTCTTGATGGAGTTTTGTTGAGGAAATGGAGGAGCTCTGTTTCCTGGAAGCTGCATGAAGGAACAAGGGAAACAGAGTATGCGACTCCAATCCTCAATCTCATATTGTTTTCCTTCATGGAGGAGCACTTTCCTTAGGATGGACATTTTTGTTTCTAGTGTGTGGTATCCTAGCTAGTTGACTTGTTACATCAATAATTCCATTAGCTTGAGAAAATACCAAAATGGAAGTCTTAATTTCTAGAGCTCTTAGATAAATTCTAACTTGATTTTGAAAACACTGATTGCTTACATTTTTGACGTCTAGGTTGAAATCCTTGGCCAGCGAGGCACATTAGAATAACATGTGACAGCAAATCAATAATGAGTCCGTGCTATGTGAGCTCGTCTTTCTTATTACCCTTCTTTTGAATTCTTTTGATCATTGTGATTATACCCTTTGTCTTTCAAGATTTGGGCAGTTTGGGTGTGCACTGGAGAAGCAAAGGAAAGTTCCCTTAAGGTGGTGGTACTCGAAATAACTCAAATGTGTAAGCATCCCACACTGTGTTTCGCCTTCCATGTCAATGCTCTTAATCTCTACCTGCATTTGTTGAATTTAAATGATATATTTTTTGAGTTTTTCCCATCAATTTCCCTTTTTGCGTATTTCAGCCGAAACATATGGTTCTATTAAGTTTAAATATGTCTGGCTGGAAGTTTCTTGAGTTACTAGGAAGTTACACGGAAACAAACATCTTGGATTCCGTTTACATGGGAGATAACAAATTCTCGTAGCTCAAGCAAACTATTCGTCTTTGAATGATTCTTCAACTTATGAGGTATTTTCATTAAAATAATCTTTGAATTTTTTTTTTGCATTGAATTGACTAAAAAAAGTATGTAAAAGCTGCTGGAAAATAAGAATAGCATACCAATGTCAACCAAAATATCAGCAAGATTGATAAAACACATGATCAGACCTGACCCTGATGATCAGAAGCTTTCTTGTGCTTCAATTTGAACAAGCATGTTGTACTATTCTTTACTTCTCTTATGTTGTTCTGGGTTGATCATCTTCTGTTCTGCAACAGCCACTATTACAAAGACTCAGATTATTTCAGATCCAGGGTTCATAGAATCCAATGGGAGTATCTTCAGATTAGGCTTCTTCAGTCCAAATGGCTCAACAAATCGATATGTTGGAATTTGGTACAACAAGGCAGTGCTCAAGGTATTATGGATTGCTAATAGAGATAATCCTTTGACGAATTCATCTGGGGTTTTCAGAATTTCCGAACAAGGTAATCTGGTAGTTTTGAGTGGAGCAAATGAGGTCTTATGGTCAACAAATATCTCGAATCCTGGTGCTAATTCGACTAGTGTACAGCTGTTGGATTCTGGCAACCTTGTGTTGCAAGAGATGAATGGAAATGTTTTATGGCAGAGTTTTGATCATCCTGGAGATGCTTTTTGGTCACAGATGAAACTGAGCACAAATCCTCAAACAGGTGAGAATAAGTTTATCACATCGTGGCTGGGTCTGTCGAATCCAAGCTATGGGAATTTTACTGTTGGGATTGTTCCTTTAAATGTTCCTCAAGTGTTTATATGGAACAATGGAGAGCCTTACTGGCGTAGTGGCCCATGGAACGGTCAGATCTTCGTTGGAGTGCAAGCAATGAATTCTGTGTATCTAGATGGATTCAGCGTTGCGACTGAAGCAGATGGATCAACTTACATGGCTGTTAATTTCGCGGACAAGTCTTTCATATCAGCATTTCAAATCACTTCTGCTGGAGATTTAGTCCAATGGGCATGGGAGGAGGCAGCCTGGGGCATTTCTTGGATTTCAAGAGAAAGTGAATGTGACGTTTACGGCAAGTGTGGCGCCTTTGGGATCTGCAATGCTAACATAACCCCAGTTTGCAGCTGTATGCGAGGCTACGAGCCTGAAAATGCAGATGAATGGAATGCGGGGAATCGGACTAGTGGTTGTAGGAGAACCAGCCAGCTCAAGTGTGACCAGATAAGCAACGAAACAGGTCAGATCAGCAGTGATGATGATGGGTTTTTGAAACTGCAGGCAGTGAAAGTTCCGGACCACGCTGAGTGGTGGCCTTACTCAGAAAAAAACTGTAACTCACAATGCTTGAAGAACTGCTCTTGTATAGCTTATTCTCATGACAGTGGCATTGGCTGCATGACTTGGAGTGGAGGCTTGATTGATGTCCAGGAATTCACGGCTGGTGGCACTGATCTGTACCTCCGCGTTGCACATTCTGAACTAGGTACTGCATTTCTAATCGGCAGCTGATCAACCAGAGGCCATTTTGCTTACCTGAGCTTGGTTTCATTTCTGTAACTTTCAGGCAAAAAGAGAGACTACAAAACAGTTATTATAGTTTCTACCGTACTAGGATCAGCTGCTGTTCTCATCATTTTGTTCGTGTCCTTGAAGTTGCGTAGAACAGGTAATGCAGCATCTTGATAGTTCCCCTTTTCGTCATTTTAAAAGTTCCATTGCTTAGAATTTACTCATTATGCATCAGGGAGGAAGTCTGGGGAGGTGCTGCTGTTCAATAGAGGAGATGAAACTCCACCATTTTCAGACAGTGATGTAGACCATGCTAAGCTTCAGGAGATGCCTCTATACAGTTTTGACCAGCTTGCAGCTGCTACTGGGAATTTTGATGCAGCCAACAAGCTCGGCCAAGGCGGGTTTGGGCCAGTATACATGGTCAGCATCTACAGTTTGTACTTTACTACTTTATACCCTTTTGCAGCATATTCTTATGGCTCCTGACTTTTATGTATATTTGTTGGTTAGGGAATATTGGTGGATGGTAAGGAAATAGCAGTCAAGAGACTTTCAAGAGCTTCAGGCCAAGGTCTAGCAGAGTTTATGAATGAAGTAGTTGTGATTTCCAAGCTCCAGCACCGGAACCTTGTCAGACTTCTTGGCTGCTGCGTCGAGAAGGATGAAAAGATGCTGGTTTATGAGTACATGCCCAAGAAAAGTCTGGACGCATATCTTTTCGGTTAGCTGATTTCCCAATGCTGAATCATTTAAACTGAATGACATGTGTTTTGAAGACCTTTTTTGTGCTTAGATCCTCTAAAGCAAGGAAATCTGCAATGGGGAAAGCGATATGAGATCATAGAAGGAATCGGCCGAGGCTTGCTGTATCTCCACAGGGACTCGAGGCTGCGGATAATCCACAGAGATCTGAAACCAAGTAACATACTGTTGGATGAGGAGCTAAACCCGAAAATATCAGACTTTGGTATGGCTAGGATTTTTGAAAGCAACCAAGATCAGGCCAATACTCTGAGAGTTGTGGGCACATAGTAAGAAGCTCCATTTTTAGACCCCTTCTTGCTGACATCATGCCATTTTTAACTGACTCTGACACGTAAAATGCAGCGGTTACATGTCACCTGAGTACGCCATGGAAGGGCGATTTTCTGAGAAGTCTGATGTGTTCAGCTTCGGCGTTTTGTTACTGGAGATCGTGAGTGGCAGAAGGAACACGAGTTTTTACCAGGACGAAAGCTCGCTAAGCCTGCTGGGACTCGTAAGTTCCTAACTGTTTTTTCTTTAACGAATCGGAGCGACATAAAGCTGAATTAAGCGCTTTTTAACGTAGGTGTGGAATTTGTGGAATGAAGGGAGAACTGAGGCGCTGATAGATTCAGCTTTATCAAATTCAAGAGCCCAGATTCTGGAGATAATGAGATGCATACACATTGGGTTACTTTGTGTCCAAGAACTCGCCAGCGACCGGCCGAGTGTCGCCACTATCCTGCCAATGCTCACCAGTGAAATCCTCCACCTCCCGCCTCCCAAACAACCCGCATTCGTCATGATTCGTTCTTCCACCTCCCCGGCCGCGGATGCTCTTTTCTCCGGCAGACTCTCCGTAAATACTGTCACCCTCACCGACGTCCGAGGTAGGTAGTTAGTTAGTTTCAGTTCAAAAGAACTCAAATCATACATATTTTTCAACAGATAAGTACTTTAAGAATTGTCAATCGCCGCTAATGTTAAGGTATAGTTTACTATGATATATTGGATTATAAAATCATGACAGTTCAATATCGACCGACTTATCTCAATCATGACAGCTCCATTACTCAATAAATCTAAGCTTGTGATGCTTCATTCTTATATATTATTTTCATTGACTTAAGTTCCATATCAACATACCAAAATAAATCTTATTTAATCGAAATATAAATAAGAAGTGTATCGTGTTGAATATTAAATGAATAAATTATAACAGTTAGAATGTCACTTTACTCATTCCCTTTAAAAAATATGTTGTAAATTATAAAAAGTTCAATACTTTTGAACCAGAATCTATCATAAGTAAACTTCAGGGGCTCAAATGCAATTTCTGTAAAATGTGACAGATCTCATACACCGGACCAAAAGCCCAATAAAACAGAGAGGCAGATAGTGTTGAATTTCGAGAGATGAACAGCACCAGATCCACTCCAATTCTCACCAACAACAACCTCAACTCCTCCGCCAACAATCAAAAAATGTTTTTCAAACATAAACCCGCAAAGCATCAAACTCTCAGCACCACTCTGCTCTTCCTCGCTCTGTTGCCACAGCTCTGCTTCGCGTCAGACGTCCTTTCGTCCACCCAATCCCTCGCCAAGAACCAGACACTGGTTTCGCAAAGCGGAGAATTCGAGTTGGGGTTCTTTAAACCGAGCAGTTTGAGCAAATGGTATGTCGGGATTTGGTACAGGAACATTCCCGACAGAGTCGTTGTCTGGGTCGCCAATCGCGACGACCCAGTCAACGGCCCTGATGGAGTGCTGCGGATTGCTGGTGGCGAGATTGTCATCCTCGACAGCGCCGGGGATCGTGTCTGGTCGTCGAATGGTTCGATGAAAGCGGGAATGGTCGATCGTGTGGCGCAGATTCTGGACACGGGGAACTTTGTGCTCAGGGAAGCAGAGGATGATTCCGATTATGTTTGGCAGAGTTTCGATTATCCGACTGATACTTTGCTGCCGGAAATGAAGCTGGGGTGGGACCGAGTGACCGGGCTGGACCGGAGCATTCGGTCCTGGAAATCCCCAGACGACCCCTCGTCCGGAGCGTACGCTTTTAAACTCAATCATGTCGGGTTTCCAGAGATTTTTCTCTGGCGAGGGAATGTGAGAATCTACCGGAGCGGGCCGTGGATCGGTCCGAGGTTCAGCGGCGTGCCGGAGATGAAGCCGTCGGACATTTTGAGTTTCGAGTTTGTTACGAATCGCGACGAGGTTTATTACAAGTTCGTGCTCCGGGACAAGTCCATCTTGTCCCGGCTAGTGGTGAACTCGACCGGGTTCCTCCAGCGGTTCACATGGGTCGAGTCGGGTCGGGTCTGGAACCCGTATTGGTACGCGCCCAAGGACCAATGCGATCAGTTCCGCGAATGCGGAACTTGGGGCATTTGCGACACGGACTTATCGCCCGTCTGCAAATGCCTCCCCGGGTTCAAGCCCCGTGACTCACAAGCCTGGGCTTTACGAGACGGGTCGGGCGGATGCGTCCGAACGTCTGTTTTGGAATGCAAATCCGACCAATTCTTAGCATTGAAAAACATGAAGCTGCCCGAGAGCCCGACCGCTCTCGTCTACCCCGCCATGAGCTTGGATGAGTGCGCCGCCGCCTGCCGGAGAAACTGCTCGTGTAACGGGTATTCGAACCGGTTGATCGACGGGTCCGGGTCGGGTTGCGTGATGTGGGCGGGCGGGTTGGATGACATGCGGGAGTATGGGGATGGCACCGGTGGGCAAACTTTGTTCATCAGATTGGCATCAACTGATTTAGGTATGCTCGGTTCTCAAATCAGTCCCTCCCGATCAATTTTCATCGATAATGTATTTTTAGTATTTAAAATACACGCGTCGTTTCTGGCCCGGATATATAAACTATGTAGTTAAAGGGGATTATGTCGGTATTAGGTTTACATTGAATGCTTGATTGGTTGGATAATTGTCGAAAATGGACATCCATGTGGTCCTAGGGCTAAAATCGAGTTATGGAGATATGTCGTGTTGGAAAATTAGGGTTTGATTGATTGAGGACGATGTGGGTTCTTGATGATGTAATGTGACTTGATAAAATCGAATTTTGCTATTTATTGGTCGGTCCGGCCCGGGAAATGTGGTAGGATTTATGACTTTTAGATATTGATTTGTCCAAAGTCATTTGGATCATGTTTTGTGGAACTTCTAGGGACAATAATGTGCACTCATTTTCCTAGTTGTTGACCTTAGGTATCAATAAACAGTTCATTGATTGGACTTCATTAGATTTATGTCCTTTTGATGATGAAATTTAACCGACAGCGGCGGCCGGAGGCGGGAATGGCTCGGCCAGGACGACGGAGATCATCAAGGCTGTGAGCATTGCCCTTGGAACGGGCATTTTGCTGCTGGTGCTAGGAGTGTACCTCGTGTGGAAGGCCAGGGCCTTGGCCAGGGTCCTTAGGGAGCAACAAGGTATGTAAGTTGGTGAAATCAGAAAAAAAAATGTGGGTTTTAGGGATATGTTCTGTTTTTTTTAAGGTGTGACTGATGACCAGGTTTAGATGGAAGTCAGGATATATTCCGGTTTAGCGACGGCGGCGTTTCCGGCAAGGAGTATCGGGAGGAGGGTCAGGATGATCTAGACCTGCCGTTGTTCGAATTCAGCATGGTCAAGTCCTGCACCAATGGCTTCTCCGATGCTAACAAGCTCGGCCAAGGTGGTTTTGGGAGCGTGTACAAGGTATTCAGCGTTGAATCTCTCGTTCTGATTCAAAAGTTCAGACTTGTGATTTACTTTTTTGTTAATAAATATACGCTCGCTCGTTACTATGTGGAATAATTTCATCAAGTGCTGGTATAATGCATTTGTGGCAGGGGACGTTGCCGGATGGTCAAGTGGTGGCGATGAAGAGACTCGCAAAGAACTCCGGCCAGGGCACGGATGAGTTCAAGAATGAGGTTAAACTGATTGCCCGGCTGCAACACCGGAACTTGGTCAGACTAGTTGGGTGCTGCGTCGAAATGGATGAGAAAGTTCTTATTTACGAGTATTTGCCAAACAGAAGCCTCGATTCGATCCTCTTCAGTAAGGACCGAACTTTCGTTTTCTAGATTAAAATAACCTTTTCGTATCTTGAATTCTGATGAATCAAATTCTGACACAGGTAAGGAAAAATGTGTCAGACTCTGCTGGCAAAAGCGGTTTGACATTATTTGCGGTATAGCTAGAGGCCTTCTTTATCTTCACCAGGACTCGAGGTTTCGGATCATCCACAGGGACCTGAAAGCTAGCAACATTTTACTCGACGGCGATCTTAATCCAAAAATCTCCGATTTTGGTATGGCGAGGATCTTCGGTAAGGATCAGACGGAGGCCAACACGAGACGAGTTGTTGGAACTTAGTAAGCAATCTAAATCACTACATTTTTTTTTTGGCTACTTGAGTCGGAAACAATAAATTTGTAACTTGTATCTTATCCAGCGGATATATGGCGCCAGAGTATGCTATGGATGGACAATTTTCGGTGAAATCGGACGTGTTCAGCTTCGGAGTCCTCGTTTTGGAGATCGTAAGTGGAAAAAAGAACAGAGGATTTTACTACGACAATCATGAGCTCAACCTCCTAGGCCATGTAAGATTATATTTTTATTTAGATCTGGTGCAGTCAAGTCAAATACATCAATATTAAAATCACATAATTTATATGAATTTTTTAAAAAATTTAACAACTTCTTTTAATATAGAAAACAACATCGTATCATAATCGACTGTAATAAAATTCAATCAGATTAACTTTTATGTGTAGGCATGGAACTTTTGGAAAGAGCTGAAGGGCATGGAGATAATGGATCCCTTGGCCGGGGACAACTACTCGGCATCGGAGGTGAAGAGGTGCATACAAGTAGGGCTCCTATGCGTCCAGGAGCGGGCGGAGGATAGGCCGACCATGGCTTCCGTCGTCCTAATGCTAAGTAGCGAAACGGCGGCAATGCCATGCCCGAGACAACCCGGTTTTTGCCTTCTACGAAATCCTCTAGAGTCCGATTCCTCATCGAGTAAGCATGGTATGACATACTGCACCGTGAATCAGATGACCGTTACCATGCTAGATGCCCGGTGAGACCGGTCTCAAATAATTTTAAAAAATTGATAATTTATAATAAATTGAATTGAATTGAATTAAACCGAATAGGGCGGGCGTGAGAATGTGATTATTGATTTAAGAAGTTGGGCATGTGGGCTTGAGAACGTGATTGTGGACAAGAGACGAAATGTCCTACACTTTTAGGGCTTGTCCTTATTCAAGCGTTATGGTACAGTTCTGTGGTACTTTGTCCAAATCCAATCATTTTCTTCCACAGAGGAAGGACCCCTCATTTATTATCAGGGCATCTGTGGATGAAGATCAAGTTTTGTAAATGTTAGGTTACTTCGACTACCCTACACTATCATTTACATTCCCATACATCAATATCAAGTAAGCGTTGTCGTATTAAATGCGATAAATATCGTGGCTTTTACATTAAATATCGTCTCATTTATAAATATTTTTTTTTGAATTATAAGAATGAATATATACTCATCAAAATAACTTGATATTTTCACAACTAACTTTGTGAGGTTTTACAAGAATAACTAGGGAATGAGAATCAGTACAACACAGTAAAATAGATGCAACTAACGACATTTTATTTTCTACATTTACAGTATGATGTAGTTTTTAATTTAATTTAATAAAAATAGTCATTTTAAGATTAAAACTATATCAGTATCATATTATCGTATCGAATTTGAGTGCACAAAATCTGAATCCTACCAAATAACCTTATAAAATTTTGAGGCCATAAATATGTTCATGGAAATATAAGGGACCGTTTGGATAGTGAGAAAGTCACGAGGTTTCTGGGACTTCAACGTTCTAATTAATTTTTTTTTATTTCAATTCCGTCAATTTCCATCCAACTTACCGACAAAAATTAACGCCGTCAACATTATTAACAATTTTCTCTCCCATTTATACCCTTCACATTCACCCACAAAATTTTTCTTTGACTTGTACATAAATAAATATTTAGAAAAATACATAATTTAGAAAAATACGGATTCAGATTCGATGGCAAGTCAAATAGAAAGATATATAAAATAAGTAATTTTTATTTTTAAAGTGATTTAAAAAATTGTCCATATTTTTATTAACATTTAATTATTTATAGAAAGATGTTTTTTTTAGATTTTTGTTCTTATTGAGAACTATCTAGTAGTTTCTAAATTTTAATCATGAAAAAGGAGATTTTATACTAGTTTTGATTTAAGGTTGATCTAATTACATGAGTTTTTTATTTAACAACATCTCACTTTTGACTTTATTTTACATTTTAAAAATAAATATTCATGCATTATCAATCAGAGAAGTAATTAAATAAATGTTAGATTAAATGATTAAAATTATTTGATTGGTTGAAAATTAAATTAACGTGTCCTTTATTTGTAAGGTAAAATAGAGAAGAATAAAAAAATGGTAATTACAGGGGTAAAATGGTCATTTGGAATTCTGGTCTGAAGATGATTTTTGACTTATCTCAAAGAACACGGAGAGGTCAGAGAGACAAGCCTTCAAATTCAAACCTTGAAAATTGTACAGAGAGAGAAACCACCTCGAAGCTGAAGCAGCTTAGGAGAAGCAGCGAGATGACGACGACGACAATGACGACGACGACCCAAATACCTGATGATTTCAAATGCCCAATCTCTCTGGAAATCATGTCCGACCCAGTAATCCTGTCATCGGGCCACACCTTCGACCGGGCGTCAATCCAGCGCTGGCTCGACGCCGGCAACCGCACGTGCCCGATCACCAAATTGCCTCTTCCGGGGAGTCCGTCGCTCATTCCTAACTACGTGTTACGGAGCTTGATATCCAATTACACCTCGCTCGGCGTAAAGTCGCACCAGTGCCAAACCCTAGAAATGGAGCCCGAAGGTCTGGTGGCGGTTCTGGGTTCGAGGAGTGCGAGTGTGGAGGTGAAGATGGGTGCTCTGGGGCAGTTGGGGAAGATGTCGAAGCGAGATGCTGCGTTTCGGCGGAGATTGACGGAGTCTGGTGCGGTTGCGGCGGTGCTGAGGTGTGTGGAGTCGGTGGATTTGAGGCTGCAGGAGAAAGCGTTGTATTTGTTGTTGAATTTGAGTTTGGATGATGATAGCAAGGTGGGGTTGGTGGCGGAGGGCGCGATTGGGAGAGTTGTGGGCGCGCTGGGAGGTGGGTCGCCTGATGGGAGGGCTGTGGCGGCGACTGTGCTGACGAGCTTGGCCGTGGTGGAGGTCAACAAGGCCACAATCGGTGCTTATCCGTACGCCATCGGAGGATTGGTTTCATTGCTTTGCGAGGGTAAATTGAGGGAGAAGAAGGAGGCTGCCACCGCTCTTTACGCGCTATGTTCTTATCCTGAGAATAGGAAGAGAGCTGTGGAGTGTGGAGCTGTGAGGATTTTGTTTAGGATTGCGGATTTGGGGCTGGAACGGGCGGTTGAGGTTTTGGGGCTTTTGGCGAAATGTAGGGAGGGGAGGGAGGAGATGATTAGGTTCGACGGGTGCCTTGATATTTTGGTCAGGGTGCTGAAATTGGGGAGTCCTAGAGGCGTGCAGTATGCCCTTTTGACCTTGCATTCACTTTGTTGTTGTAGCGAAAGTTTTTGTGGTGATTTAAAGGAGCAGGGTATCCTCGAGCATTGCTACGGGTTAGTGGATGATGAGAATGATAAGATTCGAAGAAATGCCAACGCATTGATTCAGCTTCTGCAGGGAAATTAGCCTATCGCCCTTTTCCAACATTTTGGTGCAGATGGGGATCCTAAAATGGCTTTATATATAGGCAATGGAAGCGAGCTTCCTTGACGAGGATTGGTCAGGGTTTTTCAACAAATGTGGTTGTTCGTGCCTCGCCTACATGGAATCGCCTCTGTACAAAGTAAGGTCAGATTTTGTTCAAGTTATCGTTACTTGTATCGTGTACATTTCGTCCGAAATGTTGTTGTTTATACATGCTTCCCTCTCAAGTTTTTTTTACAGCACTTTCATATTGTTCATTTCATTTTCATAGGCTTACCATTTCTTTCCTTGTTATGTTGCATTAGATTTTTGTTGATGATCAATGTCCTGTAAATATCTCCCTTACCTTAAAGCTTGCCCATTTTGTAGTACTCTATTTCTGGCTAAACTTACACATTGCTAAGTTAAGTTATTCGGTTCGTCTATTTAAATTAAGTTCGTTCATTCCTTTCAGTTCAAAAGAACGCATCAATACGGTGAACAACCCGGTTGATCCCAAGATTCAAATCTTAAAGTGAGCAGGTTCTTAGGTGAAATGTTTGGTATTGACTTGAACATGTTTCAAATTTCCCTTCCCCTTTAATTCCCTGTCTTATTCACCTTTACGCCCAAATTCAAAATGTACCAAAAATCCGAGCTAAATTACTACCACGGTCTGATTTGACGCTTTCTCGATTCAATTCAAAATACAGGCTTATAAATCAGTGTCGTTATCTAGTATAAGTTGACAACTTATTTTTTCATTGTTGTTTATAAGTCGAGATTTTATGCATGAAATGAAAATAGGAATAATAATTAATATAAATTGAAATTGAAAAATACACTTACATATGGGCCGCATGTAAATGGGCCGGCCCAAATCAGGCGTCAATTCCTTGGCGCCAAAACTTGATGATGTGGAGGCTTTCCTCAACAGTCGACCTCTGCACAACGATCCTAAACCCAAAACCTTTCTGCTTCATCATCCGGCAAATCTCTCCCGGATTATTCTCCGTCAACGTCACCAGATACATCCATCCATCAGAAGCCAAAACCCTCTCGGCCACCGGAAGAATCCTGTCGATAACACTCCGGCCGTTTTCACCACCCGCCCACGCACAACCTAACCCCTCCACCCCGACCTCGTACTCCGGCGTCGGCACGTACGGAGGATTGACTACCAGAAGATCCACTTTTTTGGATAGTCTGGATTCCAGGCCTGAAAGCAAGTCGGTCTGGATCAGGTCGGTAGCTTTGATGCCGTGCGCGGTCAACGTTTGGGAGGTCACGGTCAACGCGTGTGGATTGATGTCTGTGGCTATGAAGTGGGAGCTGCTGGCTGGATGGCTTTCTTGGAGGATGAGGGCGAGAGAGGTGATGACGTATCCGCTACCGCAGCCGATTTCGAGGCAGAGGGTTGGGTTGTGGGATAAGATGTTGGCGCGATCGGAGAGGAGGGCGTCCACTAAGGCGAATGAGTCGTCGCAGGGCTCGTACACCTCTGGGTGCGTTGCTACTAGGCGGATTTGTGCTGTTCGGTACGGCATAGCGGCGACGCTTTCGCAGCTGCTATGTGTATCGGGTGGAGATGAGCAAGCGACGAAGACCGAATTAGGGTTGAGAGTTGACGAGGGAGCGATTCTGGATCGAGGAGGTTGATTGCGGAAGATGGAGATGAGCGTCGATTTGGGGGTTTCTGAAATTAGGGTTTCCAATCTTGGTTGCAAGAGGATTTGGGCCCGGCCCGGTCCAGATCGGATCGGGTCGGATCATCTCATCATGGGTATAGTAGAAATATTTGATCTTTTGGCGGGTTGATGCTCAGTGCAAAATTGGGATGAGACTGCTGGCAATCAAAGAGTTTGTATATACTTTTTTTTTTGTGCCACTCCTTACTCAAAGAGATACACATCAGTCGGGGAGAGTGATAATGTCTGTTTCAAGATTTTCCAGTTGTGAAAAGTATTGGTGGAGCTGGGAGCCAAATTGCTCGTGGATCCTAGGGAGGCGGTGATTGCTTTCGTAACCATACATTAATTCAACCACTCTTGCAATGTTCAGCACCGACTTTCTGAAGGTGGATGAGTAAGCACTTGAGGTCAGGCATTTGGTGTTTAGATGCTTCCAAGCGTCTGAAATCATCAGCTTAACATGGTTTTGTGCATTCTCCCGTGATACACCCTTGTGTTTGTTCATGTAACATTCTACATAAGATCCGTCTGTGCCGTCTTGATTCTCATCCTGTCAGCAAAAGCCAAGTAAAATGTTTGATAGGGTAAGTTCAGGAGTTCGGTACAGTAATGAGATGGGGTATCACATGGATGATTGGGCAAATCTGTTACCTCGGCGCTACTCAAGTCATCCCAAAGACGAAGTATTGTTGCTACCGAGTGACTCATGCCTTTGCAGTGATCAGTGAGATTAGCAAGACTTGATTTTGTCATATTTTCGCCTATTAGAAAGAACAAATGAACCACAAGAACATATACCCCCGAGCTAACTGTCCCGTTTTTCAGGTACTCTTCTGGTGCAGGCAAGTGTTTTTTGGCAAACCATTTTGCTTCCGTTAGAAATGCATTGCACAAATCAGCCCACTGCAGGAAACATAATGTTCATTTCACTAAAACTTAAACGCTTTCTTAATATTTTTTTAACGCGGACAATAACTTACTGATTTTCGCAGAGAATCTTTAGCATGGTGCCCATGTGTCGTAAAAAGCTTATGGCTTAGTTCGTTCGTGGTTTCATCTAGTACCCGGAAGCATTCCCTCATGTAGCGTGGCAGTTGATCGGTGGCTGCATAATCCCATCTGCATTTAAAACAAAGGTGAGTACTAAGATATATATATTCGTTGTGTATTAAGATATATGTCTACCTATTCACAGCTTCTGTGAAGAGAACAAGTTCCTCCACTGTCCCATATACATCATAAATGTCGTCGATGGCATATAACAACGAAATGGGCTTGGCCAGATCAATTCGTTGCTCTGAACAGCTTGGATCCGCAATGACTGCAATAGACCACAGGTACCACTCTAGTGGTTGGTTTCTGGCACGCTTCATTGCCTCGGCTAGTCCCTTACTGTCCCACCACCTGCCAATAATCTTGATAAATTTTGTACACAGAAATGACACAAATCCTGATATTGTGATTTATGACTTACTCGTAAAATTTTTTTGTATCCTTTTGGTGTTGAAGCTGAACAATGCTGAAATCCATTTTTGCTAGCAGCTGCATGTCATTTCTCAGTTTGTTATCATTGCTCTCAAAATCGTTTATGTAACTTTTTATCCTGAATCTTGCAGGGTTTTTGTGATGAGGATGTCGCAACGTTTCCCCAATAATTTTTGCCTCGTAGTGGTTGCAACAAGTGCTCAATTTTGCAAGGAGATGTGTGCTGAGGCCCTCTGCTTGGACAAGTATGTCTTCTCCTTCCATACATAATTGTGATGCCTCATATAAACTAGTCCACCCCTTTAAGTCACTGCTAAGCTCCGGCGTAAACGTGACATCCTCGTCTAGGAATCGTCTAAATACATCTGTTCCATGACACTTAAAAGTTAAATGACCCATAACTGTTTGGTTCAAACTTATAATTGTTTTACTCACCTGCGGATACATAGTGACCTTCCTGCCTTAACAGACGAAACCTAAGCGCCACCTGATAAAGATCTTGCTTATGATCAGCTTGAACTCCCCTTTGTGCATGTAGTTCATTTAAGAATGTCTGAATCTCTTGTTCAAAATGGTAATCAATTCCTAACCGCCGTAGGGAATCAACCAAGACCAAACCTTCCACTGAATCTCTCCTTAGGACCCTCAAACCATCCCTGACTTGTTTCAGTTTTTCTGCATGTTGGCTTTGAAGCTTATTGCCCTGAAATAGATACAAGTTACTCTTGAAACTGCTAGATCAAAATTCAACCGGTGTCTGAAAAATTGTCTTACTATTGAGATTTGGTGTGTAATGCTGTCGAGTTTTTTTGATCGGCCTGAAACAAGTACGAGGTTCTTCTTCAGGCTCCGCCGGCCAGGATCAACTGTCGGCAGATGGGTATTTTGAACGTGAGCATTTAGGATATTGTGATCCCTGTGGGTCCTTAGACTTGGAAAACAATTGAGGATTAGAAGAGAATGTGTCTGAGACATAAGAGCCATAGCAATTTGATACCATACTTTCTATGACTGTTTATTTATGGAGAAGCTCAATGTGCAGTGTGGTTGGTTCTCAACGTCTCTTGTTTTCGACCAATCACTTTTTTTTCACCCACATTTTTTCATGACGTGTATTATAGACAAACTCAATAATACATGAAATGCTTTCCTGCACTAGCTAGCTATTACAAATTTAGACAAACAATTTCTACAGTTGTCAAATGTGTCTTCTAATCTTGAATCATAAGTACCCATCAATGGTGGTGGCCTGTTTTGTCGTTATTGTTTGTTTAAGATTGAAAAACGTTCATTGTCTTCTAATCAATTTTGATGTTGTTTTCATAGGGTTTAAAACCTTGTATGTATCAGATAGAATTCTCATGTTCCATTTATATGTAATCATGTCTGACTCCTAAATGTACTGCTGCAGATACTCTTTGGAGTGCACTGAACACCTTCGCTTTCTGGAGGGTAGAAAGTCCAGAATTGACATGTTCGCCATGGCCTCAGAATCTCTACATGTGCATGTTTTTCGCATGATGTTTTACTAGCAATCCTCCTGTGGGGTTTAGGATAGGACTTGTCCGAACAATGGGCCACGCATAAATGAGCTTGGCGCCAAAACTTGAGCTGTTCTGTACGGCATAGCACACCGCCTTGGAATCGGAAAAAGGCGTCAACTGAGTGTATCGGATGGAGATGAGGAGGAAGCGATAAAGAATCGAATTAGGGTTGTAAGTTCAGAGATGATGAGATCAGGGAATTTTTTTAAATCCATCACCTTTTCAAAAGTTACTTGCTAAAAATTTTACGATTCCAAACTGTTACTTTTTTAACTGTAACGTTTGTAGAAAGATTTGATGCAAGGCGGGTTGATGCTCAGTGGTTGGTGAGGATGAGAATGTTGGCCATGAAAGAGTTTGTATACGCTTTTTTTTGCCTCTCCATACTAAAAGGGATACACATCAGTCGGGGAGAGTGGTAATGTCTGTTTCAAGATCTTTCGGGAGTGAAGAGTTTTGGTGGAGCAGCTCCAGTTGCTCATCGATCCCTGGAAGGCAGTGACTGCTATCATAACTATACATCAATGGGACCATTCTTGCAATGTTCAGCACCGACTTTCTGAAGGCGGAAGAGTAAGCACTTGAGAACAGGCATTCTGTGTTTAGATGCTTCCAAGCATCCGAAATCATCAGCTTAACATGGTTTTGTGCACTCTCCCGTGATACACTCTTGTGTTTGTTCATGTAACATTCTACATAAGATCCGTCTGTGCCGTCTTGATTCTCATCCTGTCAGCAAAAGCCAAGTAAAATGTCGGAAGGGGTAAGTTCAGGAGTTCGGTACACTAATGAGATGGGTATGACATGGATGATTAGGCAAATCTGTTACCTCGGCGCTACCCAAGTCATCCCAAAGACGAAGTATTGTTGCTGCCGAGTGAGTCATGCCTTTGCAGTGATCAGTGAGGTTAGCAAGACTTGATTTTGTCGTATTTTCGCCCATTAGAAAGAACAAATGAATCACAAGAACATATACCCCCGAGCTAACTGTCCCGTTTTTCAGGTACTCTTCTGGTGCAGGCATGTGTTTTTTGGCAAACCATTTTGCTTCCGTTAGAAATGCATTGCACAAATCAGCCCACTGCAGGAAACAAGGTGTTCATTTCACTAAAACTCCATCGCTTTTTTACTTACTTTGTATGCTGACGATCACTTACTGATTTTCGCAGAGAATCTTTAGCGCTGTGCCCATATGTCGTAAAAATCTTATGGCTTAGTTCGTTCGTGGTTTCATCTAGTACCCGGAAGCATTCCCTCATGTAGCGCGGCAGTTGCTCGGTGGCTGCATAATCCCATCTGCATTGAGAACAAAGGTGAGTACTAAGATATATATACATATATATTCGTTGTGTATTAAGATATGTCTCTACCTATTCACAGCTTCTGTGAAGAGAACAAGTTCCTCCACTGTCCCATATACATCAAAAACATCGTCAATTATATATATCAACGAAATGGGCTTGGTGATCTCAATTCTTTGATCTGAATGCCTTGGATCTGCAAGGATCGCCATTGACCACAGGTACCACTTTAGCGGTTGGTTTCTGGCACGCTTCATTTCCTCGGCTAGTCCCTTACTGTCCCACCACCTGCCAATAATCTTGATAAATTTTGTACACAGAAATGACACAAATCCTGATATTGTGATTTATGACTTACTCGCACAAAATTTGTATATCCTTTTGGTGTTGAAGCTGAACAATGCTGAAGTCCGTTTTTGCTAGCTGTTTCATGTCATTTCTCAGTTTGTTATTATTGCTCTCAAAATCCTTAATGAAACTTTTTATCCTGAATCTTGCCAGGTTTTTGTGATGAGGATGTCCCAACGTTTCCCCAATAATTTTTGCTTCATAGTGGTTGCAACAAGTGCTCAATTTTCCGAGGAGATGTCTGCTGAGGTCCTCGGCTTGGACAAGTATGTCTTCTCCTTCCATACATAATTGTGATGCCTCATATAAACTAGTCCACCCCTTTAAGTCACTGCTAAGGTCCGGCGTAAACGTGACATCCTTGTCTAGGAATCGTCTAAATACATCTGTTCCATGACACTTAAAAATTAAATGACCCATAACTGTTTGGTTCAAACTTTATAATTGTTTTACTCACCTGCGGATACATAGTGACCTTCCTGCCTTAACAGACGAAACCTAAGCGCCACCTGATAAAGATCTTGCTCCTGATCAACTTGAACTCCCCTTTGTGCATGTAGTTCATTTAAGAATGTCTGAATCTCTTGTTCAAAATGGTAATCAATTCCTAACCGCTGTAGGGAATCAACCAAGACCAAACCTTCCACTGGATCTCTCCTTAGGACCCTCAAACCATCCCTGACTTGTTTCAGTTTTTCTGCATGTTGGCTATGAAGCTTATTTCCCTGAAATAGTCACAAGTAACTCTTGAAACTGCGTGATCAAAATTCAAAACGCAAGGAAACAACCGGTGTCTGAAATGGGTATTACTATTGACATCTTATGCGTAGTGCTGTTAAGTGTTTTTGACCGGCGTACGAGGTTGTTCTTCAGGCTCCGCCGGCCATGATCAACTGTCAGTAGATGGGTATTTTGAATTTGAGCATTTTGGCTATTGTGACCCATCTGAGTCCCTAGACTTGGAAAACAATTAAGGATCAGAAGAGCATGCGTCTGAGACATAAGAGCCATAGCAATTTGATACCATGCTTTCTAAGACTGCTTATTTATGGACAACCTCAATGTGCAGGTTGGTTGGTTGGTTCTTAGCATCTCCTGTTTTCTACCGATCACTTTCTTTTCACCCACAAATTTTTTGCTGGTCAGAACTCCTTATCAGTTACTGCCGAACTCTCCATTTACTATCATTGCTCTCAAAATCATTTATGTAACTTTTTATCCTGAATCATGCCAGGTTTTTGTGATGAGGATGTCCCATCGTGTCCCCAATATTTTTTCCCCTTAGTGATTGGGACAAGTGCTTAATTTTGCAAGGAAATGTCTGCTGAGGCCCTCGGCCTGGTCAAGTATGTCTTCTTCTTCCTTACGTAATTGCCATCCCTCATATAATCTAGTCTACCCCTACGACTTCCATCTGACATGAACTGAAACATCCTTGTCTAGGAATCTTCTAAAAACATCTGTCTGGTTCAAACTTTGTACTTATTGTACTCACCTGTTGGTACATAGTAACCTTCCTACATTAACAGATTCGAACCTAAGCGCCACCTGAAAAAGATCTTACTCCGTATCAACTAGAACTCCCCTTTTGGCATGTAGTTTACCTGAATCTCTTGTTTAAAATGGTAATCAATTCCTAATCGATGTAGAGTGACACGTTGGATTTTTACATCTTTTTATGTCAAGTTTGAGGATCAATGTAGTTAATGAATTTATATATATTTGGCGAGCGCAAGTCGAGGCCAAGGAAGCAAGATAAGCACGTATATTACGGAACGCGATTAATTGATTTAGCTATTCTAACTCGAATAATAAAGTGTGCAACTTAAAAACTAATGTGATCCGAAACTTTATACTATTTTTTTTTTACCAATTTGAGATAATTTCAAAGTTATAACTTCACCTACATGTACTACTCAAGTAGATAATGAATGAAGCATAAATGCAATGCCTAATAAGAGATGTGATCGTGTATGTATCCGAGTAAATATCAACTGTCGTTGCGCCTCTACCTTTAAAACATACACATTAAATAGAGTACTCTCTGTCAAGGCGTACACTCGATTATTTCTAGCTCTTTTAAGCACCAACTATCGTTGTGCGATTAATCAAGAGATCAAAAAGTTATAGTCTTCCCAGCTAAAATGCCAACTTTCCTAATAAGATTGTATGTCACCGCCGTGGTCGCTACTACTTAAGGTTGATTCAATTGTTAGTCGAATTTTCTACCTCATCCTGTTGGTTTATTAGTATTAAACTTATGAGTTCATGCTTTGAATCATTTTATCAAACACCTTGTATGCATAAACTAAGAAATGTAATCATATTGAATCAAATCTTCAAATTGACATAAAACATGTATATTAATATCAAGCTATTGGACATAGCATACATCATAAAAGTTAAATTTGGAAAATCTAGAAAATACAAAATAACAGAGGAATGATGAAACTTTTCTATGTATATTGAATTTTCACTTCCCTTGATGTTGCATTCATTTCAATTACTTTGGACTTGTGTGAAATCCCTCTTTTCTCTCAAACTAGGTCAAGAAATCTAATTTTCGGAGGTGCTCTCAACATGCCCATTTTTCTATTTATATTCTCGGTTCTTTGCATTTTTAGGCGGTTCGCTCGTATCGATCGTATCACATGCTGATACGATCGGTAAGATCACATCGGGAGCAGATCTTTCAGGTCCGATCATATCGATTCGGCCGTGTTGTAAATAACCCCAACTCTCTGCTGAATTCTATACCTCCTGCCAGCTACAACCCAGAACCCCAAAAACCCCAAACTTCGCACAACTCAATAAACTCAAAGAAAACGAAAAACAAGAACAACAGTACCGCAATTTTTCCGTGGTTCACACCAAAGGTGCTACATCCACGTTGAGCTTCGGTGGCTCGAAATGCACTAGACGATGGCCTGCCTGAGTTCTTTACAACACAGCTCCTCACGCTCACTGCCACACCTCACAACACTCGCCTAGACTACGGTCCTTCACCGGACCAATTACAGCTCCTTCTTGGAGCAATCAGAGGGCGCAGCCTCTCTAGTCTAACAGCGACACAAGCTTACAACCAGTGTAGAGAACACTACACTCAAGCTGCCTAGAAGCTGACAACAATGGAGCACAACCAGCAGCAAACAGAGGCGCACGGGAGGGAGCAGAATCGGCTCTTCGAAGCTTCTTGAGGAGCCCTAATTTTCTCGACGATATTCAGAATTGTAGTGTACTGTCTGCAGCTCCAGAATTAGGGCATATACATCAGCCTCCTCAACTGATCTCAGCCCTCCATTCCAGCTAATCCAACGGACAGCAACTCTGGTCCAAGATTCAACTGAGCCAGCCTTGATTTCCAATAGCCTCGGCTCAATACAACTCCACCTGGTTCAATGAGCACTGAACCAAACTACAACATCTCCACCTTTTGGATCAGTGCACCCCAGCAGCACAGACAAACCAACCACCAATGCATTTCAGAACTAGCCACCATCATCACTCAGTTCCTGCATAAACAAATCACTCCACAAACAATAAGTCCAAGCAATGCTTGAACTTAGCATTAGTAACCAATTTTGTACCAATATCCGCAGGATTATCCACTGTATCAACTTTCAACAGTTTCAGCATATTCCTACTAAGCAAATCTCTAATGTAATGAAATTTCACATCAACATGCTTTGTTTGCTCATGATATACATGCTTTCTACTCAAGTGAATTGCAGACTGACTATCAGAATAAATAGTAGGCTTTTCAGAGCTCAGCCTAGCTTCATTCAACAAATCAAACAGCCACACAACCTCTTTACAAGCATCACAAATAGCAATGTATTCAGATTCAGGGATAGACAAGGGTACAAGAGGTTGCAAGTTTGATTTCCAAGTCACACAATTTCTACCCAAACCAAAACAGCAAGTAATGGATTTCCTAGAATCTCTAGCAGCAGCAAAGTCAGCAATAACATACCCACTTAATTCTACATTTGGCATTCTCTTCATATAAAAAAGATCAACACCAACAGTGATGTTCACATAAGCAATTACCCATTGAAGAGCACACCAATGTTCATAACCAGGATTTGATATAAAATGACTAAGCATAAAAACAACAATCAAAGCAGTAAATGCCAAACCAGCAAACGCATACCTTGGGGAGGGCCTGACCTTCCTCCTAACTGTATCTTTCGGCAGCTGATGCTCACTGTGATCAACACACACTGCCTGACCACCATTTAGATGATCCTTACCTGGCTGAGTCTCAACTGAATCTGCGTCTATTCCACTCAACTCAGGGTCAGGTTCTACCTCAGTGAGGGGAGCTGTCTCCACCTCAATTGTAGCAGGCTCCACCTCAATTGTGGTACCCCTTAACCTATGCGGTTTAGCTAGCACACAATGCTCACATAACGGTAAATCAGTCAATCTATCACTGCTAACAGTGTCATTCAATGCATGATTGGACCCAAACATATTGCAAGCACTTTCAACATTACATGCACCATTCAAAACATACAATCCAGATTGTTTACTGCCAGATAAGACCAAAGAATCATTTTTAAACACATTCAGGCAGCCATCACTCACAGAATATGTACAACCAATGTCATCCAAAGCACCCAAAGAAATCAAATTTCTTTTCAGACAAGGCACTAACATAACATTAGTTAAATCAATCAATTTGCCATTCAACAATCTCAGTCTAACAGTGCCACAACCAACAACTTCACAGAAATTATTATCAGCCATATAAACCTTCTCATGCTTCATATCAGACAAATTCAGAAAATAGTCCCTATTGGGACACATGTGAAAAGAGCAGCCAGTGTCTAAAATCCACTGATTCATCATAGAACAAGAAGTCACATTCAAAACCTCAGATACATTTTCTCCAAGGTTAGAAGCAATAGCAACATTAGTTTCAGAATTATTTGACCCTTTATTCTTAGCTAGCCACTTAAAACAGTTTTTCCTTAAGTGACCACTCTTACCACAATAAAAACATTTCCTAGTTTCAGCCTTCTTCCTAACAGTTTCAGGCTCACTATCATGCATGGGAGTCTTAGGCTTATTCTGTTGGTTTGGGGCTGACTTAGACTTAACAAACAAACTGGAGCCTGAATCAGTATTTCTATTTTTCAGTTCAAGCTCTCTAGTTTTCATGGCAGCACACAATGTATCAAATGCAGGCACAGTACCAGAATATTGGAAGGCATCTTTAACTACTTGAAAACTATCAGGCAAAGCATTCATCAATATCATCACAGTGCTAGTCTTATCTAAAGCATGCTCAGTATTCCTAAGCAACAAATTCAGTTTTAAGAATTCATCAAGATTCTCATCCACAGATTTACTAGCATCCATTTTAAAAGAAAACAATGCAGCTTTCACATAGGCCAGATTTGGGGCAGTAGGATTAGCATATAATTTCTCTAGCCTATCCCACAATTCAAGGGGGGAGGTAGTGGTACTTACCTTCCTGAGTACTGAATCTGCAAGATTCAATATCAGCAAGTTGTACGCCTCCTCCATTATTTCTTCCCTCTTTTTCTTGGCCGCTTCGGACCATTTTTCATCCCTTGGCTCCAGTGCGATCAACACCTTATGATGAGACAGCAGGGCCCTCATCTTCATTGCCCAGATGGCAAAGTCAGCCTTCCCATCAAATGCTGCAATTTCAACCTTAGAGGCCATCGGGTACCTCGCAGCCACAAACAATAACAAAAGAATTCAGTGTAGATGGGATTCTTGAATTTTAGGCAAGAGAATTTCAACAAGAGTTCTAACACAGTTTCTAATCAATCCAGAATCGACTCAATAGCTCTGATACCACTGTTGTAAATAACCCCAACTCTCTGCTGAATTCTATACCTCCTGCCAGCTACAACCCAGAACCCCAAAAACCCCAAACTTCGCACAACTCAATAAACTCAAAGAAAACGAAAAACAAGAACAACAGTACCGCAATTTTTCCGTGGTTCACACCAAAGGTGCTACATCCACGTTGAGCTTCGGTGGCTCGAAATGCACTAGACGATGGCCTGCCTGAGTTCTTTACAACACAGCTCCTCACGCTCACTGCCACACCTCACAACACTCGCCTAGACTACGGTCCTTCACCGGACCAATTACAGCTCCTTCTTGGAGCAATCAGAGGGCGCAGCCTCTCTAGTCTAACAGCGACACAAGCTTACAACCAGTGTAGAGAACACTACACTCAAGCTGCCTAGAAGCTGACAACAATGGAGCACAACCAGCAGCAAACAGAGGCGCACGGGAGGGAGCAGAATCGGCTCTTCGAAGCTTCTTGAGGAGCCCTAATTTTCTCGACGATATTCAGAATTGTAGTGTACTGTCTGCAGCTCCAGAATTAGGGCATATACATCAGCCTCCTCAACTGATCTCAGCCCTCCATTCCAGCTAATCCAACGGACAGCAACTCTGGTCCAAGATTCAACTGAGCCAGCCTTGATTTCCAATAGCCTCGGCTCAATACAACTCCACCTGGTTCAATGAGCACTGAACCAAACTACAACAGGCCGATATGGGCTTTACGGAAAATAATGATCATGCTCGACAAACTTTTGAATACAAATAAGTCAATTTCACATGATCGCCATGGCCTCCCAATCTCTACATCTGCATGTTTTTCGGAAGATGTTTTACTAGGAATCATCATGTGGGGTTTAGGATAGGACTTGTCCGAACAATGGGCCACGCATAAATGAGCTTGGCGCCAAAACTTGAGCTGTTGTGTACGGCATAGCACAGCGCCTTGGAATCGGAAAAAGGCGTCAACTTTCATTGTGTTCGGATGGAGATGAGGAGGAAGCGACGAACAATCGAATTAGGGTTCACTATAAGTAACGATTTATCAATTTATTTACATATCAGCATTAAATTATTTTTGAATAATCATTTAAACTCGAGAATATTCACAAACCCCGTGAATAAAATAATAATATTTTAAGCAACAACTTTAAAATCGTTTATGAAGTAATTTTTGAAAAGGTGACAGATTTAAAATAATTTCTTAGGAGCGATTGAGGATGGAGGAGGATGATTGCCGAAGACGGAGACGAGAGTCAATTTGGGGGTTTCCGAAATTAGGGTTTTCAATCGGGTCCTGAATGCCAGGAGATTCGTGCCCGGCCCAGATCGGATACGTCCCACTTCATCTCATGATGGATGTAATAGAAAGATTTGATCTATGGCGGGTTGATGCTCAGTGGTTGGTTGGGATGAGAATGTTGGCCATGAAAGAGTTTGTATATGCTTTTATTGGCCTCTTCATACTAAAAGAGATACACATCATTCGGGGAGAGTGATAATGTCTGTTTCAAGATTGTCGGGTAGTGAAGAGTTTTGGTGGATCTAGAAGGCTCAGTTGCTCGTGGATACCGGAGAGGCGGTGATTGCTTTGGTAACCATACATTAATTCAACCATTCTGGCAATGTTCAGCACCGACTTTCTGAAGGTGCATGAGTAAGCACTTGAGAACAGGCATTCTGTGTTTAGACGCTTCCAAGCATCTGAAATCATCAGCTTAACATGCTTTTCTGCACTCTCCCGTGATACACTCTTGTGGTTGTTCATGTAGCATTCTACATAAGATCCGTCTGCACCATCTTGATTCTCATCCTGTCAGCAAAAGCCAAGTAAAATGCTTGATGGGGTAAGTTCAGGAGTTCTGTACAGTAATGAGATGGGGTATGACATGGATGATTAGGCAAATCTGTTACCTCGGCGCTACTCAAGTCATCCCAAAGACGAAGTATTGTTGCTACCGAGTGACTCATGCCTTTGCAGTGATCAGTGAGATTATCAAGACTTGATTTCGTCATATTTTCGCCCATTAGAAAGAACAAGTGAACCAGAAGAACATATACCCCCGAGCTAACTGTCCCGTTTTTTAGATACTCTTCTGGTGCAGGCAAGTGTTTTTTGGCAAACCATTTTGCTTCCGTTAGAAATGCATTGCACAAATCAGCCCACTGCAGGAAACAAAATGTTCATTTCACTAAAACTCCATCGCTTTTTTACTTAATTTGTATGCTAACGATCACTTACTGATTTTCGGAGAGAATCTTTTGCGTTGTGCCCATATGTTGTAAAAATTTTATGGCTTAGTTCATTCGTGGTTTCATCTAGTACCCGGAAGCATTCCCTCATGTAGCGCGGCAGTTGCTCAGTGGCCGCATAATCCCATCTGCATTTAAAACAAAGGTGAGTACTAAGAATATATATATATATATATATATTGGTTGTGTATTAAGATATATCTCTACCTATTCACAGCTTCTGTGAAGAGAACAAGTTCCTCCACTGTCCCATATACATCAAAAACATCATCAATTATATATATCAACGAAATGGGCTTGGTGATCTCAATTCTTTGATCTGAATGGCTTGGATCTGCAAGGATCGCCATTGACCACAGGTACCACTTTAGCGGTTTTATTCTGGCACGCTTCATTTCCTCGGCTAGTCCCTTACTGTCCCACCACCTGCCAATAATCTTGATAAATTTTGTACCAGAAATGACACAAATCCTGATATTGTGATTTATGACTTACTCGCAAAAAATTTGTATATCCTTTTGGTGTTGAAGCTGAACAATGCTGAAGTCCGTTTTTGCTAGCTGTTTCATGTCATTTCTCAGTTTGTTATTATTGCTCTCAAAATCCTTAATGCAACTTTTTATCCTGAATCTTGCCAGGTTTTTGTGATGAGGATGTGCCAACGTTTCCCCAATAATTTTTGCCTCGTAGTGGTTGCAACAAGTGCTCAATTTTGCGAGGAGATGTCTGCTGAGGCCCTTGGCTTGGACAAGTATGTCTTCTCGTTCCATACATAATTGTGATGCCTCATATAAACTTGTCCACCCCTTTAAGTCACTGCTAAGCTCCGGCGTAAACGTGACATCCTTGTCTAGGAATCGTCTAAATACATCTGTTCCATGACACTTAAAAGTTAAATGACCCATAACTGTTTGGTTCAAACTTTATACTTGTTTAACTCACCTGCGGATACATAGTGACCTTCCTGCCTTAACAGACGAAACCTAAGCGCCACCTGATAAAGATCTTGCTTTTGATCAACTTGAACTCCCCTTTGTGCATGTAGTTCATTTAAGAATGTCTGAATCTCTTCTTCAAAATGGTAATCAATTCCTAACCGCCGTAGGGAATCAACCAAGACCAAACCTTCCACTGGATCTCTCCTTAGGACCCTCAAACCATCCCTGACTTGTTTCAGTTTTTCTGCATGTTGGCGATGAAGCTTATTTCCCTGAAATAGACACAAGTAACTCTTGAAACTGCTAGATCAAAATTCAAAACGCAAGCAAACAACCAGTGTCTGAAATGGGTATTACTATTGACATCTTATGCGTAGTGCTGTTAAGTGTTTTTGACCGGCGTACGAGGTTGTTCTTCAGGCTCCGCCGGCCATGATCAACTGTCAGCAGATGGGTATTTTGAATATGAGCATTTTGGCTATTGTGACCCATGTGAGTCCTTAGACTTGGAAAACAATTGGGGATCAGAAGAGAATGTGCTTGAGACATAAGAGCCATAGCAATTTGAAATTTGATACCATGCTTTCTAAAACTGCTTATTTATGGACAAGCTCAATGTGCAGGTTGGTTGGTTGGTTCTCAACGTCTCCTTTTTTCTACGGATCACTTATTCTTCAGCGACAAATTTTTTTGCTGCTCATGTTTGTTGCTGGTCAGAACTCTTATCAGTTACTGCAGAACTCTCCATTTATTATCATTGATATCAAAATCATTTATGTAACTTTTTATCCTAAATCTTGCCAGGTTTTTGTGATGAGGATGTCCCATCGTGTCCCCGATATTTTTTCCTCTTAGTGATTGCAACAAATAGCTCAATTTCTTGCAAGGATATGGCTGCTGAGGCCCTCGGTTTGGTCAAGTATGTCTTCTCCTTCTGTACATAATTGCGATGCCTCATATAATCTAGTCTACCCCTACGACTGACATCTGACATGAACTGAAACATCCTTGTCTAGGAATCTTCTAAAAACATCTGCTCCACAACACTTGCAATTTAAAAGATCAGTTCCTGTAACAGACCCAAACTTTTTGGTTCAAACTTTATACTTCTTGTACTCACCTGTTGATACATAATAACCTTCCTGCATTAACAGATGCAAACCTAAGCGCCACCTGAAAAAGATCTTTGTTCGTATCAACTAGAACTCCCCTTTTCGCATATAGTTTACCTAAGCCGGTCTGAATCTCTTGTTTAAAATGGTAAATACTTTCTGACCGCTATAGAGTGACAGAGAGTGATACATGTTTTTACTTCTTGTCAAGTTTGAGGATCAATGTAGTCAAAAAATTTATATATATTGGGCAAGCCCAAGTCGAATCCCAAGGAAGTAAGATAAACACGTGTACTACTGAAGACGATGATTTAGCTCATCTAACTCGAATAATAAAGTGAACTGAAATGTTATATTATTTTCTTACCAATTCAAGATAATATTCCAAGATCATAACTTCATCTATATGTATCAATCAAGTAGATAATTAATGAAGTATAGATGCAATGTCTAATAAGAGATGAGAATAGACCATGTATATATTCGAGTAAATACTAACTGTCCTCTACCCTTCAAATATAGACCTTAAAGACGAATCCTCTCTGTCAACTATATGCAGATGGGTATTTTGGCTCCCATCCGGATCCTCGGACTTGGAAAACAATTGGGGACTAGAAGACTTTGATACCATGATTTCCATGACGTGTATTATAGACGAACTCAATAATACATGAAATGCTTTCCTGCCCTAGCTAGCTATTACAAACTTAGACAAATTGAAGACATTTTCTACAGTTGTCAAATGTGTCTTCTAATCTTGAATCATAAGTACCCATCAATGGTGGTGGCCTGTTTTGTCCTTATGGTTTGTTTAAGATTGAAAACGTTCATTGTCTAACTGGTTGTAGTGGCAAATTTTGTTAAGAAGGAAGAAGCAGGAGTAGTTGTTTTCATAGGGTTTAAAACCTTGTATGTATCTGATAGAATTCTGATGTTCCAACTCTCATCTTTATATGTACCCACCCTCAAACTCCTTAATGTACTGGTGCATATACTCGTGGGACTATTCGAGTAGCGGTTCGATATGAATTAGTTATCGCAGTAACTTTCTTCATCATTCTCTCGCTGCTGTAGATCCTCTCTCGCTATCGAGTCGCACCCTCCTCATCGCCGTGCCAAGTCACCGTCTCTCCAACCCTCGGATCCGAGGGTAATTTCATTTGTATGGGGATAACAACTACAAGTAGTAATTTGTCAATTTCTTTACATATCAGCGTAAAATCATCGTCCAATTATTATGTAAATTTCACAAACCGCTACTAAGGATTTGTTATTTTGAGCTGATGTTATTTACATATAAATTTAACTTTACTTAACATAAATACTTACATTACTATCCATCACCAGAAAAACACCACACCACCACAGCCGCAACATATTCACACCACCAGTCCACTACTACCATCAGCTCATTGCCTTAACATCAAAATCACCACCACAACAACAACCCACTACCATAAAAACATTACCACCAACGCAACCAAACAACAACAGCCCATTATCACAAAAATATCACTACCCCACCATTACCACCACACCACCACCACACCACTATCATCTCCGTTATCACAATACTTCTAAAACCATTACAACCTACCACACAAAAAAAACACACCACCAACAAAAAATAATATATATAATTTTATTTTATTTAAAATATTTATCGAAAAATTTAATATAAAAGATCAACCCGTATGAATAAAAATAATAATATTTTGAATAACAACTTCAAAATCATTTATGAAGTAATTTTTTGAGAGGATGATTGCGAAGATGGAGACGAGAGTCAATTTGGAGGTTCCCGAAATTAGGGTTTTCAATCGGGTCCTGAATGCCAGGAGATTTGTGCCCGGCCCAGATCGGATACGTCCCACTTCATCTCATGATGGATGTAATAGAAGATTTTGATACTGGATAAGCATTCACGTGCTATTCACGTGAGTCTATAACAAACTCAACCAGCTAGAGTCACGCACAAGGAGAGCATTCGGTTAGCAGGGGAGAGAGAGCAGCGATAAAAGGGGAAGGCGACGGAGGCGGGAATCATCGATCATTGTAATCCGTTTTTCTTTACTTGTAATTTTCTGTTCTTCAATTTCTGAATTCCTGGGTTTGGTTGTTCAAGCTGACCTAGGTTAGAGCTGTTGTTTTTTTTTAGAACATCAGTTCCATTGAGAGGGTTGTTTGATTCCGATTTCCAGATTGAATACAGTTGGTTTGTTTCCTGATCAATTGACTGTATCAGATTTGATCTTTGGCGGGTTGATGCTCGGTCATTGGTTGGGATGAGAATGTATAATTGTATATATTTTTGGTCCCACCATACTAAACGAGATACACATTAGTCGGGGAGAGTGATAATGTCCGTTTCAAGATCATCCTTGTCTTGGAATCGTCTAAATACATCTGTTCCATAAAAATTAAACCATAACTGTTTGGTGCAACCTTTATACTTCTTTTACTCACCTGCAGATACATAGTGATCTTCCTGCCTTAACAGACGAAACCTAAGCGCCACCTGATAAAGATCTTGCTCCTGATCAACTTGAACTCCCCTTTGTGCATGTAGTTCATTTAAGAATGTCTGAATCTCTTGTTCAAAATGGTAATCAATTCCTAACCGCCGTAGGGAATCAACCAAGACCAAACCTTCCACTGGAGCTCTCCATAGGACCCTCAAACCATCCTTGATTTGTTGCATTTTTTCTGCATGTTGGCTATGAAGCTTATTGCCCTGAAATAGATACAAGTTACTCTTGTAACTGCTAGATCAAAATTCAACCGGTGTCTGAAAAATTGTCTTACAATTGACAGTTGATGCGTAACGCTGATGAGTTTTTTTGATCGGCCTGAAACAAGTACGAGGCTGTTCTTCAGGCTCTGCCGGCCTGGATCAACTGTCGGCAGATGGGTAATTTGAATGTTAGCATTTTGGCTATTGTGACCCATCTGCGTCCTCAGACTTGGAAAACAATTGGGGATTAGAAGAGAAGCCATAAGAGGCATATCAATAAAACAATTTGAAATTTGGTACCATGCTTTCTCCGACTGTTTATTTATGGTGAAGCTCAATGTGCAGGTTGGTTGGTTCTCAGCGTCTCTTTTTTTCGACCAATCACTTCTTTTTCACCCACATTTTTCATGCTGCGCAGAACTCTCCATCAGTCACTGCAGAACTCTCCATTTTATTATCATTGCTGTCAAAGTCATTTAACTTTTTATCCTGAATCTTGCCAGGTTTTTTTGATGAGGATGTCCCAACGTGTCCCTAATATGCTATGCTATAGAATACCTAAAACTATAAAACCAAACAACGGTCGGTGCTTGTATAATTTTTACAAGTTTCATCAAGGAATTTTGGATACATCCTTGGAACTTTGGGTTCGGGGGTTCAATCCAACTCTTCACTATAATCAGCGTTTGATTTACAAGCATGTAAAGCAAGTCAAGAACACCTAAAGCTCAAGAACCCTAATTTGTTAATCAGCCAAGAACTATAGTGGACGCAAAGGAGATAAGAAAGGCATTAGAGGGATGAAGGGATAAGGCTCCCTTCAAGGCCCGTGGAAGAAGTCGCCGAAAGTTCAAGCGAGCGCTCGGCATTAGTCCGAAGGCACCTCAACGCTGTCTTTCGCCGCCAAGTCGTTTGTTGGCGTCAACTCGCTCTGGCATCGCCGATGCCCATCCTTGCTCCCCTTCCACTCTTTGGTCCGTCGGAGGCTCGCCTGAAACCAGACGCCTCGATCGCTCTCTCGGCTTCTCTCCTTTTGAAAACTCAAAGTAGATTATACCATAATAATTTGCCCTTTTAAGCTACTTTATTTTAAAAACAATGCTACCTGGAATTTAGAGTGAAGATTGGGGCAAACACCTTTCCTTTCCTCCCGCTGCCCTCACAGGTTTTGGCAGCTTCCTTTCATCCTGGATCAAACTAAATATGAAGGAATGACCTGCAAAACTCAAACTTGCTGACTGACACTATTTTAGTGCCAAAAGCTTTGTTCTTTTGCACTTAAATTTTAAGTACTTTAGTTTAGTTAAATTAATTTAAATATAATAATTATTATTTTATTGATGATGTGTTGTTGTGGTGGTACTGTTATTGTGATCATGATGTTAAGGTAGTGGAGTGGGAGTGGTGGTGGTAGTGGTAGTGGAATGATAATGTTTTTGGTGGTGGGGTGGTGATGGTGGTGGTAGCGGTAGTGATAATGAGGTGGTGTTGTGGTGGTGGTGATGGTGGTGGCAGTGATAATGGGGTGGTAGTGGTGTGGTGTGGTGGTGGGGAATGTGTTGTTGTGGTGGTGATGATATTGTGGTTGTGTGGTGGTGGTGATATTGTGGCTATGTGGTGGTGGTGGTAGTATTTTTCTGGTGGTGGTGGTAGGGTTGTGGTGGTGGTAATGATAATGAGATTGTGTGGTGGTTGTAATGTTAAGGTAGTGAGGTGGTGATGTTGTGGTGATGGTTGGTTGTTTGTTATGTTGTGGTGGTGGATGTTGTTGTGATGTGGCGATGTGGTGTTTTTGTTGTGTTGTGGTGGTGTGGTGTTTTTGTGGTGGTGGGTTGTTGTTGTATTGTGATGATGGGTTATTATTGTGGTTGGGATGTTAAGGTAGTGGTGGCGGTGTGAATTTGTTGTTGTGGTAGAAGTGGTAGTATTTTTGTGGTGGTGGGTTATTGTGCGGTGGTAGTGATATTGTGGTTGTGATGTTAAGGTAGTGGTGGTGGTGTGAATGTGTTGTTGTGGAGTGGTAGTAGTATGGTGGTGATGATAATATGGTTGTGTGGTGGTTGTGATGTTAAGGTAGTGATGTTGGTGGTGGTGGTGGTGTAAATGTGTTGTGGTGGTGGTGGATGTGTTGTTATGGGCTGGTGGTATGGTGTTGTGGTGGTGGATTGTTGTGATGTGGTGGTGATAATGTGGTTGTATGGTGATTGTGATGTTAAGGTAGTGGTGGTGGTGGTAGTGGTAGTGGAGTGGTGTTGTTGTGGTGGTGGTGGATATATTGTGTTCGTGATGTGAAGGTAGTGGGGTGGTGGTGGTGGTGTGAATGTGTTGTGGTGATGGTGTTGTTGTGATGTTGAATAGTAATTTAAATACTTAAGTTAAGTTAAATAAATTTAAATTAAATTAAGTAGTTAAATAAATAACTTAAGGTCAAAAGACTCTACTCAAAGTCAGCAGATTAACATCCCCTAATTTTTTTTTTCTAGCACAATAGGCTTATTTTCTACCTTGTCCCTTATAAAATGTAACCTTTTGTCGATGTGCTTACTCCTCTCATGATAAATCGGGCCACGATAGATATAGTGCACGCTAGCTGTCAGTTTTGAGCACAGGCGCACAATCCTTGCCCTCCATTTCACCTAGCAGTCCTTAAAGCCACATTACTTCTTTGGCTTCTATCAAAGAAAGGGCCACCACTGACTGCAGTTGTGACATACAGGAGATAGAGTTGTCATACGAGGTGAAAAGCATGGCCGACGTAGACTTCCTGTTGTCTCTGTTTACTGGCATAATCTGAATCAACATATTCTACTAAACCATAATCATTAAAAGTCGAATATACGAGTTCTAAAGCACTAGAACCAACAATATACCTTTGTAAATATTTCATAGCATGCCAGTGAGGCTCAACGTTAGACATAAACCTACTAAGTACATTGACAACAAATGCCAAATCAGGACGAGTACACAACATGCAGTACATAATTGAGCCTACAGCTACGTCAGAGGGGATTTTGGTCATTTTATTAATTTCTGGTTTAGTTTTAGGACAGTCGTCCTTTGACAAAAATAAATGCCCTCCCAAGGGTATTACCACACACTTAGAGAGTGTTCCATGAATATAATCAATTTGGGACTGACACATATACTTCTTATTTCTGTTCCTGATTATGTTTATGCTCAGAATTTTCCTACCGATACCTAAATCTTTCATTCAAAATGTGTGTTCAGTTCCCTTTGCATCTCAGCAATCTCAGCAGTAGAGTTACTAGTAATCAGAATATCATCGACATATAACAATAAGAACACACAAATGTCAGGTTTAGGTCTTTTCATATATAAGCAAGTGTCAAATTTACTTCTATGAAAACCAAGAGAAAGCATAATAACATTAAATTTAATGTTCCATTATCGGAGTGACTGTTTCAGTCCATAAATACACTTCTTTAACAGACACACATGATTGGGAATTTCTCATCAATAAAACCAAGTGGTTGAGACATGTAAATTATCTCATTCATGTAAAAAGGCGGTTTTAACATCCATTTGGTGAAGTTCACAATCATTAATAGTAGTAATAACAAGTAAGACTCTCAGGGTTTTATTAAGCAAACGGGCAAAGATTCTAGTATAGTTTATGCACTCTTTTTGATTAAAATCTTTTGCTACAAGTCTGACCTTAAACCTGGTAGGTTCATTAGGGGTATTGCCCTCCTTCGCCTTAAAAATACACTTGCACTCAATAAGTTTAATCTTAGCAGACTTAAGAATAAAATCTCAGGTTCCATTGTTTCGCATTGACTCAAGTTCCTCACACATGACCGATTTTCACTTACAAGACTCTTTGCTTTTAATGGTATCGTGATACTTTTCAGGCTTAGCATATTTCACATGTTTAGAGACAATCAATGCAAACTCAAAAACACTTAAGCATTCAACAACATTTACATTTCTTATTAGACAATTTTACTCTAGGAGATCTGTCCCTGGTTAACTGATAATTTTCCAAATTACAGTTTGTAGACAGTTCATCAACATTTTCAGCATCATTCCTAGCTTCTATACTCGGGGAAACATCAATCCCCGGTGCAACATCATTTTTAAAAATAATATCAGTTGCATGATTACTGCTTAATGGAGAACTTATCTGATCATCATCAAAAATGATGATGAGTGTCACTGCCCCCTTCATCTACTAATCTTTGATTATTCCCACCATTTGTCGACCGGTCAGGAATTTGCATGTCAAGTGCCGAGTTCTATTATGCTAAGTGCCCTCCATTTCTAGTTGCCTTTGCTCCCATTCCCTCGAAATGAAAGTCTCCTTCTCAGGGGCCTTTCATTACCTAAATAGGAAACAGAACTAGTCACTTGAGTTTTGAAATGATATTTCATGCTCATTAAAAGCGATAGACCTGGAGGTTATGTCCTTATAACCTTCAGGCTGCACTAATAGAAACTTGTAGCCCTTGACTCCCTGATGGTAACTGAGCGGTTAATTTCTTATCGATTATTCGCTTTATTCTATGATCAATTTCACTCTCTCCCGAACGGTTTATCGTATTTTTACCACTCTAATCTTCTTTCAAGTAAAATTATAAATTCTTTACGTCCCAGCATCAAATAATTGTTCAATCATCTTATAAATTTTAAAATATTTATAACGCTTTATAAAAAGAAAAATAAATAATATTTTAGATAACAACTTCATAATTTTTGAAAAGGTGACAGATTTAAGAAAATTTAGAGGGACCGATAGAGGATCGAGGAGGATAATTGGCGAGGATGGAGACAATAGTCGATTTGGGGTTTTCTGAAATTAGGGTTTTCAATCGGGTCCTGAATGCCAGGAGATTTGTTCCTGGCCCAGATCGGATACGACCCACTTCATCTAATGATGGATGTAATAGAAAGATTTGATGCTCAGTGATTGGCTGGGATGAGAATGTTGGCCATGAAAGAGTTTGTATATATATTTGGTCCCTCCGTACTAAAAGAGGTACACATCAGTCGGAGAGAGTTATGATGTCTGTTTCAAGATTTTCCGGTAGTGAAAAGTTTTGGTGGAGGTGGAAGCTCAGTTGCTCGTGGATCCCAGGGAGGCGGTGTTTGCTGTCGTAACCATACATTACTTCAACCACTCTTGCAATGTTCAGCACCGACTTTCTGAAAGTGGATGAGTAAGCACTTGAGAACAGGCATTCTGTGTTTAGACGCTTCCAAGCATCTGAAATCATCAGCTTAACATGCTTTTCTGCATTCTCCCGTGATACACTCTTGTGTTTGTTCATGTAACATTCTACGTAAGATCCATCTGTGCCGTCTTGATTCTCATCCTATCAGCGAAAGCCAAGTAAAATGTTTGATGGGGTAAGTTCAGGAGTTTGGTACAGTAATGAGATGGGGTATGACATGGATGATTGGGCAAATCTGTTACCTTGGCGCTACCCAAGTCATCACAGAGACGAAGTATTGTTGCTACCGAGTGACTCATGCCTTTGCAGTTATCAGTGAGATTATCAAGACTTGTTTTTGTCATGTTTTCGCCCATCAGGAAGAAAAAGTGAACCAGAAGAACATATACCCCTGAGCTGACCGTCCCGTTTTTCAGGTACTCTTCTGGTGCAGGCAAGTGTTTTTTGGCAAACCATTTTGCTTCCGTTAGAAATGCATTGCACAAATCAGCCCACTGCGAAAACAAAATGTTTATTCACTAAAACTCCATTGCTTTTTACTTACTTGGTATGCTGACGATCACTTACCGATTTTCGCAGAGAATCTTTAGAATGGTGCCCGTGTGTCGTAAAAATCTTATGGCTTAGTTCGTTCGTGGTTTCATCTAGTACCCGGAAGCATTCCCTCATGTAGCGCGGCAGTTGCTCGGTGGCTGCATAATCCCATCTGCATTTAACACAAAGGTGAGTACTAATATATATATATATATATATATTCGTTGTGTATTAAGATATATCTCTACCTATTCACCGCTTCTGTGAAGAGAACAAGTTCCTCCACTGTCCCATATACATCATAAATGTCGTCAATGGTATATAACAATGAAACGGGCTTGGCCATATCAATTCGTTGCTCTGAACGGCTTGGATCCGCAATGACTGCAATAGACCACAGGTACCACTCTAGTGGTCGGTTGCTGGTAAGCTTCATTTCCTTGGCTAGTCCCTTACTGTCCCACCACCTGCCAATAATCTTGATAAACTTTGTACACAGAAATGACACAAATCCTGATATTGTGATTTATGACTTACTCGTAAAAAATTTGTGTATCCTTTTGGTGTTGAAGCTGAACAATGCTGAAGTCCGTTTTTGCTAGCTGTTTCATGTCATTTCTCAGTTTGCTATTATTGCTCTCAAAATCTTTAATGAAACTTTTTATCCTGAATCTTGCCAGGTTTTTGTGATGAGGACGTCCCAACGTTTCCCCAATAATTTTTGCCTCGCAGTGGTTGCAACAAGTGCTCAATTTTGCGAGGAGTTGTCTGCTGAGGCCCTCTCCTTGGACAAGTATGTCTTCTCCTTCCATACGTAATTGTGATGCCTCATATAAACTAGTCCACCCCTTTAAGTCACTGCTAAGCTCCGGCGTAAACGTGACATCCTTGTCTAGGAATCGTCTAAATACATCTGTTCCATGACACTTAAAAGTTAAATAACCCATAAATGTTTGGTCCAAACTTTATACTTGTTTTACTCACCTGCGGATACATAGTGACCTTCCTGCCTTAACAGACGAAACCTAAGCGCCACCTGATAAAGATCTTTCTCCTGACCAACTTGAACTCCGCTTTGTGCATGTAGTTCTTTTAAGAATGTCTGAATCTCTTGTTCAAAATGGTAATCAATTCCTAACCGCTGTAGGGAATCAACCAAGACCAAACCTTCCACTGGATCTCTCCTTAGGACCCTCAAACAATCCCTGACTTGTTTCAGTTTTTCTGCATGTTGGCTATGAAGCTTATTTCCCTGAAATATATACAAGTTACTCTTGAAACTGTTAGATCAAAATTCACCCGGTGTCTGAAAAATTGTCTTACTATTGACATTTGTTGTGTAATGCTGTTGAGTTTTTTTGATCGGCCTGAAACAAGTACGAGGTTTTTCTTCAGGCTCCGCCGGCCAGGATCAACTGTGAGCAGATGGGTATTATGAATGTGAGCATTTAGGCCATTGTGACCCATGTTGGTCCTTAGACTTGGAAGACAATAGGGGATTAGAAGAGTGTGTGTCTGAGACATAAAAGCCACAGCAATAAAACAATTTGAAATTTGATACCACACTTTCTACGACTGTTTATTTATAGAGAAGCTCAATGTGCAGGTTGGCTGGTTCTCAATTTGAAAATGACTTCTTTTTTTCACCCACATTTTTATTGCTGGGCAGAACTCTCCATCAGTTACTTCAGAACTCTCCATTTATTATCATTGCTCTCAAAGTCATTTATGTAACTTTTTATCCTGAATCTTGCCAGGTTTTTGAGATGAGGATGTCCCCACGTGTCCCCAATATTTTTTTGCTCTTAGTGATTGCAACAAGTGCTCAATTTTGCAAGGAGATGTCTGATGAGGCCATCAGCTTGGACAAGTATGTCTTCTCCTTCCATACATAATTGCTATGCCTCATATAAACTAGTCCACCCCTTTATACAACTACGACTTACATCTGGCATGAACTTGACATCCTTATCTAGGAATCGGCTAAAAAAACATGTGTTTCACAAAACTTACAATTTAAAATACCAGTTCCTGTAACAGACCCAGACTGTTTGGTTCAAACTTTAGATGGTCTGAATCTCTTGTTTAAAATAGTAATCAATTCCTGACCGCTGTAGAGCATCAACCATGACCAAACCTTCCACAGGATCTCTCCCTAGGACCCTCAAACCATCCCTTACTTCTTTCAGCTTTTCAGCATTTTGTTTATGTAGCTTATTATCCTGCAAATAGATGCAAGTTAGCCTTCCCCCTATCAACCAAAGAAAACAAAACAACTGGTGTCTTGTGTTTTGTAATGAGATTTTCTGATTGGCTACTGTGTCCCATCTGGATCCTTGGACTTGGAAAACAATTGGGGACTAGAAGAGAATGTGAGTGAGAGAGACATAAGAGCCATAGCAATTAAACATGCTTTCCATGATGTGTATTATAGACATGTGGTTAGACTTTTCATCCTTGAGCCCATATGTAGGTTTGGATGGTTGTTGTTGATTCTGCAAGTCAATCCAAGAAAGCAAGATTGAAATACATTCCTGCAGTAGCTAAACCCTAACCTTATAAAAATTGAAGACAAATTCTACGGTTGTCAAATGTGTCTACTAATCTTGAATCATAATGTGTTGAGTACCCATCAATGGTGGTGGCCTGTTTTGTCTGAAAGCGTCAACTTTGTGTATCGGATGGAGATGAGGAATCGATGAAGAATCAACTTTGTGTGTCTGAAAAATTGTCCTTCTATTGAAATTTGGTGTGTAATGCTGTTGAGTTTTTTGATCAAGTACGAGGTTGTTCTTCAGGCTCCGCCGGCCAGGATCAACTGTCGGCAGATGGGGTATTTTGAATATGAGCATTTAGACTATTGTGACCCATTTGGGTCCTTAGACTTGGAAAACAATTGGGGATTAGAAGAGAATGTGTGTGAGACAAAAGAGGCATGGCTATAAAACACTTTGAAATTTGATACCATTTCTACGACTGTTTATTTATGGACAAGCTCAATGTGCAGGTTCTCAGCGTCTCTTGTTTTCGACCAATCATTTCTTTTTCACCCACGTTTTTGCTGCTCATTTTTCATGCTGGGCACAACTCTCCATCAGTTACTGCGTCCTATAGTTGACAATGCTTGCAGGAGAATTTGGAGTCATCATGTGGGGGTTGATCCGCAGGTTTAGGACTTGTCGCGACATTGCATTAAGATATGTGCATGTCTTTGGGATTGACAACTGCTGTAATTTCTGATAAAAGAAGAACACAGCTAATTCTCAATGTACATTGTGTGTAAAAAAAAGAAAATGTTACATGGCAGCGGGATTGCTCGCCAATAAATCATCTTGGCAGTAAGCTTAGCTTCTTTTCCATCATTTTGGCACGTTTGAGGGTGTTCAATGCCTCAGCTTGCTTGCCTTCACGCTTCAAGGTTACAGCTTTTATCTTTTCCGACTTGATTTGCTGCTCTAGCTGGGTTCTCTCCAGGCTAGAGGTGGAATTTACCAAGTCGGGCTGAGCAAGGGGCTTTGGCGACTCTGCTCTTGCTTGACTTTGTGGGAGTGGATTAGAGTCCGTAATCCCTATTGATTTTAGGGCAGCCATTAGCTGAGGATCCAGGAAATCCTCAACAATATCCACATTGGTCGATGAACTTGCAGAATTGCTCTGGGAAGCTGAATTTTCTAACTGATTTTCAATTTCCTTGGCAAGTTGAAACTCAGCATCTGCTTCTTCTGTGAATCCTTCTCTTCTAAGTTTCAAGGCCTGCCGCTTATGAGCAAGGGATTTCTGTTGCAACTTAAAGCGATCCCGGGAAGAGAGAGGTGGAGAGGCTGCATTGGAAATGGTTTTCTCCTTTTGAGGTACTGAGGAAACAATTTTACTATTTGTTGTCAGCATGGGAATATTCGCAATTGGTTGAATGATGGGCTCAACTTCAATCTTTGGTGTGACCTCTGCTGGTTCAAGTCTGCTTGTTACTTTTGCATGTTTGTCTACAACAGTTTCATGCAGAACTTCCATGGATCCAATTTCTGTTGGTGCAGCAGTTCCTGCTTGCGCCTGTTTTTTTGGCACCTCCATTTCAGCCAATTGTTCCTCTAGAGATTTAGCTGAATTCAGAACTTCCTCTGCCTCTTCATTCTGACCTTGACGCCTCAGCGTTAGTGCTTTTCTTTTCAGACCCAGAAGCTCTCTCTGAATTTCAGTTTTACTTCTCCTTGGTGGAACTACAGGTTTTCTAACACTTTCAGGAACAATTGACGAATCAATCATTGGTGTAGTGGAGCTACCCTTCTGTAAAAGTGGATTGGCAGAAGTGCTAGTACTTTCTGCATCATCATCCTTCCAGCCTAGATTACTCAAAAGTGAGAGATATGTTGGATCCTGCAAATCATTCTCAGTCACATCCTCTTCTTGCCCTTTGCCATCAATATCCATAATACTGGAAAGATCAGGTTCTTTAATATGAGTAATCACTTGTGAGACCTTTCCCTCGGAAATACTGCTGATTTTTTCAAGTTCCTGCTCTAGGATCTTTGCTTTCTTCAACTCATCTTCGGCTTCATCTAGCTTTCCTTCCCTTCTCAAAGAAAGAGCTTTCTTTTTCAGGGCTAGCAGCTCTCTCTGTATCATGATCTTACTCTTTGGAGGTGGTCTGGACTCATCTATTGTTGGTAGGTCAAACTCCTCAGAATCCCTTACCTCATTGGGTTTCAAATGCACTGGAGATGTCTCAACTTGCATGGCATCCAGTTCCCTTTCAAGTAGTTTTGCTTTCTTAAGCAGTGACATCGCTTCTGTCGTGTTGCCTGCTCTTTTGTTGTTAAGAGCCTCTCTTTTTAATGACTGAATTTGCTGTAATAAAGATTGGTAATCCATGGGTTCAGACCGTGGCTTGCTTTTTTCAGGAGGGGATGCATCCTCTGACCATCCAAATGACTTCAGGGCAGCAGTAATTTCTGGATCGTCCAGATCCGCTTCAGTTACTTCGCCATCCTCACCAACATCATCAGCCATGCGCATTAGTTGATCAATGTCTAATGCAGGTACCTGGACATCTGTGATTAACAAGTCATCAGGTTTATCAGCACCCATACTCTTGATCAGTGAGGCAAATTCATCATCAGAATCATCAGCTTCGGCTAATAGCTCCTGTTCTTGAAGTTCTTTCTGTAGTATCTTAGCTTTCTTCAGTTCTTCCTTGGCTTCAGCCATCTTTCCTTCGCGCTTAAGTGCCAGAGCCTTTCTCTTCATAGCAGTAACCTCATGCTTGTCAATCACACTTGACCCTTTATTTGCCTTCCCACTTTGAAAAGTTTCCCCAATAAGAGTAGAGAGTTCGCCCTCCAAGCTCATAGTTCCAGTCTTCTTATCTGCACCATGAAGCTCCATGTCCCATCCAAGTTCTCTGAGTTCTGCTGATATGTCATCCTTGTCTTTACGAGTTGAAAGAACAGGATGAATGTCTACGCCAGCTATTTTAGAATCACTTTTGATCATCGTAATGGAAGGCACAGCCTTTTTGCGGTTTTTTCGTAAAGATAGTTCCAAGGCTGCCGCTTCTCGTTCCAGCTCCTTTCCTCTCTTAAATGCTTTTAAAGCTTCACCAGGTTTTCCATCAGCTTTCAAGATTTTATACTTATTTTTCTCCTCAATAGCTTGCTGTCGAAGTATTTCGGGACTAGCAGATCCTACTTCTGCCAGAATATCAATGGGCTCACTTATTGAGCTACTATGACTCAATTCTTTTCCTTCATCTTGAACTGACTCTTCTTGAGCTATCGAGGATGAAGCACTGCTGGTTGTTCTTGGAATATTAGAGATAGAGCTCAAAGACCCTCGACTATATGAAAGAGTATCCTTCCCATCACTAACTAAATGGCGAAGAAGAATATCGTCCTGTTTCGAGTCAGCTGCATATTAAGGTAAAGTTATTTAAAGGATATATCATCCTAAATAAATTAAGAGATCACATAATGCTAGAATGAATACAGAAAATGCCCCCTTCCAAAATACACATTTGACCCGTGTAGTATTCTACTACTAGATGTATTTTCCTAATTTGCTAATTACAAAACTGAATTGCTAACTTAACAACCTCCACGACTTAGAACAAATGCAAAACTCAAGTCACACCATCTAACTCCCTTACTGGGTAGACAAATTTCTAAGTACAGCCATTCCTTACCATGATAAGCCTATATGTAAAGCATTGCAAAAATAAAGGAACCCATACCCAAGTAGAAAACAACAGAAGAGAGAAAACAGTACCTTTCCCAGCTTTACTTTTAGCCCCATATCGTCTCTCAAACTTCGCCGCATCCTCCACTTGTTTACAAGGATCACAGATCCTAACAGGAGAGTCACCTTGCCCACGCAAAACCATCCGTTGCTGAGTACAAGTGTTGCAAAACAATCCCCCACATCTCCGACAGTGATGCTACAAATTCAAAGATCACAGATTTTTATTTTTAATATATATAAATGAAACTGCACAGCAACTTATCACAATTCACAGTTAGACCTCAACCGACATAAACCTCAGAAATATTTCAATCAAATTCAAACTCACAAAATCTCTATATTTGATTCCAATCATCCAACTCATCAGTCAATTTATAAAAAAAAAAAAAAAAAATTAAGACGTGATAATTCCAAAACCCTAACCAATTAATGCCAGGTCAAAACGCCGGAAACATAAACCAGATCACCTCAAACACTTCATCCTTTCATTCAAGAACTCGTAACACTGGGTTGAAATCCCTAACCTACTTGACCGAAATCAATCGGAGAAATTGAAAAGCGAGATGAGAATCGATTAAAATCTTTAAAAAGGTGATTAGTACCTTGCGATTGATGAAAGTGAACTGAGCAGCGCATCCTTGACAATGAGAGGCGTCGACAACCCACGTGTTTCCGCGCAGCGACGGTTTCGCCGGAAGCCCGATCTTCTCCAACATCTCTCAATCGATCGATTTCGCTAGCAAAAATTGCAGAGAAAATATTTAATATTTATTAAAAAAGAAATAAGAGAGATAAAAAAAAAGCTAATTGGAAGAATCGACGAGTCGTTCATCAGACCGAGACGGCGTAACGACGTCGTTTTTATGAGGTACTGATGGGCCTAACGACTGGCGGAGAATGGAACTGGGCCCATCAAATAAAACATTAAATATTAATATCATAAAACATTAAGATTCTGATTACGAATATTCTCTCAGTATAACGAAGTTGAGAACAGCTAAATGGCGATCATTTGCAAATGATTACAAAACATGGCAAAACAGCTGCAGGATTCAGCAACCAGAGCTCCTCGTACACCTCTCTGTTTTTGAACAGACTTATGCCTGTTGCCACCGAGTCATATCTAGACCTGGACGCCTTGGACAATAGTTGTTCCTCGTGCCGATTTAAAGCCGTGTAAACCTTGCCAGCAATCACTCTGCAAAGTATTAGAGCTGTCCTTGATGTCTTATTTCCATAGGCTGTGTCGACAAGTTGACGAGCTCTTTCAGTGGAAGATGTTGTGAGGATTCCTTGACCTTCCTTGGGAGCTTTGTAGCAAGAAAACCCGAATCTCAGAATTTGACAGAGGGAACAAGTCTTTGATGAGCATGTGGTTAAGTACCCTTTTGCGGCCAGGGAGCACTCGACTTTTGTGGTGTGGAATCTCATGAGCTCATTTCCATCAGCTAGTAGTTTTGGGTGTGGGCTGGAGAGCTGACTGGCTTTGGTTTGTACTTTGATTCTGTGTTCGTTGAATTTGAGTACTGACTTGGGTAAGTTGTTAACCTTCAGGACTGTTTGTATCCACCAGCCCATAGGTTCAGATTGTGATAAACTTGGTGTGCAAATTTTCTCTATTACACCCCTGGTGCATCTTCCTTCAGGTAATTCAGTGACTGCAAAAACACGAAATAACGAACCATAGGTTATAATAACTTAACAAGTATAATAAGACGGACAAAGATCAGGATAATTGCGCATATGAGTGACAGAAGAACTAACCTGCATGTTGGGAAATATGATGTGCCTCAAAATCCTCTGAAGCAATGAACTGCTGGCCACATCTATTACAAGTAAACTTGTTGGCATCAATCTCAGCGAAGGGTAATCGAGTTCTCACAGTAACAGTTCCCAGGGGAAGTCTGCGAGGGCTGGGACTTTCTGGTGTAAGGGTACCCAGCATGGCCAAATTTGAGCCACCGTACTTGGTATGAAAATCAGCACATCTTCCATTTTTCAAGACAGGTTTTTTGCTGCGTCCCTTGCAAGTCTGTCCATATTTGAACCTTGATTTCAAAACATAACATGGAAAGTTTGAAGATTCCTTGTCAGAAGTTCTGGTTTGAGCTTGGCCTCTAGTCTTCAGGTCATGGACTTCTGATACGTCTGATTTGCTCTTAAAAACTGACTTTGAGCCTGAACAAATAAAAGGCATGATTCTGATTGTTAATCTGCCTGAGCTTAGTTTGTCAACACTCGGTATCAGGTGATCTGATATATAAAGTGATACTTTCTCCATTTGAGAAGATTTGAAGAGCGTGTGATGAAAGATACATCCCTCCAATGATCACCTTCTTTTTTCGATGTTCCTAGCAGAGTTCATGTGTTGTTGAACCAAAGCAGGAAGTATATTTCTTTACCTGAACTGGGTTCATCACAATAAATACCGAAACGTTAGAAGGTTGTCAAAATATAGCACAATCAAACTAACAAGATAGAATATATACAGTTTAATGCTTCAATCCAAAAAGTTGCACGAAACAATGTTAAATTCAAACCTGAGACAAAAATGTCAGGGGGGATGCAAAATCCCAACCTGAAAAATATCAACTCCGGATCTCTGAGATAAATATTCACCAATTAGTCACAAAAATGAAACATTATAACAGCAAAGTATGCGAGTGGCAGTACTAAAGAACATTGAGAAGGATAAAAAAATTGATAATTTTCCATACTGGATCGACGATGCGTGAATTGAATGCAGAATACTAGGATACGATTCTACTCTAACATGAAAGACCAGAATATTCATGCCCCAATAAAATCATACATGAATGCGCCACAGAGGCAGTTAATCACACAAACTATATACGTTGATCTCTAATATTAATATATAACAAAACTTGCTGCTTTTGCAATAATTCTGTAATTATGTCAATGAATAATGCTAACCTTTTGTAACTATTCAAAGCGTAAAATGCTGGAATCATGTAACCTAAGCAATTCCTTCTGCCTTTAAATGAGTAGGGTTCACAAAACAAATACTTACTTCCTGGGATAGTTTTGAGAGTGGAATATGAAAAACAAGAAAAAGTAACAAACTAAAAGGACCATATAAAATGATCCACGAATAGCAAGCCTTCCAGGGAAAAGGTGAGCGCTGAGCGGTGAAAATAAAGTACAAAATTCATTAGTAAAGAAAATGTAGAGTGCCAAGAGTACATTACTGTCCGAGCAGCCTGCATGGAATTTGGAAATGATGCTGCGACTACAAGATTTCTGACCTCTAGACATCAAAAAGACAACTTGGGAAGAAATCTATATATGAGAACTCACCCTAAAATTACCCACCCTTACCTAATGTGAAGAAGCCCTGAGAGCATCTAGAGCCAGCTGCCCCTGCTCGTGCACCAACTCAACACGCCTCAGTTTAAGCTTTGACTCATTTCTTAACAAGTTATCCCACTGCTTAACCATCTCAACTCTCTTAGTTTTTCCAATCAATCTCAACCCTCTCGTGACAACCTCTTCAATAAACCCGCAGCCAGAAACCATTTCGCTCCTCAGCATTTCAACCAATTGTAACAAAGAAGCATCATCTGATTCAGCATCATCCATCTCAGAATTATGTACCTCTTCCTTCTCGACCTTAACAATTTTCTCCTTCTTAACCCTTTTCCGCTGCCCATTGGACTTGCTGGCCACAGCACTACCTCCATAACTCACACCCCAAATTTTCTTAGACAACTCATACATCTTCTGCTCCTGCGGCATCAGCTCTTCGCCATTCTTAACCTTCTCAACATTCTTCTTATACTTCTTCTTCAAGTTCCTAGCTTTTGTCATCAATTGTGACTTACTGAACTCCCCATTCAACTCATTCTTCACATACTCATAAAGAACATTCCTATCAGCCATGAAATCCTTCCCATGCTTAGCAAAAAAATCAGCCAGACCTTTCATAAGCTCCAACTCATTTTCCAAACCGAAAACCCTCTGCCCTTGCTTCTTTGAATCAGCAGCACTCTTCTTGTCTTCACTCTCAATCAACTCAGATTCACTCTTCTTCCGCTTCTTCCCATCCACCACTACCGTCTTCTCTTCCACCTCCCTCTTCACAACAGGCGTGACAGGAATCGCTAGTGGCGTCGCGGTAGCCGACTTCAAGATCTCTTTCTTCACCTTCACGACGCCCACAGGCTTATACGTTATCGGGTTCATCGGACTATCATCGGTATCGTCAGACTCGGACGACTCATTTTCCACAAAAGGTTTGCGATGAATAACACGTTTCTGAACAGTCGAATGAGAAGCCACAACCGGTATTTCAGTAGCTTCTATCACAGCCTCCTCCTCCGACTCTTCTTCCTCGACCTCCTCCTCTTCCTCCGCTTCTTCACCAAGTACCTCTTCTTCTTCCACCTCATCATCGGAAGCTACCTCCTCGTCCTCGGAAGATGAAACCGACGGCGGATCCTCGAGCGGCGTCGGACGCTTCGGAGCCATCGTAAAATCTCAACAGTCGGATTTCAAAAACAACGAGAACGTATCGTCTATCGAGAAAAATGCAGAATGTGAAGAAGCTCGAGGAGGAAGCTTGGAGCCATTCAGGTATTTATATACAGGGTTTTCCCTTATTGGGCCGGATTCATATCGTCCACGGCCCAATAAGCCCAACCAAAAACATCGCAGCACAACATAACGGCTCAAAATAAGGCCCAATTTAGAGGCGCTTTTTGGCCATTGCATCATCAGCTGGAACTTGCAGAGTCAGAACAAGTTTTGTCAAGCATGGAGCATGAGGCGCAAGCGAAGAGCAGAGTGGTGAGGATCGATTCGGTGGAATCGTGGTCTCTGTTTCAAGCTCAGGCGATTAGCCAAGCTTCTCCGGTGAGATTTTCTTTACCTGTTGATGTGTAAAATGTGGATCTTTATGTGGAAATGTGGTTGTTTTGTGCGTAGTTGGAGTTGAGTTGAAGTTAGGTTTTACTGCGGTAGAAATCGGAGTTGATTTTGATTTGTTGAATGGTATATTGGAATTGTTTAGGTTCTTGTGCACTTTACGGCTTCGTGGTGCATGCCGTCGGTGGCGATGAATCCATTTGTTGCAGAGCTTGCTGCTGCGTATCCTGATGTGCTGTTTCTGGTAGTTGATGTTGATGAAGTTAAGGTGAGCTTAATTTTAATTTTTAATCTTAATACTACATTGATTTCTTGGTGTTTTGAATTGATTTTTTTAGGTACTTTTGCTAGTTGTTTCGTTAATTTAAAATATATCAGAGAGTGTTATTGGATAGTTTTCTGGTGTTTATATTTGCTAGTTTAGATAAAGATTAAAATGGAGATGGTGTGGATGAAGATGGAAAGGTCTTGCTGTCATTCTTGGCTTTGTTTTATTATGGATGAGGATGAAACCTGGACTTGTAGCCTGTAGGGTATGAAGAGTACGATGGAATTCAGACATTCTTATCAACATTGTTTGTTCCATAGCTGTCCGTGTCTGTGTTCATGCGCGGCAAGAATCTGAATGTACTGCTGATGTTAATTTGATTGATCTTTTTTGACGTAGCTTTAGATGGATTGGTGGTCCATATCTGATATGGCTACTAATGGATAGAACGTGTGATAAGCTGTCGTACTGAGACCAAGTTCTGCTTTCAAACCATATCCTTATGATATCGGTAACTAATTCGCTAACAGCTGATATTGATCTTTATGTGAGTTATTACATTTAGTGCCAGCTGGTATCTCAGCCTGTCCATTGAATTAGGATAGTATACTTTAGTTGGTTATGCAGTTCTTATCCGCACATTTTGAGCTGCGGCAACTTGCTGCTCAATTAGTCCTGCGCCATGCAAGTTCATGCATAAGAGTTATTGACTATTTATTTTGTCAATAACCTTTAAGCTGGGGTGGCAAGGCCCAAAAATAGTTTGATTCAGACAAGCCAACCTTTGTTGAGGTGTAAAATAATTAATGTTCACTTCCTTGTCAGCTTATATCAGAATTGAAGTCCATCATAGATGTTAAACTGTTACATTAGTATACTGCAAGAATAACCTCAAATCCCTTTAACTCGCATGGTTTCGGATGATTAGCTTTTTGTTTCCTTATTTCAGGAAGTAGCAACTAAACTCGAGATAAAAGCCATGCCCACTTTTCTTCTCATGAAGGATGGAGTTGTGGTTGACAAACTTGTGGGTGCTAATCCAGATGTGATAGGGAAACGTCTGGAAGGCTTTGTCCAAACCTTCAGTGCCTACATTGCTTAGCCACCGTTCCATGCCGCCCCCTTGATTTCCTGCGCTTAAGATATCATCTCCCACTCAGCCGTTGAAGATCAGTTGTAATATAAATCCCAGTATGTCTTGTTCTTTATATTCTCCATGAGTGTGCTCTCCTTAGGATTTCCTTCTATCTTTTCAATACAATAATGTTTGTTTTTTTCTTAATGTGAGAAATTATAATGTCATCTTGAGGACGTCACGTAACTGGGCCTCATTTGTTATGTCATTAGACTATGTACAATGGGTAAAAAGATTCAACACCCTAATTTATCACTTTTAACACGCCACGTCATCTTCTCTATCTTCCACCTAATCATTCAACACACATTCAACTTATACCCTCTACAATGAGCTTGTTTAATAAAATTCAACACCCTATCCCATAACTTTTATTTATCTTCTTTTATTTTCTTCATAATTTAATATTTGTAATTACAATTCAATAAATTTATCATTTTGCATTCAAAAAAAATTAATAGTAAAATAAATTATATATATTATTTTTTTAATATTTTTATTTTTCATCAATTTTAAATTTTATATCATTGCATCTTGCAAGAAATAAAGACGAGAAATATAGATAATTGTTGATTGTTGATTTTGAAACTGATAATTGTGGAGATTTGGGTAGACAAAGGAATTATTGTGCTAAAAAGAAGGGTTTAAAATGGAGAAGAAAGAGGTTTTTTTTTCGGTGTCCAAATCAAATGAAGCGAGTATGTATTTATAGAGCATAAAAAAATATGAATTTTGGTATAAAAAATAAAATCTAAAAAAATCAGTGGACCAATAAACAAGACGTATATTGGTATGTCACACAAGGTCCCCACCACATCTTCATTCAACATGTTTAATTAATTCAACACCGAATAATCCAAATCATATTCAACACCATATTCAACTACCTCATTAAACCTATTCAACTACTTAATCCCATATTCAACTACCCCATTATAAATAATTTCAATTTAATACCAAATAATTCTCATATTCAACACCCTATTCAACTACCTCATTAAACTTATTCAACTGTTTAATACCTAATTCAACATCCCCATTGTACATAGTCTTAGGTCATCTCCAACGCAAAGCCCAACCCAAAGCACACAACGGTCGGCCCACCAGGCCCATATTCCCTCAACAGTTAAAGCTCTTCTCACTCTCTGGCTGCTGCAATCATCAGCAATACAACCCGATTTTCCCGGTAAAATCTCTCTCTCTATCTCACATAATCAATAACAAATCCTAAGTGGGTTTTTGACTATGGGTTGATCGATGACTTGGGTCTGCCGGAGGCTGACGTGGCTTCACTGGACCGTGGGTTCAACTTTCAAGTGGTCTAGTTCGGCTCATGGATTTGGTTCTCCTGCTCACCTCAGGTGACTCCCAAAGTTTCATTCTTTAACTAAAATAACCAAGCTTAGTCGTCATATGTGAGTTAACTGAATTTGTAGTATTTATTGAAAGTTGTAAAAATGTGGTTGTTTATGTTTGATTGCTGGATTCAAGTTTGAGGAGGCAGAAGTGTGGGTTCATATGAATTTTCTTAGGTAGATTGGATGGATGCTTAATGCAGAAGTTGTGTTTACTGGTCATTGGCTCAGAAATAGCAAGAAATTTAGCGTATAGTGGATATTGGGTAGTTGAGGAAGACACACATTTTTTTTTCAAGTCTTTTTATGCTTGAGGCACTGATAGGTAGACAATGGTGGAGTAGAGCTTGGTCGCTTTGTCCATGGTATTGCTGAGTAGAGCTAGAGTAGAACTATTTCTTTCGTTACACAACACGAAAATATCATCAACAAGTAAGATGCAAGTCAACTTATGCCGATGCTTGTTTCTCACCATACACACTCACACATGAGATTTCTCAAACCTCTGGACCACACAAAATTATGGCGATGCTTGTTTCTCAGCAAGGTAGATTGAACCCCATTGGGTTGCCAGAAATGTAATCTCTAAACACATCAAGTGCCCCAAAGCTAGTTATCAAGACTGTGCTCAAGGCCATGACAGTGCTGACAGAGAACACGATGAGGGATGCCCGTCCATATTGTTGGATTGCTTGCTGTACAACCACCAGCCCCAGAACTGAGGCCACCAAGCAAACTGCAGCAAGGATCACAACCACGCTCACATTGTCCATGCCCAGGAATAGGTACTGAAATGCTGACATGGATGATGAGAAGAACACCATGAATGAACAGGTTGCTGCTGTAACCTGCAGGTGGAAGAAAAAGTTATGGTGGAGATGGTTCGTATGACAGTCAGTGTGAAAACTGAAAAGCTTGATTGCTTACCTCTGGTGCCATTCCTGTCTGGAGCAGAAGTGGGCTGATGAGCATTCCACCACCAATGCCGAAAACCCCTCCTAGATATCCTGCTGAAAATGCCAACATTGGGAATAGGATCATGCTTGAAGCATCTTCCGCTATTGCTGCACCTGCATCCTGCTTCATCAGTTCATAAATAAGGCTCAGCTATAGCCAGGTTCAGAAAAATGCTAGAGTGAAGAAGCTACATCCATGGCGTACCTCCAAATTTGGATTCTGGTTTCGCCTTCTTAGAAGAATCCAAGCTGTGAAAACGAAGGCCAGAGGGATCTGAAGTGAGGTCAGAACCCAGTAGCCCAGTCCACAGGGCTTGAGGTGAGTAATGCTCTGCACAGAAACAAACCGACAAAGATGAAAATCCTAGGAGGATGAGGATGAGGATGAGGACCACAAAGATGTGATTTTACGAGCCAAACCTGTCCAGACTTGTTTCCACGGAGCAGATACAGAATAGAGAATGAGCACCAGATCATGGACAGGACACCAAGTTTCCGCCATGGAATTCCTAGACTGCACTTATTCTGGTTTTCAACAGCCAAGATAGGCTCTTTCAAGCTCTTCACCTCATCCATCCCCAACCCAGTTTCAAGCTTCACCACCCCTTTTCTCCTGGCCTGATCACTCTCCGCCTTCCAGTAAAACACGCCCCGCCGGCACGTCTTGGTGGTCGTCCAAGCCAGAAAAACAGCGAACAGAACAGTGATCAGCCACTCAGGGAACACAACATTGCAGATGACACCAATACTCACTCCAAGCAGCATGCAGGGCTGGGACAGAATAGCGACATCATAGTCAATCAACGCCTTGCTGCCATCCTTGGAGCCGCTGCTAATGTACAGGTAGTAAACAACGTTGGCAATCGAGCCTCCGGTGACCATGAAAGCTGAAAAGCTCGAAGCCGTCTTCAAGCTTAAACCAGCCACTATGGTCAGAATCGGCAAGTACAACCCACCACCACCAATCCCACCTGCACTGGAAATCGAGGCTGCTACGAAGCAGAAGACGCCTGATAACACAAGCCCAACTGACCACTTCATGCTGCTGTCTTGGGTTTGTGCCATGTAGTCTCTCCATTGTTGCACCGAGTTAAGTAACTGGTTGGAGTAGATCTGGTCCGCCGCGGGCCATGTTTCCTTCGCCTGTGATTGACTGAAGAAAATGATGAAGAAGGAGAAGAGAGCAAACCAGGACATGGAAGTCCAACTCTTCAAATTCTTGAGAGACAACATAGTATGTCTTGGAAATCCCCAGGCTCAGATCCTGGCCACATTAATTATATATATACACCCATATGTAACTGAACCCAATCCTGGCCAGATTCATAGCCAAAGACCTACTCAACACATATCTACAACATTATCGGTAAATACTTGGTTACAGTTATTGAGAGTCGCTCACTGTTGTAATTTTTTAGAGCATTCCAACCCTCAAAACTCAGTTCGGGACACCATGCTACGGGCCAGCTTCTGGTAAAATTGGGTTCACCCATTTGAGTAGCTGGAGAGATGTCCAAATAGTGGCCTGGCCACATCAAGTTGTTTATTTAAAAACCCCAGTTGGGAAGGTCAAGGGCTAATCAATCGATGATGTTAAATTAATTAGATTATCGCTTTCCTGTCACCAATCTGTCATACAACCTTACCTTCCTACTTGTAGGTCACGACTTTTTAAAGGACAGTTGGGTATCTTTCAAGCTCAGGTGCAGTGCTACTTAAAACTGCCAGGAAGCCAGCAGGGTTCAGGAAGCTTCCATCTTCAAACTTAGTAACTTGCATCTGAAGACTGTATGTTCGTAAATTTCCATTCTTCCGTACTTTTTTTCTGACCTGGCAGGCTGTGAAGGGTACTCCAACTGAGTAGTGCCTAACCCTAAATTTGATCTAAAAGCGGCCTTTGAGGTATGAGCGACTCTTGGAAAACACAACATGCTGACGCTAAATGACAATCGTGCTAGTGGTGTAGGGAATCAAATACGTCATACCCAGTTGGGTTCTGACGTCGGATCATCGGTCCCTCCCGGTAAAATTATTGATGCTTGACAAGGACCTAGAAATCCAAAGATCCTTCTGCTGAAATCTGCAGAAAGGAAAAATTCATCAGTGAAATTCTTCTTGTTGAAATATCCTCGGCCAACCCCGAAACTGACTTGGCCTCATGACGCGCACGCGAGCCATTTGCTGATCGACACATCGCACCCGTGACTCTTCAACTGCTTCGTGCTTGCTGACGAATAAGCACGAAATTATACAGTTGGCCAAATCTAACTCTAGGCTTTGATAAAGCTCCATAAGTATATACATGCTCGTAAATGGTAAGAGCTCGACTAGTTTGTTTTTTTGAGCCCTATACTCATTCTATGTTCATATTGCATTTTTTAAAATATTTAAATTTGAAATAAATCTTTCATTTTCGTAATTTTTAAAAAAAAAGACATCACGTACTTTTGAATTTTGTGTAAATATACATTGATATTGACTGTAACTTCTTGCTCACTATGTTTATAACAAACAAAATCAAGTCAAATAATAATACCAAGTAAAAACTCAAGACTTTCAAGTGCATTAACTAAACTTTCTGCTGTCCACTTCACTCTTCGACTTGACATCATTATAAATATTGTCTAATTCTAACAAAGAAAATTAATTGAGGAGCTTAAAATATAATTGCTTTAACACTTTTGAGGCGAATCTCTCATCGAGATAAAGATTACACACATTTAATATATGCGGGTTTTGATCTTTCACGTCAGTTGTATCGATCTGGTAGATATGGGAAATAAGGGTTGCGGGTCACTCTACATAATATCTGACTTTGGTCGCTTTTTGGACATTTAAACTTCGAATATTGTGTTGGTGTGAACTAAGAAGTTGTAGCTTTTGAATTAACTTTATACCAAGCTGTAGCACGCTCATCAGACAATGATCATGCTCTCAACAAATCTTTCAATCTTTCCAAATTTAATCTGTATTCGTTTCAATCTTTATATTTTAACATAATTTGCTCCAAAAGTCAACATAACTTCAACTTAAGCCATCAATGATGACAATAAAAGTAACGTGGTAAAATTAAACGAACAAACTTATATTGAAACCCTTCTGGAAGACTCAAATCAGCCATCAACAATGGCGTCCTTTTCAAACGCAGCCCTAACCCTAACCTTTTTCCGGGTATCTTCTTGGCCACTCCCGTCTCAGTCTTCACGATTTTATAATCATTATTGTCAAGTGCTGGTTGTGTTTTTCTGCATATTTTATGTTAACTTGGAAAGATGGTGGTGGAGTCACTGCTCGTGCCAGTGGCTGCTGGTCGTTTTTATGTTGGAAATTGGGAGTTTTTGCAAGTTGAAGCCTATTGATGTTTGAATATCCTGAGAGTGAGACTGGACATGACTTTGACTTGAGTTGACTTTTAAGGTTCTTAAGGAGGAATGTAAGATGTGAAGAGCTTTCAGTTGAGCTTATTGTCCTTCTTGCCACATCGGTTTTTCTGCTTGCTTTTCGTGCTCTGATGGGGTTTTTGAAGTTGTTGATTCTAGTTTCTTGTCTTGTCTTGGTTAGGGGTCAGTCTGAAATCAGGCTGTACCGGAGATGTGGAAGCAATGGGAACTACACCAGTAATAGCACTTATGTAGCTAATTTGAAGACAGTCTTCTCCTCCATTAGATCCAATGATGCCATTGATTATGGTTTTTACAATGTTTCGGTAGGAGTGGATCCTGATAGAGCATACGCCATTGCCCTTTGTAGAGGAGATGTTACTCTGACAAGGTGTCGTAGTTGCCTGAATTTCTCCATGGTTGATTTGCCCGAGCTGTGTCCGGTAGAAAAGGAGGCTATTGTGTGGTATGATAATTGCATGCTGAGATATTCCAACTCTGATATTTTTCGCCTGGAGGATGGACCTATCTACTATAAGTGGAACAACAGAAACGTTACTGATGTCACCGGGCTAAATCAGGCATTGGAAAGTCTGTTAACAGGTCTGAGGAACAAAGCCTCTTCGGGGAATTATCTTAGGAAGTATGCTTTTGGAGATGCAAATTACACGCTGTTTGGCCGCATTTATGCACTTGTGCAGTGTACACCTGATTTAACTCAGAGGGCGTGCGGCAACTGCCTAGACGGGGCTTTAAAAGAGATTTCAAACTATTTTCCCGGGAAGGAGGGAGGACGAGTGTATCGTCCTACCTGCAATTTCAGATATGAGATCTATCAGTTTTATGAAAACACATCAACTGCGCCGCTGCCTTCATCACCACCACCACCTCCGGTATCAGCAACATCTCCCATCAGTGACGTTCCTCTCGAAGGTATGCTACTTAATATAAACAGATCCCTGAAATTCTAAGAGATAATACTGAGATTGAATGCGTCCTGGATGTCGATTTCTTGAAGGTTTTTTTTTTTTAGTTTCAGACATGGCCTTTATAACCCTGACAATGGCTACATTTATGATTTACAGGAGCAAGGAACTACACTGTTCGAAATATTATCATCGTCGTTGTCTCAGCAATCAGCTTTGTGGCGTTGGTTATATGCATTTATGCGGTTTTAAGGTGTAAGAGGTTAAGAAAGAAACGTGAAGGTAAGTGAACATGGTTCCATTTTATTTGGCGTGTCCTTATCTACTTAAGAAAAACGAAAGTCAGAGTGATGTATTTTACCTGACAAAAGTTGTCCGCCAACGTGCTATTCATTTACAGGTGGGGATGATATGAACAGTGTGGAATCCTTGCAATTTGAATTGCATACCATTAGAGTTGCTACTAATAATTTCTCAAATGATAGTATGTTGGGACGTGGTGGATTTGGAGCTGTATACAAGGTAATAATAGTTTGATAAAGGGCTTGTTCTTGCCCTTGTACATGGCTCCTTAGGTCATCATCCGTTGGACTATTTAATTTCAGGGAAAACTTGCTGACGGGCAGGAGATAGCTGTGAAGAGATTAGCTGAAAACTCAGGACAGGGAGATCTTGAATTCAAGAATGAAGTTCAGTTGCTGGCTAAACTTCAGCACAGGAATTTGGTAAGACTCCTAGGTTTTTGCTTGCAAGGTCAAGAAAGGCTTCTCATCTACGAGTTCGTGCCCAATGCAAGCCTTGATCAGTTCCTGTTCGGTATAACTTTTAACCATGTGTGATACATATAGTAGAAGCTGTGCTACTAAGGTTCCATGCTAACTTTGATGTTATATGCAGATCCCTCTAAGCGCGCAAGTTTGGACTGGCACATGCGATACAGGATCATTGGAGGCATTGTCCGGGGGCTTCTTTATCTCCATGAAGATTCTAGGCTCAGAATTATACACCGGGATCTAAAAGCTAGCAATGTTTTATTAGATGGAGAGATGAATCCGAAGATAGCTGACTTTGGCATGGCTAAGTTGTTTGTGGTGGATCAAACTAGGGGCGAAACAAGTAGAGTTGTGGGAACATAGTAAGTATTATATCCTTGTTACTTGATTTCAAAGAGAGAAAAACCATCAAACACGTAATGGATTTTCCTTCGTTGCAGTGGATATATGGCACCTGAATATGCAATCTATGGTCATTTCTCGGTGAAGACAGATATATACAGCTTTGGTGTGTTAGTGCTGGAATTAGTGAGTGGTCAGAAGAACAGTTGTTTTCGTGTCGGAGAAACTATGGAGGATCTTATTAGCTTTGTAAGTTTCTAAGTCTCTTCATCTAACAAGGATAGCAACTGCTGATGGGGTGCATTACCTTGTATTGATTTTGCATTTTGTTGCAGGCATGGGAAAGCTGGAAGGCAGGGAAAGCTACAGAGATCATGGATCCGGGTATCATGGCTGGCTCCAAAGATGAAATAATGAGATGCATTCATATCGGGCTACTTTGTGTTCAAGAAAGTGTAGCTGCCAGACCCACTATGAGTTCCGTCCTTTTTATGCTCAGTAGCTACTCGCTCTCCCTCCCCGTTCCCTCAAAACCAGCCTTTTTGATGCACAGCATTGCGGAGCCAGAACTGTCCAATTCAAGGACAACTTCGTCAAATCGATCTACTAGGAGAGTTGAGAACTTCTCAAAAAATGAGGTCTCAATTACTGAACTGTCACCCAGATAAAGTTCCTGTAAGTTTCATTCGTTTGAACATTATACATTACTAGGAGCACCTACATTTACCATTCACGCCATGGAAAATCTAAAAGCTCTTTACATTTAGTCTCTATTTGTACTGTTTAGCTTCTTTGACCTGAAAAATATGCTAGGCTGATCCGTATTGCCTGAAACTCTGTGAGCACAGCCTTTAGACCATGTATAACAATTGTACAGAGCTTTACGATTTTTGGATTGCTGGTTTGAGAGTTATTATTTAACCAATCTCGCAGGAATTTACGCATGGACTGGATATTGATAAGCTTTCACTGGCTCAGAGCTGCTGGTCTTAGACTGTGGAACTGAAATCTGCACTACATTGTGGGTAAGTTCAGAACAGATAAAGGAACAGCAATGATGTCGTTGCCGCCACGATGAAGCTTGTTATTCCTATCAGGACAGTTGAGGTCAGTGCAGCAGCACCTGTATCTGGAATGTCCGAATACCCATCAGTGGCCGTGGAATAGTTGAAATAGAACTGGTAGTCATCGTACCAGAAACTGCAACTGTGGCTAGCAACCACCAGCGAGCTTTGGTTCCCTATGTTATCATAAAAAATTTTTACTTCGGCTGACAGACACTTTCTGCACTCGTCCTTACTCAAGTCGCCAATGCACTGAGCTAGGCCATACCGCACCCCTTGTCTCCCAACATCCACAGTGTCCGTCTTAAACAATCTAGGCTGGTTCGGAGCATCGAGTGCTAGTTTATGGATCAGGCTCATTCCTGCTGAAACAACACTGGGTTTATCAGTGCCATTACCATGACTGGTGGACAGTGTCATTCCATCCCAGCCCTCATAGGCTTTCCTATCTGAGTAGCGGACATAGCACCATCTGTACCATATGGCGAAATACTTGGTATATTTGCAGTCAGTTAAGGCCACATGAGCCGCATCTTTGATGCACTGACTGCATTTTTGAGCTGAGACATCACCTGCGCACTGAACCAGACCATAGACTTTCTCAGGTTCTATTCCCACCGTGGTCTTGTAAAACCCGTGCCGTGGTGGGCCCTTTTCCTCCAGGATGCTCAGAGTATTGTTGACATTGGTTTTGTAAACATCAGAAATTGAATTGCTTGGCCTTGGGTCGCATGAATAAAAGCCGTACCAGTTGGTGTCTGCATTGCAAGGGCTGATACACAGGACTGAAAGGGATAGAATCAGCCACTTCACGAAGAAAAAGCGAAGCATTCTGGCCATTTGAGATCTGATCTTTTCTGGGTATTCAGTGCTTTTTATAGACTCAGCTTGGTGCTCAATCAAGCAATTGGGTTTTAATAATTAGACTGTAACAAGTCGTTGCTTTCTCATAGGTTTCAATGTCAACTCTTTTGCTTCAGCTGATACGCAGGATGTTAGAATGGAGGACTTTCCTATGCACGTTCTGTCTCTGCAGCCTGGACAAGCAACAGGCGTCGTAGAATAATGGATGTTGGGTTTTTGTTGGATTTTTTTGACAGATGAGGAGATCCCAACAATTTTAGGCGTATGGTTCTTCTAAAAAACTTAGTTTATTGGGTAGTTCTTTTTTGGCCTGGTGTGTGAAAAAGAAAAAGGAAAAGAGAGGTGCAGTTTTTCGGATTTGCAGACCCAGTTCTAAAAATTAGTCGTTTTGTAGAAATTATATCGTCGGATTGTCTTGAAATTTTGGGCTTCATAGGTGGCCAACGTTTTCAACGGTGGAGATCGGATTTGGAAGTCTGGAAGTTGGGATTTCGGATTCGAACAGTAACAGAATTTTGGATAACTTATTATTCTCTTTTGCGAGATTGATCCATATAGCTTGATATAATTGGCAAGTATATGATGATTACTGTATGCTTCTAGAGAAGAGTTTGTAGTGACATCTCACATGGGTGATAGTGATTTTAAACCATCTAAAGTTCCCGTGATTGTTACTCTCGATTTAGATTTTAGAGAGGTTTTTCATGCTAAATTTTGGTGTTTTACTTAGTGCCTATTGTTGCTGATTTTATTTACCACTAAAGTGCTTTATTTGTTTGCATCCTGAAAGGTTCATTTGGGATTTCTTGACTTGGAAGACCAAGAGGATTCTGTATGGTTATTGCTGAGGACTTTTTGACAAGGATCATCTCAAGTCTTGCCTGGTCTGTGTCGAATTCAAGACTTTATCAACCAGTGCTTCAATGCTTTGAATCAGTCTTCAAGCCCAGGACAGACTAGAAATGAAATGACCAGTGGATTCAAATTACCTGGTTATCATCTCAACTCAGAGATGGGTCAGTGAATTCTAGCCGAAAACTCATATTTATAACCTGAACATGAAACCCAGAACTCAGAAGCTCCGTAGCACAAGTTTTTACAGAAACCGGCCTAGGTACAATTTTACCATGAGGGTTTTCAGGCCAGCAAAAGTCATCTTGGGTAAAGATCAGTAACAGATAAGTGGTTCTCTGAAAGTTTACCAGAATCTATCTTCTGATACATTCGAACAGGCCGTGGGAAGTCAGCTTCTGATTTCGCACTATTGTGGTTGAAATAAGCTGGTTCAGAAGGAAGTGGGAGGGAGTGTGAGATGGATGTGAGCATCTGGACAACTGCACTCATTGTTGGTCTCTTTGTTTCATCATCCTGAACACATAATAATCCGATGTGGATGCATCTTGCAATTTCATCTTTAGGACCGGCACTCAGAGCTGAGTCCACTATATCTGTATCTGCTCCGGCCTTCCAGCTTTTCCACGCCTGAGACACAAAACCATGTAATCTCCTCTCAGAAGTTGTTACATGTGATGAGGAAAAAGAGACAAAAAACTTACTACTCCGACAAGGTCTTCCAGCACCCCTCCAAGGCAGAAGTTACTGTTCTTTTGACCTGAGATAAGTTCCAGCATTAGTACTCCGAAGCTGTACACGTCTGACTTCACCGAGAACTGTCCGTGCAGCGCGTACTCTGGAGCCATATATCCACTGCAAATTACAGAGAACCGTTTGAAGCTCAATACTGAATTGTGGTATGAAAAAAATGTTCCTTGATGATCAAGAAATGGAAATGGTACTTACTAAGTTCCCATTATCAGACTGGTTTTTCCCCGGGTTTGATTCACTAGAAACAGCCTGGCCATGCCAAAATCGGCTATCTTGGGGTTCATCTCCTCGTCCAGTAAAATGTTGCTAGCTTTAAGGTCCCGATGAATAACGCTGAGTCTGGAGTCCTCGTGGAGGTACAGAAGGCCTTTGGCCACTCCTGCAATAATCTTGTGCCGCTTTTCCCAGTCCAAAAATCTGCTCTTCTCCGGATCTGCCAGCAAAAATGTTACAGTTACATGGGAGTTCTCTACCTGCAAATGGGTGCTTCAAAAATTTCCTTTTTACCGAAAATGAACTGGTCAAGGCTCGCATTGAGCAACTCATAGACAAGAAGCCTCTCAGGACCTTCCACGCAGAATCCAAGGAGTTTAGCCAAGTTTCTGTGCTGAAGTTCTGCAGCTAGCATCACTTCATTCTTGAACTCAAGGTCCCCCTGCCCTGAACTAGCCTCCAATCTTTTCACCGCAACTTCTTGCCCATCTGCAACTCTTCCCTGAACAAGTTTATACATCACCGGATTATTTATCTTTCTCTAAAAATGAGTCTTGAGGAGGATGTTTACCTTGTACACCGCGCCAAATCCACCTTCCCCAAGTTTATTATCATCGGAGAAGTTATCCGTTGCAACTCGGAGAGTCACAAAATCAAACTCGGAGCACTCCACATTTTCAATATCCTCCGCTGACAAAAAAAGTTCAGATTCATATCAGGCGATGCAAAGCTCAAATCCTCTGGTGATTCCCTAAAATCAGCCTTGGCTTACTTCCATGTCTTGTTTTGGGGATCCTTCTCCGAAGAAAGATGTATACGCAGGCAGTGATAAGCACGAAACCAACAGTTGAGACAATGGCGATGATAAGTATCTTTGTGTTCCTGCCATTTCCTGCAAAATGGGATCCCAGGGTCAAATGCAGAAAAGCCCGACACGAGATTTTTTGTCATTATGGTACCTTTTGAGACAGGCTGCGGAGAGGAAGCTGGATTTTTATAGAACTGATAAGACTCAAACCGCAGCTGACAACTGGGGCAGACTATTGTGGCTCCATAAGATGAAATGTACGCATCTGTGAAAAACTTCACCAAACTATCCAGACAGGTTCCACAGGCTGAACTATTCAGGTCAGGCGTGCACTGCAGATACGCGAAGATGTTGAGCATAAAGCTCGAAGAAGTGAAGTTCCCAAAAGCAAGATTGTGGTTAGAATCACCAGAAACAGCTTGGTCTCTGAGCTTGTACAGATAAGGAAACAGGAAGTCATTCAAGCCCGAAATGTTCTGCCAGTTCATGTTATGTTCTCTAGGCTCAGTTTCCAGTTGGGCGAATATGGACCGATCGGAGTATCTCAGCATGCAATCTGGGGACCAAACTATGCCCTCCTTTCGGGCTGGACACATCTGAAAGAGATAAGAGACTGAGAGGTTGAGACAAGCTTGGCATTCGCTCAGTTGAAGATCTCGTCTGCAGAGTCCGATTGAATAAACTTTGTCAGCTCCTTCGCCTTGGGAGAAATTGTAGAAGCCGTTTTCTATGTCATTTTTGGATGGCAAGGAGTTGAGAAGGGTCTGTAGATTTGCCTCGTACGGGCTGCTGGGTGTATAGTTGCCGCCGGAGCAGTTTCTCTCGATCTGGTCCCGGTCATCTTGAGCCAGACATGCATGGACATGGATGAGAAGAATCAGAGAAAGGAAGAAGAAAGGGTCTGAACTTCTCATAACTGGAGAACTGCTTCAAGCTTCAAGTATGGTACCAGTTTTGCCCGACTGGGATTGTTTCAGAAACCTGAAATGGCCATGCCTGAACCTGTAACCGGCGTTTAATCGACGGTTTAGTGGACTGAGTCAATCTGAGGAGCAACTGAGATTGGTCCAGCTTTCAAATACCCAGCTGCTAGAAAGGAACCCAGATGGGTCCGGACTGAAGAAAAATCTGGGAGTAAACTTCTCAGAAGATTGTAATACTTGAGCAGATTCATCATCACATTGCTTCAGCTGTGAAAAGTCGTTAAGTCAAAGTCAACATTACGCAATAAGTCATTTCAAATTTACAGGTGAAATATGTACTGTCCACTGACCTGTGATTTCTTGTTTTTGGGAGTAAATTGCACGAAATGATTTTCCAATCTGTCAATAAGAAAAACAAGAGGGGTCAATACTGAAATATCAAAAATTAAAAAGATATGTACATAGTTTGAAAATCTGGTAAAGCAGTTGAGATCCGTTGGATAGTAGTTTAATATAGTACGTATAGACCCAACTAATTACATATAACACCCTTTTTTTCTTACAAAGTTTCAATTCAGTCCCTGTTGCCAGAAGAGTATGAATACATCTGATTCCTGGAAGTTACACTCCATGGTGCTAAACTGTTAACGCCAGAAGAACATACAATTATAGAGAATGACGGATACGGAGGGACATCATTTATCGAGTAGTTACTGGACTGGTTTTGAGTTTCTTGAAAAGCTTGTCCCAGAGCTGAATTCTGCCAGCATGGGCTGTTCAGCCTCGACGCGGCTGTGCAGGAAAAAAGCAGGTTCTGCAGGAAGTGGGAGAGAATGCAAGATACTGTTGAGCTTGTTATCACCTGAGAAGTTACTAGTTGCGGATCTAATAGTTCCAAAATCCAACTGCAAATTTAGTGTCATTGTTGGAGGACAATGTCATCTTGGCTCCACGGGCAAAATGAAACAAGACAGTATGAATTTGCAGATATGTAGTAGCTAAGAATTATAAAGAAGTAAACTCTTCTTGACTTCCAATCTCAAAAATGAAATGTCAAATCCTCCATAGACTCATACTGGAAAATGCACAGCCTCTAGTTTTAGATTGATTGGTGCTAATCAGCTTCTACTTTTTCACCATGAAAATGACTATAAAAGCATATGATACCAGTTTGAATAAAACCACACAGTACCAGAAGAAGTAAAAAAGACATTATATATTGAAACTTTGAATCTGAGGAAATTACCTGGAACTCATGGAAAAGCTTCAGATGCAAAGACTGGTTAGAAATATATAACTGCGTCACGAAGACTGGAAAATGCCAGTTATAAGTCAACTGGGCATCAATGCGCCGTGGCAAAAGGTTTGAGTCTTTTTTTTTTCTGAATGATCACGAGCTTCACATACATTTGATGATGAACAGGATGATAAAAATCATCCCTTTCTTGCCTTACAAAATGGGCAGAAGCAAATTATAATGTCTGCTGCCAGGAAGATAAGAGCATATCATCGAGGCTCCATATCAGTCATGGAAACTTCATTTATTGAGAACTTGCCGAATATGCCTTTGGGGTTGCTTGAATTGCTCGTCCCGGAGCTGTATTCTGCAAGCATGGGTCGTTCATCTTCTACACTGCTGTGCAAGAAAAATGCAGGTTTGGATGGGAGTGGGAGAGAGAGTGAGAAGCTACTGAGCATCAGCACAACTGAAGCCATTGTTGGTCGAGCAGTGACACTCTCTTGGACGCAGAGTAACCCAATATGGATGCATCTCATAATTTCATTTCTTGGACCATTGATAATGGTTGGATCAATCATGTTTGCTGCACTTCCATCCCTCCAACTATTCCATGCCTAGAACATAGTAACAGAAAATAGCAACGCTTGTCAGAGATTTTATCGCCTTTCTACATATTTCCACACATCAAAACAATGATACTTACAAAACTTATAAGATCCTCAATGGTTTCTCCAACACGAAAACAGCTGTTTTTTTGCGCACTCACAAGTTCCAACAGTAGCACGCCAAAACTGTATACATCCGACTTCACAGAAAATTGACCATGCATAGCGTACTCAGGCGCCATATACCCACTGTTAACCAAAATGGTACAAAGATCAGTTATGAGAGATTCATCCAGACAAGTAAAGTGTCAGATTCATCTGTAGGATTTTAAGCTGACTCCTAGTTACTTTTACTTACTAGGTTCCGACGATTCTGCTGGTGTTGCCTTGTGTTTGATCCATTACGAACAACCTAGCCATTCCAAAGTCTGCTATCTTGGGGTGCATTTCTTCATCTAACAAGATATTGCTAGCCTTAAGATCCCTATGAATGATTCGAAGTCTAGAGTCTTCGTGCAGATAAAGAAGCCCTCTAGCAACACCTCCAATGATCTTGTAGCGACGTTCCCAGTCTAAGTATGAGCGCTTAGCGGGATCTGCATATGAGTAACCAAATATATTTAAATTGTAGCCCCACAGATTGCATCCAGATTTATAGCCACATAGTGTAGATATGAATGGAGATGATATACCGAATAAGAAATGATCAAGGCTTGCATTGGCCACGAACTCGTAGATGAGGAGCCTTTCTTGCCCTTCTAAACAAAATCCAAGAAGTCTAACCAAATTTCTATGCTGAAGTTTTGCCACTAATACCACCTCGTTCTTAAACTCAAGGTCTCCTTGTCCAGAACCAGTGGCCAGTCTTTTTACAGCTATTTCTTGTCCATCAGCAAGCTCGCCCTGTAACACAACCAAACAAAGATTTAGATTCACAGCCATAGCATGTAACACAATTATGTTCATCTTGTGCAAGTAGCGACCTTGTAAACAGAACCAAAGCCTCCCTGCCCAAGTTTGTTGTCAATGGAGAAGTTGTTAGTTGCAGCTTTAACTGTTCCAAATTCTAACTGCAAGGACTCCGCACCGATTTCATCCACACCTGTCAAAGAGAAATTGAAAATGCTGGATAGCAGGAACTTGTTGATAGAACAACTTCTTGAACAACCTACGCAGAATGATGAGATGACAGATAGTAATCAAATCTACACAAGAAAGATTATCCAGTTCGACTGTAAATCAGCCTACGTCTGAGGATTATCTCAAGTCCGTGGGAGCCCATTCACTATTTCAAGGTCGAGTACAAGGACATTACAGAATAGCAGACTCCCTCTCTATCCTACCTTCAATGTACTCACTCAAAGTGAATAGCACTCATGCCCCTTTTGAATGGTTTGTTACGATTTGTTATTTCTCATTATTTAGTCAACATTATCGTAGGACCATATCTGCTGATCTTGCACATATGTGTTGACAAAGTCAGATTATACTGCATTGGTCGTTTTGTACAACATCTTATACATCCGACTTGTATTGTTATGTGTAACATGCCAATATCCACAGAGACAATCGGTATCTGGCTTCAAAACGGTACAACTATGCATAAGAGAAATAGGAAGCCAAGACATCAAATGCCAAGTTATGAGTTTTTGGAACTTACTTTCGTGCTTCTCTTTTCCCTTCCTGAGTCTTAAAAAGATAAATATGCAAGCAATCAGTATCACAAAGCAAACAGCAGAGACAACAATGATAATGATGTTCCGAACTTTGTTGCTCCCTCCTCCTGCGGTACATTAAAACATAAGATCATTAGTATGTAAACCAACCATGAAATCGTGATCAGTTAAGCTGGAAAAAGCTAGCTTACATTGGATCATAGAATATGATTCACCATGTTTCAATTTGACTAGTTAAATGATTACCCAGATGAAACTGACACAACTTGCTGCCTACAAAACAAACTAAAAAGGACACTGATTACCTGTTGGTGGCGGAGGTGGCGCAATAGCTGGTGGAGGAGATGATGGAGGTGGCGGAGGTGGTGGTGGGATTTCATAAAACTGATAAATCTCAAATCTAAAGTTACAGCTGGGCCCAACAATTCTTCCTCCCTCCGTCGGAGGAAGTACACTAACAATACGTCTGAATGCTATATTGAGGCAATCACTACACTGCAGTCCAGTTAAGTCAGGTGTACACTGCACAAGCCCGTAAATGGTTGTAAAGTTAGCATAACTTGTACTTCTAATAGCAAATTTGTTACGAGAATCGCCGGACGAGGCTCGATCTCGTAGATCGATTAACAGACCATTAACAGTGTCTCTGAACCGGGTCACATCAGAGACATTGTTATTGCTCCACATATAAAAATGAGGATCTTCCCAGGTATGAAAGATGGACCGGTTTGAATATCTGAACATGCAACGATCATACCAAACAATAGCATCTATTTGGTTCGGGCACCTCAAAGGAAGATCAGTGGTAGAGAAGTTAACACATCTGCGGCAAGCAGTCAGACTAATATCTCCCCGGCACAGCGCAATGGAATTGACTCGGTCAACACCTTCACCCTCTGAGAAATTGTAAAAACCATAGTTGATATCAGTGTTGGAGGACATAGAAGAAAGCAAAGGGTTCAGGTTTTTCTGGTAAATGCTATTGCTTGTGTAATTGGCCCCTGAACACTTATGAGACAGATAAGTCTCAGCATCCTGGGCGCTTGCAGGACAAACAAGGATTGAAACAACAGAAACTACAACAAATATCATCCCAGAAAACCTCATCCTCTCTCATCAACCAGCTCAGCTATACTAGACGGCACAGAAATTGAAGATTTGCAATAGTTTAATACCACATCAAGCACTATAAGAACTGCAATTCCTAAATTTACAATCTTCAAGAAGTCAAACAACTTTTTACTTTTCCCATTTTGTCCCGCATCAGTTTGAAATGTATTTGTGATCAGTAAATTTATCAATTATCTTATCACTAATTTATTATGGTGGCCAGAGACAATTGAGACCCGGGTCCTCTGGTTTTAATAGTGCTCTGGTTTTAATAGTGCGCAACTATTCCTACCCATGAAAAGGACTTCACTAGGCGATTTTAAAGATAATTCATACACGCTAGGACGAGAATGAACCGAGAGAAACCAACGACTGTAGGAAACACATTCAAAACAATATTAAATATTGCGTAAGGACTGGGATATGAGTGATCAGGAAATTACCAGGAAATTGAGAGGTGAGCATTGAGTCTTGAGTCAACAAAGATGCCATGACCGGTAGACAAACTGCCGTAGAAAAATCTTCTTGCTTTGAATTCTGGGTAGGAGATGAGAAGATGAATTGTCCAGCATGGGACAGCATAATCGTACATATCAAGGTCGGAAAGACAGGTCTTTAGGGGAAGCAATGAGTATTTAAGCATTCAACGCTCTAAATAAAGGAAGACTGACTGGCATGAGGAGATGAAACCTCTGACTGTTGGAGAAGATCTGACCCAAGACTCCCAACAGTAAGTTTTATGTACCTGAATACCGGAAGATTCAGCTCTTGCTGGGATACTTCAGTTTCCAGTATGAATAAGCTTTCAGAATCACAAATATGTAAAGTTAACTTCACACTGTCCAGCACTGATGCAATATGGCTTATAAGTCCGTTGTACAAGTATTTCGACGTTACAACTCAGTAGTACCCTTTTCAGGTATGATAAGGAACCACACTCTGGTTCGGACTGCAGCACCATTATAAGGTACTTCTCACACTTCTGGAACCAGGTTACCAACTCCAAAAACGAAGCCTGCCATTAGGGAAAAACCATTAACAGGCGGCTTTCATTCAGTGTGCTTTCCACCGCCAAACGTGTATACGGTGCAGTGCAAATTAAGTGCAACTCTTTGTCCAAATAGATTCAACTTTATCGCAAGATATCGATGTTTATTCATCTGCATCCATATCTCTTTAACAACATTCATTTTGCTTCCACCTTAAAAAAAGTAAGCTGGTTGTTGAGGTCGTGTCATGGACACTGAGGAACTGCTCAGCATCAACATTATGGTTTGCATTGTAGGTCGGTAAGATACGTCCTCCTGAACACACAATAATGCCATATGGATGCACTTCAAGACTTCGTTTCTTGAAAATTCATCTCCTACACAAGGATCCAACAAATCCAACGGACTTCCGTTCATCCAATTTTTCCAAGCCTTCAGAATAAGAAATTTGAAATGTGAAGTATGCTCAGTATCAGTGATAAGCAGCATAATATGAAAAACAATATTTGCTGCTGGTTACAAGCAACCTCAGTCAAAAATGGTAATAATAGAGTAACCGCTTTAAGCCACAAGGCACCAATAAGATAAAGCAAGGATGGGTCGGTAAATAGCATTGCAATCGTAGCTACCGTGATGTTAAAAGGGAAAAGAACAGGATAACTCACATAGCTCAGGAGGTCTGCAGTTTCATCCGATTGACAAAAGTTTGTATTCTTTTTTCCACTAATAATCTCCAGAACTAAGGCGCCAAAGCTATATACATCTGATTTTGCAGAATAGACCCCATGCCTCACATATTCTGGAGCCATGTAACCACTGCAGAATAACAAAAGCCAGAAAAATGATTATTACAGTACAAAATAAAATAAAAAAGTGTTTTTTTTTATAAATTTTATGAACTTACAATGTTCCAACAACTCTTTTAGTATTTACTCGACTCTTGTCCACGCCAACTATCCTTGCTGTGCCAAAATCTGTAATTTTAGGATTCATATTCTCATCGAGCAATACGTTGCCAGCCTTGAGATCGCGGTGAATAATTTTGAGAGGGGAATCTTCATGGAGGTAAAGTATTCCTCGAGCAATCCCGTTTATGATCGTGTACCTTCTCGGCCAGTCTAAAAGCCTTTGTTTCTCGGGATCTGCAATTTTTTTTAAACTGAAGTTTGCAACACATGACAGTGCTAATATCATGTTGTGACTACTTCAAAGGATTGCAACGTACCAAATAGGAAATGATCAAGACTTCTGTTTGGGACAAAGTCATAGATAAGAATCCTCTCAGGTCCCTCCAAGCAAAATCCCAGCAGTCTCACTAGATTCCGATGTTGCAGCTTGGCAACAAGGAGAACCTCATTCTTGAACTCTTGTGCACCCTGTCTTGAACATTCAGATAGCCTCTTCGCAGCTATTTGAGTCCCGTCCGATAACAACCCCTAGAGATTTATAATTGAAACTTGATGTTACCATTATAAATGATTTCACAATAGTTCTATGTTTTATTTTTCCACCCACTGTAAAACAAAACTCTTGCTATGTGCAATCTACTAGAAACTAGCTTTTATAACACTTCCTATAACTAGTGCGTATTGCTACCCTAATGGCAGTATAAACAAATGATATGACCAAACAAACTCGTTTATTTAACCCTGGTTGAGAAAAAATGATTACCAGGAAAACTTCACCAAATCCACCTTCTCCAATTTTGTTATCTCTAGAGAAGCTCTTAGTGGCTGCTTCAATCGTATCAAAGCTGAACTGTACAGACTTAATATCCATCCTATGATCTCCTACATCATCAACAAGTACTCAGTTTTCCCCTATCAACAAAAAATCTAAATGACCACCAAACTGCAACCATACCATTCTCTTCATTACCAGCATCAGATTTCCTCTTTGGCCGCACAGACAAGCAACAGCACCAAGCAGAAAAGACAGCCACAATGGTACCAAGTCCCAGCGGCACCACAATGGCTACAATCACTCCAGTTGACATCCCACCATCTCCTTCTTAAGCACAAAAAACCAATCTCAATGTAAAATTTTTGCTCCAACAAGCTTGCACAAAACACAATCTAATAGAAAATGAAACAATCGTCAAATCAAACCCGTTACCTGAACCAGTGACTGGGTCTGGAGATTGAACATCAGGAGATGAAGTTGGAGGAGCAGCCAAAACAAAAGGATCCGTGAAAAACGAATAACTCTCAGTTCTGATATTACAAGAAGGCTTGAAAACCCTACCGCCTTGCCTGCCAAAGCAGCAACTCGGAAGCCGAGCAATGGACGCATTCAAGCACAAATCACAGTCCGAAGCAGACAGATCCGGCGAGCACTGCGCCAGACTCCAAATCCTCTGCAGCGGCGTGTAAACCGTCGTCTTCGTCCCGAACAGCCTCTTCCCGTAACCCAACTTTTCCGTACCTTTGACAATCTCATCCTTCAGCTCCACCATCGCCGTTTTCCACGCCTCGTTGAACCGATCCTGATCACCAATCCCCTGCGGATTCGGCATATTGAAAGTCGGCTCTAGCGAGAGCTTGGAGTAAATCATCTCGTTCGAATAACGGACCGTGCATAAATCAATCCATATCCCCGCCGCTCTGGCTCCGGGACAACTCTGGGGGAAGCGGTCCCTCGCCTGGGAGACGCAGTCGCGGCAATCAGCCGGCGTGATGTCCCCGCGGCAGAAGAAGATTCCGTGTACAGTTGAGTTAACGGCGGCTGAAGCAGCGGTGGCGTGGTGGAAGCCGGAAGGAGCGGTGCCGTTGGAGACGAGGGAGGAGAGGACTGCATCAAGGTTCGTGCGGAAGGCGGAGTTATTGACGTAAACGATGTCGTTCTGACAAGAGATGAATGGTAACTGAGCGTTGACTTCAGTCAAAGATAAAGCCACCGCGAAGCTGATGATCAAAACGACGCCATATTGCATCTTTCTGAAAGCACGTTAAAATTTTGAATCAATAGCCAACTCTGTATTGAAATTTCTCTCATTAATAAATAGATGTGCGAGGATTGACATTTCCTTAGCGTTGACCTCAAGTCAACGCGATGCATGGAAATTAGCGGTTTTATGGTTATAAATACGCATCAGTTTAATATTATTATTTTTATTTAAAAGTAAATTTCTCGTAGTCTGGTGGTCAACAAAAGTCAACATTTCTGCTCAGGAGTTGTAAATGTTTATTGACGAAAAGGCCCTCAAAGATGGAGAAATAACGGTCGAGTCGCCTTCCTTCTTCTTCCTCCTTTGGCGAGTGCTGTTGGTGATTTTAAGCGAGGAAGCTTCTGCTGATCTGCCAATCGTCTTAACATAAACATTTCTGAATCTTAGGCCGAGTCTCGTCGTTGAGTAATCGCCGTTGATGGCATTTAGTCTGAGGAGAATGGGACGTGGTTCGTTGCCGAATTTGCGTTGGTTAGGTGGTCTTCCCGGTTGCAGTTACTCGACATGGTCGGGTGAGGGATTCGTGCAAGAAAATTCCGGTAATTTTGTAAATGTTTTTTTCAGTAGGTTTTTTTAGTTCGTTGGGTTTGTGTATACAGATTTTCGCATTGCACATGTTTGTGAAAATGCCTGTGAGAGTGGGTTTGTCTTATTTTGAGTTTTCTTTGATGTTTTACATGGTGTAGCAAAGATAAGATATTTTTGGTATTAAAGTAAGAATCTTGGCTCAAAAGCTGATGCTTTTGGTTAATACTTTGTTGTGACGAAATAGGCTACATTAACGTGGGGTGGTGTGGCAGTGTTGCGTGGTTTAACTTGTGCTTGCATTTGCTTGGCATTTGAAGATTAGAGTGTGTTGCTGGTATGAAGTATGAAAACTATTGGAAATGGCACAATGGGGGTGGGACTTACCACTTGTCAGCTCTCATAAGCTCCACAGCTCATATTGGAATCGGTGCTGTTGTTCACCCAAAGGCAGTGCTGGGTGAAAATGTTCATATTGGATCTGGAACAGTTATTGGACCAGCTGTTTCTGTTGGCCAATCAACAAAGATCGGGTATCATTTGTAGTTATAATATGCTTTTTGATGTGTTTGCATTTTGTCTTAACTAGCAACTCTTTTGTGTGCAGCTACAATGTTTCACTCGCTAATTGCACAATAGGTGATTTATGTGTTATCCATGGCGGAGTTTGTGTAGGCCAGGATGGTAAGATAGGAAAGGATATGCTCTGAAGATATTTAGGACATTTACTCATTAGTTCAACTGTCAGAGGTTTGCAAAGTTTTTCAATTGTTGTAGTGTGACGTTCAGGAGTGCTTCTTTCCTGCAGGCTTTGGGTTTTTCATGGATGATAATGGCAGCATGGTAAAGAAACCCCAAGTAAGTTCCGCTTCTAACTTTTCAGAAATTATGTCGTTGATTCATAGTCTATCTCACAAGATGTGGAGTTGCTATCTTCCGAAGCTCTTAGTCGCTATATATAACATTCCATATCTTAAACAGCTGTTGAATGTGAGGATAGGCAACCATGTGGAGATAGGTGCCAATAGCTGCCTTGACAGGGGCAGGTGAATGAGGATTGTAGTTGCATTATTATCTGATTTTGCGTCAGTTTTTCAGGTTTCTTTCAATTATATCTATTTGAAACTATGGCTGCTTGATTTTGTAGCTGGAGAGATACAGTTATTGGAGACTATACTAAGATTGACAACTTAGTTCAGGTGATTATTTCTCTTAGAGCCTCAATTCTCTGATGTTAAATGTTTGACAAATGCTGGTCTGTTGCTCTTCTAGATCGGTCATAATGTTGTCATTGGAAAAAATTGTTTGCTCTGTGGACAAGTAGGCATTGCCGGGTCAGCTACGTATGTATCGTCCAGTTATTTGGTAGCGACATAATGATTCTTAAGTTCAAAACCAAGGATGCTAAAATTTACATACTCAAAACTTGCTGATTTTATGCAGACTGGGGGACTCTGTAACCTTAGGGGGCCGTGTGGCGATTCGTGATCATGTATCTATCACATCAAAGGTAACTAAGATATGAATGGTAAACCATGAAAGTTTAGGAGTGTGCCTTCCCAAGAAGCGTACTTACCATTACATAAATCTGCATTTGAACCCAATATTTGTCTTTTGACATTCATACTATCTACTCCTTTATAGCATTATGATGGACATAACTCTTTTTCAATGGGTTTCCTTGCAGTATATGTTCACTACCTCAATTAAGTCGCTCTCCTCTGCAAAATTTCATCATAATTCTGTGCATTTTTTAAACATATTTGGATTGCTTGTCTATTTTCCATAGTTTATTTGCAGGATATGTTTGTTCTGTGATGAGAAAATGTCATACTGAGAAATATTTCTATAATGAAATCTGTAACTGAACTGCATACTGCAGGTTCGTCTTGCAGCTAATAGTTCGGTAACTAAGAGCATTGCAGCGCCTGGAGATTATGGTGGCTTTCCAGCAGTAAGCTTTTTATCACGTCTCTTCATCTTTGATTCGTCCATTTAGAATCCCAATATGGATCAAAGAAATGATAACCATTACTTAGTACTTACGCGAACCGCATAGTTGGATTCTCAGTTATGTAATGTGTTGCCATGGCTTGTCATCTCTACAGGTACCAATTCATGAATGGCGTAGACAAATTGCAATGGATCGTCACGCACAAAAGGCAAGTGCCAAACTCAAGTAAAATATACATCATACATTCATTTCAAACACCCATGTGTGATGTGCTTGCATTTCATTTCGGTACTTTGCCAACTAGGTAACATAGAAATGAACATTAGGGATGCAGCTTCCTTAAAGTCATCGAGCTTCCCTCATGCGTATTGTGCTGAAACTGCCCATCAAAGTTTTTAAAACAGGGTCTTTGATAACTTAAATCAGTTACTTGTATGCATACCCTGTTTGAGAATCTTTTATTCACACTCTAGGAGAATCTCTAGCTTGCCCCTAACATCTCACCAAGAGTGTCAAGCTTTGAGTGAGTACTTTAGTCAACTAATTAGCAAGGCTTAGTTGTCGATTCCTCCATGATCTATTTACTTTGATCGTGACTGGACCAGGTCCATACACTAACCTAAACTAAACCCATTACAAGCTAGGAAGCCCTTTTAGACTCATCACGCTTGTTTGCTCCTAAAATCGTTTCTTCTCCATCTTTTCTCCTCTTTATGCACTTCCACGCACTTAAGCCTTAAAGTCATAGCTTCTTCATATGCCATATATTAGAATTTATAAAGTTAACTTATTCTATCAATTTCTAACCATGTTTCTTCCCTTTTTTGCAGCTCAAGGCTCGCTAATCGACAAGCTATGCGTCCATTCTGGCCCTCAAATACCAACAGGTCTCAACTTGAAATCCTTTAAAACTACATCTTAATCGCTGTCATCTCTTGCAATTGAGCACACATTTGTTTCCATTAAGACATAGTGTATATCTATACAATAAGCTTGTACCTATGTTCTTTCCAGTGAAACAAACAAAAAGAGAGAATATTCAAACTACAACTGTGGAGATGGCGCACGCCTAAATACCTGTACCTTTCAGCTCCTCTAAACTGGTATGAATTTAAAACTGTGTGGCATCTGGTGATGGCTTTTTTTACACAATACCTTTGATAATGTTATCTATCCGAATATGACCCTGTATTCGTGCCACATTTCCGGTATGTTCCGTGTGGAATAGGTATTAGATCAGGGCTTTATTTTAGAATCTCAGAAGCTTTGGCATTTTCTCCATTGAGGGTATTGAAGGTCTTGAATGAGTTGAGCTAATAGAATATAGATGCTTGCTTGTTAGATCAACCACTTCATCCAACATTGAAGTTATTATTAGAAATTTGAATAAAGAAACTAGTTAGCTACTTTTTCACTAGTTATTCACTGACTTCTGTTCTGCTTGTATTCCTTTTTTTTTAAAGGTGGGAAGTTTCATTGAAGAGTAAATATTATATATATATATGTATGTATGTATGTATGTATACATTAGGGCTATATACAGTGGCAGGAACATATGTATTGGAGGTCATGTTCTCCTGGCAAAAGTAATAATATTTGGTTAAACTCTGTAATCCTTCATTGCCACCAATTTGAGCCAAAATGATGAACAACATGTGGTGTTCATCATCTTGCTCCATGTCCCAATTTTCAGATTGGGAGGAACTTTTATAGTACTTAGATAGAAATCCGGTCAGTAATTTTAATTTCAGTTCAGTTCTAATTAATTTCAGAAATGCACATACCATGAAGAACCAAAATTAATGCTACAACACATCCTTAGCTTAATCTCTTGCCCTTTTTCAGGTCATTTGTAACGATCCGACCGGAAAGGTTGATTCGAATTGTATTAACTGACTCTTGTCACCATCATTCCTTAGATCATCATAGAATATATTTTAAAATCATGATACGTGGTGACAAGATAATTAATAAGCTTATTTATTAAATAATTATAAACATCTCTTCCAATTGATAAAAAAAATTACAGTGTTACACGGTGACATGTCAGCCAGCCAAATCAATTCTAAAAGAAGTAAAAGGACTGAGGTCACATTTGAAAAACTAATTTAACAAAGCGTGGCGTATTCATGATCAACAAGAAAATATAGAAGATGGTTCCTTTACTTTACCTCCTTGTACTTATCCTTAATCACATTCCAATGTAACATGTCTTTTCAAATCAACACCTAACGCATATATATATCAAACGCCACATTAACCCAACCAAAAAGATCCTAACTCCTCTCCTCCCTCCATCTTCTCACCATCACCAGAAGCTTCAACTTTCTCACATCCCCCCAAACCCTAACCCATCTCCAGTTAACACAGAGCTATGGAACCCAGTTTCAGCAGCCGACAAGCATCAATCAAAATCCGGTTTTGATCATCTGGGTGTTCTTAATTCTCCCCCAATTCAAAAGGGTCGCTGCTGATCATCAGAATTCCAGCTTCCAGCATACTCAATCCGACAACCATGGCGGAGCTTTCGAAACTGGTAAGCTTCAACTTTTTTAGGTGTCACAGCTACTTTTTAGAAACTAGGAAACTGTTACATCGAATTCCGATTGATTTTTACTGTTCATTGGATTCAGAGCATGAGTAAATTTGCTGAAAATCATGAAATGAGTTCCCAGAAAATCTCTTTTGTTTCGGATCAAGTGAGGAGAGCTCCTTACTCCGGCGAGATCCAGAGCAGCAGCAGCAGCAGCTTCGTGGTGGATATCGAGAGCTTTCCGACACGTTCTTCCGACAAAGAGCTCAAAACATCCTCCTCAAGAATCATAGTAAGCTCAGCCATCCATTCCCATTAGATTTTGTTTTTAAGAATTTGTGAACTAACTGGATTTGTTGGAGCTTGAAGAAGTTGATCAAAGTGTAATGGTTATACATGAATTATCAGAGGAGCTTTTCGACGAAAGGATCTTTCCGAGGCTGCCAGAAGATGACCAACTTGAACCACAGCGCAATAGAGTCTCCTAGAGGTAATTCCACAGCCATGTTTTTTATAAGCCAAACATGTTCGAGTTTCTATCTCTGTTTCAGTTCAATTCAGTTCAGTTCATTGTAAGTAATTTGGCTAGGCATGACTTGTCATTGAGGTTTTTAGTATGCTATTTGTTGAAGATACATGCATCAAAGTAGCCTTTTATGGAAGTTGAATTGGGAGTCACCATGTTCTTGTCCACATGGAGTGTTTTTTCCATTTTAGGCAGCTTAGGTTTGCAGGATCAACCATTTCTACATTTTGCCTTACCTAGTTTTCTTCATAATTTACTTATGATGTTGTCCTTGTTATACATCTAGGCTTGCCTTACAGCCCGAAAACACTGTTGGCATTGGTGTCCATCGAAGACCATGTTCGCTCAGACCACCACCATCAGGTCACCATCACCGCCACCGACTTGGAAATCAGGCCCCATTTTCGGAGATTGAATTCTAGTATCAGGAGATCTCATTCAGCCTTTTCTATCGATCCTCGAAAACTCCTCTTTGTATTCGCTACATTGTAAGACCTCTCATCTCAAAACTCCCTTCAACATTTTACTCATACCAAACATATAAAGAGCTATTGAAACATCATGTAATGGTGATGGTTTTCAATTTCTAGGTCGAGTTTGGGCTCCTTGGCATTGATTTACTTCACCCTAGCAATCAAAAAGATGAATGAGGAGTCGGTCAGAATGTGATCGAGCGATTAGAAGCGATGACTGATATTATTCGGAGCGAAATCCAATAGTGGGATTGAGTACCTACATGGATGGATGGCTAGTCATTGATGGGTAGATAGACTTACTAGCCAATTAGAGAGAGCTTGTTAGTTTCTCTAAGTTATGAAAAAAATGAAGTTTGGAGAAAGTTCATGAAGAAAGAGAATAATACTCAATATGAAACAATTACAAATGAGAGATTATCAAAAAGTCGGTACATATCTGTTTTTATCGCAAAAGTTAAAATTAAATGGACATTATTATCATATTCATACGGATAGTAAGATAAACATAACATAGTTTTATTTGAAAAAAACTTTAAAAATAAAAGTAAGTTTGTATTAGAAACTCAACATAAAATACATCTTGGAACGCTCCATTCCACATTCATACTACACGAGCCTTGTTATTCGAAACCAAATTTGGCATGTTATTGGGCCCAAACAACTCTCGTCGGCCCAAAAAAGCCCAATCGGTCTTCTTCTTCGTCTTTAAGATATTTCAGAATCTCAACAGCGCCAACTTCTTCGACACGCCATAATCCGTTTCCGCCATGGATGATCTGAATGAGCTTCCGACGATTCCGGACGACATTATCTTCGAAATCCTCACCCGCCTACCAGTGAAATCCCTTCTCCGATTCAGGTGCGTGTGTAAAGGTTGGAACTTTCTGATCCAATCCCCAGATTTCATCAAATCGCATCTCGAAAGAGCGGTTGCATGTATGAATGAGAATTCCACTAAGAGAGTTTTGATGTCTGCGGTGCCGGGATGGTCTATTATGTGTGAAAATTTGGATGATCTTGATGATGATGATGATATGTATTCTGGTGAAAAGATGATGTTTGAATGTGTTGCGTTTGAAAGTAGGGATTTAGGTAAAGAGGTTACGATTGTGGGGTCTTGTAATGGTTTGGTTTGTGTGAGGCTTTGGACGAGTTTTATTGTGTGGAATCCGAGTACTGGAGTGATTGTGGAAGTGGCCGGAGATGGTGGAAGTGTTGACCCAGGCTGGGATTATACTTATTCATATCATCACATTTATGGATTTGGATATGATTCTACCATTGATGATTACAAGATTGTGAAAGTGGGGTGTGATCAAGCTTCCGGAAAGGGTGTGGAGTTAGAAATAGAAATATTTACACTGCGAGGGGGCGCATGGAGAAAGCTTAATAATGACAGGTTGCGTGGTGTGAGTGTCACGAAGATGGGAGTGTTTGCAAATGAGGCGATACATTGGCAGCATTTGACACCAGGAGATAGCGGCTTGAGAACTGCGATCGTGTCGTTTGATTTGGCCAAGGAGATGTTTGAGGAGGGTGTGTTGCAACTTCCGGATTATGATTGTTACAAGAGTAGTGTGAGTGATTTGAGGGTCTTGGGTGAAAAGCTGACGGTGCTCATTAGAAATATAGAGTGGATGCCCTCGGGTAAATTTGAGATATGGGTGATGGAGGAATTCGGTGTGAAAGAGTCTTGGACTAAGAAGGTCAATGTGACGTATCCTATGTATGGTTATCATATGACACCATTATGCTTCTCAAAAAATGGGAGCTTACTGGTGGCAGCGGATGATGAAATGCTAATGTTGTATGATCCGAAATACGGAAGGTACAGGAAGTTAAAGGTGTCGTTTCCATGGAGTAAAATATGTGATAGAGAGTATGCAGTTGAGTATGTTGAGACTTTGGTTTCACCTGTCCCCAACAAGATGCTGAATTGATAATCCAGAACCGAAGAATGTTGGTGGTATTTTGGCAGAAATCAGATAATTGGTAAGCTTTATACTTATCATGCGTAAATCATTAATTTTATGGGATGAAACATGTTGGGGTTAGGACTGACATTTAGTTTGATCTGCTAGTTGGGCTGAAGATCTGCTTCTGTTAGTTGTAGTACTCATTTTGAACATTCAAGCAATTGCATTTGTTGAATTGAATCATCTGATCATTTATTAGTTTGATTATTATTCGTATTCAAGAATTATAAATGATGTAACTCATTTATGGGATATGCAAGAGTATAACCGCTTATTAGAATATGTGCGGGTGAAAGAAATGATGAATAATTACTTATATATATTTATATAAATACTTTATAAGTTCGAAAGAACATAGTCTAAGTCGTCGTGACTCACCTCTTTATTACTTTTTTTTACAGATAAGTGAGTTGTTAGCTATTCCACGGTTCTACTGTCTTCAACGAGAGAGCATATCACTTTCTTACGGTGTTATCCAGCTTCAGTTATATGTTTGGATTCCTTATTAGTTATTTTGTTCTTTCATTCGATTTAGTTATAGTTATGCTTAGAAGTTTGGTGAGAACACACTTTTATTTATTTTAATTAGTTATTTAGCTACCATGACTATTTTAAATTTTATGATTTAAATTAAGTTAAAAATCTATTTTTATTAACATTAAATGACATTAAGTGTATGAGGATTAAAACTCTCTTTTCAATTTTGTTGCCTCAATTTTTTGGTGTTTTATTTGTGGTATGCTTTGGAAACCATGGAAATGATTTTTGGAGTATCATGGCTATGTTTCGGTCATTTGAGTTCGAGCTCATATTACATGTTATCGAATCTGCTCATTGATTTTTGATTGAATATCTTTTAATAGAATTTCTTATTGGGCATTATTGGGCTAATACCTGGGCGTTATTGGGCTAGTATCTAGACCGTAGTGGAATCACGGAAGTCCAAACAGATTGGCCCAAATCATCCATTCTAGTATTCAAATGGCGATTGGGGCCAAATTCGTGATTGATCATGACGGACGAGATGAAGCTTCAGACGCTGCCCGATGACGTGATCACCAAGATACTCTCGTGGCTTCCAATCAAGGATCTGAAAAGATTCAAATGCGCAAGTAAGCAATTGAAATCTTTAATCAGTAGCAGATGGTTTATCGAAATGCATCTTCATAAAAGCTCAGAAAGTAGAAGAGTGTCGGAAAATTAGGGTTTTACTGACAGTACATCCCGCCTGGTATATTATGTGTGGAAATCTTAACGATTTTGACAGGGATCAGAATGAGTTTCTTATGGCGCTTTTTCCGATCCAGTGGCTTTTCAGTTTTACAATTGCTATGTCTATCTTGACAATATGGGTGTTGTAATATTTTTAATAATTAAAAATATAAATATTATTTATGTGGTGCATTTGAAAGATTAAATTATGAATTATAATTATCATTTCATTGTTTTAAGGAAACCACCTAAAATCATCCACGTTTAAAGCTGTTGCATCAGTTTTCTATGAAAAAAACTGATTTAATAATCATCAGAGCGATCGAAAAAAGTTTACCATTCCCACTCTCCATTCATAATATACTATCAGTAAGTGAGCAGGAGGGTATTGGAAGTCTAAGGTTCAATTTTCAACAATAGAGAAACGGCAAATGGCCGAAGATATGTCTAATCCCTAATTCGTTTCCGTGTCATGTTCACTGTTCGACTGAACATGAATATTATTTTAACATTTGGTATCAGAGCATGTTAGTCATCTGCCTTACTTGTAGAATATATCAAATTATGTCTTCTGAAATTGCATAACATGTCGTACTGAATTTACAGTCTTTGTGACATATTTGTTTATGACTTTTTGTAACATGCTGACTATTTTAAATTTTAAGCTTTAAATTAAGTTAAAAATCTATTTTTATTAACATTAAATGACATTAAGGGTATGAGGATTAAAACTCTCTTTTCAATTTTGTTGCCTCAATTTTTTGGTGTTTTATTTGTGGTATGCTTTTGATTGAATATCTTTTAATAGAATTTCTTATTGGGCATTATTGGGCTAATACCTGGGCGTTATTGGGCTAGTATCTAGACCGTAGTGGAATCACGGAAGTCCAAACAGATTGGCCCAAATCATCCATTCTAGTATTCAAATGGCGATTGGGGCCAAATTCGTGATTGATCATGACGGACGAGATGAAGCTTCAGACGCTGCCCGATGACGTGATCACCAAGATACTCTCGTGGCTTCCAATCAAGGATCTGAAAAGATTCAAATGCGCAAGTAAGCAATTGAAATCTTTAATCAGTAGCAGATGGTTTATCGAAATGCATCTTCATAAAAGCTCAGAAAGTAGAAGAGTGTCGGAAAATTAGGGTTTTACTGACAGTACATCCCGCCTGGTATATTATGTGTGGAAATCTTAACGATTTTGACAGGGATCAGAATGAGTTTCTTATGGCGCTTTTTCCGATCCAGTGGCTTTTCAGTTTTACAATTGCTATGTCTATCTTGACAATATGGGTGTTGTAATATTTTTAATAATTAAAAATATAAATATTATTTATGTGGTGCATTTGAAAGATTAAATTATGAATTATAATTATCATTTCATTGTTTTAAGGAAACCACCTAAAATCATCCACGTTTAAAGCTGTTGCATCAGTTTTCTATGGAAAAAACTGATTTAATAATCATCAGAGCGATCGAAAAAAGTTTACCATTCCCACTCTCCATTCAGAATATACTATCAGTAAGTGAGCAGGAGGGTATTGTAAGTCTAAGGTTCAATTTTCAACAATAGAGAAACGGCAAATGGCCGAAGATATGTCTAATCCCTAATTCGTTTCCGTGTCATGTTCACTGTTCGACTGAACATGAATATTATTTTAACATTTGGTATCAGAGCATGTTAGTCATCTGCCTTACTTGTAGAATATATCAAATTATGTCTTCTGAAATTGCATAACATGTCGTACTGAATTTACAGTCTTTGTGACATATTTGTTTATGACTTTTTGTAACATGCTGACTATTTTAAATTTTAAGACTTAAATTAAGTCAAAAATCTATTTTTATTAACATTAAATGACATTAAGTGTATGAGGATTAAAACTCTCTTTTCAATTTTGTTGCCTCAATTTTTTGGTGTTTTATTTGTGGTATGCTTTGGAAACCATGGAAATGATTTTTGGAGTATCATGGCTATGTTTCGGTCATTTGAGTTCGAGCTCATATTACATATTATCGAATCTGCTCATTGATTTTTGATTGAATATCTTTTAATAGAATTTCTTATTGGGCATTATTGGGCTAATACCTGGGCGTTATTAGGCTAGTATCTAGACCGTAGTGGAATCACGGAAATCCAAACAGATTGGCCCAAATCATCCATTCTAGTATTCAAATGGCGATTGGGGCCAAATTCGTGATTGATCATGACGGACGAGATGAAGCTTCAGACGCTGCCCGATGACGTGATCACCAAGATACTCTCGTGGCTTCCAATCAAGGATCTGAAAAGATTCAAATGCGCAAGTAAGCAATTGAAATCTTTAATCAGTAGCAGATGGTTTATCGAAATGCATCTTCATAAAAGCTCAGAAAGTAGAAGAGTGTCGGAAAATTAGGGTTTTACTGACAGTACATCCCGCCTGGTATATTATGTGTGGAAATCTTAACGATTTTGACAGGGATCAGAATGAGTTTCTTATGGCGCTTTTTCCGATCCAGTGGCTTTTCAGTTTTACAATTGCTATGTCTATCTTGACAATATGGGTGTTGTAATATTTTCAATAATTAAAAATATAAATATTATTTATGTGGTGCATTTGAAAGATTAAATTATGAATTATAATTATCATTTCATTGTTTTAAGGAAACCACCTAAAATCATCCACGTTTAAAGCTGTTGCATCAGTTTTCTATGGAAAAAACTGATTTAATAATCATCAGAGCGATCGAAAAAAGTTTACCATTCCCACTCTCCATTCAGAATATACTATCAGTAAGTGAGCAGGAGGGTATTGGAAGTCTAAGGTTCAATTTTCAACAACAGAGAAACGGCAAATGGCCGAAGATATGTCTAATCCCTAATTCGTTTCCGTGTCATGTTCACTGTTCGACTGAACATGAATATTATTTTAACATTTGGTATCAGAGCATGTTAGTCATCTGCCTTACTTGTAGAATATATCAAATTATGTCTTCTGAAATTGCATAACATGTCGTACTGAATTTACAGTCTTTGTGGCATATTTGTTTATGGCTTTTTGTAACATGCTGACTATTTTAAATTTTAAGACTTAAATTAAGTTAAAAATCTATTTTTATTAACATTAAATGACATTAAGTGTATGAGGATTAAAACTCTCTTTTCAATTTTGTTGCCTCAATTTTTTGGTGTTTTATTTGTGGTATGCTTTTGATTGAATATCTTTTAATAGAATTTCTTATTGGGCATTATTGGGCTAATACCTGGGCGTTATTGGGCTAGTATCTGGACCGTAGTGGAATCACGGAAGTCCAAACAGATTGGCCCAAATCATCCATTCTAGTATTCAAATGGCGATTGGGGCCAAATTCGTGATTGATCATGACGGACGAGATGAAGCTTCAGACGCTGCCCGATGACGTGATCATCGAGATACTCTCGTGGCTTCCAATCAAGGATCTGAAAAGATTCAAATGCGCAAGTAAGCAATTGAAATCTTTAATCAGTAGCAGATGGTTTATCGAAATGCATCTTCATAAAAGCTCAGAAAGTAGAAGAGTGTCGGAAAATTAGGGTTTTACTGACAGTACATCCCGCCTGGTATATTATGTGTGGAAATCTTAACGATTTTGACAGGGATCAGAATGAGTTTCTTATGGCGCTTTTTCCGATCCAGTGGCTTTTCAGTGTTACAATTGCTATGTCTATCTTGACAATATGGGTGTTGTAATATTTTCAATAATTAAAAATATAAATATTATTTATGTGGTGCATTTGAAAGATTAAATTATGAATTATAATTATCATTTCATTGTTTTAAGGAAACCACCTAAAATCATCCACGTTTAAAGCTGTTGCATCAGTTTTCTATGGAAAAAACTGATTTAATAATCATCAGAGCGATCGAAAAAAGTTTACCATTCCCACTCTCCATTCAGAATATACTATCAGTAAGTGAGCAGGAGGGTATTGGAAGTCTAAGGTTCAATTTTCAACAACAGAGAAACGGCAAATGGCCGAAGATATGTCTAATCCCTTATTCGTTTCCGTGTCATGTTCACTGTTCGACTGAACATGAATATTATTTTAACATTTGGTATCAGAGCATGTTAGTCCTCTGCCTTACTTGTAGATATATCAAATTATGTCTTCTGAAATTGCATAACATGTCGTACTGAATTTACAGTCTTTGTGGCATATTTGTTTATGGCTTTTTGTAACATGCTGACTATTCAGAAAATTTCATATGGTGTTTTGATGTTTGACGTTTTCAAAAAGCATAATTTTTGATTGATTTGTTCAATTGATCTAATTGAAAATGTGGAGAGTAACACATGTAAGCAGCACCCGGGACATGGAGAAGGAGGAAGCTCTCTGTGTTTATTCCGGTCAAAGGAACATTATAAGCTCGGCCCCACCAGATTCTTTTAGGTTGGTTTAAAAAAATTATAGAGATAGATCCCGAGGCATTTTAGGTTTGTCTTAAGAGGTGTATATCAACAAAGTTCTCGAAAGATTCGATATGAAAATTGTTCACTGAGTGCAGCACCCATTGTGAAGGTGACAGGTTCAGTTTGGACTAGTGCCCCAAGAATGACATTGAGAACGAAGAATGTTCCCTATGCTTCAGCTGTTGGAAGCATTATATATGCTCAAGTATGTATCAGACCTGACATTGCATATGCTGCTGAAGTGTTAGGAAGATATCAGAGTAATCCAGGCATTGATCACTGAAAAGCTGCAAAAAAAGTATTGAAGTATATTAGACAACTTAGGTTTCCAGGATCAACCATTTCTACATTTTGCCTTATCTAGGTTTCTTCATAATTTACTTATAATGTTGTCATTGTTATACAACTGGCTCGTCTTACAGCCCGAAAACTCCGTTGGCATTGGTGTCCGTAGAATACCATGTTCGCTCAGACCACCACCATCAGGTCATCATCACCGCCACCGACTTGGAAACCGGGCCCCATTTTCGGAGATTGACTTCTAGTATTAGGAGATCTCATTCAGCATTTTCTATCGATCCTCGAAAACCCTTCTTTATATTGGCCACATTGTAAGAGCTCTCATCTCACGACTCCCTTCCACATTTTACTCATACCAAACATATAAAGAGCTATTGAAACATCATATAATGGTGATGGTTTCCAATTTTCAGGTCTAGTTTGGGCTCATTGGCATTGATTTACTTCACCCTAGCAATCAAGAAGATGAATGAGGAGTCGGTCAGAATGTGATCGAGCGATTAGAAGCGATGACTGATATTATTCGGTGCGAAATCCAAGAGTGGGAATGAGTACCTACATGGATGGTTGACTAGTCATAAATGGATAGATAGACTTGACTAGGCAATTAGAGAGAGCTTCTTAGTTGCTCAAGTTATGAAAAAAATGGGGTTTGAAGAAAGTTGATGGACAAAGACAATGATCTAAATTAAATGGATGTCCATCATCGCGACCTAATTTTATTCGAAAAAACATTTAAAAATAAAAGTTAGTTTATATTAGAAATTCAAAATAAAATACATCATAAACCCTGAGCCCTTGTTGTTGGGCCTTGCTTTTGGGCCCAAACAACTCTCTTCGGCCCACAAAAGCCCAAAAGGTCTTCGTCGTCGTCTTTAAGATATTTGAGAATCACCAACAACAACATCAACCTCTTCGACGCGCCGTAATCCATTCCGACATGGATGATCCGAATGAGCTTCCGACGCTTCCGCACGACATAATCGTCGACATCCTCACCCGCCTACCAGTAAAATCCCTTCTCCAACTCAGGTGCGTGTGTCGAGGTTGGAACTTTTTAATCCGAGCCCCAGATTTCATCAAATCGCATCTCGAAAGAGCGGTTGCATGTATGAATGAGAATTCCAATAAGAGAGTTTTGATGTCTGCGATGCCGGTATGGTTTATTAGGTGTGAAAATTTGGATGATGTTGTTGATGATGATATCGATTCTTGTGAAAAGATGATGTTGGTTCAATCTAATCCACTTGAAAGTATGGATTTTGATAAAGAGGTTACGATTGTGGGGTCTTGTAATGGTTTGGTTTGTGTGAGTTGTTTGAAGAGTTTTTTTGTGTGGAATCCGAGTACTCGAGTGTTTGTGGATGTTGTCAAAGCTGGTGGAGGTGTTCAGCTTCCAAGCTGGGATTGTGATTATGTATATCATTACATTTATGGATTTGGATATGATTCTACAATTGATGATTACAAGATTGTGAGAGTGGGGTTTGATGAATCTTCTGGAGAGGCTAGGGAGTCAGAAATAGAAATTTTGACACTGGGAGGGGGCGCGTGGAGAAAGCTTGATGTCAGGTTCCCTGGTGAGAGGTGCAAGAAGGTTGGCTTGTTTGCAAATGAGGCGTTACATTGGCAGTATAGGCCACCAGGAGATAGCTGTTTGAGAACTGCGATTGCGTCGTTTGATTTGGCCAAGGAGAAGTTTGGTGTGTTGCAACTTCCGGATCATGATTATCACGAGAGTTGTGGGAGTGATTTGTTGGTCTTGGGTGAAAAGCTGGCACTGATCGTTGAACAACTAGAGTGTATGGACTCGGGTAAATTTGAGATATGGGTGATGGAGGAATATGGTGTGACAGAGTCTTGGACTAAGAAGTTCAATATGACGTATCCTATATTTGGTTATGATATAATACCATTATGCTTTTCAAAAAATGGGAGCGTACTGGTGGCAGCGAATGATGAAATGCTAATGTTGTATGATCCGGAATACGGAAGTTACCGGAAGTTAAAGGTGCCGTATCCATGGAGTGAAAAATGGAGTGCGATTCATGCAATAGAGTATGTTGAGAGTTTGGTTTCACCTAAGTGCCCCCGACAAGATGCTGAATTGGTAATCCAGAACTGAAGAATGTTGAAATTGGATAATTGGTAAGCTTTATACTTATCATGCTTAAATCGTTAATTTCATGGGATGAAACACGTTGGGGTTAGGACTGCCATTTAGTTTGATCTGCTAGTGTGGGGTGTAGGAAAGAGTTCAATAATGAGAGTTGCCTTAGAAAAAGAGGTGAGAAATTTTGTTTCTATAAACTGTGAAGTGTTTTACTGTGTAGTAAATTTTGTTACGCGATGAGAAATTCCGCGTTTTGTTTTGATGATTTGGAGCAGCAGGGACGACTGCTCAGCTATATAGTTCTGCTTTCGATACTATGTAAATTATTTTTGGACCATTAAGTTTATGTTCCGCTCGTTTGAGCTCAAGTTCATACCACGTGTTATCGAGTGCTCATATTTGATTGAATATATTTTAATAAAATTTCTTATTGGGCTAATAGCTGGGCTCGTATATGATGATGTACGAGCATAAGCAAGCGTGCGGTTGATGAAGGGAAAGATGGTGGAGGGACAGAGAACCAGGCAGCCTAATCACCGGCATCAGCTCGGGGTTGGTGTTAATAATGGTGCTGCTGGTAAAAAGGGGTGTAAGCAGCGGGAGGGACGACATGATGATGAGGTTGAGGAAGAACAGAGATTGGAGGTGGTGGATTTGAGTGGGATATTTGTGGCTGCTGTTTGTAATTGTGTTCTTCAATGAACGTTTTAAGTAATAGTGGGCTTCAAACGGTAATATTGATTTTGGTCTTCCATGAACACTTTATATGATTGATCAATAGTGGGTTTTGTAGCGGTAACATTATAACATTCATATTATAACACAGTAAATCTGAGCCCTTTATCTAAATATTGATCAAATCAAATGGTCTATATTAATTTATAACGAAAATATTTTTTGAAAATTGGAAAAGAATCTTTAAAAAAAATTGTTGAATTATTTTCGATTTTCACAAAATGTAGTCTATAAATATACAATTCTTTTATTCATAAATCACACAAATTCATCTCCCTACTTCTTGTATTTTTACAAACTTCAAAGTTTCATTGACATAAAATGTCTCGTGGTCCATGGCCGAAGATGTTCAATTGTGTATCTCATATTGTCGGCAGTATATTGATTCAATTTCTAGCAAAAAGCAAAATATGGATAAGCTATGGGAAAAAATTTACGTGGATTTTCACAACAATTAGGAGTCGAATGTCAACCAATACAGGAAGGAATTGAGATCGCAAATGTCACTTGTTTCTCGATTTTGCAAATTGAAGACAAACTTGATTTATCGGGGGTCTTGTATTTCCTACTCACAAAGAAACAAGAGATCTGGATGCAATTCACAAGACAATGTATATATATACACATTTACATAGATGTATAAAATTGTATTTTAAAATTGTAACGTTTATCTATTTAATTGATAGATAAGAAAAGCGCAGATTATGTACATCTCAAAAAGAAGGAATTCATACATTTTCCATGTTGGGAAGTAGTATGTGATCATCAAACTTTTGCTCATGTTGAGAGTAGTACTCCGCCATGTTACACATACGAAACGGTTGCTTCTACTGAGATGGTTGCTCCTTCTGCTAATGAGGAAGTGTACCCAAATGTGAGTATTGAAGATCTGAATTTTTATACACCTGAAAATAACCTCAGGTATTCATCAAGTCCAGTCAGACCTCCTGAAGTAAAAGCGATCAAAGAAGCAAGAAGAAAAGGTATACAAGTCGACAATAAACGATGAGCTGATGCTACGGAAATTATGGCAACTAATCAGACAAATTATATAGAGTGACAAAAGAAAAGAGGAGATGAAGAATTAGCCATTCAAAAGGAAGCTATGCGGATGAAGATGATGGATGACGAGAAAAAAATCATGGAAACTAACACAAAATTTATGACTCCTCTATCTAAACGGTATTTCAGCAAGAGAAAAGCATTGATCATGCAATAATATGATGACGATGACGGGCAAGGGACTTCGGCATGATTTGATAAATGTTATCGTCCTAATCAAAATTTTAATTTCGAAGATTAGAATAAATTTGTAATATTCAATGAATAATAGACGATTGAAAGACATATAATATAAGACTTAAAATTAAATATTTTTAATTAATGAATAGTGCAAAGAGATGCTAAACTTTTGAACTGGTGCATAAACTACATATTAAGGATTTAACACTTCCTCCATATCCAGAAGGTGATGATGAATGCATTTGCTCTAAGGATCAGATGTTATGTTGCCAAGTGCCTCAAGAGTATAAAACTCAATTCATCCTATTATTCTGATTGGGAAAGACTTTAAAGCACCACTGCTAATATTGGTGACCCTCGAAATACCTTGTATTCTGGTATTCCGGTAAAGAATTTTTAGGTCATGACATTAAGACACTAAACCTGTTTTAAACATGTGTACGAGGATCAAAACTCTCTTTTCGATTTTGTTGCCTCATTTTTTAATGTCTTATTTATGGTATGCTTTCGATACGATGGAAATTATTTTTGGACTATTAAGGCTATGTTTCGCTCAAGCTCAAGTTCATACCACATGCTATCGAGTCTGCTCATTGATTTTTTTATTGGATTATCTTTTAATATAATTTATTATTAGATCGTTATTGGGCTAATATTTGGGCCGTAGTTGAATCACGGAAGCCCAAACAGATCGGCCCAAATCATCCAATCTACTATTTAAAATGGTGATTGGAGATAAAGCTTTCGACGCTGCCCAATGGCAGGATCATGGAGATACTCTAGCGGCTTCCGGTGAAGGATTTGACAGGATTCAAATGCGCAAGTAAGCAATTGAAATTTTTAATCAGTAGCAGACTGTTTATCGAAATGCATCTTCATAAAAGCTCAAATGTAGAAGAGTGTCGGAAAATAGGGGTTTACTTACAGGATATCCCGCCATGTGTATTATATGTGAAAATCTTGACGATCTTGACAAGGATCCGAATGAGTTTCTTATGGCGCTGCCTTCCACAAGCGTGTTTATTGTGTCAAGACAGTTCCTAATTTTAAGGAGATTATGGAGTTAATAAATGTTTACTTAGTAGGCAGTCAAAATTGTTTTTTCAATTGAGTTTTACGTGGAGCACTAGTAGCACCACTTTTCATTATCTATTTTTTATAAGGCTACATAAAGTAGATCAAGTCATTCGTATCCATTGTTGTCTCAATCTATTTTGATTAACAATTGGTATCAGAGCTAAGGTTTGACTTTGAGGAGTATGAGTGTTTCGTAGTAGAAGTAGAAGTTCGTCAGTGAATCTATGGTAAGGAACTAACAGCTCTGTACAACCTTGCATCCCAAAATATGATGGTGACTACGTCATTGAATTATTCTTATGGAAACCCTACTTCGATCGAAAGACCTTTGAAGTGTGATAGAAACTGGAGTTTCAGTAGCAACTGACGTTGCACAGCTCACGACCGAACAAAAGAAGGAAATTGAGGATCTGAAGCTCAAAGTCAAGAACTACCTGTTCTCATCCATTGATAATACAATTTTGAAAACCGTCAACAAGAAAAAAACCATTAAAGACATTTGGGTTATGAAGCAATACGGCGTGGAAGCGTCTTGGACCAAGGTGTGTAAATTGCCCTATGAATCAAACCAACCATGGTTATGGTTCTCGCCATTGTGCTTTTCTTGAAATGGTGGGATGCTTGTTGCAGAAAGAAATGATTCAGATAATGAACAAATTCTGATGTATGGTCCAAAAGGCGAAACCTGCTGGAAGCTTTTCGGATCAACAGGAAGGGACGATAAGCCTTCAAAGAAAAATTGTATATGCTGAGAGTTTGGTGTCTCCATTCAGCACTCCTAATCCAAATTGGAAAACTTCAAGCCAAGATTAACCAAGTAAGATTGTTGCTTTAGCATCTTGTTACAGTTCTAACCAGCCTTTTTTGATCAACACCATGAGCATCAAAACATATTACACTACTAGAAGTTATATGGATTCATTAGGTCTAGAAACCAATAGATAGAAACAGTCCTGATTGCTGTTTTAGCTTCTTGTTACAGTTGTAGCCAACCTTTGCTAAATGTTTTTTTCTAAACATTTTTCCCACACCACATGAATTTTCAATTTGGTGCAAGTCTTATTAGAAGGTTTTAATGTAGGTAACGAAACAACATTAATTTAAACATCCAACAGAAGAGTGGAAGTTTTGGAAATGCCGCATTAGCGTTTTGTCTACGTGACAACTTTAATTTGTTTCCCATGTTGGGTTGATTTCTTGATTAATTTTTTTTTGGCTTTATTTGGATTGTAGAAAATTAAAAGGGAAGAAAATTATATAGAAAATAAGTTAGAATATAACAGCTTTGTACAACCTTCCATCCCAAAGTATGATGGTGACTACATCATTGAATTCTTCTTATGGAAACCCTACTTCGATCGAAAGACTTTTAGAGTGTGATAGAAACTAGAGTTTCAGCAGTAACTGACGTTGCACAGCTCACGACCGAACAAAAGAAGGAAATTTATAATCTGAAGCTCAAAGCCAAGAATTACCTGTTCTCATCCATTGATAAGACAATTTTGAAAACTGTCAGCGAGAAAAAAACCACTAAAGACATCTGGGTTATGAAGCAATACGGCGTGGAAGCGTCTTGGACCAAGGTGTGTAAATTGCCCTATAAATCAAACCAACCATGGTTATGGTTCTCGCCATTGTGTTTTTCTTGAAATGGTGGGATGCTTCTTGCAGAAAGAAATGATCCAGATAATGAATAAATTCTGATGTATGGTCCAAAGGGCGAAACCTGCTGGAAGCTTAAAGTTTCGGATCACCAAGAAGGGACGATAAGCCTTCAAAGCAAAATTGTATATGCTGATAGTTTGGTGTCTCCATTCAGCACTCCTAATCCAAGTTGGAAAACTTCAAGCCAAGATTAACCAAGTAAGATTGTTGCTTTAGCATCTTGTTACAGTTCTAGCCAGCCTTTTTTGATCAACACCTCGGCATCAAAACATATTACACTACTAGGAGTTATATGAATTTATTAGGTCTAGAAACCAATAGATAGAAACAGTCCTGATTGCTGTTTTAGCTTCTTGTTACAGTTGTAGCCAACCTTTGCTAAATGTTTTTTTCTAAACATTTTTCCCACACCACATGAATTTTCAATTTGGTGCAAGTCTTATTAGAAGGTTTTAATGTAGGTAACGAAACAACATTAATTTAAACATCCAACAGAAGAGTGGAAGTTTTTGAATGCCGCATTAGCGTTTTGTCTGCGTAACAACTTTAATTTGTTTCCCATATTGGGTTGATTTCTTGTGCAATTTCTTTTGGCTTTACTTAGTAAGCAGTCAAAGTAGTTTTTTCAGTTGAGTTTTACGTGGAGCACTAGTAGCACCACTTTTCATTATCTGTTTTTTGTAAGGCTATATAAAATAAGTCAATAGATCAAGTCATTCGAATTTCCATAACTGTCTCAATCTATTTTGAATTAAAAATTGTGATCAGAGCTAAGGTCTAACTTCGAGGAGTACGAGTGTTTCGTAGTAGAAGTAGAAGTTCGTCGGTGATTCTATGGCAGAAGGAACTAGCAGCTTTGTACAACCTTGCATCCCAAAGTATGATGGTGACTACGATCATTGAATTTTTCTTATGGAAATCCTACTTCGATCGAAAGACCTTTGGAGTGTGATAGAAATTAGATTTTCAGCAACAGCGTCAGTTGCTGCTGAAACATATTACAGTACTAGGAGTTACATGGATTCATTAGGTCTAGAAACCAATAGAAAAAACAGTCCTTATTGTTGTTTTAGCTTCTTGTTACAGTTGTAGTCAATCTTCCATTTTGCTAAATGTTCTTTTCTAAACATCTTTCCCACATCACATGAATTTTCAATTTGGTACAAGTCTTATTAGAAGGTTTTAATATAGGTAACGAAACAATATTAATTTAAACACCCAACAAAAGTTTTGGAATGCCGCATTAGCATTTTGTCTGCGTAACAACTTTAATTTGTTTCTCATGTTGGGTTGATTTCTTTGTGTAATTTTTTTGACTTTATTTGGATCGTAGAAAATTAAATGGAAAGAAAATTATATAGAAAATAAGTTAGAATATAACTCTCATGAAAAGTTATCTTGAAAAATGTAGAGTGTTCTTTTATTTTGTTTTCAGATGACAATCCAAATACAAAATAATTTTATATGAAAATGTTTATGACGTCATTGATGGGAACATGAAGGGGCTTGAAACAACTGGGCCGCTTATTGGCCCAAATGCATAGCCCAATCAGCCACGTGGCATTTTGGAGCTTTATATAATCATTTATGCTTAATGCAAAGGCAATCATTGAGATATTAAAAACTATCAAATTGTCCGCAACCACCCCACTATCTAAATTAGACCGCCTTATAAACGCCGTTACTACTAACTTAACGCCGTCAAATTCGGTTAGCCATCCAAAGAAAACGGGCATTTACAAAGGCGGTGTTGCGTTTGTCGCACGCCAAGAATGACGTATATCGAATACGTGTCGTAATTGCATTGGTTGTAGATAACGTGCCGTGAACTGGTAAACCAATCCTTTGCTATAAATTGGGGCTTCCTCGCCCATTCTCATCGTTCTGTTTCAATCTCTCTCTCGTTCGATAAACCCTAGGAAGCCATCAAGACTCTCTTCGTCCCAAGGTATGCGTCTCATACATCTCCATCTCCGATTCCGGTGTTGATTTTGTCGATTCTCGTCGTTGCTTCGAGTTTCTTGTAACCGATTGTGTAGATCTGAGATTCTGTGTTGCTGTGGTTCAGATCTGTTCAGTTTCGTCGATTTTGTTTCTCCGATTGATGCTCTGGTGGTTGGATGAGTGGTTCTGTTGTAGATCTGTCGCAGATCTGTGTGTTTGAATTGGTTGTTGATGTTTCTGATTGATTTTGTTGCGGACTTGTGAATTGCAGATGCAGATTTTCGTTAAGACCCTCACCGGAAAGACCATCACGCTAGAGGTCGAGTCATCGGACACGATCGACAACGTGAAGGCTAAGATTCAGGACAAGGAAGGAATTCCTCCGGACCAGCAGAGGCTGATCTTCGCTGGAAAGCAGTTGGAAGACGGTCGTACCTTGGCTGATTACAACATTCAGAAGGAGTCTACTCTTCACCTTGTGCTCCGTTTGAGGGGAGGCATGCAGATCTTCGTCAAGACCTTGACCGGCAAGACCATTACTCTTGAAGTCGAGAGCAGCGACACAATTGACAACGTTAAGGCTAAGATTCAGGACAAGGAGGGAATCCCACCGGACCAGCAGAGACTCATCTTCGCCGGAAAGCAGCTTGAGGACGGCAGAACTTTGGCGGATTATAATATCCAGAAAGAGTCCACTCTCCACTTGGTGTTGCGTCTGCGCGGTGGTATGCAGATCTTTGTAAAGACTCTGACCGGGAAGACCATCACTTTGGAGGTGGAGAGCTCTGACACCATTGACAACGTGAAGGCCAAGATCCAGGATAAGGAGGGAATCCCACCAGACCAGCAGAGGCTTATCTTTGCGGGTAAGCAGTTGGAAGATGGACGCACTCTCGCTGACTATAATATCCAGAAGGAATCCACTCTCCACCTGGTCCTCCGTCTGCGTGGTGGTATGCAGATCTTCGTTAAGACCCTGACTGGCAAGACTATAACCCTTGAGGTGGAAAGCTCGGATACGATTGACAATGTGAAGGCGAAGATCCAGGACAAGGAGGGGATCCCACCGGACCAGCAGAGGCTCATCTTTGCAGGGAAGCAGTTGGAAGATGGGAGGACTCTGGCTGATTATAACATCCAGAAGGAGTCTACACTGCACTTGGTCCTGCGTCTGCGTGGTGGAAACTAAAGATGTTGCTGCGTGTTTTCTTTCAATTCCAGTATGTGTGAACGATGGCTCTCTTCTCCCTATTGAATAAAAGTACTCCACAAGTCTATTATTATTAAGTCTCTTCTTAAATCCCACAACAAGGCAACCCACCTTCTCAAAGTTGACTACAAATGTTACAGCACAAATCGAGCAAGTGGGATTTGTAAACCTCAATTTCCCAACCAACACCATCAGACATTGACAAAAATGATGAATCCTTTATTGTTGATAAAAATGAGACCCATAAGGAAGCAATGTCTTCAAGACTGAAAATGAGTCTTGAGAATCTGAAGGCCAAACTCCTCAAAGAAGCCCTCCAAGCTTCATCCCCATCGTCACAAAAATGGAGAACGCAAGCAAAGCAGACCCAACTGGTCGCTCAAATCTCATCGATCCTCCTCGAGAGACACAACTGGGCTCCACTCCTCCACACCCTCAACCTCGCCTCGAATCTCACTCCGCCACTCTTCAACCAAATCCTCCTTAGAACACAATCCAACCCCAAACTCAGCCTCTCCTTCTTCGACTGGGTGAAATCCAATCTGAAGCTGCAGCCTGACATCAGAGCCCACTGCAAGCTCGCCCGGATCTTGATCCAGTCCGATCTCCATCTCCAAGCGAAGCAGATTCTAACCTCTCTTCGCGAGCTTGAATCCGACTCGGCTAGGGTTGCAGGGTTCCTCATCGAATCGTGCAAAGGGAGCGATTGCGTGAATCAAGTTTTGAGCTTTTCTGTCAGATGGTATGCGGTTGAGGGTTTGGGATCAGAAGCGTTGCGGATTTTTGGGGCGATTAGGGTTTCTGGGTGCTTGCCGGATGTGTCCGCTTGCAACGCATTGCTCAGCGCGCTGGTGGGGGAGAATGAGGTCAGGTCAGCTTGGTGCGTCTACAGCGCGATGGTGCGTCACGGGGTATCGCCGGACAAGCTGACGTGGACGACCATCGGACAGATTCTGGGCAAGGATAAAAGCTTTGAGCGGCTGCAGAGGTTGCTGGATTTGGGTGTTTGTAACAGTGTGATATTCAACCTGGTGATCAATGGTTTGTGCGAGAAAGGCGATTTGAGAGGTGCGATGAAGGTGTTCGATGAAATGTCCGAGAAGAAAGTCCAGGCTGGGTTCAGCAGCTATGCCTGTGTTCTTGATGCGGCCTGTAGGTTTAAGGATGTGGAGATGGTTGAGACGGTGATGAGGTTGATGGTGGAGAAAAGATTGATGTCGGAGAGTCGTCTGATGTCGGATGAGGTGATTCAGAAGGTGGGGGATTTGGGGAAGTCCTACGCGGCTGAAATGCTGATGGAGCGAGCTGGGCGGGAGGGGATTGAGCTGCAGGATGCGACGTATGGATGTCTGATTAGAGCAATGTCGAATGCGGGAAGAGTTGAGGAAGCCATAGCTGTTTATAACAAAGTGGTTGCAAAGGGCGTGAGAGTGAACGATAATGCCTACTTGGCCTTGGCGAATGCTCTGTGTAAAGGTAGCCGGAATGAGGAAATGTGCGGGGTGTTACGGGGGATTATAGGAGGGAGAGGCATTCGTCCAAAAGCGTCGGAGCTGTCATCTTTTATCAAGCTTCTGTGCAGTGAAGGTAGATGGCGTGAAGGGGAGGAGCTTCTGGAGATGGTCATGGATGAAAAATCATTGCCGGAGTTGGATTGCTGCTCTTATTTTATGAAGCATTATTGCAGGACGAAGCGGGTAAATGCGGCCATGGCGTTGCACGACAGGGTGGAGAAGTTGAACGGGAGTATTGATGATTTGAGTAGCTATAACTCGCTTCTTGAGGCGCTGTTTGTGGCAGGGAGAGGCAGTGAGGCTGTGAAGGTGTTTGAGTACATGAGAGTGAGGAATATGTTGAGCTGTGATGGGTTTGTAGTGATGATCAGATGGTTGTGCAGGGGGAAGGAGTTGAGGAAGGCTATGAAGTATCATGATGAAATGTTGAAGATGGGGCTGAAGCCTGATCAGAGAAGATACAAGCAGTTGATATCCGGGTTTCGGTGATATCTTCCTGTTGAGACATTATTCTGCAGCCTGCACCACAGAAGAGAATAAGCACAGAGCAATTTCATCTTGGATAAATAGCTGTCTGACTAAAGGCCTAAACTTATACAGATATTTGCTCAACTAGATGAGCAAGAGGCTCAAGGAATGCTGCTGACAGAATTCAGGGAAAAACTCAAATGTACGCTCATATTGAGAAATGAATAATCTTAGCATGTATAAACTGGAACATTATATTTCAACAAGAGTTTCATATACTAATTCTTCTAACATGATGCGCTACTAATTCGACAAGGATACATATGGAAACAGATAGGAAATTCAAAATGAGAAGCCATTAAACTCCAAGGAACTGGATGTAGAAAGTTCCAATCCTAATCACTCACTATGGGGCCTCCAACCATAAAAACTTCAAGTAATCCATCCCTTCATGGACATTCTAAGTATAATCAAAATAGCAGTGTTGCAGAAAATTCAATAATTCCATGAACTTGGAAGTCATATTGATAATTTAGCAGTGTTGCAGAAAATTCAAAAGATATGAGTCCGTTAACTTATAGTCTCACCTTTATGGGTATATTTATGCTGCTTAATTCCAGCTTTTAGGCCAGAATCCATGAATCTCATATCCAGTCTTCCAATTGTCAAGATGCACAACCACACTCACCGCGCAAAAGGAAATCCCAAGAGCCAATATCATACACAAAGTCTGCATTTCCCCGTTCCGCACTCTGACCAAAACATGACTCATGAAAGCCAACAATAGTCCCACAATGGTATACAAAAACCCAACAGCGAACCCCTCCGCTCCCAGCTGAATTTCCGATCCTTCATAAAAGAAAACCAGCCTTGAAGGGTCGTTCCTATCCATTAAATACATTGGCGACTTCCTGATAATATTATGCATTGCACCGGAAACACTGAAAAAATAGACAAACACTGATCCAAGCAGCCACAGCATCTTATCATGCAACAAAGTCTCCCCAGCAATAACTTTCTTGATAGCATACGGCGTCATAATCGCTACAAGCAGCAACAAGAAAACAACCTGCTTTTTTGACAAAATCGGAGGACGATGGATCGGACCTACAGTTAACCTAGTTTTGGCTTCAATATACTCAGCCATGGAATCAGCCAACGCTTGATCCATCTGGTCGGAATCCTTCAAACTACTCAAATCAGTTCCGATAAAACGTATATGAGGAAGAGTATTAACACCGAACAATCCAAAGCTGGCTTGTGACTCCTTGAACTCCAGATCGCAGAAGAAGATCTTGCCTTCGCCTTCCGAGCCTTGGTTGTTGCGAATGTAGGATGACGCGAGGACGCCGAATTCATAGCGGAGCTCCTTGAGGCGCAATTTGGAGTTGTCGTGGAGATGCACAGCGTCGAAGAATACGAGGAGGGAGAAGGATCGGGGTGGCTTGGCGGATGTGATGTAGCGGCGGATTAGGTTGTCGTCCAGGCGGATGACGCCGGAAAGGGATCGGGATTGGAGTGAGAGGAGATCGTCGACGCGGTCGGCTGAGGCGTCGGAGGACTCGGCGATGATGATGAGGAGGAGGAGGAGCAGGAGTGAGGGTTTTGCGAAGGCGATCGCCATTTTGGTTCTGGTTGAGAGAGAGATTTGGCGGTGCGTGTTTGGAGAAGCTAGCTACATGGGAAAATTTTGGTTGAATAAATATTTATTTTTGTCCCTTCATTTTCTAAAATGCTAAAATTTTAATAAATAGTTATTGCGTCAGCATTAATGTATTGTTTTTTCACAAATTACTATTGGATGTGACGGTTTAATTCTAAATACGATCAAATCGCTGTTTGCATATGTGAAAGTCCAAGTTGTACAAAACCACAAATCGCTATTCATGATACATCGGCACCATGTCACTGCTAATATAGCGTACGAAATTAAAATTATCTATAAATCACTATTTTCAATAATAATTTATTTAAATAAAGCATTTCAGAAATAAATTTGAGATATTACAAATAGAAAGGAAGAGGCGACTGAGCAGTAGAATCTGGCAAAGGCTGGTTTCATGAGCTTGGGCTTCGCTGCATTTTAATTGGGCTTTAAATGGGCCAGTATTTATGGGACTGATAATTTAATAAAAATTAAATTAATATTTAAATTTTATTAAAAAACAATTATAATTAGTCTACACTGTAAAGTTTAGATTGTCCGATTATTCTCTGTGCTTTTTTTTTTAATTTGTGATCTCGTAATTATCACATATATTTAATAAATATTAAATTAATAAAATACAGACAAAGCATGTTAGGAATTTAAGAGTAGATTAATTAAAGTTGAGGGTGGTTGGTGAGTGATGTTTTTGTCTGTGTGGATAATCATTACAGTATAAGATATTTAATCAAAGTTGAATAAAATGACTGGCATTGGTGTATAAACTAATAAACATGCTATCCTCATGGGAGTTTTTAAATTTTCATTTATTGTTTTCATGCTGCATTATTGAACCTAGATAAAATACATATATGGGTTTCTTTCTTAATGTGGATTTCAAGAAGAAGAAGACAAAACAGGGGTCTGTCATCATGGGAGCACAAACAAAACAGTCAACAAGAAGAAACATGTTTATTTAAGCTTATATTAACCAACTTTTTCATTTTTATAATCATCTGATTACAGTGATTAGTGGCTAAAGCTAGCCAATAAGTGATGAAGCAGTATAGAATAATACTATGGTAAAAACAAGTCGATCAAAAGAACAATAACATAAACCAAAGCTCCTTAAAGTCTCTTATAGTGTTCTTTAATGGTGGCGTTTTTCCTCATCTTCATAAACACAAATTCCCAGTATGAGCTTCTAGACAGACTACTCATCTTGTGCATTCACTCAGCAGTCAGCACCCTATAAGATAAAAAAATGCAGCAACCAATCTTGACCAAATCCAGCCCACTGAAACCTACTTACTGACAAACACAGTCCATAGACACAGATATGCACACCGCAATTGGTATCGTGTATTCATTGCCTAGTTGGTTTGATATGATTTGAAACTGCACCATATTTTGGTAGCATCATCATCAATATCATCATTTTAAACAAGAGTGAAATAATACTAGCCCACTTGGATTAATCAATTCAATTCATCACGTTGCAACTTGCAAATCAAGAACTAGCAGCGGCACTATGCATCTCCAAGAACTGCTATATAAGAAAGTGATGTATAGAACTGTAAAACTCACAGAGTAACCACTGAGAGGTCCAGAGCTTGATTGTTCATCACCCAAAATGGTCATCACAGTAGCAACCCACCAGCCTCTGCTAGGCTACAATCCAATCCTCAGGTCCCACCACACCAAAACCCTAATCACAGTTCTCACATTAGTCACCCTCATATGCGCCACCACTTTCATTTCCATCAACTTTTACAGAGATGGCACTGTCACTGATCTTGGCCTATCAGGTGTTTGCCAAAATGCGGCTGAAAAAAGCTCCTGCTTGGCGGTAGTAAGCCAAGTTCTTGCCGGGCAGAACAGTAGAGTAGCTGATAGAGCTTATCTCCTGAAGCTCCTGCTCCGTAAATCGGAGGTGGAGGTCCGTGACGTCATCCACAAAACGAATAATCTAAAAATCAAAATTAACAACGATGCTCGCAAAGCAGCAGCGATGGATGATTGCACGAAGCTGTTGAACATCTCAGCAGATCGGATTAGAAACTCGATCGAAGCGATCGAGAAGAACACAGCAACGTCCCACTCCGACGCGCAAACCTGGCTCAGCGGCGTCCTCACTAACCACGTGACCTGCATTGATGGCCTCGAGGCCCTGACCTCCGAATCCGGACTCTATCGCGAGCTCAAAACCCTAGTTTCTCAATCCAGCGCTGCCCTAGCGATCCTCGTCACCATCTCCCCACCCAAATCCCAAATCCTCTACGCGATTCCGCACCTCGACTTCCCGTCGTGGATGACAGTCAGGGATCAGAACCTGTTAACAACGCCAGGTACGAACGTGGACGCGAACGTGGTGGTCGCCAAGGACGGAAGCGGGAAGTACAAGACAGTGAAGGAAGCCGTCGCTGCCGCTCCAACCAACAGCAAAACTCGGTACGTCATCTACATAAAAAAAGGAACGTACAAAGAGAACATAGAGATCGCCAGTGGGAAGAAGAACATCATGCTCGTCGGCGACGGATCGGATTCCACCATTATTACCGGCAGCTTGAACGTCGTCGATGGTGCCACCACCTTCAACTCTGCAACAGTCGGTAAGCCAATATTTTCCTTGAATTACATTTCAGTCCTTAGAGTTTATCTTACCACAGTCAACGGGTTTGTTGACTCTTCATTGGGCTTGGGCTTGGTGCAGCTGCGGTTGGGGATGGGTTCATGGCCCAAGACATAGGGTTCCAGAACACAGCCGGGTCGGCCAAGCACCAGGCCGTGGCGCTGCGGGTCGGGTCGGATCAAGCAGTCATCAACCGGTGCAAGATCGATGCATACCAGGACACTTTATACACCCACACAAACCGACAATTCTACCGCGACAGTTACATAACCGGGACAGTAGACTTCATCTTCGGCAACGCAGCTGTGGTTTTCCAAAACTGTAAAATCATTGCTCGAAAACCGGGCAGCGGGCAGGGAAACATGCTGACCGCCCAGGGCAGGACCGACCCGAATCAGAACACGGGCACGTCGATCCAAAACTGCCAATTGACCGCTAGCGCCGACTTGCAGCCGGTGAAGGCTCAGTTCAAGTCGTACTTGGGTCGGCCATGGAAGGAGTATTCGAGGACTGTCGTCATGCAATCCGCGGTCGGGGATCACATCGACCCGGCGGGGTGGGCTGCTTGGAGTGGAGATTTCGCGCTGAAAACTTTGTACTATGGAGAGTATTTGAATACGGGTTCGGGTGCGGGTACGGGTAAACGGGTCAAGTGGGCCGGGTACCATGCTATTACAAATGCGGCCGATGCCAAGCCCTTCACGGTTGGTCAGCTCATAGATGGTGGGTCGTGGCTCAAGTCCTCCGGCGTGGCCTTTACCGAAGGGCTCTGAGTCGTAGTTTTTTATTTTTAGAAATTGTTTTTGAATTAATACGTCATTTTGACGTTTGTTATCTGAATTTATGATATTTGCAAAAGTAACCCGAAGTTTGTAGATTTACGTAACGGCCGGGATAAATTAAGTATCGTTTAATTACACGCGGGCCCCTTTCTCGACCTTTATTGCAGCAATTACTCCATATCTGACTTCTCTGAATCTGACCACAACCCTCCAATTGAGGAGCTTTTCATGGAAATTAAAATCGTTGGTGACCTACAATGTCTTCTTACTTTCTCTCACTTTCCGCTCCACTCAAAATCACATAAACCCTAATCCCAATTCACCCCACGACCACACTCCACTCGTTACATTCAAGGCACGCATTTCGCAATCCTTTTAAGTGCTGGAATTCACTGATTCAACACCAAGCGATTCAAGGGCTGGATTTTGAGTTTGCTGGCGGGTTTCTGGAGCCATGGTGTCTGCTATGGGTAGCAAGATTAAGGGTATTTACAAGGGGTTTAAGTATATCTCGCAGATGTTCGGTAAAATGCCTCAATGAGCTTTTTTTTTTCCTTCGAGTTTGAAGTTTGTTTATCCATGTGATTGTGTGGGTTTGTGTTGTGGGATGGAAAGCTGAATTGGGTCGATTGTAGTTGTGAAGGAGCGCGAGTTGGAAATTGGGTATCCAACGGATGTGAAGCATGTGACGCATATGGGGCTGTCTGGTCCATCTGGGACAGCACCTACCTGGGTATGTTTGTTTGCTTGTTTGTGAACTCAGCCATGATCCATGTTAGCTTTGATTTTGTTGTTGCTGAATTAGGGCTGTAGTTTATAGTGAAGTGTAGAGATGAAGTGTGAAGTTTTGATGTGGTTACTGAGAGCTTATGCTAGTTAGTAGTTTGCCTTGGAGATGGATGTTACTGTGAGCTGTGATGTTTTGCTGCAGATGCATGAGTTCAAGTCATCTGCTGATTTCTTAGGCACGCCTTCGGGGAGCTTTGGCGAAAGAAGAGAGGCGAATTCTAATATGTTCACCGCATGGTCCTCCCAAGGTATTCTTGTTTCCTCTTGCTGGTATCTTGGCTTGGTTTCCAGATTCTGATAGTGAAGTTTTGCCGCTTGCAATCTGTGTTTGATGGTTTCACAGAGGCCTGGATCTGATTTAAGATTTACAATATATTATTAGGTTTCGATAGTTACAATCTTGGCTTGGAGGACTGGAAAAAGACAAGGATTTTTAACTTATCGAGTCTTTAGTCTTTGGAGTTTATTACTCTGTTTGCATGTGAAGTATTCATATCTTAACTTGGCTTGTGAAAGTGAGCCCACCCTTGACCCTTCTTGGTTTGCATAATTAGACGTATTTTTTTGAAAATAAATAAGTCGGATGGTGTTTGGATAATGACTAAAATACGAGCAAATTTTGTATCATCAACTGAGATTGATATTCTACCTTCTTAGTTACCTCTCTTTTGCAATTCCGGTTTTACTCATTAGTCATTTCTTCTAATGCTAAGTCGTGTATTATTTAGTGCTTGAGTTCTGATTCTTGATGATATAAGTATATCTCGTCTGCAAGAATGTGCAGACGAGATTAGTGACTTGAGTAGTCTTTTCTCCTAGCTTATTGATTCACTCGATAATGATTCAGTTTCAGATTTATGTAGCTCACTCTCTTCAGAGTTCAGAATCTCGCAATGTAAATTTTACTAAGAATGTCTTTTATGATTGTGGTAGATTTTGAGGAACCCATCGGACATTATCAACCGACTCAATTATTCAAGGACAGCCCATCTATTGCCGTTCCTGGCATCCCAAAGAAACGCAGGCGAAAAAGGAACAAGTCTTCCTCATCTCCAAAGTCCTTAAACTAGCCAAGTCGCCCACCCCATTTTTTCATCAGCCGAAGAAAGTCATCATGATAGTAGATGACAGTACACATTGCCAATGGCGGATGAAATAGCTTATAAGTATGTCCATAACTTGCCTACTTTCAAAGACATTACGGCCGAGCCCCAAGGGATGGGGCATGTAAGGTGTGGATTAAAAGGCAGAATGAGACTCTGATAGTCATTGTACAAACAGGTGCATATGGCAAGGGCATGGCTGAGGAGGGCTTCATAGGATATGCTCCTTTGTCCATCCCAATCATGACTACTTTTAGTGGGGCATCGATTATTTGAGCGTTTAAGATTTGATTTTGAGCACTTTTAGTGACGGGTCAAATATTTCAGCGTTTAAGATTCGATTTTTAACGGAGTCTGAACAGAGGCTCTAGTCCGGAGTAGGTCACTAACTAGGGCTAAGTCCTAAAGGCTAATATAATCAAGGGACTAAAATATATATACTTTCAATAACCGTTGACTTTTATGACTCACAAGTCAATTTTAGTCAACTCATTATTAGAATAGACACTTTATTGCACATCAAAAGTCAGCTCACTAAAAATAAAGTGTATAAAAGAGGGTAGATGTCCAAAATAGTCTTATTTATTGAATTATAATAAAAATGTTTTGATCCAAACCTACCCCTAATTCTACCGGCCACTGATGAACTCTACATTCACCTTTGGCGCCAAGCGCTGGGTGGCGGCTCTAGACCGGCAATGTGAGCGTCTGGCTAGCCTGATGGCCAGTCCTACAAACACCGGAGATGTAGGAGGTACCCAATTAGCACAACTTCTACATGTTTTTTTCTTATTCTATCCCAAATCTTCCACTAGAGTTCCTAATTTTGTTCCATCAAGAATCGTACTCTAGTCACTTACATGTTTGACGTCCATTTTGATCCTACGTTACGGAATACTTTATAATGATAACAGGCTCTCATGGAAGGAAGAGTATGCTGAAACTGGGTGAGAGAATGGTGATGGGCTTCTTGGGCGGGGTTGGTGCATCTACAGCCCACACATGGACAACATTGTCGGAGACAAATGCCGATGATGTCCGAGAGGAAAAGCATGGATGACCCTGGAAGGCCTCCGGGCATTGTCCTCAGCGCCGCCACCTCTTTCTGGATTCCTGTCCCTCCCACGCGAGTCTTCGACTTCCTCAGAGATGAAAACTCTAGAAATGAGGTATGAGTATAACTCTTCTACATAATTTAAACACTTTTTTCCCCTTTCTTGAGCGTCAAGGAACCTCAAATTGCACTGGAGAAAAGATCTAAACCCTAAACTCTCTCACGATGATTTCAGTGGGACATTCTTTCTAACGGCGGCCCGGTTCAGGAAATGGCACACATTGCCAACGGCCGCGACCCTGGCAACTGCGTCTCCCTCCTACGCGTCAATGTAAGTACTAAATTGGTGAAGACTGATCTCTTCAATTTTTTAAGAGATGATGTTGGAAATGTCAATCTCTTACCAAAAATGTTGATCGAGTTTCGCCAATTCAACATATTTTTTCGAAACATTATTCTTACCGATACTGAATTTTAAAAAATTCAAAGAGATCGGTCTTGTTAACACCGATTCAGACAACCTTTGCACCATGTCTTAAACCTTTTATATCCTGTTCCCAGAGCGGAAATTCCGGCCAGAGCAACATGCTGATCCTGCAAGAAAGCACGACAGACGCAACAGGGTCGTACGTTGTGTACGCGCCGGTGGACATAGTGGCGATGAATGTAGTTTTGAATGGTGGAGATCCAGACTATGTTGCTCTCTGCCATCAGGTTTTGCCATCCTACCTGACCAGAGCTTGCCCAACTCAGCCCCCGTCGCGCGGCGCGGCACGCTACTCACCGTGGCGTTCCAGATACTTGTTGATTCAGTCCCGACAGCCAAACTGTCTCTGGGATCGGTGGCCACTGTCAATAGTCTTATAAAGTGCACTGTTGAGAGGATCAAGGCTGCACTGGCCTGAATCTGCAGATCACAAGGAAGAAGTCAAGAACGCACCTTACACAGAAACTGATGCTGCTGAAGTGGGTTCGGGTATTGACTTTGCACCAGAATTTTATCTACCGATTTAGGTAGAACATGATCAAGAAACTGAAACATTGTTGTTTCTGATGATGTCATGTTTTTTCTGGTTTAGAATCTGTCTGTCCTGTGCTGTATATATATTGTAATCTATCCAAGGTTTCTGATCTTCCACCAAAATCTGGGGGCCCAAGTCAGTCATTCCTTCACTCGTGACAAAATGGACGTCAAACATTTTAGCATGTCCGGTGCAAACAATCATGTCTGAGTGGTTAACGCACAGAAAGAACCCCTGTACCATCATCATCTTAACATGCTTCCCAATCCATAAGCACACTGTGAAGCCTATGTTCAGTTTTGGAGGATTACATAGGTGTCATCATTCTACAAGAATGCGGACTGGATAAAGGAGAAGTGTTAATCTCGGCGGCGAGCTTCGTCTATGGGAGGCGGAGCGAATCTAACATTTTCAGGACGTGCCACTACAACGCCATCTTCTGCAAACAGAGTTTTTATGAAGGATGGAGTTCTTAAGGGCCGGCGGCCTGTGATTCTTGGATATACTTCTTCCAAGAAATAATAAGCATGGCCTGCGATCATTCCCTGTAAGAATAATTAAAGTTAGGATGGTGTAGGGTCCGAGTTTCATTGAGAGGGGCGCTACATTATTGATTACCAACACTTTAAAGGGTTGTGATCAGAGCACTCACCAACAGATCAACCCACGGACTGTTACCGATAAGGACGGAAAACCCCAGAAGAACCTACAAAGAACAAATCATTTAAATCGGATGAGTATCAAGGAGACAGGAAGGGTGCTTCTCTACGAAACTAATTTCAAGGTGACACTAGAAATATAGTAAGAATGGTCAAGCCGGTCTTAGATGCATAATATTCATTAGCAGCTTCAGTAAAATCAAAAGGATGATGGCAGTATGAATTTCAAATGAAAGCTCAATAGCCAAAAAAAAAAATCCAAGGTTCAACGAGACAGTGAGGAAGATGTAAAGTAAGTAAACTGATATCGTAGTAAATAAAGTTAGAGATGCAACACTAAACGAATATCAAAATTTCTCACCCAAGGTAAGTAAGCAGCCGTGAATGTAAATAAACCTAGAAAGCTCATGTGGATATAAGGGTTTTGTTTGCTCCATACATACACCTGAAAATGAAACACACGAGTAGCAAAAACCATTTATTTATATTCTCAGGGACATTTTCATCAAAATAGAACAAACTTGCGATGAGATTAATGCAAAACAAACCATCATGAAGGTCAAGGAATTGCTGAGGAAAATGATTTTCGCAAATGTTTCTGATAGATAAGGCAACATGCCCCCAACCAGAACAATGCCAGTTAGTACAGAGGCTCCAAAGAAGAGCATGTAAAAGAAATCCGCAGTTCTTCCCCTGAAGGAATTCTCCTCAAGAAGTTTGCAGTATCTAGCCAGAAAAAACATATGGAACAAGAAATCCAAATCTGGGGGAACAAATGAAACAACACATATGTAAGACGAAGAACGGCCATCTTTGTTAAAGTTCTTATACCAAAACTTTCTGATTTTTCCATACTGATAATGGCAGAAAAAGCATCCATCATGGAAGTCACTATTTAGTAGCAACAAATGAACATAACTTCCATAAAATCTAATTACATAGTAAATTAATATCAACACAGCATCTGATAAACATACCCATTTTACGGAAGTACAAGAAGTTTGTAATGAGGCGCCAGAACTGGTAATTCTTAAACACCAATTTGGGGTTTAAATACAAATTGTAAGGGGTGATGATCTGCACATAAACCAGACAACAAGAATCAGAAAATCATACACTGGACAAAGCAACACAATGAGTTACACACATCAATTTCCACTGAACTATTAGTAAAAAGTAAATTTTTTATCCGCATCAAACCAATTTCCAGCTGAAATCTTCCCATCCAAGTACAATCAAATCACTGAGCAAGCTCCAAACTTTTCAATTGATTATAAACAACAACCAAAATTCTTATTTCCACTCTAATCAACATACCAGCTGCCCAGAAGCCACCAACCTCCGTCCAAAAAAAACAACACAACCCAAACCCGCGTAAAATAAACAAAATAACATTTTCCGATCAATGACGAGCGATACACCATCAACAAGCTCCCTTACACACAGATCGAAGTATAATCACCGTCAGCTCACCTCAAGCGAGCAGCCAATTGTTGTCACAATAGTGGCCGTCAGATACGTCCGCGTAATCACCGGCATCTGCTTATACCACTCCTCGATCGCTTGCGCCATTTCCGATCAACAAAAAGCTCGATGCGTTTCCGAAACCCTAATTCCCAATTTCAGATTCGAATCAACCAGACCTATTTTTCAATTATTAAATATTAAATTAAATTTCCTGCCAAGTGGACGGTTCACATTCCACCACGTAACTCGGATGGACGAGATTCGTCCAACAAGGCTACACATTTCTCAGTCTTATCTAGTTTTCTGATTCTATTTTAATTATTATTACACATTCACCCACCAACTTCTATTAATTATAAATATTGAGATTCAAAAGTCTCTTATTTTTAAATAAGTATTTTGGGTCTTAATTGGTAATAGTTTTAACTTTGGGGGTAAATGTGTATTTAATGATTCTTGTATTCCGCCTTCTCTCGTTCAAATTCAAATCTTGAATTTCTGACCTTTCTGAAACTCTCTCTCCGATTCGCTCAGCCATTTTTTCCGACGAGAAGAAAACACGAAGACTTGCGAATTCTGAGAAGATGAAGACGGAAGATCAGCCTCCGGCGCTTTTGAAGGACATATCGAATTTCAAAACGCCAAAACGACCACCGAAAACCCCTAGTTTCCAATCGCCGTACAGCGGTTCGGTTTTTCGAAGTGCAAGGCAAACGCCGGCTTCCGCTTATGCATCAGGGGCTTCTTTCCGTCGTCGGCAGTCGGTTATTCCGTCGACTGCGCGGTCGAAGGCGGCTAGGCGGTTGAAGGTGATTGAGCTCGAGCAGTCGCAGTCGTCGAGGAAGGCGCAGGTACAAAAGGAGAGATCGTTGAAGTCGCTGTCGAAGTCGTTGACGGCTTGGTTGAATTTCTTGTTTGAGAATCCGAGGGGTTGTGGATGTGAGGGGTGGGGGGAAGGTGGGGTGAATGTACGAAATGAGTTGGGGAATGGGAAGAGGGATGGCTGGAAAGGTGGTGGTGGGGTTGGGGTTGATGAGGAGTGGAGAGATCCAAAGAGGTATAGGGATTTTGAGTGGCGTTCAGTGAATGTGGATGGTCGGGAAATGCTGAATGCTAAGATGTTTTCTGCTTTGCGGGATTCATTGAAGGAGGTGTGTAGCTTTGATGACTTGTTACAGAGAATGAGGGCTTACTTGAGTTTGGATTGCTGTAAGGAGATTTTCAATGTCATGACAAAAGTCACAAAAGTGAGCTTTGATGTTCGATAGTGCTAAATTATATCTTATTTTGGGTTTTTTAGCTCCTGATAATCTTTAGGAAGTGTAGTTCTTGAGCATTTGTTGATGGACATGTACCTCTGCTTCTTCCTACCTTTTCAGGCGATTGATGAAGGAAGGCTGAAAATGAAGGCACATTGTCCTATAGTGACAGATTTTGGAATGAAGGAGAAAGCTACTCAGACTCTACTATCCTACAATCCAATATGGCTTAGAATAGGACTGTATATAGTTTTTGGTGGGGACTCCTTGCTACCTAAGGGGGATGCTAATACTGATCAAGAAATTGGGTTATTGAAAATGGTGATTGAGAAACAATTCTTCTCACATGCTGGACTGGCGAAGATTTATGCATACAACAAGAAGGTCGAGGGGATGTTTAGACCTGGATATTTCGAGGTGTTAGGGACTGTTATATTGAAGAGATTTTTGTTGCTTAACCTCATCCTTGATAGGGCTAAGAGTCAAAAAACTCTCCCTCTGAAGTTTGGTATCGACGGAATAGATGGAGGTTCCCCTTTACTGTTTACTGTCAAGTCTAACGTGAAAGCAAGCCGTCAAATGGTGAATGGTAATGATATGCAACTTGCACGATCCTTAATATTGTTGTTAACTCAACATGTTCTAAGAGTGAAACACATGTCCCTTTTTTGGCTATCAACCAGAGTTCTTGTCAACTAATGTGATGCATGGAGAAGGAAACCTACTCGCTCATTTGGAGATGGTACAATACAAAGTCCCTTACCAACAAGTAAGATAATGATAGTAGTTCATTTATGTTTTTCTTGGTATCCTTGTTATGACATGATGTCCATGGTAGCTAGTTGCACAGTTAATTGGATTCTATCTTGTATCTTTGGAGTGTTCTGTGATGTTGTAGGTGTGCCATCAAATTTAATACATCCATCGCATTCTATTTTCAGGAACCCCTTCTTGAGTATCACTTTAGAGTTTTGGACTTATTTGAAGATCTTCAAGATGGAGTGCTAATTTTCAGAGCCATTCAGCTATTGCGACATGATTCATCTATTCTCATGGTTGATTGCGAGGACATGTTTCTAAATACTTAAAGATAGATGAAGATCAATAATGTAGCTTTGGTTTAAATGGTTTTTTTTCATTGCAGAGACTGACAGTTCCTTCAGACACTCATAAAAAAAAGTTAAGCAACTGCAGCATGGCATTACAATATCTGAAACAAGCCAACATACCTCTGCATGATGATGATGATGTAAGCATCATGAGTGAAGATATTGCACTAGGGGATAAAGAATTAACGCTCTCCTTATTGTGGAACATGTTTGTGCACCTGCAGGTACGCTATATTGTATTCCTTCTCCAATATTGTGTGATCTTATACAAACTTCAAATGGCCCATATTAAAGACAGTTTGATAAGTTTTTGTATCATTGTATGCAGATACCCCTACTTATAAATAAATTTCTCTTCTTGGAGGAAATTTCTAAAATCCGTGGTGCTGTTGACGTATGTTTCTCATTTTATAGGTCTACATGTAAAATTTGGGTTTTGATATTTGATAATGTAGGGTTCAGTAAAAACTATCTTTTCAGGATCTCATGAGCATTTCGGTGACAGATCCTCTGGCTCTTCTCTTGTCTTGGGTACAGGTATGCAGCAGCTAATTGCCTTGTTCTTATATAACTGAAAGAATTCATAAGTAGTGTCTTCAAAAAATTTAATCTAAACATATCACTAATGTTCGAGTTTCTGCAGGGTGTTTGTGAAAAATATGACTGTCATGTCAACAGCTTTACTTCTTTAGTTGATGGAAAAGTTATGTGGTGCCTGCTTGATTACTACTTCCGTAAAGAACTTCATTGCTCATGTGCAAATAAGGTTCTGTTTCAGCTTATGTTTCTCAAATTATGAGCTCCTTTAAACCTCCATTTACAAACTATGCTTTGGTTTCAGGATATCGGTGACCCAATAGTCGCTGAATCAATTGTATCGACTTCTGAATATACAGACGGAGTACACAACTTTATTTTGTCCCAGAAGCTAACAACATTACTTGGAAACTTTCCTGAGGTATTATCCCATGATCAGAACACGATATTCTTGATTCATTAATAATATGTACTATACTAAGATGGCAACCAAAAAGTTTTTACTTCTCGACTTCTTGTTTTGTATTCAGGTGTTGCAAATTAGTGACATACTTGAATATAATGGTGTATGCAATGAGCGGAGCGTGGTGATACTATTGGTGTTCTTATCCTCGGAACTAATTGTGAAAAGAAATATGGTGACCGTTTAGTTTGCCTGAGCCTGAAGATCATCTATGATTTTTTTTGCAGTATTGCTCAACAACTTTCTGAAAACATTTCAGGACCAGCTGAATTTCCATAAACTTCTGGGATGCACTTGTCGAACTGTTGACAGAAAACGTTTAAGTATAGAACAACTGTGTTCTTCTAAAAACAGCCCACAAATTCATTCATCGCGTTGTGAGGAAATTGATGGTTAGCAACTCACCACTGTCTCACATTACAAACAATGTGATAAGTATCCTTCTTATTTTCCTGTGCTCATGCTCTATGAACAGATTTTGCAAGAAACTTCAGAGAGATTAAGGCATGGTGGCAGGGCATTACTCGGCATAATTACAAACATGATGAAAGAAGTGCAATTGCTAAGGAAAAAGATGGTGTAAACATTTCAGTTTTGACACCACACTCGACTGAAAATGAGAATGCAACTGTACAAAGAGGTCAGGATCATATCCTTGTTCTGCAACTTGATATTTTAATCTTACAGGTTTCAGAGCAATATGCATTTAGTTTAAAACAGTAATCAACAGAAGTCTTATGGGCATGCTACTAATTTCTTTCTACTCTTCAATGCTTTTAGAAAATGCTGTCAGGGTCATACAATCTTTTATCAGACAATCCATTGCACGACAAAAATATATGAAGATGAAAAGTGCTGCATCCTTCTTACAAATTGCTTTGACTGCATGGTTAGCAGCTAGAACAAAATATATTCAAAGCTGTAGTTCTAATGGGACTCCACAGATAACATATGGTATGATTCTTTACTTTCTGTGAATTCATTGTTATGCTTATTATATGACATTCATAGTTCACTGAATGGCCTCATACCATTTCAGAAAGGGTGAAAGGATCAGAGAAACTTCAAAGTTACTTCTTATTCATGGATGAGAGGAATAGATTTATCATGACTAAAAGATCAGCATTGCTCATTCAACGAGCAGTTAGAAGATGGATTAGTCATAGACACCTTTACAGAGCTGCAGATATTGCTGCTACCACTATTCAATGTCATTTCCGTGGATGGCTTGGAAAGAAAAGATTTTGTGATGAAAGACGAGCCATCATTGCAATTCAGAGAAACTTCCGTCAATTCAGATCACGGAAAGCTGAACAATTAAAGGTTACTACCAGGTCAGCTACCATTATTCAGTCTCAGTTTCGTACATGGTTTGTTCAACGAGATTATCAAAGGTACAGACACCTTGCAATCATTATACAAGTAAGTCACTGTCTCAACCTTCAAATTCATTATTGGAAGAGTCTGGTTCAACAGTTTATGAATACTTTGTCATACAATGCGGGGCTGTACTGACGTAGTATCGGCTATTTCAGAGCCATGTTCGCGGGTGGTTGGCAAGAACGAGATTTTCACACATGAGGAAAAGAACACAGAAAGCTGAACAATTTAAGGTTACTACGAGGTCAGCTACCATTATTCAGTCTCAGTTCCGTAAATGGTTTATTCAGCGAGATTTTCATAGGTACAGACACCTTGCAATCATTATACAAGTAAGTCACTGTCTCAACCTTCAAATTCATTACTGGAAGTGTAAAACTAATTTATAGTCTGATACAACAGTTTATGAACTCTTTTTTATACAATTTGTGGGTTGTGGCTGCACTGATATAGTATCTGCTAATTCAGAGCCATGTCCGAAGGTGGTTGGCAATAAGGATGTTTTCACTCGAGAAGAAAAGTGCTATCAAAATTCAAACTATCTGGCGTGGCCATAAGATGAGAGTGATGTATAGTTGTTACAAGCAAGCTGTGATTAAAATCCAGTGTGTTGTAAGAGGTCAGATTAGTCGAAACAAGCTTGTAGGTAAGCATATATGCATCTCTTTAACACAAAGAAATTAAACAATTCCCTTAGGACCTGCTATTATGGGAACTAAAAGCTAGTATTTCTGTCTTTACAGGTTCATCGGGCCCTCATAGAGCCTTGTATAAACTGGGTACTTTTAATTCCTCAAACTTCCCCTCAAGGAGTTTTGAATTAGATATCGTAATAGGATCAATCTTAAAACTGCAAAGGTGGTGGAGGGATGTACTGTTGCATAGGCACAAAAAAGAGCCAGCTATCATTATCCAAGCCCACATTCGCGGTTGGCTAGCAAGGAGACGCATTGTTAGAGAAAGGAGTCAAATTGTTGCCATCCAAGTATGTTGCTTATATGTTTTCACATGATCCTACCTCATGAGGATCAACCTTATTGATTGTTCTTGCTTCATGCTCTATTGATAACAGAACTCTTGGGTAATCTGACAATTTTTTTCTTGTGGTTTGTCTCTGAAAATATTAGTCACATTGGAAAGGCTACCTTGCACGAAAAGGATCAAAGCAGGATCTGATTGATTTGCGCATGAGATTGAAAAAATCAGCAACAAATATAGATGATAGTAAGCGGCTAATGAACAGACTTCTTGCTGCCCTTGCTGAGCTGCTGAGCATGAAAAGCGTCAGTGGCATTCTCCATACTTGTGAAACTTTAGGTGATTTACACAGATTTGCTGAGCTCCTTGTTTTATTATTTTTCTTTGTTAGACTAAATACATAATTCCTTTGGATAGATTCTCATGCCATGAATCATTAATTTTCCCACAGATACGGCAACAAAGCATTCTCAGAAATGTTGCGAGGAACTTGTGGCAGCTGGTGCAGTTAACACTTTACTGAAGTTGATTCAGTCTGTCAGTCGAAGCATTCCTGATCAGGAAGTGCTGAAATATGCACTTTCCACTCTTAGAAATCTTGCCCGATACCCTCATTTGACTCTATCAATAATCAGTGCCAACAAATCAGTGGAAATTATCCTTTGGGAGATGTTAAGGTTTTTCTTCATAACTAGTTTACATTCTCCAAAAATATTTCTGCTTATAATCTATCAATATCACCCTGTTACTCTGCCACAGAAACAAAGAAGAAGCATATTTTACGGCTGCAGAACTCATGAAGAAAATATGTTCCATTCCAGAAGGCGCGAAATCAGTGCGCTGTCTGCCAAGTCTTAACAAGAGGCTGCACAGCCATATAGAGGATCTTACAAGAAAAATCAGCTTAGAAAAACGGTATGAAATGCTGCAACATATCATGTGATAGTCATGGTTTTCAGAAAACTTAATATGTAAAGACTTTTGTGCAGGAATCCCCGAGCCAACTTGGCTTCAAAGGAGAACATGGAGAAAAAATTATGCGAATCTTTGGAAATATTGAAACTTGCTACCCACAACCATCAGATAAAACATCAGTAAGTAAAACTGTGATTCTGCGAGGCCCGTGTGATTGGCCTGGAGCATGGTGTATGCGCTAGCTGAAACAAGTCTAACACTTTCTATTTAGAATTTAGATAAAATTTCCCTGTTGGGCTTTTTTCTTGAGCCTCAAGTCATCATCCCATAGAGAGGATTCAGAAGACAAAACACCCAGGAAAGGTCAGTTCTGGATCTTTAAGACACTCCAGGAGCTGATTTTTCATGATTTGGGATCATGTTTTGTAACTTGTGTGTCAATGTAGGGAAGAGGTACCTGAAAAACACATGCAGGCTCATGTCTTAATGGATAAGTTTGGTGTGATTAGATAGAAGTGATGTTTGCTAGGGTTATCTTGAACTTGATGTTACTCAACATGACGTGGACTGGTTGCACCAAGCAGGACCAGTTGATGTTATGAACTTTAAATTCAGACAGCTAAGGGCAGTCTTAAGTTGCATCTGTCTCACTTCATGATATGATTCTTGATAGCTAAACTCTCATGTACTGTTCCTTTATTTATAGTGTAGTCCATTCAAAGTGATTGGGCGACGCTCCTCTTTGTTTCTCGTGTCATATCCACATGGATTTTCGAACGTGAGAGATATCAATAACCACCTCATTTACATCGAGATAGGATACGCAGGCAAGAGCCCGGATGGAAGAAAAGGACCCAAAACCCTAATATACTTGATGGACAGCAACTTACTGGAAATATGTTCCAGATGACAGGACATGTTTCCATCAGGTAGGGTTTATAATCTCACTTCATACTGTAAAAGACCAGCCGTGCGAGCGTTGAAGCAAGGTTGTTTTCTCAATTAATGCATTGATCATATGTTCTGATCAATGTCCCAATTCTTTAACCGATTTTGTGTTGTCTGCACCCCACTTTTTTAATGAATGAGATGAACGGAAAGTGACGCAACATGGCCGGACAAGTTCTTCCTCAAAGCTAATTTACAGGCATTCATGTTTAGACCAAGGTAGCAATCCTCGTGAGCATGCATCGGTTATCGTGTAAAGTTATGTTACTTAAAAGATGAGTAAATTTGTGCGAAATGCATTTTCAGTCTGTGGAAATGACTAGATTCTCCGTTATCATCTTGCTGTGTTCTTGTGCTTGTTTTTGTTGATTCCGTTGCCTCAGATGTTGGTTCTTGGTCAAATGTATTGTAATTGAACTAAGAGTTAAATTCTGAGTACTAAAATTGACCCTTAGATAATTATAATTTCTTTACATAGTCGTTTGTATTAATCATGTAGGTAAGCTTGAATGCCATCACTGTTATTCATCTTGAACCCATTTTAGGGTTAGGGTTTGATTTATGACCTGTAATTCCTTGTAAAACCACAGATATAACATGACTGGTGCAGCTTGTCTCGTCCATGTGGATCTTCCTTAACTCTTTCTCCGATCAACGTCCCAATTCTCCAGGTGGTTTTGCGCAATCTCCACCTGTTAAAAAACAAGAACAAAACAGACCATACATACAATGTAATCGATGCCAATGAAAATCCATTATTAGGGTTTGCAGGAGTGCACCTCTTTGTCCCAGTTAGTTCGAATGGAGGTCCAAATCAAAATTAGGGTTTGCAGGAGTGTCCCTCCCAGCATTCCTGACCAGATCCCCTACATAGAACATGACAGTGTCAAGACTTCTCAACATTGTGAGTGCCTTAAATTAGGTTTGTTAATTAGGGTATGTATACCTTCACACCGAGGTTGCAGTAAAACCCTAAAACACAACCAACAGGAACTCCCACTACGTAATAACAACCGACATTGACGTAAGCCACAAATGCTTGCCATCCGCACCCGACAGCAACTCCTGCAGAACCAAACACTCACCCACTTAGAGAGAGAGAAACATCCATTAGCGCCTGCCTGAACTGATGATTAAGATATTGATCTAACATGTTGTCGTCTGAATTTGGAGATCAAAGTTTCTTTTCTACCTGATAAAACTGGTTGAATGCCATTCATTAAGATGCTGGCGGCCAGAAATGGACAAAGCTGGGCCGTGGCGTCAGCGACAGTTTCTCCACCGGTGAACAGATAACTGACATCTTGTCGGAAGATGAGGACAAGGATGCTGAAAAAGAGAGCTATTAGGCCGGAAGCGACTGTCACAACCAGCACTGAAAATGCTGCTGCTCTCGGATGGCCGGCTCCCAGCTCGTTACTCACCCTGACACTGATCACAAACCGAATCTTGTTGTTGAGATGTTTGACGTCCCTTTTATAAATAGGCCATGCCTAAGGAAGGGGGCGGCCTCCTCCGGTCAGTTTTCAAATTTTACTATATATTACGTATGATTAGTTTGAATTTTTTTAGGTTTATAACAAATTGCCTCCGTTAATTTTAAATCTATGCTCCGGTAACAATGAGAAAAAAATTTGCCCCCGATCAAAAAAAATCTTGGCTTCGCCACTGACCACGCCCTGATGAGATAAAGTCGCCACCTTACATATTATGGTTGGCCAAAAAATAATTTTGGTGCATATCATTACAAAATAGAAAATTAAAATAATGAAAATATATATCAATAAATTTATTTTCGGAGCTCTATAAATAGAAATACATTTTGACGTATTTTAGCATTTTATTAAGATTTGATGAAGGTGGATGATTTTTTTTAAAGATGATTGTGGAGAGGATCTGCTCATCATGAGGCCAAAAAAGGTAAGGCTAGTACACGTTTGTAAAAATATAAAATTGAGTTGAGAAATGTCAATGCAAAAATAATCATAATATAAATTTTATGTAAAAATGCTCAAAAATATGTATGAGATTCATCAGAACGTGGTCTAGTGATAAAAGAACGTCAAACATCTTATTAATTAGAATTCGATTTCTAATAGTACCAGAGCATCAGATTCATGAGAACGTGATCTACTGACAGAAGAACGTCAAACATCTTATTAATTAGAATTCGATTTGTAATGGTAGGAGAGGATGAGCTCTCATTGTTTGGATCAAGTGAGATAACTTACCTTGCCGCAGCGTTGAACCCTACCGATATCATATAGACCCAGCCGGATATCGTCATGCTGCAGATTCAGACAGTTTGATTAGATTCTGCAGAGCTTGAAACCCTAAAAGCATGATATCCATATTGGTGAGATTGTTTCTAGTGATAGAATTCTAGAGAGAGGTAAGGAGCCGTACCAGATGGACAGTGAGTCCAGCGTGACCTCAGCGTTTTCCAGCAAGCCAGAGATCAAGACAAGAATCTGGTAGTACCAAGTCTCCAAGCAGAGCATGACGGCGGAGGCGGAAGACAGCTTGAAAAACTCCCAGAGCCCGGTAATAGCTTGCCGGCTGAAACCCTTCCAAGTGTTTTTACATTTTTCACTCAGCAAAATGTACACAAACTGTGCAACCACCACCAGCCACCATGAGAGGCTGAGCACCAGCGACGCGCCCAGGAGCCCGAGCCCCAGCGGATAAACTACGAGCCAGGTCAGGACCAGGTGGACGGCGAGGGTGGCTAGGGAGATGTAGGCGCTTGGGGCGACTATGCTCTGGGCTTGGAGGAATTTCTGGATAGGGAAATTGGCGGCGTAGGCGAAGATTTGTGGAATAAGGCCGTAGACGAAGGTGGCGGCCTGGGAGGCTATTTCCTCGGACTGGCCGAGGAGGATGAGGAGTGGCTCGGAGAAGATGTAAATCATCATGAGCGGGATGGCTGTCGCCATTAGAAGAATTGTTGATCTCTGGAGATAGATTCCGAGCATGTTGTACCGATGAGCGCCGTATGCTTGGCCGCAGAGCGTCTCCACCGCGCTTCCCATCCCCAGCTGACCTCAAAAAAAAAGAAATGAAGTGTCTCATTCATAAAAATGGTGCTTGAAGAATCTCATTTTAAATGTCGATCCGAACCGTTATAATTATAGTTTATCTGTCCATCATCCAATAGATCGGATCCATCTTAAGAATAAAATAATTGATAGACTTATTTATTAAATAATCACAAACACCTTTAACAATCGATATGAGACAAATGGGGGGAGTGATACATTAACCTACCATGACGCCATAGGCGAAGATCTGGATGCCGGTGTTGCCGAGAGCCGCTGCAGCGAGCTCGAGATTGCCAAGGTGGCCGCAGAAGACTTGGGTGGAGGTGGAGGTGACGTTGGTGAGCAAGTAGACAATTACAGTAGGAGCAGCGAGCTTGAACAGGGTTCCGAGCTCAACCCAGGTCGCCAATCTCAGTTTCTGGAAATACGGTTTCTCAGTGTCCGACAGGATTTGCTCCAATCTCGGACTCACTGCCTCGGCAATGGACGAGCCTGGTCTCTCCAACAGCGGCTGCTGATCAACATGCTCATCTGACCCTCCTATGTTCCTCTCCTCCATCCAATCTCTGAATCTCACTGCAGACAAGCACCAAGTCTTATATACACAACTCAAAACACTAATAGTAAGTTTCCATGGTGAAAAGAAAAAACTGTAACACTTCAAACCCTAATGTCATCTGATGTCCCACATCGGATCGTTACAGATGCTGTCCCACATCGAATCAGTCAGACAGGAAAGAACTTTTATGAGATCGCCAACTTCAACCCTGATACGCCGGTTTGGTCGGACCGAACCAGGTACATTTCAAAATGGGCATATGTATTGGCTTTTCAATTGAGCTGATCAGAACCGGGTTGAGCCGAGATCAAAACCGGCCGAACCGGCCAAAACACAGAAGCTGAAAAATTTACATGAGCTGTTTTCTATGTTATACATATGGTTGTTGGGAGGCCATAGAATTGCACAACTTATGATCCTGATTTACACAAGAATTTAGTACAGCAATAATGAGCGATACGGGCATGGAGGTGACCTCCGGTGAGTAATCTGTCATGGTCTTGGACGGAGTGGTGCTGGTTCGGACACGTCTTAAAGTTCTCGTGTATTTTGGTTCCTGGCAGATGTGAAATTTGATCCAATGCTCGGGGAAGACAATACTGGCTTGACCCGGCAATCACAGTAGGCTCCATAGAGCCAGTGCCGAAGCAAGATATATTAATGTAGCTGGAATTTCATCCTTGAGACCTGTAAAGAAGAGCTTGGAGGGATGAGAAAATTCAGAAGTGAATTCAATGGCAGAAAATAGTGCATTTACAGCTTCTGATTAAAATTGGTAGCTGAAACGAGATATTTTGTACGAAAATTGAATTAAAAGAATATGATCTTGGAGTACCGGTTTTGGCAGAAGCTGCGGCAGGAAGAGCTGGAATTCTGACAGCTGCGATGGAGTTAACGAGTTAGTACAAGAGAGGAGGATGACGGGTGTCATGAGTCAGAATTTCAGTTATCTGAAAATCAGTAAAAAAAAATTAATGTACTTTTGTTGCATGATGATGAGGCTGGTAGCTGATTAGAAGTTGGCCAAAGGGCTGGAATGTTGTCGTTCAGGTCGCACTGGAAGGTGACTCCTGATGGGTCAAATATAACATCCGATGGCAGGCTGGGCAGAAGGCATCCTTTCTCTAGAGGCCACAAATATAAAACGATGCGCACGCATTAGAAGTGGGACCGAAAAAATGTAAATGATATGGTGCAAGATTAAGTCGAGGAACAGTGAAACACAGAGATAAGAATAAATTGTTACCTTGATTTCCAACTGGTGTTATGAACATGTCGGACAATGCAAGAAAATGGAAGAAACTGTCATCAGTAATCAGATGGAAATCAACATAAGAGATGCTACTTTTATGATAGTAACCAACCTTGCAGAGAGAAATCCTTGAGACTCAAATGACAAGAGTCGAATACATTTCGAGTAATATTTGCTCGTTGGAACTTCATCCCAAGGGATGAGGCGCAGTCTAAAGCCTGCAAGTTGGTTATAAGGCTTTGCTTTTGTAAGTGAGACACGTAACTATCCATAGCGTTGCAACATGTTGTGTGATTACTCGTCCCATTGCCACAGCTCTTCACAACGTGTCTTATGTCAGGAAAAACAAGCGGACAAACTGAAACAAAGAAAACACGAAAGCATATAATACTAATGTATCAACTTATATTAAGCCGCTCCTAGTCATAATTTTCATAGTATTCAGTGACGAAAATCTCAAATGTAAATAAAGGAGCAACTGGTCAATAAACTTATCGGCAGTAGAAGATTTTCAACAGCCAAATTTTAGGCATTTCAGATTTACACTGACCTTTATTCAGCTTGCAGTTAGTTAGTCCTCTAAGAACATCCTTCGCATGTTTAGGTTCAAGTTTACTTGCCAACCAGCGAAGCACGATATATTTACAATCATCAACCCTGCTCGAGTGCCCAGATTTTACATGAGAGCCATCCATCATTGACATGTCATAAGCTCTCTTCGCAAGTTTCTGGGCAGCGTCTGATATGGCACTCTGGCAAGTCTGTTCACAGCATTCTTTTACGGGATCAATTCTGTCACAAGCAGTTAGAAGCTCGGAAGTTGCAGCAATGCTCTCAAATTCGTCCACATCTTTAACTGGACAGGAGCCTTCAGTAAGGTTTGACGGGCGTATGGAACATATCTGATTGAGAGTATTATTTGCACCCAGCTCGACCAAGGTTTGCTGGATATCCGAAAGACAATGTTTTGCTGAGGTAGCATTTAATGCAAGGACATTCGTTTCTTTACTAGATTGCCCAATGAGAATTGCTATAGTGGCTTCCAGTTGCGGGCAACATATCACATTTGCTAAAACAGATGCGAACGGGGACCAACAATCAATTGATGTCATGCTCATCACACTCTGGGCAGCAGTGAAATTCAGCATGCAAAGTCCTATCAAAAAATAATAATGATAAAAACACAGGATGAAATAGGACTATAATAATCAAGGGGGGACTCTGAAAGTATATACCGGATAATTGCGCAGTATTGTTAATAAAAGGTGACAGCGGAGAAGGAGCCAGAAGAGGAATAAAGGGCTGAGGAGCGCCAGATGGAGATAATTCAGGTAGCATCGCATCAGATTCCCTCCCTGTTATTGCCAGCTCTTTAGGATTGTACAATGAAGTTGCTAATGGTTCATGGATACCTGTTAAACAAAAATACATAATAATGATAAAAAAAAAATCGGATGTACATAAATAAATTATAGAGTCACACTAATGGTAACGGAGATTATCAATGGCAAGTAATGATTTTTGATAACCCAAAATTGTAGTCCCCGCAACGTCCCCAATAACCGATCTGCTAGCTGTATGTGATATAATTTCTATCATCAAAGTGAACTATCCGAAATGGTTACTAAAAGAACTAACAAATCCTGAAAGATGAGGTCGATGAGTTCCCAACTGGTTTATAAGATGTATTCGATTTCAGTACCTTACTACTTAGCAAACATACATGTAAAGAATAAAATGGATAAAACAGCCCAAAACAATGATCTCGCAATACTAAGCCGAAACGATTTAAATCGCTCTTCAGCAGGCGCCCGTAAATTCAGTAACCAGCCAGGCGCCCGTTCCGCAACTTTTGACCACAATCCCACATACCCAATTAACACCAGCACAGCGAACAAAACTGAACTAGCCTCGCCAACTAACACAAATGCAGAAATGAACAATACATACTCAAACTCATCAATGAGTACCAATGCAGAAATGCACAATTCCTACTCAGAGTCGGCCAAATGAAAGAAGCAATGAACAACAACAACAACTCAGCCTCGAGCTTCATGAATCAAATTGAAGTCTTCAGATAAGAACACTAAACCAAACCCTAGACATCATGCACATCACTCTCTCCATACCTCACAGGCAAACACATATTCTACAACAAACAATTCCAGCAAGATTCTTCCCCAATTCCATCCTCAAAAACAAACCCTAAAACCACCCCCAAAGTAATTCAGCACTGCTAAATGATAAACAAAAATATTTGTATAATCACTCACATAGAACCAGCACTAGAAGAGAGACAGCGGCGCGGCGAGACAAGGAAACCCCTCCTCCTCTCATATCTCCAGAAACAGCTTAGCCTCAATAACAAGCCCTAATTGGCTAACGATGCAATCTTTGAAGCGAAAACGAAAAAATAATCAAACAAACCAGAAGCTCTGTTCAGACACAGATCCAGAACCAGCAACCAAAAACCGAGTAGTTGACGCTACCATGAATGAGCCCCTCTTCACTCCACTTCCACCCATAAATGACCTGTCTTTCTCTCTCTATCTCTCTAGTTTCTTACTCTGCTCCTTCTTCTCGTTGTTGCTGTAAAGGCTGGCGACCCCACCTCCCCACTCCACCATCGACGAAATTGATGATGAATCAATCCGTGCCAAAGAAAAGCCCCAGTTCTTAATTTTTTAAGAGTGATGGCCAGAGAGAGAGAGAAATGTTGGTAGCCAGCTGCTTGGGACTTTGTGGGTTGAAATCGAGGAGAGAGAAAGAGTAGGAGACAGACAGCAGCATTAACTCTGCTCTAAACTCTACCGATTCCTGCATTTACTCCGATCAACTTTTCCTCGCTCTCCGACATCGCTCAACCATCACCTCCACGCGCCGCGCGTGCCGTTGGGCTTCATGGCCCTGTCCCAAAGCCCGGCCCAGTTTCGTACGTGCTGAGACCCGACCCATTTCATACGGACTGAGACCCGACCCATTTCCCCGGGAAGTGTGAAGGCGAAGATATCGTTCACTACACAGCCCCAAATCAAACCGATTCTTCGAGATGGATCTCAAGTTGTTGTAGATTGCACAGAAGCCATCTGGGGACAGGTTAGATTTCGTCACCGGGCCGTGTGCGGGGTGCCAGTGTGTACACAGTGGTGTAAAGTTTTGAACTTGTGGAAATCTTGGCCGTTTGATGACAGGGGTGTGTTTGAGTTTTGATTGAATTTATTACTCAGCGGATGGGGGTTTGTTTAATGTTGTAGGGTTGGGATCTGGCTGCCGGGAATCCAAGGTTGGTGTTTTTTTGTTGGATTCGAGTTTGCTGAGTAGTTGCAGGTCAGGTGTTTGATGAAAGGTCGGTGCTTTTATGATTGATTCGTGTTTGCTGAGTTGGTGGAGTCGGTTAGTGATTCCTGGCCGAGTGGGTTTTTGTAACTTGGGTTTTTGCCAATGCTGATACTGTTATTGGCAAGCCATATGATGATGTTAGCAAGTATTATAAGCTTGGGAAAGAATTGGATAAAGGGCAGTTTGGCATTACGTATCTGTGCACCGAGAATGCGACTGGGCATCTATATGCTTGCAAGTCGATACTGAAGAGGAAACTGGTCACTAAAGATGATAAAAACGATGTTAAGAGGGAAATTCAGCTGTTGCAGCACTTGTCTGGTCAGCCAAATGTTGTGGAATTGAAAGATGCATATGAGGATAGGCAGAGTGTTCACATTGTGATGGAACTTTGTGCCGGTGGCGAGCTTTTTGATAAGATAATCGCTCAGGGGAAGTATTCAGAGAGGGCCGCAGCAGCCACATTTTATGGGTGTGATGAACTGAGACCTGAAACCAGAAAACTTCTTGTTATCCACTCGGATGAGAATGCTATGTTGAAGGCAACTGATTTTGGACTATCAGTGTTCATAGAAGAAGGTACAGTTTCTTGGGTTTTGATCCCTTTTCTACTATATATGCTTTTTCTGCAATTATCCATAGAGACATTCATATGCCGTATGTCTATTCAATGATGAGTTGTAGCTTTATGGATCTCGTCATGACAAAAATTTAAAGCCTTTCACTGCACTTTCAGGGAAAGTTTATCGCGACATAGTTGGTAGTGCGTACTATGTGGCTGCGATGGGAAAGAAATTGATGTGTGGAGCGCTGGGGATGGTCATCCTATACATCTACTCAGTGGTGTTCCTCCATTTTGGGGCGGTAAGTGTTTTAAACTTTCTGAACTGTGTAAGAGAAGTGTCACGGAACTTATGAATTGATAACCGACTCATCTAATGCAGAAAGCGATACTGCTATTTTCAATTCAATCTTAAAAGGAGAGCTTGACTTTGGAAGTGAACCATGGCCTTCAATATCATACAGTGCCATTGATTTGGTCAAGAAGATGCTCACATAGGATCCGAAAAAATGACTCACTGCAGCTCAAGTCCTTGGTACTTAAGTTAATTCGGTGCTTTCCAAATGTGTTACACCTAGTTCCACCTACACTCGGTCTTCAATTTACATTATTTTTCCATAAATATAAAGCATCCTTGGATAAGAGTAGGTGGTGATGCGACCGAAAAACCTCTTGATAGTGCAGTTTTATCTAGAATGAAGCAGTTCAGGGCAATGAACAAGCTCAAACAACTTGCGTTGAAGGTAATGGGACCAACATCAGTACCATCATCTCCATTTGATTTGTCAAGGAATCCGATTTCCCTTTAATATTATGGCAAGAATTTTTTTGTCAAGCATTAGTACTGTTTTTACTTGATATTGTTATTTTTCAGGTCATTGCGGAGAATCTCTCTGAAGACACGGACAAGGGTGGAACAATCACTTATGAAGAATTAAAGTCAGGGTTGGCTCGACTGGGGTCTAAATTGTCTGAGGTTGAGGTCAAGCAACTCATGGTAGCTGTAAGTTTTTTTTTTTTCTTTTCATGTTGGAAAAATCACACCCAATTAAAATCAAGCCTTTGCCGACAGCCATCAGTTTTTTATTTGTACTCATGTTCCAGGCTGACGTGGATGGCAACCGAATAATAGACTACATAGAATTCATTTCCGCGACAGTGCACAGGCACAAGCTAGAAAGAGATGAAAATCTATATAATGCCTTCCAATTTTTCGACAAGGACAGGAGTGGGTAAGTGGCTCATTCAGCTATTGATTCGCTCAAATGACTTCATCAAAAAATATCAACTTAAAGTCGTATAAAAATCTGTATCAGCTTTATCACTAGAGATGAACTCGAGTCTGCCATGAAACAATACGGGAGGGGAGATCAAGCCACCATCAGGGAAATAATTTCTGAGGTGGATACGGACAATGTAAGTCCATATTCCGTTTAGACGTTTTTTTTTAGCTGGTTCAATATATCTCCAGCCTGTTCTGATTCTATTGAATTTCACAGGATGGAAGAATTAATTATGAAGAATTCTGCACCATGATGAAGAGCGGTACTCAACAGCCAGTTCCGCAGCTGAGCTTTGCATGATATCTATGTTTCATGGGTTCACTACAGCTTTTTTTACTCATTTGGAGAGCAATTTGAACTTTTAACAGCCGAGGTGACTAAAGAGTGCCTGTTCAAAGGCCCTTGGTTTGTAGCATAGATGAAGTTATGTTGTACAGCAAGCTTGAAGATGTCCTTGAACTGGAGTTTTGGGACGCTTTAAGGTCTGTAATTTCACTTTTTGCACCTAACGCAGAGGTCAATGTCGTATTAATGTCGTTGACTTTTGTAAACCTTTGATGGGTCGGCCCAAACATTAACAAGGCTAGTCATGGAAGAGCTCGGGATACCTTATCATGACACGTGGCATATTTTCATTCGCTTAACTGATCAGCGCCTCTTTCGAATCCCCGCAGCTCGATAAACGGCTCATGAAACCGAGACAGATCTGTACCGAACGACGTCGCTTGGGTAAGGATGTTATATGAAAACCAACAGTCTAAAATGAGGGTCCACGAGACTACCGTGCACACTCACTCTCGAAGGCTCTCGGAGTTTATCGGCTCTTAGTGGTCATGGTGGGCCGTTCGAATTTACTCATCTGCTATTGTCTCGTTCTCGAATTCCGATTTCAAAATTTGGTAAACTTTTTTCAATTTTTGTGGTAGGCGGTCGTCGTCGATTGATTCGTTGAGCGGCGGAGCGTTGTTGATCGATCGTTGTGATTGTTATCGTTATTGGGGAAGATCGATGGAAGCTGCGTTGCAGTTACAGAGGCCGATTGGTTGTAGGAGTTTTGATTTTGGAGATAAAGGGTGCTCGAAGATCAAGCAGCCTTTCATTAATTTGTTTCCTCATGGAAGGAATGTTCAGTTTTCTCAAGTAAGATTTTTTTATTAATTTTAAATTGTTTAATTTTATTGTCTGAATTTGTGTAGCGTTTGAAGTTAATTTTGAGGTTCCTTGGTGGTTGATTTTGGAACTGGGAAATGCTTGAGTTCATTTGCTAGATTGATTGGTTTGTCATTTGTGAAACATTGATCGATTTGTGGGTGTGATTGCTGGATCAAGTTGTGTAAAGAATTTTGTTTCAGGTGATAAACAGATTGTTAATTTACTTTTCAAGAGATGAATGCGCTTGTTTCTAATAATAGAAGTTATTTGGTTCAGTGTTCAGCATGTGAAAAAAGGAGTTCAACGAAGGCGGTTTCACTTTTTTCATTGCATATTGTTGCCAGTGCGGCAGGTTGGTTTTTTGAATATTATTAGCTTGAGGTTTGTGATGTAACTGATGTTTTATCCTTTACATGTGTTTTAGGTGCATTATTGTTTACATATGTGTAGATTTCTCGAGACACAGGCAGAAGAGAACGTCCACTCCCAGATCAAAGGGTCCTACTTCAAAAGGATTTGTGCCGAAAACACAGCTAAAAGCAAGCACTCAGAAGGAGAAAAAAAATGAAGACAAAGATGGAACAAATGCTCAGGCTGTTGTTGATAATGGGTCTAGCAAGAAGGCTGTAGATGGGATGGACGTTGCGGATAATGTGTCGGTGGCTGTAAATAACTCCAGCGCTCTTTCGAGTAGTAATGTTGAAGATTCACATGATGTTGAGAACAAAAGCATTACACTTAAAAGTGAGTGTTTGGAGTCAAATTCTGCTGCACTGGTTGTAGGAACAGAAACAGACGATTCTTCGCTAAAATTGAAACTGGTCATGGATGCTCAGTTGCGCAAGGACACAATTGAGCAACTTGCCCAGGAGCACTTTTCTCGAGGTTCTAGATTATTTGTGTACCCTCCAGTGGTGAAACGTGATGTGAATATAGAATTGTTTCTCAACAGAAGCCTATCAACGTTAAAGAATGAACCAAATGTGATGATAATGGGAGCCTTCAATGACTGGCGGTGGAAATCTTTCACCAAAAGCCTGATTAAGACTAATGTGAATGGTGATTGGTGGTCTTGCGAAATTCATGTTCCAAGTGAAGCGTATAAGATGGATTTTGTGTTCTTCAATGGGAAGGATTTGTATGATAATAATGATAAGAAAGATTTTTGTATTTATGTAGTAGATGGATTAAGTGAATATGCATTTGAAAATTTTCTGCTAGAGGAGAATTGCCGAGAACTTGAGAGACTTGCTAAGGAACAAGCTGAAAGAGACAGACAAGCTGAAGAGCAGAGACGAAGAGAAGAAGAGAAAGCAGGAAGAGAAGATGATAGAGTACAGGCAAAAGCAGATGTTGATAGAAGGAGAGAATTGGTGCGGCAGGTAATGCAAAAGGCTGCATTCTCGCTTGATAACGTATGGCGGATAGAGCCCAGGGTGTTCAAATGGGGAGAAAGAATCAGGTTATATTACAACAAAAACGTAGGTCCTCTCGTCAATGCAACCGAGGTTTGGATACATGGGGGATACAATAGTTGGCAGAATGGTTTGTCTATCATAGGAAAGCTTTTCAGGGACCCGATGGATGGCTGGTGGTATGCTGAAGGTATGAATATAGTCATCCTATGCATATTGACAATTGCCCATGTTATATTGGTAACTAAGTTGTTAGCGTGATCCACATCACTTTCTTAGATTCTAAAACACCTTGCTTGTGATTCCACCCAAGATCAGAGCTCTGATTATATTTTTTTTTACTTTTTGTGTAGTCGTAGTACCTGACCGAGCTGTTGTCCTAGATTGGGTTTTTGCTGATGGACCACCTCAGTGTGCCAAAGTATATGATAACAATAACTGGCAGGATTTCCATGCCATCATTTCACATAGTGTTCCTGAAGAACTGTTTTGGGTCGAGGAAGAGCAGCTCATTTACAACAGTTTGCAGGCTGATAGAAAATTAAGGGAAGAGGCTAAACATGCCAAGGTCAGTTCATGGTGGTCATGTATTGTTACGTATTACCCGTAAGCTTGGCACAGTTAAGTCAACAGGATCTCACAGATTATGAAAGCTCCATCCTGTTGTGCTGGCTTCCTTATACATTTGTTCTATTTCTACTGCATAATGTTATAATTGTGGAAATCTGTTTTCTTTTCAATGAAGTTCTCCAATTTGCAGGTTGAAAAAACAGCACGCATGAAAGTAGAAACAAGAGAGAGAACTTTGAAAGCATTTCTTCTATCTCGTAAACACATAGTGTTTACTGAACCTTTGGACATCCAAGCAGGGAGTGCGGCAACTTTATTTTACAATCCCAACAACACTGTCCTGAATGGAAAGCCAGAAGTTTGGTTCAGTCATGCGTTTAATCGATGGACTCATAGGATGGGGCCCCTTCCACCTCAAAGAATGTTACCAGCAGAGAGCAGTTCTCTTGTCAAAACCAGTGGTATGTTTTAGTTTTGGTCAAAGGTGATCCACTTATTTATTGTATGATCGATTGTTGTTTGATTCTGATCTCATAGTGTCACATATATTTATAGTGAAGGTTCCATTGGATGCATATATGATGGATTTTGTATTCTCTGAAAAAGAAGACGGTGGGATTTATGACAATAACAACCGCATGGACTATCATATACCTGTATTTGGAGGAATTGCAAAGGAGCCCCCAATGCACATCATTCACATAGCAGTTGAAATGGCTCCAATTGCAAAGGTGGTTATTTACAGTGCTACTGACTCTTTCCTTAAAAATTACTCAAAATCTACCAGGTATAAGTATAGATTTAATTTGTATTTGAAAAAAGGAATACAACTGTTCGGTATGTAAATTTGTGATAGCCATTGCTGTTAAGATACTCTTCCATGTCCTTAATTCTAATTATCTGCTTAATATTGCTCATAGATATTATATCACAGTACTCAAAGTTTAAAGATAACAGTGTAGTGTAAAATTTTAAATTACTTTTTTCTTCATCATCTGTTTATTGTTCTGATCCCGACCTAGCTATAACTTGCTATAACAGTTAACACAGGTTTTTCTGCGTTATATATTCGATTGAGTATTCTTCTTTGGTCAAGTTATATAGGACTTGCATCAGTGCTACCAAATAATAGAACACTGTGGTGACATGACTTGTGAGGCAGTTGTTAACAATTGATGTTTTTTTCAGGTTGGAGGATTAGGAGATGTCGTTACAAGTTTATCACGCGCTATTCTAGAACTTAACCATACTGTAGAAGTTATTCTTCCAAAATATGACTGCATAAACCTTGACAATGTAAGCAGCAAACCATGTGATCAGGAATGAGTAGTTTCAGTGAACTTTCTCTTTATCGTCATTAATTTTAATATGTAATGTTCTCAGATATGCATGCATATGGTAATGACTATTTATCCTCTAACAATTTATGAAACAAAAATTATACCATATGTTTTTTTCTTAGGTAAAGGATTTTCACTTGTCTAAAAGTTACTCGTGGGGTGGGACTGAAATAAAGGTGTGGAATGGGAAGGTGGAAGGAGTTCCTGTCCACTTTTTGGAGCCCCAGAATGGGTATGTGTTTACTGGTTGTCTATGAATCCCTTTTGTTCTTATAGATGTCTTTGAGTTTACTTAAACAATGATTGTCAGCCATCCATAGGTTCATGATACTACTCCTGCACTATTTTGACAATAGTGCTACCGTCCCATAAAATCATATAAGTCATACAAGTGATCTTTCTCATTAGATTTTACTCACTGTCTTAAATGCGTAAATTTTGCAAGCGCGGTTTTGTTTTTCATCTCTTGTATAAGCTACTGAAAAATAATTATTTTGGCATACCTAATATATTACCGTTCCTAATAGATTATTCTGGGTTGGCTGCATATATGGGCGAGCAAATGATGGTGAAAGATTTGGGTTCTTTTGCCACGCTGCTCTTGAGTTCCTGCTCCAAAGTGGATCCCATCCGGTATGCTTCACAAACCTCTTCTAAATTTGAAGAGCAATTGGCTTCTCTTTTAGAACATCTTGTTTTTGACAGCTTAATCATGGAAACGTTATGTAATATTATATTTTGGCTATGAATATTGTCTGCTTTTTCATTTTCTGAACTATAAGTTTCATATCTTACTAAACAGGATATCATCCATTGCCATGATTGGTCCAGTGCTCCAGTTTCCTGGCTGTTTAAAGATCATTATAAGCAATACGGTCTGAATAAGACTCGTATTGTGTTCACTATTCATAACCTTGAATTTGGGGCTGCATTAATTGGAAAAGCAATGGCATATTCGGACAAGGCTACAACTGTAAGTAATCGTGGATTTGGTTTTCAGTTTTATTACAATGTTAATTCAACCACTTCAACTGAAATTATAATGTACAATAATTTGAAAAACTTTCTTACAAGCCACAAGCACTCACAGTGTACTTAACGTTTAGTAAATTATTAAATATATCGGAAACTTTAGCCTCAGTGGTAATATAGACACCTCTCCATATCATTTAAGATACCTCCGCAAAGTGAAACACATTTAAAGTGGCTACTGCTGGGACCTTTACCTGGCAGTATGCCTTCAACATAGTAATTGTAAGAATCCTGCCGTAGCTGATAATATATGAACGCTGTTCGTGTTTGTTTACTTCCTTTATATTTGTGTCTGCCAAACTGCAACTCCGAGAAAGCAAAAGAATAGACATGGTTTGATGAGCATAGCTTTCTTTGTTTATTTATTCATGCAGGTCTCCTTCACCTATGCCAAGGAAGTTTCAGGGCAACCCGTGATTGCTCCTCATCTTAAGAAGTTCCATGGAATACTGAATGGAATTGATCCAGATATATGGGACCCATACAATGACAAATTCCTTCCTGTAAGTTGTATCATCTTTTCATTTACGTTTATCATGCCTTCGGAATTTGGTTGTAGTTCATGTCTTCATGACCTGTTGCAAAGAACTTCAATATAATGTAATAAACTTCCCGAGTGTTGGAATTCATGTGCATTCAGGTATCATACACTTCAGAGAATGTTATTGAAGGCAAAAATGCGGCTAAAAAAGCCTTGCAACAAAAACTTGGCTTGAAGGTGGCGGATCTTCCTTTAGTAGGAATCATCACGAGATTAACTCATCAGAAAGGAATCCACCTTATCAAACACGCCATATGGCGCACCCTAGAGCGAAATGGACAGGTCTAGTGTTATATCTCTTTAAATGTTTAATCTATTCTTCCTACTCCATGCTTTTACCTTTCCTAGCATGTCCCGGTGGCCATATTTAGCGGTAGTGTAAATTTTATAAGGTTTTAAAATTCGGGTCAGATGTCTTGGCTTTCCAACTTGCAAGTGTTGAGAATAGTGAATCTTTTTGTTCCATTATTGACTTTGAGAACTTCTGATTCCAGGTTGTGTTACTTGGTTCCGCCCCTGATCCTCGTATCCAGAATGACTTTGTTAGTTTAGGACGTCAGTTGCACTCTACGCATTATGATCATGCTCGCCTGTGCCTGTCTTATGATGAACCTCTTTCTCATTTGGTATTACATCTATCGTAACTTTCTGATCTCTTAGTTGCATTTAGCTGATCTTTATTCTTCGAGTCTCTTAAGAAACATGTAATTTCTTTACAGATATATGCTGGTGCAGATTTCATTTTAGTGCCTTCCATTTTTGAGCCATGCGGACTTACTCAACTTGTTGCAATGAGATACGGTTCCATTCCAGTGGTTCGCAAAACTGGCGGTAAGAGATTACATTTCTATTCTGAATGACTTACTGCTACAATTATTAACGCCTCTTTGTGTACCAGCAATTAAATAAGTTAAGGCCACACTAGTTCGTACTCAAATCATTGTAGCTCCGTTGTGGACCTATAAACAGTACTTGCATCGTGTTGTTATCAGTATTCACATCAGCTAATTTTTCTGTCCTCGGTTCATAGGACTCTATGATACCGTCTTTGATGTTGACCATGACAAAGAGAGAGCACAAGCACAAGGTCTTGAACCAAATGGATTCAGTTTTGATGGAGCTGATGCACCTGGCATTGATTATGCCCTCAACAGGTAATCACTCTCTATATGCTATCTTGTTAAATCATGATGAACTCATTTTTAAAAATACCTCGAGTCTAAAACTTGGGTGCATGTATTCCAGAGCTCTCTCATCTTGGTATGATGCTCGAGAATGGTTCAACTCACTATGCAAACAAGTCATGGAACAAGACTGGTCGTGGAATCGGCCTGCACTTGACTACTTGGAGCTTTACCACGCAACACGCAAATAAAGGCAGAAGATCTGCAGGGCATGAAATATTCTTTGTAGCTCTAGCAGGTGAATCAAAATGTACAGATTACCAGTAAGTTATCTTAATTTTGCATTCTTCCCAGAAATCATATTTTTTTCTTCAAATTTTTATTTTAGGTAAATACAATAGAAATGCAAGTACATGGTACTCATTCCTTAGAGATTTACATTCCAGCTCAGTGTCATTATAATGTGATCCTTTTTATACGTAACATGATTCCTTCTTGACCGTTACTTTCTTGTTTTTTAGTACCTGCCACGCCAGTTTTGGTATTTAGTCGTTAAGACAGTAGACACAAACATTGTTGTTAAAAAAACTTCCTTGAGACTAAATGTCTAAACTAGTTTGGTCATAGCTTACAACCATAATAATTTTCATTAGCTTTGCAAATAATTTTAAGGTAGCAACAGAATAGCCTGATTGTGTTAAATGCCCATTTTTGTTTGTCTGCATCCAAAAATGGACCCTAATGACCTGACCGGTGCAGCTCATTGGCCACTCCAATCCCCACCACATGTCAAATCCACAGCCAGCCATGCATTCAATTTCACTTTTTTGTTTTTGTATTGTTGTGTTCTACTTTTTTTTATCTGTAGAAGTGCATCCCCAGTACCCAGGAGCAGAGCCTTCAATAAAAACCATGCAGCAGTCACTGGCTCTACATCATAAAACACCCTCTGCAAATCCCAGCCTGATTAAAATCCACTCCCTTTCCTCTTGTATATATATATGTGTGTGTGGTCTTAGATGAGTATGTGTAATTGTGTATTCGTGAGTTCTTGTGGACAGAAAAAATATTTCTTAGTTTTTTCCAATTTGTGTTTTCTGGTATTTATTGCAATTTGGTCACTCATTGTTTATGAGGCTGGATAAGGCCACAGAAGCCTCTGAAGCCTTACCTATGCTTTAGGATGTACCATTTATAATCAGAGCTTGTCGATTTTTGTACTCAAGGATAAAACCATTTATGGCTGTTAGGCTCTTTTTGAAGCAAGCTGAGCTGTTTGATGAACAGTAGACTGGTGGTAACTCTATGCTACACACTTCTCTTTGTTATATTCCAACTCTATAGTTTTTAGAGCCTTATTTTCTTGCTTGCTTATTACCTCTTCAAAGTCTGAATGACTCAAAGTGCTCGTCTTGCAGGCACAGAAGAACTACCCCGCTGCTACGCGCGATGCGGCGAACTGGGTGTGATTAAAACTGACGGGAAAGTGCTTGAAATGAGATGAGGTAAGGAGTTTGAGTTCCATGGTGGAAAATGGTAAGCTGGTTTTTTTTTTTTTTTTTTCACCCATTGTTTTTCCTTCACCTTCACTGTCAATAACTTTTGTAATAAAGGAACATAGCCCCATCAGACTGGACACTGCCCTTCATTACTTCCTATTTCATTTCTTGCTTACTTTCTTTATATCCATTCATCTACATGTTGCTTGTCTTCTTCCTCTCTGTGTTGATGTTATTGTTGGTACATGGCAACAGAGAAGGGTTGCAGTGTAGAGTCCCCATTTTTGGGCCTTTTGATATATGTGCATTCATCATTATCTCACTCTTCTTTTTACCTCCATCTCCATTTTTGTCTGATCCTTTCCATAGACTAGCCAATTGGGGATCTGCACTTGTATGAAGGGTCTCTGGTATGTGAAACTTTGCTGTATAAAGTTATCTGTTTCCTTTTTGGAGCTATTCTCACACATAATGCCATGGTAGATTCCTGAGCTTATTCTCTTCGTGTTATCTTTATATTTGAACTCACTCAGTCTTGAAAGAGAGTCTTGAAGCTTCCAAGCCCTGTTTCATGAGCAAGCACAGTGGTGGTGGCTTGAGATCAGCCATGGCTAATGAGGAGGAGTTTGAGGAAGCTGAGGTGTGGGAAGCAGTGCATGATGATGATGATGATCATCATCATAATGAGCCAAGAAGCTCAAACTTCATGATGAAGAAATCCAAGCCCTCCATCTCTTCTGCCAGATCACTCTTAGCAAGTAAGAAATCAGCCATAGGAGCTTATCATCATCAACATGGCTGTCAAACACAGTCTGCAGGTCCTTTGCTCACTCCTGGCTGGTCCCACAACTCTACTGGTTTATCAAACCCTAATTGTGATGATGATGATGGTGAAGATGAGATGATCCCACCCCATGAATGGATTGCTAGGAGGCTGGCTAGGTCTCAGATCTCATCTTCATCTGTTTGTGAGGGTGCTGGCCGGACACTCAAAGGCAGAGACCTCAGTAGAGTTAGAAATGCTGTCCTGACCAAAACTGGTTTCCTAGAGCAGTAACATCAAAACCCTAGCAGCCTTGCCCCGCCTTCTTCTCCGCCTCGCCGCCACCGCAAACCTCCATTGATTCCTCCTTCTGCTTATCCCCCTAGCATGTAATGTTCTTCCAAAAAAAAAGTTAGTTATGAGTTTCAACTTCTGCAAAATCTCAAGTACAACCGAAATAACTGTCATATCTTTGAATGTCATAATAGTTTAATCTAAATATAGTAAAAAAATTGTTTTTTTAACGTCAACAATCATATAATTACCTCGTTTTAACGTTAAAACAAATGCTTCAAGGTTGGTGAACCAAAACATTTGAAAAAAGATGTTATAAAAGTTAAGTCCCAGTTAAACCAGACTCATAACACACCCAAATTTTGCTTCATAATATGTGAGTTTGGAAAAGTTTACATCTTGGGGTTTCAACAGACCCATTTTGTCTCAGGTTCATTTCCATTTTCTGATGATGTGTAGGGTTTTGCTATGGGAAGGTTCTGGGCTGGAATGTTCTTCACTGACAGGTGATTGTGGGTAGTTGAAGGTTGAAACTTTTAGGGCTGATTAGGTTTTATGTGGGTGTTTTGTTAAAGGGCATGTCTTAAAGTTTAATGGGGTTTGATCAGTTTAACATGTTGAGATGAAACCCTTATGCTGACATTGATGGGGTTAGTTTTGTGAGCAGTTTGGGTAGTTTGGGCATGGTTGACGTCGGTTTCATCAGCTGGTTGAAGATCATGGATCAGATGAAACTGAAACGAAGTTCTTGAAGCCCCACCAGACAGTTCATCAGGGAGTGGAGCCTGATGTTTTTTTATCAAGCATTTGGAAATGGTGACCTTCAGCAGGGCAAGTATCTCAAGCTCTTACCGATTCACAATTGAGCTTCGACCCTGTAGCTCTAATGGGATTGCTACAAGAGCTTGATGCCTGAGTCTGTGGGGGTGCTATAATAAGAAAGGTCGGCAGGAGAAGGATGAAACTTAAGGTCTTATTTTGAAGTGGGGGTCATGGGGTTGAGACAACGTAGGTGGTTGATTAGTGGACAGAGAGAACTAAATTGGGTGGGCTAGTTATAGGTGGACAAAGGTAACTAGTTGTATTGATATGGTAACTTGTGATGCAAGTCTGGTTCAGTTCTTGAACAGATGGAGATTTTAGGAGTGAGAGGTTTCAACTTAACTGGAAATGTGAAGGAAGGGGATTTAAGATTGAGGATGTGTAATGTGTATCTCATCTTTACCTAGAGGCTAGGCTACTACCTAAAGAGCAGAGCAGAGCATGATGATATCCATCATTTGTCAATAAGTGCTTATCATTTTTGTCTCCTGACTGACTTTGACTTGTTCATCTTTGTTGTCTTCTTGTCTTCAATGCTTGTCCATGAATACCCTTTTGGGATGACAAAAGGGTCCTGAGAAGCTTGGGGGGAGCATGCTTGTGGATGTTTCTGCTGCTTGAAACTTGAACTTTGTCTTGACCATGTCGAAGTGGAAGATGAAGAAACAGATGATCTTGAGGCTGAGGAAGAGGAGGATGGCAATGTGTAGTAAGTGCTATCGGCTGGTTGCTCATCTTCATCTGAAAGCTCCTTCTGAACAAAATGTACTGGACTTGACAATGGAGTGTAGAACTTTTCCACAGGTTGGAGCTCCACAAACTTAGTGAACGTGATCACAACTCTGACTGTCGGGACCACCGGAATCGCCAACTGCAGATGCCCATAACACAGCTTCCATTATTCACCATCAATGCAAAAGCATAAAGCAACAAGATTCAAAACCCCAAAAAACACATTACAACATCACAAGAAAGCTTATAAACATCTCCGGTCCAAATCCAAGGACAAAGCCAACTACATTCTTTAACTATTCCTAATCAAAGTTGGAAAATCAGATTGAGCCCGTTGTTCAATATCTCAAAAAGGCATGAACATGAAGCAATGGACCCCGCAAGGATATTTTGTCTAACCACACACACATCATAGGACCAGAAAGGTGTGGACTGGATCTAATCTACCCACGCCATGATCATTCAAGGTCCCATTTTAACAGAGAATAACACAATTGGAAGCTACTGGGTTTTGTATCTTTTCTTTCCTTGAGCATGAAAAGAAAAAAAAGCGAAAGGCTAAAGCAGACACCAATCTACAGCAATACACTGTGGGCATCAACAACAACACAGTAAACACTACTGAACGCACAATCCAAATTAACATACAAGCCATACTTTACCAAATTATTTACCAAAATGCCATACCTTCACCGGGAAAGTCCCCGCCGGGAACTTTGTCGTCAGCAGCTCCCGCATTCTCCTCACCGCCTTCACTTTGTTTGCCAGAATGTCCAGCAATGGCAGCAGCTCCTCAATCTTCAATGGAAACTGCTCCGTCAACCACACTGAGGGTTTAAAACTCTTCACATACTCCTTCTCCTTCATCAGCTGCGGCGGCGGAGCCGCCGCCGCCAGACGCGTTACTAACCGGCGGTCGTTTGAGGCGGAGGAGACTGTAGAAGGGATGAAATCAACACTCTTCCTTCCAGCCGTAAACCACTCCTTCTCCTCCCTCACGAAGCTGCTGTGTCGCCGCCGGTCTGGGTTTAAAAACTCCGGATTTTCAGCAACGAGGAAGCCATCGTCATCTTCGTCGAGCTCCAAAGGAAGCATCTGCTCGCTTCCCTCGACGTCGCTATCGATCACTTTCCGAGATCGGAAGCTGAAAACGACGTTGTGGATTTCATAAACCCTAGCTTTCCATTCCCCAATGCTCTCAACCTTCTCCTGTCTTCTCCAATTCGTTCTACATACGAGCTCCGCCTTCGTCACGTCCATCCCCGGACGATACACGCTGGTCTGTTTACAAAACCCGGCGACATCCGCGTCGCTCATCTGACCTCCAGCGTTCTCGAACGCGTCGAATATCTTCTTGTTGTCACGATTCAGCACCAGCAATGAACCTGGAGCAACCTCGTGGTCTTTATCGCCGTCTCCAAGAAACAGGAAGCTCTGATCGGCGCGCTGGATCTTCAATCCATCAAATCCGGCTAGCGAGGTATCAGCCCTAAGATTACCTTCACGCTTCCAGATCTTGTAAGTATCCGAAGGCGCGATTTTACCTACAAACGGAATTACGGAGCTTTCAAAATGGAACGAAATCTCCATGTAGAAATCTCTCATCCGCTTCAGTCCCTCCACCAGCCGCGGCAGCCGCCGACGCCACTTCGCCCAAGCAGACCGATGATGCATTTTCACCAACAGCACCGCAATTTCCGAACTCCGTCTACACAGCGCCTCCTGCAACGCGTTCCATCCCGCCGAATTCTGCAACGAAATATCCCCTCCAGCCTCGGCCAGCTTCCTAGCCGCAAAGCTATCATTCAACCTCACCGCTAAATGCAACGGCGTCTCACGAAACGGTACATCCCTCCGATCGAGCGCAGCCGAGATCTGATCAGCAATGCGCTCCTGCAAAAGCGAATCAGCCTCGGTGCGAATCCGGGCCGGGTCCGCTAGACGAGGCAGAGTAGACACTATGCGCGTCAGCTTAGCTCTGTCTCCTAGCACCACTGCCAAGTGTACCGGACTGTGAGCGTAGTCGTCGGCCCTGATCGCCGGAACCGGAGTTCTCGTCGCCGGTTTCGCCATTGATTAGGATGAAATGAAAGTCTCTGTGATAATGTCTGATCGGCGTTTTGAATTCTCTGAATACTGACAAAAATGGAGAATGTTTAACTCCTTAAATACTTCTTTCTTCGAGGGGCATTTTCGTCATTTAAAACAAGTACCGAAACGTTATTTAATGGACGGCATCCGGCGCGGCTTTCTATGATCCAAAGGTGGAGATTTGAACTGCTGCTCCTCTCTCCATCTTTTTTTGTCTTTTTAAAAATTTACATGACCAAGTCAAACCAAGGCACTGTTACTACAGCCAAAGGCATGCGGGTCCGGGTCGGGTTGGCCCACATTACCAGTGATAATGGGCTGTAAAGTGCTGAACTGGGCTGGGCTAAAGTTATTGGGCTTTATGTCTTGGGCCCGAAACCTCGTCTTATCTCTAAACGATATGCAAATTAAACGTCATCGTATTGGAAACTCACTGAGTCACTGTCTGATCGAGTACTTGAGGGTTGACCCGGATCCATTGAGCGACACGCGTCACTGAGTTTAACCGAGGTCGGAATGCCGTCTAGGTTCAATGAACCTGGGAACCAGCGCTTCCTTCTGCTTCACCTTTAATTAGGGGAGGTGCTCATCGCACCCCCCCACGACAAAAACTCAATTGTCATTTTACCTATATACCCTCCTCCTTTTACTTAATTACATTCAATTAATTTTATATATTTAATTAAATATTATATATATTTTTAAAATTCAATTAAAATTCAATTAAATAATAATTAAAATTCAATTACATTCAACTAATATTATAAATTAATTTACCATAGTTATTTATTATTATTAATCAGAAAATATTCTATAATAATTAATAGTAAAAAATAAAAATAAAAATACAACATGTATCAATTTTAAAAAATATATATATTGTGTTTGATTTTTTTTAAAATTTTAATAGAACTTATAATTAAGAGTGAGTGAGTAACTAATTAAAAAAAATTTATTGTAGTAAGATAATTTTATTTATGATTTATATTTAGAAAATAGTTTAATTTTATTTAGGGCAAATAATAATTTATTTCGTTTAATTAATAATATGTTATATATTCATATTTGAAAATTTGTGTTATGTGTTTATTGTATATATTATTATTTTATATTATATTGTTTTGATTGGTTAGCCAATCATTAATTTGGATTCATAAAAAATATACAACAATGCTAAAAATAAATACATAAAAAGTAAACATATCTAATCAGTATTTCCTCCAAATTGTGCTCCTGGAGGCCCCGTGGTTGTGATTTCGCGCCATAAATCAGCACGTATCTTATATGAAGATGTCCGTCCTTTAGCTTCGTACGATGAATGATTCCACCACCACATTGGTACAGGTGGCACCGGATGATAAGGGTGTAAAAAAAGTTGCACGAAGTGATTGCAAATAGATTTGTGGACAAAAATAGATTTGACAATACAATACATTTACAAATTTTGTTATCCAAAAAGTTAGTGGACAAAAATAGATTTGACAATACAATACATTTACAAATTTTGTTATCCAAAAAGTTAGTGGACAAAAATAAATTTGACAATACAATACATTTACAAATTTTGTTATCCAAAAAGTTAGTGGACAAAAATAGATTTGACAATACAATACGAAACACGAAATAGATTTGACAATACATTACGAAATATTAATTTATGTATTATATATATGTCGAGTATGACTTAGTTTTTGTCTAATCAATAGATAACTCAAAAAAAATGTGTTATATATTTAATTTATAGATTGTTTTGAATTGATGATAATATCTCATTAAATATAATATATATAATATTTATGTTAATTTATAAATAGTTTTAAATCAATACTTACTTTTTTATTGTTATGTTTTAAAAATAAAAATAAAAAATTTATTATAAAAATTAAAAGAATTATTGGTGAATGAGATATGTATATGAATTTGGATTAAATATATATGGATTTGGATTAATTAAATGTTGGGGGTATAATGGGAAAATGTGGTGGGCCCCGCGGGGGTGTATTTGTGTTGGGGAGGGGTGGGGGTGCGAGGAGAACCCCCCTTAATTAGCTCCTCCTCCGGTCTGCAATCTCAATCATCGTCGATTGATCAACCCTACCTGAAATTCGCTTCAATGCGTTTGGAAAAAACCCTAATTTGATCGTCGGATTGAACAACTCGGAAGTTTGTGAGGTTGAGATAGAATTAATGACGTCAGTTGCTATTCGTTCCTCGTCTTCTCCATTTCCTTCGATCGAAGCTGAGTCGAATCGTTCATCGGATTTTCGAGGTGATTTACTTTGATCAATTTGAACTTTATCCGGCGATTTGCATTGTCGGATTGGTAATGGAGTAAGTACCGGTTGAAAGATTGATTTGTGAGTCGATCGTACATGCAGCGTCACGAATTGGTTCCTTGCGGCGGTTGGGAGGGTTTGATTATCTATCCGCGGGGAAGTCGTTGAGACGTGGAGGGCTCGCTGTCGAAGCTGTTAGTGGTAAATCGACGAGGAGCGGTGCTGTGGTGGCTTCTTCTCATACAGAAACCACCTTCATCGCTGCTGGTGAGCTCTTGTTTGGCTTTGAGGTTATGGTTGCGAGTGTGAATAAGGAGTTTGGTGTTTTTGGTGATGCTTGTGATGTGGTTTTTATTGTTTTGATTTATGTTTCAGAGGTGGTGGAGAGGGTTGTGACTGGGAAGGAGGAGTATGATCAATTGGCTGTGGAGCTTGAAAATGCATCTCCTCTTGAGATCATGGACAAGGCGCTTAAGAAGTTTGGGAATGACATATCCATCGCGTTCAGGTAGCTGCTAGTGTCAAATGTCAGTCCCTGTTTATCAAGGCTTCAGATTTGATGTTAAGAGCTGACGATGTTAAGGAGTGATTAGTTGATACCTGATAGATTTTATCATGTGTTCATTATTGGGTTTGATGCATTGAAGGTTCAACGTGTCAGTTTATGATTTACAGTGGGGCTGAAGATGTGGCACTGATCGAGTATGCTCTACTGACCGGAAGGCCTTTCAGGGTGTTTAGCTTGGACACAGGGAGGCTCAACCCGGAGACATATCAGTTCTTTGCAGCAGTTGAGAAGCACTATGGTATCCATATAGAGTACATGTTCCCTGAGGCTGTTGAAGTTCAAGGTCTAGTGAGGAACAAGGGGTTATTTTCTTTCTATGAAGATGGGCACCAAGAATGCTGCAGGGTGAGAAAAGTGAGACCCTTGAGGAGAGCTCTCAAGGGTCTGCGTGCATGGATCACTGGTCAGAGGAAAGATCAGTCTCCGGGAACTAGGTCTGACGTGCCGATTGTTCAGGTGGATCCTGTGTTTGAAGGCATGGATGGTGGCGCTGGCAGTTTAGTGAAATGGAACCCTGTGGCCAATGTGGAAGGAAAGGAGTTATGGAACTTTCTCCGCTCCATGGAGGTCCCTGTGAACCCCTTGCACGCCAAAGGCTATATCTCAATTGGGTGCGAGCCATGCACTAGACCAGTTTTACCAGGTCAGCATGAAAGGGAAGGAAGATGGTGGTGGGAGGATGCCAAATCCAAAGAATGTGGCCTTCACAAGGGAAACATTAAGGAAGGGCAGCTCCATGGCAACCAATCTGTCCATTTCAATGGAACAGCACTCGATGCTGACTTATTCAATTCATCCAGCATTCTTAACTTAACCAGAGCCGGCGTAGAGAATCTCGCAAACTTGGAGACCAGACAAGAATCATGGCTTGTAGTGTTGTATGCCCCTTGGTGCAAGTTTTGCCAGGTTTGAGTAATCCGCATTTACAGTATTGTAGATCAATGGAGTGTAACTAGTTTTGTTGTCTGGCTATTAGGGAATGGAAGGATCATATGTGGAACTTGCAAAGAGGCTGGCCGGAACGGGCGTCAAGGTAGGGAAGTTCAGAGCGGACGGAGAGCACAAGCTTTTCGCACAGCAAGAGCTTCAGCTGGGGACCTTCCCAACCATCCTCTTCTTCCCCAAACACTCGGCCCGCCCCATTAAGTACATCCCAGAGGCTAGAGATGCCGACTCCTTGCTGGCATTTGTCAATGCTCTCAGATGATGAGAGCATTGCCAGCAGTTAAGTAGCGGTAAGACATGACTAGGAAAGGAAACTGCTTTGCTGTGTGGTGTGGTGTAGTGTAGTGTAGTGTAGTGCCACGAGTACTTGCAATTAGTTTTTCAAGTGGCGAAACAAAACATCATCAAATAAGTGATTTTAGAAAGCTTATTGTACTACACACAGACACATCATGCTTGGTGATCTATTGTCGGTAACAATGCCAGTTAAATTTAAGATAACTCCAACATCCATAAAGCAGCTTCCCAGATTCCACAACTGTCATCCCCATCTCATCTCATCTCATCTCCTTCCTCACATCACATTCCACCAGTTGCAATCTCCACAACACCCAATGCAAGGTCCTCCTCCGACATCATCACACCATGAACACACATCAGTTGTAGCACCACCACTCATCCCACTTTAATGGCGGTTCCCAACTCACTCTCCTTCCTTCTCCTCACTCTCCTCCACCTCATTTCTCCAGGTAGTACTCTCAAACCCCATCTCCCAAAATCTCATCTTTACTCCAAACTCCAAATCTTTCCTACCAACTCTCTGCTCAATTTTCTCTGCAGCTAACACCCAGTTCGCGGCGGACCTCAACAGACAGGTCAACGACGACAGAGCTCCCTACGTCGGCGTCAACATCGGCACCGACATCTCCGCCACACTCTCAACCGCCGACCTACTCACCTTCCTCAAATTCCAGAAAATCACTCACATCCGAATCTACGACGCCGACCCCGACATCCTCAAATCCCTCGCCGGCTCCAAGATCCGCGTCATCATCGGCGTCCCCAACAACCAACTCCTCGCAATCGGCTCCTCCAACTCCACCGCCGCCGCCTGGATCACTCGCAACGTCGTCGCTTACTTCCCCCAAACCCTAATCATCGCCATCGCCGTTGGCGACGAGGTCCTCACCACCATCCCCTCCTCCGCTCCCCTTCTCCTCCCAGCAATCGAGTCTCTCTACGCTGCTCTCGTAGCGGCCGATCTGCACCAGGCGATCAAGGTCTCAACACCCTGCTCGGCGTCCATTATCCTCAACCCGTTTCCTCCTTCCCAAGCTTTCTTCAACCAAACCCTAGCTCCTCTCATAACTCAGCTTCTAGGGTTTCTCTCCCGCACGGCCTCCCCGCTGATGATCAACCTCTATCCCTACTACATCTTTATGCAGAACAAAGGCGTCGTGCCGCTGGACAACGCCTTGTTCAAGCCATTGCCGCCGTCCAAGGAGATGGTTGATCCCAACACATTGCTGCATTACACCAATCTCTTCGACGCCATGGTTGATTCTGCTTACTTCTCCATGATGAACTTCAACTTCACCGACGTCCCGGTGCTCGTAACCGAGTCAGGCTGGCCCTCCAAAGGGGATTCGAAGGAGCCCTATGCGACACCGGACAATGCAGATACTTACAACTCCAATCTGATCAAGCACATATTTGATAGAACCGGTACGCCGCTGCATCCGGAGGTGACCTCCGGCGTGTATATATACGAGCTGTTTAACGAGGATTTGAGGTCTCTGCCGGTGTCTGAGGCTAACTGGGGATTGTTTTATCCCAACTCCACTCCGGTTTATCTGCTACATGTTTCGGACAGTGGAGGATTTTTGGCAAACGACACGACCAATCAGACCTATTGCGTGGCTGCGGACGAGGTTGATAAGAAGACGCTGCAGGCTGCGTTAGACTGGGCTTGTGGTCCGGGGAGGGCAGATTGCTCGGAGATTCAGCCCGGGGAAGATTGCTATCTCCCCAATAATGTGCAGAATCACGCCTCTTATGCTTTTGACGGTTATTATCAGAAATCCAACAATGCTGCTGGATCTTGCTACTTCCAGGGCGCCGCCATGATCACTACCACAGATCCAAGTTAGTACTTCCCCTTTTTCATCGTCGCCACTTTTACATAACTGTTAAGAGATATTCACTTGAATTGTCCCATTATTTCTCATTTGCGTCGTGCCTGATAAATTTACCCTTGGCAGGTCACGGGAGCTGTATATTCCCAGGAAGGTAAAACTCGCATCTTAAACGCTCCAATCCGTCGCAATAATTGTCTCTGATCTGATCCTTGCAATTCAAACTTTGCTTGCAGCAAGAAGGCTAATAACAGCTCCAGGGATATTGGAAAACGGACAGCTCCAATCAGCGGTGCTGCTGCCACAACAACGTCAGGTCCCGGATTTTTTAACATCATCAACCATAGATTCAACTACTTCCCAGCCGCAGCCCTCTGCGCCATTCTTTTGAACACTTTGCTGCTAGCCTGATAACCATTCTTTGGAGAGAGCTGCATAGAAGAGAAGAGAAGATTGCAGTTACTGTATCATCTTGTTGTGTCGGAAAATGTGTCTTTCAGGAGCAGGAATTCAAATGTAAAATTCTTCAGCCAATTGTACAAACTTGTTGAAATCATCGACCCATGTAGCCCTGTTCTTGAAAAAATGCAGAAACTTTTCACTTGCATCAAAAATTCCCAAAGCTAAAGCACCGTGAATTTGCTAGATATACCAGATCACAATTCCAAGAGTTACGTAATTCAATATATCATAGCAAAGTCTTCAAATACATATCCTAGGCTTTGGGCCACTGTGGACTGACAACCTGCGACGCAAAGAATGATCTGTCAGAGCTGGCACCAGCTCAGTGGTCGAGAAGAATTTTTGAGAATGGCTAACCTCGAGTGTGCTGAACACTAGCCTCATTCGGCTAGCAACAACACAAGGCTCTTCAGCGCTGCCCAACACAGCCATTTGCTCGAGTTGAAGTGTTTTCACTGGAAGCCTGCGTGTCATGAAAACGACAACTTCAGATTCTTAAAGTACTCGACCAAACATGTCATTTTCCGGCCAGGGAGGGAGCTGATCTTACCAGGCCATACCCTTTATGAAGTAAGCATTTGCTATAAGCTCACAGAACCCTCTCCATCTCGGAAACACTTGCTCCGACACCGGTGGAGCAGCCGACCATCTGACGACCGTCGGCTGCGGCGTGCATAGGATTGTTATGAAGATAATGCTCAGCCATAGAATGCACTCATCCACCTGCATTCAGGAATTCAAACTCTAACAAACATAACCAAAACTCCAAGACCATCTCAACCGAAAACCAGTCCTTATTACCTCCTCCAGTCCGATTTTGGATTTCAAACCGGTGCTCCCACCGATAACTTCAACCGCTTCGATCTCAATCCCTGATTCTTTCACGTCAATCAGCTCCTTTCGCAGCCCTTCATCGGTGCAGCCCAAGGCGTACGCGTTAACCCCAGCATTGATGAAATCCTAAACATCACCGGACAGAAGTTGATATAAGTTATAACCTCCTCTGAATGGATATAAAGCTTTCTGAAACTCACTCGTCCACTGAATGCTAAAATGTACCTTTAAGTTGTCGCCTCCTCCGCGCTCGATGAAGTTCCTGTATCGCCTGAACACAGTGACTGCTATGTTGCGCGATGAACGGTACTCTTCATCGGATAAGCTGGAGTCATGCACTTGACACTGAAAAGGAAAGACAAAAAAATGAGTATCACATAAAACATCATTGTACAGTTTTAAGCTCTGATGCTTACCATCCATCTCTTCGAAACAGCTCGGTACAAAATGTTGCGCGGGCTGAAGTCACTGCGGTCTTTCCACGCAGGAAATGAGCTATGCCGCTGCCCCTTGCGACGAATAGTTCTCGAATTTACAGAAGCCACTACAACGCATATCGTACGATTGAGACGAGTAGGCAAAATCAGAGAACCTTCCGGCACAGAATTAGCTTCCAGATGTTTACAGTGCACCAGCATCATTGACATGGCTGAACCACCATACTACTGAGCTTCAAAAGAAACTTCAAAATCATCAGAACGGATTCATTAAAGTCATCGAAATATTTGCAGTTTGCAGCTTGAGGTTTTACAGGAAACTGGTCTCAATCAGCTACCGGAGCTGCTGATGCTGAAAACAACACAGATTCCTCAAAACCCTAAATTCCAGAACTTTCTTATTCGCCTAAACATCGAACATACGGAAACCTGGAAACCTCAATTTCACCGAAACCCCATCTTTGCCCTAACTTCAGAAACTAAAAATCATCCAGTAACATACCAAAGATCCAACCTTTGCAAGAGAGCTCAGGAATCTCACCTCTGGAGAATCCAATCACGCGAGCCAACAGCAGATCAACTACAGCTGTCATCAAAGCATCCCAGAATGTTAACAATGTGTCGATTTGATCGCACTGAAGCCACCAGTTTTTGTATGGCTCCAGAAATTCAACTCAATCGATTCTCCAAAGTAGAAATCCCTAAACGCGTCCCCCTCGCTTCACACTGACCCGAACGACGTCGTTCTGTCAGATTCCTAGGATTCTTGTCAGTTTTATAGACCGTTGATGATGTTTGACCGTTTTTATTGTACGAGTCATTTGTGGAGTGTGGTTAAATCAGTTGAGTTAAGTACGAAGATTTTGATTCTCATTGTTCTGAAGAAAAAAGGGTTTTTCTTGCTCAACGATTTCGTTGGTTTTTACACGGTTTTGCAGTTGCAGGATTGTGAATCTCAAAACTGAAGAACAGATCCTTCTCGTGGAAAAGCTTGCTGGTGTTGAGCGTGCTGAAAATCATCAAGCCGAGGAACACAAATATGGACAGAGCCGACAGGAGGATCATCAACACAGAAGCTCCCTGGCTTTTCATTCCCCGAGCGTATTCTGCAGATGCCAGAGCCAGGAAGGTCAGCGGGAAGGAGTACGCCCACCACACAATGCTGAATCGTCTTAAAGATCGCCTGAAAAGCGCCGGCCTGGAAACCTGACAGACAGAGCGGTTAAGTTCGTTAGTTAGTCAGTTTGTTTGTTAGTACTAAAATTTTGTTCTTTTTTGACTTGCCCGGTAAGTATTTTCTCACCAGGGACGCAAACATGAAAAGCGAGAGAAACAAGAGCATTTTGCAAAAAGTGTCAAAGCCTCCGGCGATGGCACTCCACGACAGGCTCGCCGTGCTCGGCGTGGCGATGAAGAGGAAGAAAACAGGCCGGAGCATCGCCGGGAGCCTCTCGCTCCCAGAAGATCGCTGATACAGAGTGACGAAAACAACCACGTAATGCACAATGCCTAGCGAAAACAAACATATAGCGCACTCTCTCCACCCCATCAGCGCCGCCGCTCGAGCTCCGACGAGGTTCCCGACCACCGAAATCTGGCTGGTCGGATTAGCCACCATCGACAGAAACCTCCGCTCAGTTGTGAACCACTGCCCGTAAACTTTCACATCAAGGATCACGATCGGGAGAGCGAAAACCCACCACAGCCCGCGATACAGCTCCGCCCTGGGAACCACCGCCGGGGCCGATTCGAGCAATAAAAGCCATGAAATCCACTGGGCGTATAAATAGTTCGCGCCCACATGGTTCATGAACTCCGATTTCACAAGGCTAAAATGGAAGATGCAGCGAAGCAGATACAAGACAGAAAGGACCAGCAAGAAAAACAATGCAAGCGACCAGAGCAGGACGAAAGTCGTGTACGGAAGGCCACGGTACTTGCGAGGAAACACAGAAAATTCCTCTGTAAACTCCGACAGGATCTTCCATAAAAAGGCCTGTGTGCCGAATGAGAGCGTTATTCTGAAATATCCGGCGTGCAGCCTGGTCAGAATTGGCTTTGGGGTAATCCCATGATCGCCATTGTCGGATGCATCGACCACTACAACGTGAACAGAGGGCTGCTGGGCTAGAGCTCGCTTGTCAGCCATGGAAAGAAAAGCTTCGATGATCTGCAGTTCAATGTCTGGTTTGGAGGAGTGTTATATAGGAGATAGATGATGATGATGATGATGACGGGGGTTAAATGTGAAATCCACCATAAACTCGGTAATGGTAACAGTCATTTTAACTTGTCATTATCTTTCCCCATTTTCACTTTCCTGATTTGTTCTTGGCCCAAAATGGGTCATGTAAACTCTCATCGCCGGAAAGAACAACCTTAGTCATGTCACCGATTCATGATGTTTGTGTTGAGTGTGAAATCTAATCTGCACGGAAGTAAATCCTACCTATGGTTATAAGCTGATCGATCTTTGTGCAGATCGACGTAGGTGTAGAGGATGATAAATCCCTCGGGGGGTTGGAGGGGCAGCACTCCCCTAAAAAATTCGCATATTTGTTGAGGCGATAACGACGGTCGCCTGATCGTATGGCTTGTATTGATACGAGCAATACGACCAGTACGGATTCCTCAAAACCTCTGCATGTAGTAGTTCAATTGACCGTATGAATCGTATTGAATCGGCCCAAAAATCCAAAAATCAGAGAGAGTGCGTGAGATGATCTTTGAAGGTGTAACGATCTTCCTATTAGTGATTATAATGGATTGAGCCTCCAAACGGCAAAGCGGTCGTACCTTCTACATTGGGAAGGAATCACTATAAATCTTGTGTCGTTTATTTCATTTTTCATCATTTTTATTTCGTTTTCTTATTTCGTAATTGTTAGATCGATCCTAATAGTTTCTGTCGGATGTTTGCTCAACCTTGATACCCATTTATGCATGCATCAAATCTAAAACACTGGTGAGAGCAACGATAAGTTTCTTCTCCAACTTTTTACATATTATATGGCAACTTGATATTAGGTTAGGATCTCAATTTGTTCATTAATGGAACACAAGTAAACGAACATCGGATTAATCTTGTTTTAAGTATGTGATAAAATAAGCGAAATGTGTGAAGCTTTTGAGCTTGGGTGCGGTGTGAGTGGAAGAAAGAGTTGTGCCACACTTAGTTTACCAGTAGATAAGATTGCTGTGAATTTTTATGGATGGGATCGATATAATGCAGTGCAGATCACTCAGTTAGGTCTGATTAGGTTGCGAGGAATTTTTGAGGTCGAGTGAGGAGTTATGGCGGGCGGAGGGGCGGGCTGGGGATGTGGTTGCTGCGTTTGGCTCTTCTTTGCGACTAAGAGGTTAAAGCATAAAGTTGAAGTTCAAACTTTTGAATAGAAATTCTTGTGGAGGATAAGAAGGGTGATAAGTGGAGATGGATATCACTGACTCAGTGAGGATGGATACCATAAGGCTGTTTTTAATGTTAATAACGGCATGTCACGGAGGGCTAGATTTGCTGTCGATAGGGAGGGGTCGTTGATCATGAGGTGAATGAACGGCTGGGATTGAGGGTTGTATTTGGGCCGTGTTCAATTGGGCCAGTGTTGCAAGTCAGGCCCAGTCAACTCAGAGTTTGGGCTATTATCATTTTGTTTACACGACGTCGTATCGTCGAAGTACCGATGGACTTCAGGTAGTACGGATTCGACTCTCACAGTCGATTATCAATAAAATTATTTTTTTATTTATTATTATGTGTGAAATTCGGACAAGTTGGGCAGAAAAAGAAAAGATAAAAAAGATCTGAAGACGAATCCATGTTTTGTTAGGACCAATCAGAACACAGGAAATTTGTAAACCTTGGCAGACAATGAAGGTGGGCGGTGGGCGTAGGTGGTGACAAGTCTGGTTTGTTGCTTTTGTGCTGTTTTTGTTTAACGTTTGAAGGATGTTTGTGGATGGATGAGAGGTAAGATGGAGCTGGTTTCATTGACCAACCATGTAGAGACTAGAGATACGATAGAATGATAGATGATGTATGGTTGAATGAGAGGAAGCTTCTGCAAGAGTTTCAAAGAAATGAATGATAATGGGAACAGATTATACATTACAGTGTTTGGTTTTCATGTTTGTAATGAAGAGAGGGACAAAGAGTAAAAGTAACCAGAGACAAGAAATAAAAATGAAAGAAGCAATGGTGTGTATGTTGGCTTATTGCTGCTGTCGTTGTTGTGTTGGTTTGGTGCTTGGGTTGCTGTTGATGTTGGTGGGTTGGTGGGTATTTGCGCTGATGATGGAGCTGATTGCAGCTGCGATAGCTGCAGTGAAGTTTGGGTCGTTGGTGATGGCAGCTGTTGCTGCACTCACTGTGTCGGAGAAGGAGGTTTGTTGAGCTTGTGCTGGCTGGATTGGCATTAATAGCTGGAGGCCTTTTGAGGAAGGATTATTTGATAGCTGCAGACCGGAGAATGTAGACTGGTTATGGAGGGGTTGGCAGAAGAATGGTTGCGGTTGCTGTTGTTGTCTTTGGAGTTGGAGTGGGTTTGGGGAGTGGGTGAGATCTAGGGTTACAGTGGGGAAAGGAGCAGAGGCTGAGATCGTGGCTATGTTTGATGAGCAGGGGAGTAAGGTTCTGGCTAGGAAATTGGGGTTCATTAATCCGTTTGGGCTCGACATGGAGCCCGACAGAAGCATGTTCGCGGCCGCTGATGTGGTTGACGCCATGGTTACCGCTGCTGGGGGAAGCGGATGGTTGTGGTTGCCCTCATATGTAGTAATCAATATTGTTGTGTCTTCTGCACAACGTTGAACCTTCAACAAATCAAATGAAACCACAATTAGTCACTTAAAACATAAAACCAAGATATGTGTGGGAGTCTCAATGTTTCATGAAGTGGGACACGATAATGTCTCCACCAAAAGCTCACTTGTTTGCGGACAGGGCAGCCAACAGCCATGGTGCAGCGATAATAAGCTCTCGGGCACGGGTTGCCTTTCGCCATTTTCTGGCCGTATTTTCTCCACTGACATCCATCTGAAATCTGCAAGCCATCCAAACAGACAGGTCAAAAAACATGATTTCTGGAAAAAAAAACATTAACCGGCTCAGTGCAAATTTTTTATTAGTGTAATTACCGTAGCAGCTTCTGATCTAGCGCGGACAGAGACGCGAGTTTTCCTCATCGTAGCTTCAGTTGCTTGCTGATCAACTGACTTAGCAGTAGCACTGCTCAGGACATTCCCATTATAACTGAGCTTCGCCACCTTATTGTTCCTAGACCACCCTTGAGTTTCAGAATCAGGACTTTCCTCTCTGTCCACCAATCCTTTCCCATCTCTAGAATTCTCCAAATCACTTCTCCACCTCTTCGACACAATCTCAAGATTACTGTTATGCAGCGATCCAGATCGCGTCCTCTGGTCGGACGAGGAATTGGATATGTCATCAGACTCTTGGGTTACACCACTTGGACCCAGATTCAGTAACTGTCCGGGCACAGCTGGTGCAACATCAATCTTCTCTTCTGACTTCCTACCACCCATCTGCAGTAGCAAATCCATTGATCAATACCAAAGCTTAAACCCATAATCTTAAAACAGATCCCTGAACCAGACTCATGCAGATTGCAGTTACAGTTACAGTTTTACAGATATGTAGCCATTTCAACTGTTACATTCACATACATCATGATCCTTGGCGCTGTCCAGAACTGGAATCTGCTGCTGCTGCTGCTGCTGCTGCATGAAAACGATCAGATGCATCTGCAGCGCCTGATAGTTGTTGCTCACTTGACTGAACATCTCAGCCAGACTCTGATTCTCTGCGCTTAGTCTCCCGAGCTCCATTTGCATCTGTGAAAGCTGAAAAATTATTCAAGTCCAAATTAAGCTATACATCATCAACATATACATTAGTCAAAACTGGAAACAATTTCATCAGTTCAAATTCATTACCTGAGTGTTCTTAGCTCGTTTCTCATCCAGAGACCTCCGATCCTCATCCACCGTCGACCGATCAATTCCAGCGTTCGCCGTCAACAGATTCAAACGAGTCTGAAATCAGCAAAATCGATCAACGCGCAAACGAAAATGAGAGTTGAAAAGTCATCAAACCGTTCTAGGTTTGAAAATCAACTCACATTCACATTCAAATCCGACTTGGTCAAAATCGGCTCGCCGTGCAGAACCTCCTCCTTAACACTCGCGCTTCCCTCACGACCGCCGTTACTCTTTCCGGAGAAGAAGTCCACCTCATCGACCATTAGCCGCCCTCTCTCCTCCTCATCGCTTCTCTCGCTCAGACTCACAGGAAACGTCTTCATCCCGCTCCTACTGCTCATCAAATCGTGGAACGACTCGTTCACCGACGGCTCACTTCCGAAAATCGGAATGGTCAACCGATCAGATTCAGCGACGGTCCTCCCTCCCCATCCTCCGTCCACAAATCAGTCAAATCTCAAACTCTTCACTGGATCAGTCGAATCCTCGCCGCAATCTGATCAAGAAGACGAACTCTGAAATCTAAGCGAATCGATTTGCACAGAGGTTGAAAATGTGAGTGTCTTTTCCAAGGTGAAATGTGGATGCGATAAAAAGGCATGAGAGCGTAGAGCAGCCAGAACTAACAGTGACGAAATCAAACTTAAGGGCCCGTTCGGCTACGAGATTTTCAACGCACGAAATATCTCATTAAATTATCATATACAGCTTTCAATCCAAACAAGGTCTTATTTTCTCGTGTCAAAACGCGCGAGTTATGACGTCACTGTGTTCGTCACCCGACACATGTCAGTCGACGAGCTAGCCTCGCTCGTAATAATCAGTCTGCATTTGGTCAAATTCACCTTTCACCTCTTCTCACCGAAATAGAAATTTTAATAATTAGGGAAATTAATTATGAAAATATAATAATTTTTATAATTATAATAATTACAAATGGAGAACACATAATCGTCGATACATCTTCATGACGTACAAGTTAAATATAATTATTTTTCTTAATAAGAATCCATCAAAAATTTTACGTGATAAATGACAACTTCTGTCTCAAGATAGAAAGAGTTATCGGTGACTCCATATCCTTTCGCTCATTTCAAAATCTACTGATGATTCTATAATAAAAGAGATGAATATAAATTCATTAGTTAAACAACATCATCCTTCCTTACATGTCCCATCATAAAAATTAAGTTAAACGGGGACAGGAGCGCAAAAGACGCGGGATGGCGCACGTGAGACAAGAGGGCCCGGTCAACGACATTGACGGTCTTGTGTGCTGACGTGGCATTATGAGAATGGATCAGGGCCCAGATGTTGAAACCCCCAAAATAAAATCAATATAACATTAAAAAGAGTATTTATACATGACATAATTTAACTAAACTAAGAAAATACCAACCCCATGTGGGCGACTTAGGGTTTGATATGACTCATAACATATGAATTTCGATCGACATAATTTAAAATGGTGTGGGATCCAGCTGTGTCCAAAGTGGACTTAGGTAGGACAATAGGGACCTTTAGGACGCTCTATGACTCGGAGCCTAAATGCTCTTTTGAATCCAATGTTTGTCTACCCTACACTTTGTCCCTCTAATGTTGTTACATGGTTGAATTGGGATCAAGTTGACCGAACCATCCAGCTAAGAAAAGCAAGGCTTTGGAAGAAGACAAACTGGCTAGCTAGACCATCCTACAAAGCATGCCTTTTCGATTAGGGTTTAGGATGATGCATTTAGTCGACTGAATGATGAATTTTTGGTAACATAAAGTCCATCAAATTCTATAAGTGTATAGGAACATCTACACGCTCTCCGACCACCAACTTTGAAGGGATATGGACTTTAAGGAACTACTAAACTAGACATGTCCTTGATAGCCTTTTCACACCCTCGATTAGGGTTTGTGATGGAGGGTGCGTGCGTGGGCGGGGTGGATATGTGGATCAAGACCCGTTGATTCCGATGTATATCGGGAGATGAAGGGTCAGTATTTGCTGATTCCAGAAGAATGCTGAAAAAAGACGAAAAGGAAAGAAACATTTGATATTTTATTAATCAACTGAACTGCTTTCAAAAGATGTGGAGAGCATGTTTAAATAGGAAAAGAAATAGACAAAAAATGAAAACTAAACAGTAGAAAAAATAAAGAAACTGAAACCCTAAAACGTAATGATTCGAAAAAAATATTATATTTTTATAGTACTGCGATAAATTTTGGATTCTGTTTCGATTTAACCAAATCAAATACATCGATATCAAAAGGATATAAATTTGACGTTAAAACGACATTATTTTATTTGAAGAAAATATTTGAAAATATGATTGCAAAAAAACTATTACATATCTACTCTGACGCAGAAGGTAAATATAATCCTCCAAATATATATTTAGTTTGAATAAGACTTATTCTCCTAGATAAGTTAGGAAAGAGATATCAACAAGGAGCGATTCTTTAGGGGAATGGTTAGGGAAGGGCTTTTTAGTCTTTTCAAGTTGGAAACCCTATATATAAATTGATTGATTGGGAGGAGATGATGCCATTGAGGAATAAGGGTTTGAGAGGGCTTTGAGGCACATCTAGTTTTGTTTTGAGGTATGGCTTTCAATTAGATTTGTGTTTTCTTGTTTGTGATTCATGATATGTATGTATGTATGTATGTATGGTCATGATTGATGTGGGTTTTGTATGATACTAGGTAGAATATTGATGAGTTTGGTTAATGAATGAATTTTGAAAATTATGTTTTGAGAAATTGATGGAGATGGGCGCAATTCAATGATTGATGTGGTGATTAAGGCCGTGATCGGATGATGATACGATGACTAAGGACGTGATCGGATGATTGATGTGGTGGCGAAGCATTTGATATTGAGACTTCTATAGAAATTGATTGAGTTTGATTCATAGGTTGGGGTTCCTTTTGGGGTTGAATTAGGACCATGTTAGTACTATGGGGTGTTTTGGTGGTTACATGCCTTTTCTTTGGAAATTGGAACTCCACGTCTCCGCCTAAGATTGAGTGTGAATGAGTCCCTCAACCCTCGACTCCTCCCAATTTGTTATATCATCCCTCACAATCAGCAGGATATTCTAGTCAGTTTCACCCCACTATTAGAGAGTAAGTTTTGAAGGTTAAACAAGATAAGTACATACTCTCTTGGTGCATATCACTCTTATTGTAAATCTCGCCGCATATCACTCTTATTGTAATAAGAAGAAAGGTAGAGAGTTTTGAAATGCTCACTTTCAGAGGGCAAGGTCATAAGAAAGGATCTATTCAGGATTGGCTGAGAAGCTAACTTCATAGAGGTATGTAATTAACTATGGCATGATGTTTTCGAAGAAAAAAATAGTTATGATGACTGATTTTGAAAATGACGTAACTTTTGTTTTAATTATTCCAATGGAATGATTTTTGATTCTAAATTATTCTAATCAGAACAACCTTGCCATCGGTATATTTTATGCATATTGATTCAATCTGAGTCTTTCTGAAAAACATGAAACTGAAAACTATTTTTACAAACGTTGGACTGTCGAATAACTTTCAACAGGGAATTACTTCTTGTTTTCGTATTCAAATTGAGTGATTTTAAATTTTACGGTGTTTTACTTAGAAATAGGTTTATAATAGGATACGGTACATGTGTTGATTCAATCCGAGGGATTTTGAAATGAGATTGAAAAAGTAAGGTTTAGAATCTATTTATAACTTACTATGAGACAATTACAAATGAGAATCTGAGAATACTTTTCTTAACAGCTTTTTCATAAATGGCGCTTTTAGATGAAAGTGCAATTCTGTCATAAGAAATTTTTTACAAAAGAGATAATATTTTGGAAACAAAAACTACATCTTATTATAAATCTGCAATGGACGGAATTTTGAATTCAAAACGGTTTACACCTTTGTTATTTATTTTGAAGCCGGGGAGACAAAACTGAATACTTTGCTCTAGCTACAAAGGGAAACTATCTTATGCCGTTCTCCATAAATTAATAGGATGCGGGAATCATTGTTTGCAATCAGTAGAGGATGGATAACTCTTCTAAATCGTTGATACATTTGTTGGCTGCATGTAGAATCATTTTCTTTATCTGTTCAATCATGGAAAAAAAAGTATGAGTGTTTATCGAATGATTATGTGAAGTTAGATGCACGCAACGGTATGTATGGTACCTCTAATTTGTCTTCCTTTGCTTTGTGGTTCTTTGGCAGACGTCGAAAATCTTCAGTCAGCCTAAAGCACTCGTTTATGTTTTCTGGAGATACGAAATCCGCTGCTACTTTTGTACATGACTACATGAATGAGATAATAAGAAACGTCGAGAGTTATATGCTAATGAGGCAAGGATATCAGAAAAAGAAGGTATTTACCTTGAGGTTCCTCACTTGGTGAGGACATCCAGCTGGTATGAATACAGCTTCGCCAAGTTTCTGTACAAAGGTCCAAGGCTCGATCCCTGCATATGTTATTTCACAGGTACAGTTAAACAAGTGTATGCACAATTCATTGTTCTGTGTAATGTGTATAAATACTAACCAAATTCTTCTTTCAATCTCTTTTTGTGATCCAAGGTAAGATAGAATGACTGGTCATGAATAGGATGGATGACCTGACCAACAAATAAGTTAGTACAAAGTCACTTACATGTTGTGGAATATATTTCACTGAGGCGGTTTACATTACCTGTTCTACTGGAGCGCAGAAAGTGTGCCTGAATTCAGTGGAATGTTTCCTGAGATATTCTTCCAAAGCAGGCACATCTTCTCTCCGGAAAATGTCCCAAAGAGCACCGGCATCAACTTCCTGACTGAAGCTAGGGCAATCAGGTAGTTGCTTATCCAATGAAAAACTCGCTTTATGCCCCTTGGCCTTCCCATGCTCTAAACTTTCTTTATCATTTTGAGACTGGTGCTTCTTCTTCAAGTTTAAAATAGCTGCATGCTGCTCGTCGCCTATTGAGACTTCTTTTATGTGGGTTAGGATATTGACCTACGCATATCATCAGAATAATTGTTATACGATTCTCGGAAAAAAATATCTATAGTCATATAATTTTTTGAATTAAACTGTCGTAGTGAAATCATACCGCATCAGACATGTCCATATGAAGTTTGGTTACAGAGTCTCCTCTTCCAAGTTCCTCAAAGTGCCCATATGCAATGTATGTTTTTGGACCCATGTCCGGTTTCAATACATTTTCTGGCAACTTCACAGCAAGGTTGAGAAATCCAGACCTTGGATCTGTGTATTCCCGAAAAGGTAGTGCATCAATAAACTCGTCACAGTGGCGAGGTAAAAGATTTTCAAATTCATCAGATGGTGGCCAATCCTTTAGCTTGAGCATCTCAGGCCATAAATTGCTGTATCTTCTTCCCTCTGAGTAACCTTTAAAAAACAGCTCAGTGTTGATTTCAACCTGCAATTTAAAATTCTTTCAGGAACAAAACAAATCAATACAAATAATCAATAAGAATCTGGCAAAAAAATGCAAAAACTTGCCTCGCATCCAGCCAAGCAATCAATAGCTTTCACAGCAGACATGTCAGAGCTAACATCAGCATGTGAATGCTCACTAAGTGCCCGCAACATAACCATTGGTTCCCAGCTTAAGCCTTTTGTTCTCTGAAGAGCATCTCTAACTATAACAGGTTCTCCATTAATCCAATGCCTCCTGAAATTGAGCAATTCTTTCTTCTGCAGGGTGTCAGCAAAACTTGGGTAATATAAATTATTATCAGAAGATCCTTCTCTAGAAGCAGCTTTCTTTACATCTTCTGAGCCATGTCCATGATACCGTATAGTATTCGGGTGTTCAAAATGGCTTATGCATCTCTCTACCTTACAGACTAAGTTAAAAATCGATCCATTAGGAAGCATACGTTTGAGCTCCAACATACTGTATCCACATCCACCCAATTCTTTAGGGGGACATGGAATAGATCTGTTGTTATTAGCATTCCATTCAGCCAATACGCATTCTTTAACAGTTTGTACAGAATGAAGGCCCGGTAAGGGATCACCCCCATGATTGTACTCGTAGCCTCTGTTCAAGTACTTAAAATCATCCATTGTATCTCCCTTGATGAGGTTTCCGCTACGTATATCCTGGCAGCACCTTAGACATAGTTCAAAAGAACAATTTGGGCAGCTCCGGTGAAGGTCCACAATTGAAGTGTTACAGTGGTTGCTGTTCAAACAAAATGAAAGATCAAACATATAGGATTGATAAGAGAAATGTGGTATTGGTGCCTCACTTGAATGGTGTTATTTTGAGCTTACCAAAAGACCCGTTCATAATCATTGCATATGCTCTGTGGTATGTGTAGTTCAAAAAATGCCACCCCTATAGATAGTTTACATGTTGTAAGTAACAAATCGAAACAGTAAACAGATTTCTAGATAGTATAATTGATCATTACCTTTGATGGTTACCTCCATATTCAATTCTAGGACTTGCTCTTCATGTATCTTCTTTAGGAAGGGCAAGAGCAACTGAATCATGTACTGAAGATGATTAATCTTTTCATTGTCATTGATATCCCTTGTTGCGATCTGTGTTTCACATATTCAAAAGGTTACTAAATATTACTCTTGGTTGCCATGACAGTCAAGTGCACAATCACAAGATGTGACAAACCTTGACAATGCCACTTGAGTGCAAGCAAATGTTACAGTTGCAGTTTCCTCGGCATAACGGACACATCTCATTTACTTCTTCCTCTGTCAAGTTATGGTACCTGTTAACAAAAAAACAAGCCAGCGAGATTTTGCTCTAAGAAATTTCCCCCAACTGATAATAATGTCAACAGTACGTTTGCAAGAAGCAAGCTTACCATTCCTCGATGCATTTGATGCAATATAACGTCTGACAAATTTGGCAAGGGACAACAATTCTTCTTTCTTTCCTCATGCACTGATGACACATTGGCCGTTTATCCTTTTTCCCCTAATCACATAACATAAAGGGTATGTAAGATAACTTTTCAATGCCATATCATAAAATATGTAGCGAAATACAGAAACAGAGCATAAGTTTGATGTTACCTTCATGTCACTTGTCGTGGATTTACCACTACCACTGCTTGCAGATGAAACCAGACTGAAGGGTGAAGATGGAGATAGAACAACATCCGTCCCCGGATAATTACACATTGCGATAATATGATCCGATTCGCCATGAGCTGATCTTCTTGATTGCAATTTTGCAAGAATAATCTGCTCGTCATCAGCCTCATCCCCCTCCTCATCATCAGACCAAACACTCTTCTTTTTGTAGGTTCTGCCACACTTCTTCTTTTCACTCCCACTCCCACTCAAGCATTTACCTCCGCGCGTCCCATTTTTCCTCTTCCTCAAACCCCTTACACTAGTTGGAGACCACTCCCCATCATCCTCATATTTCCTCGCATTCACTGTTCTACTAGTTCTTCTACCTCGTATCGCTGTCCTCTTCATCACCTGACTCACACTCCCTACCTCCAAATCAGTACCATCATTCACTTCCTCTTTTCTAGCAACATTAACACCAAATTCAAATCCATTCTCCACCTCATCAACCTTCTTGTATTTCACAACTCTACCGTTCTCAACCAATCCAGATGTCCGCCTTTGCATCCTAATCCCCTCACTAACGTTACTGCTCCTTTTTCCTCCCTTCTCAATCACCTTAGCCATCTCATACCATCCTACAACAAAAATCACTTCTCACATCAAAAACAGTCCACTTCCAAATCAAACCCAAGTCCATCAATCACATACGCGTAAAAACCAATTCAACCCTCAATTTCACCGCTGATCAAAAACCACCTTCAAACAATAAATCAACTAAAATAAACAAAAAAACTCACACATTCCAGAACCAAACGCCAACAGCCAACAATCCAAATTCACATGTAGAACTGAACAACTCTTTTCATTCCAATCGATTCCGCATCAGAAAAATCCGCATTGCATCAAAACCACAAAACAACACCATCAGATCAAAAATCCGACTCACCTGATCCGCGCACGACTCTCACTCGTCCCCCAATCTCAATCTCGCAAAACAAAAACCCTAAAAATCTTCAGAATAAATATCTCTGGCACGAAACGAATGATGCGGGAATCGGCGAAGCGATGATCTTCGTATCGAATTAGGCAATCTTGATTCCGAAACTTATTTTCTATTTAATTTAATATCAATTGACCCGATAAACGACTAAAAACGTGAATTTCTTATCAATTTAATTACGTTATTTTTTATGCTGGGCCGATCTGGATGACCGCTTCGTCGGTCTACGCTCGTGTTCATATCGGTTTAACAGATCGGTTTTTTACTAACCAATCACTTTGCGACACGTATCAGAAGTCCACCGATTTAGGATCATTATATTAATAAAAATATATTTATTAATGACTGTTTTTAGAGTTGGAAATCTGAATTTATTAAGCTTATCTCTTGTTCATAATCGGTTTAACAGATCGGTTTCTATTAACCAATCGTTTTGCGCCACGTGTCATAAGTCCATTAATTTAGGAAATCATTATATTTATAAAAATATATCATAACGGGATTATTAATGACTGTTTTTAGAGATGGAAATCTAAATTTATTTAGCTTATCGAAAATCAATTTTATTATAAAAAATCCCTTGACAAAATTTGTGTTATTCCTCGTTTGATCCTTCCTCTGACATATATTTGCTTTTTTATGAAGTTTTGTTGATAGATAATTTCTTTTATTTTATGGATATTTTTGGGTGGGGTCGGGGGAAGGTAGGATCTTAATTAAATAAGGAAACCCCTAAAAATGAGGGACTATTATTTGGGTTGAGGACATGGGACACTGTTTTGGGAAGTGAATAAAGACATGGGACAACATTTGTTACTTCTTCTAGCGAAACATGTTCATTTATCGTGTAAAGTAGTATCATATAAAGGATGTCGGTTACAGTATGGTCCGTTATATTGGCACGGAAAAAATAAATATGAAAAATATTGTCGAAAATAATTACTTCTTATAACTTAATATAGAATAATTACAAATAGGAGATCGTCAAAAAATTATTTCTTATAACTCAATAATTATAAATTTCGAGCTCAACTAAAATTCGAACGCGGCTCGAGATCCAAGATATTTTGTATACTTGCCAAGTTAGAACATATTTCTATTCGTTTCAGCTGCTTTGGAAGATTCTATATGTTTGTTTAGTACGATAAATTATCGAGATTAGGTTATCAATAATTCAGCACAACTAATAAAGCATAAGGAAAATTAAATAAATTTAAATAAATAAATAAAGTAGCTCAAGCCCACCCGCCAGCCCATACCCGACCCGGTCAAACTCAGTGGCTGAACAGTGTAAATACTGCACAACTCAAAGGTCAACAAAGTCAACTGATGGCCTGACCTTTTCACTACTGAAAGCGACACCTGACTTGCGCAAATAAATTCATACCGCCAGATAAATTGTTTTTAGCGACGAATTATTTCATTGGTAAATATTCCTTGATTCTGGCGTTGGTGAAATTCTCATCTGGCAGTCTTGACTGATGATTTGGTGACTCGGTCGCTTTCTCTCTATCATGAAACACTGCAATCAAAGCTTCGAATCTCATCATCTCACCACACACTCCCTTTCCCACCTCCAGCTCATTTATGGCACTGCCAGTTGCCTGTGTTCACGCGGCGCCATTTAGTCATACAGAACTCTCTCCGTCGTGGGTGCCGCTCAGTTGAAAAAGCGACCAGCTGACGTGACGCCGCTCAGGGCTGAGATATGGCGAAAGGAGGGCGAAACTCGAACTGGGTGAGTCTGATTTCGATGGAGCTGGCGCTGGTCGCGGCGATCTCGGTGATGATGGGGGCGGCTCTTGGGGACACCAACCCCTCAGATGGTAATGGGGTTTTTTGATTGAAATTTATAGTGTGTTTGGTTGTGTGAAATGGTGGATCTTGGAATCCGGAGTCGAAAATGTTTGCTTTGAAGATCGGTTTCTGGGATATGTAGCTGCGTTGACTGATGTTTGACCGGAGATGTTAGATTTAAATTTGATGAGAAACCTGAGTTTTTTAGTCAGTGGATTTGAGATGTTGTCTGGTGGTTTGAGTTTGTTTGTTTAAGTTTTTTTTTTTACATCATGAGTTTGTTTGCAGTTCAAGCTCTTCAGTCTGTGTATACTTCAATGAACAGCCCTTCTCAGCTAACCGGTTGGAAAAGCGATGGAGGTGATCCATGCGGGGAGGCTTGGACAGGGATTACTTGTCAGGGTCCATCTGTTGTTTCCATGTAGGTCTCTTTATCTGAATCCAAAGTTAAAAAAATGCATAGTTAAGTTACATTCTTGCGCTTGACGATTTGGATTGCATTTTATTGCTGGATGGATAACCGATGGCGTGCGTTTTGTTGGACAGTCGGCTTATAGGATTGGGGCTCAGTGGTAATATGGGCTATTCGCTTGCCAACCTTATGTCTGTTACGACATTGTGAGAGACTTATTCCAACTCGTCGTGATCAATAGCAAAAAAATTTAAAACCATGCCCTCGCACGCAATGTACTGGCTAACCGGGTTTCTTTTGTTACCAGGGATGTCAGCGCAAACAGCATAGACGATGTTATTCCATATCAGTTGCCACCAAATTTAACCACGCTGTAATTTTCATTCCATATCGTAACCACTTCATGAATTTTGAAGCATTTGTTATATTGTTTTTCGGTGCTCATGCTGGCTGCGGGCTGACATGTGATGCAGGAATCTGGCTGGCAACAATTTTACCGGAGGCCTTCCTTACTCCATTTCCGCGATGACGTCGCTAAATTATTTGTGGGTGCATCTTCTTTGTCATAATCAACTTTTATTCTCTGAATTATATTCATATATAATGAAATCGTGGTACTTCTTTCACTCATCATGTTTTCTTTCTCCAAAATATCGTTGCAGGAATATCAGCCGTAACTCACTGTCGCAGGCATTGGTAGATATGTTTTCTAATCTTCCCAACTTAGCATCAATGTAAGAGAGTTATATGTTTCCTCCAATGCGCGTGGCCAGATTAATGCAAATATTAGATGCTCCATTCTCAGTTGTCACCCCTTGACGAAAAAACATAGTACTATGTTTGAAGCCGCAGCTGCAAGTAAATTCTTATTACTTTCCTGGGGCATGCAGGGATTTCTCTTTTAATAATTTATCTGGTGATCTTCCGAATTCATTTAGCTCATTATCGAATCTTTCTACGCTGTAAGTGAAGCACATTTGAACTTCATTTTAAAGATATCAGCGTAATAATTTTTGTGTAGTATGTCTAAGCTCCAGACTGTTTCATATGCGACAGATACTTGCAAAATAATAAGTTTACGGGTTCACTCAATACCCTCGCAAATTTGCCTTTGTCGACACTGTGAGTTTCTGATCAGTTAAGTCACTGTCGTGATTTGTCGAAAACTCTGCTGCTGACCCAGTTTTCAACAGGAATGTTGCCGGAAACCATTTCGGTGGTTGGATTCCGAAAGAACTTATTTCAATCCCAAATTTCATGTGAGCTATTGGTATTGAAATATCTTTCATTCATGTTTCGTGAAACATCTTTTTTTGCTAATTTTATTTCGTGTGACCTGCTAATATATTGAAAAACAGATATGACGGCAATTCATTCGACGGTGGACCAGCTCCTCCTCCGCCACCCTATACCCCACCTCCACCAGGTAGAAGTCCTAGTCAGCTCAATACCCCTGGATCAGGCTCACCCCCGTCATCTGGCGCTAAATCTTCTGATAATGGAAACGGAGGACTGGGAACCGGCGCTAAAGTTGGCATTATTTTGGGATCCTCCTTTATATTACTCGGCGTTATAGTGGCCTTCGTATTTTGCATCAGAAGTAAAAAAAGGAAAGGTGGCGCTGGAGGTTCATCGGGAAGTGTTGTTAGCAGCGCAGGTAAGAGTACGTCTTTATCGACCTTTATGCATTTTTATTCGGTCCTGCGTTATCGTGATATCCTTCCTAATATTCCATATGGTAAAATTCTTTAATTCTGCTGGACCAAATTTTAACTTTTAATTTTTTGTTTTTTGGATTTTATTCGTAGCGATGCAAGAGCGCGGAGGAAACAATAAGCCTTCTGTAACTGATCTGAAGATTCCTCCGGCAGATACTTTAATGGTTGAAAGAGTACAGGGAAAAAATGGATCCATGAGAAAAGTGGCGTCCCCTATGACGGCTACTTCGTACACAGTTGCCTCGCTCCAATCAGCGACGAACAGTTTCAGTCAAGAATATCTTATTGGTGAAGGGTCTGTCGGAAGGGTTTATAGGGCAGAATTTTCAAGTGGAAAGGTAATTTTTCATAGTAATGCCGTATTAAATTGTCAGTCTGGTCATCGGGACATATCACGACATGCGAAAGAAAATATATTCACACCATTTTGACTTTTTTGTTTTTCTTATAAAACTAGGTCATGGTTGTTAAGAAAATCGACAATGCAGCTCTATCGCTCCAAGACGAGGATACTTTTCTGGAAGCCGTCTCCAATATGTCACGCCTTAGACATCCAAACATTGTTTCGATGGTTGGGTACTGCACAGAACATGGACAGCATCTTCTTGTTTCTGAATATATTACAAACGGGAACCTGCACGATATGTTGCACTTCGTTGACGATATCAGCAAGACACTGTCTTGGAATGCACGTGTTAAAGTCGCTCTTGGAACTGCTCGTGCTCTCGAGTGAGTGATCCCTCCTAACTTTTGCCCGTTGATCCTTGTGACTTTTTTACTTCTCGTGTAGTTGTAATATCTAAGTGTACCTAAATCGACCAGGTACCTCCACGAAGTATGCTTGCCGCCTGTAGTACACAGAAACTTGAAGTCAGCCAACATTTTACTCGATGAAGAATTCAATCCCCATTTGTCCGATTGTGTGGTTGCTTCCCTAACACCAAACACGGAGAGAACGGTATTTGCAACATCATAACCCTGCTGTTCAAAATTCTTTTGACCCTCCAACATGTCCGCCTTTATGACTTTCTTTCTCTTAATTTGCAAAGGTATCGACTCAAATGGTCGGGTCATTTGGCTATAGCGCACCGGAATTTGCCTTATCAGGTATCTACACAGTAAAAAGCGACGTATACAGTTTTGGCGTGGTAATGCTGGAGCTGCTGACTGGCCGAAAGCCACTTGACAGGTATTAAATTTACTCATTAAAATCCCATCTACTGTTCAGTTTGAGCTTACTAGAATTTTCTGGTACCTGCTATTTATTTTACCTCAGTTCGAGGGCAAGGTCAGAACAATCACTCGTGCGATGGGCCACTCCTCAACTCCACGACATTGATGCCTTGGCAAAGATGGTTGATCCCACCCTTAAAGGCATGTATCCCGCAAAATCCCTCTCGCGCTTTGCTGATGTCATCGCCCTCTGCGTTCAGGTTAGATCGAAAACTCAGAAATTTGCATAATGTATTTTTGTTGAAAATCATGCATACTAAAATTTCTATGGAATGGCAGCCTGAACCGGAGTTTCGGCCACCAATGTCTGAGGTAGTCCAAGCGCTCGTTCGGCTAATGCAGAGAGCCAGCGCAGTCAAGCGACGCTCCAGCGATGATGCAGCTTTCGGCTACAAGACACCGGACTACGAGGCGCTGGAAATGGCTTACTGACCTCCTCCCCAGACCCCTTCTTCATGATCAATTTTCCTGCACAGGATGCAAACTATAGAGAACCAAATCGGAATCAGCATTTTATAAACATAGAGTTGTCATCTTCTATGTAATTATACACTTGTTGCCAACAGGATTTTCCAGTAAATATTTATCCCTTATTTTCATGAAGAAAGTCAATGTTTTCATGACTTTTTTTTTTTTTTTTTTGTAGAACCGTCCTACTTTTGTCCTACTAACTGGACGGTCTTACTAAAATCGATTCTTTAAACAGTGATCACATATTTTAGATATAAAGATTTTTTTTATTTTCATTCCAAAAATTTCAGGTGTAATTTTAAATGTATAATTTATTTTGAAAATTGAATCGATCAGAGTGTGATCCAGTGATAAAACAGAGTGTGATCTAATGGTAAAAAGAACGTCAAACATATCGAGTAGACTCCAATTAGTAATGTGAGTGAATATAAAAAAAATATCTCATAAATTGGGTAGTTAAATTAATGAAAGTGGAAAGGAGTCAACGGACGTTGACCAGTGATGGGCGCGTATATAAAAGCCTGAGAAAGCTGTGTATGAGTCAACGGGGCGTTGACCAAGGATGAGCACATATATAAGGTTGAGAAAGGAAAAAAACTTAGAAATGCCTCCTATGGTAAATTTAATCTTGTAAATACGTTGTCCGCAAATTGTATTTCACGAATGTCCCATTTTCTATTTTTTCCGGCAACAATATTATCGGTTTATTGTATTTCTAAACAGACCGGTAATATCATTACCCGTTTCATTAGAAAATACGTATACGTAACAACCGGTGTCACTGTTACCGGTATTTTTATCAAACCGGTAACAGTGTTGCCGGTATCATTTGGAAATAACAGATAGATTTCCTTCTCCCCTTTTCGACGTAGCCGCACGAATACAATCGCCGCGTCTGACTCGTATTCACTCCAACTCGCGTCGCAACCTACACGAATCGGCTCGCGACCTCGCACCTCCCATCTCCTCATCAATCGCTCAGCAGGACCGCAGGTAAGTTGGGTTGATTTAGCAGGTTAGGGTTGGGCAGATTCGAAGCATCGATGAATGAATGTGGTCCTGTGTGTTTTAGAATTTAATTTCAAGAATGATTTTAGTTGTTGATTGCTTGGAGGATAGAGGTTGGTTCGTACGTTTTGATGATGATGATGATGAATGTGATGATGTATATGTTGCTGAGACCATGAATTTTTGATGATGATGAATATGTTGTTGAATTGCTGTGTATTTTTTTGTCGATGCAGATGGATATACACCAGATAGTGGAGTCGGATATTCGGTTCGAGTGAAGTATGAACTGACCCTCTAACTGCACTATAGTCTCATTAATCATAATATGTTGTTTTTTTACTACTGTCTATTTTGGCTTGACATTGAACTATTTTGCATAGAACAGGGGGAAAACAGTCGAAGTTTGTCCTTCGTGACGTGGGACATGGACCCACCGATTGTCCCGTATGTTGCATACAACGCATTGTCTGTAGCGGCTCTGATTTTCTCACGACGATCTCAGATTGCTCTCTGATCCAGAAATTGAGTCTCAGATTCTCATCCAGTCCTCCGAAGTCTCGAAATCGCACAGAACTCAGCTTTCGAACGACCTAAATTATATTCATCCCTGTCGTCGGCTTCATCGTCCGAATCAAGGCAGATTCACGCCGCAAACGGCGCGTTTCTGCAACCGGAGTGATCGATTTGAGTTCAACGAGGAGATGTTCACGAGAATGTGAGGTATCGGGATCGTGTCGCCGCGTTAGGGTTGCCTTCCTTGACAAGGATTTGTAGATTCATGAAGCAGTTGCTGCAACGCCTGTTTGATATTGAATTATATTGATGGCTTTAGATTGTTGAAACAGGTACAACAGACAAGGGGATTCTCACTATGTGACCTAGGGTTCCCGTTAGAACAATTTCGCCAAAGGTATACTTCCTCAATGGCTGAGTTACTTTCAAGCTTATATTTAATGCCTGAAGCTCTCCTGGCTGTACTGTGAAATTAGGTGGAGATATACTCACCATGGTGCCATTAGGAGATAGCACTGCGCATAGATAAGTCTCGCGCTTGTCTCCTGCGTTTTTCACAATGCGGCGTACCTCATGGGAGCCTCTGAGAGATGTTAATGTCAGTGATGGAAGGTTTAAGTCGCTTGGTAAGCTGGTTGGCTTGTTGCATTCCTCTCCTGTTGCCGCCTTGATTGTTACTGGATTTATGTTGGGTATTGAACACAGGAAGGTTATGTAGTCTTCATATTCTGTTTCAGGACATTGGTGATTATCAGTATATCATCTGAAATTTCAGTACATTGATGAAGATGACAAGTTTATTGATTATCATTACCTGGTGAAACAACCAAGCCTGGGTCAAGTGCCGGAGCTGGGTTGATTTGGCCAGCACCAAAACCAAAAGGAGCTGATGGATGCAGGGAGCCGAGTTGGAACCCTTCTGCCATAATTGGATCACCCAAGTTGTCATACTTACTGGCTGTTGTAGAGATTGCAGAGGCTATCATGTATGGAGTCCAAGATGGGTTGCATTGCTTGATCAGTGCAGCTACACCAGCTACATGGGGAGCGGCCATGCTTGTACCTGACAGTAGCGCAAAGCTTTGCCCTGGTATTGGGATCAGAACAACTCCCAATACAAGGAAGAAATGAATCGAAAGCTCAAGAATGTAAATATAGCTATACCTGACAGTATCGGGTCCAAAGCACTCCTGGGGCTCCAAGCTCCCCAGATTTGGTGACCAGGAGCCATAATATCAGGCTTCAACACATCAGCAGGGAATCTACTTGAATTGATGAAATCAGGTCCCCTGGAAGAAAATCTACTCACTACCGGAGCTCTCCCTGCGAAGCAAGCAACTCTTCCTTCCCCGATTCCAGCTCTAGCACCGAATCTGGTAAGTATCCTTTTCGGGTTCCTAAAAGTTCTGCTCTCGTAGTACTGCATTATAATCTGAAAAACATATGACACTAGAAAGTCACATATCAGTTCTGTAAAACACCATTACTATAAACTCTGATCCAGAACTCAGACCTGTGAATCTGAAACATTCGGAATGAGAATTGCAGGAACTGAGAAAGGAACTGGCTCAGCAACATAGTCCCCGAAAGCTGGATTGGCTAGGAGAACGAAGCCCGCAATTCCTAGAAGCTTCACAGTCTGAACAATTGCAGTAAGTGTCGATGTCTCGTTGGCGAAACCAGCTGAGAACGTGCATAGCACAATGCTGCCTTGCACTATGAATGGATTAAATGCTTCAGGATGCTGACACTCTTCAACATATTCTGCAGTTTTTGCCGAGCTCTTGTTCTCTCTCAGCCCATCCTTGGCCAACACCAGCTTGTATTTGATTACTTCATTCCCAAATGTTGGACCTAAAAAAGCAAGGCATTGTTTACATGGTAAGAATCAGATATTGAAGGTGCATAATTTAATTGAAATTGACTGAAACGTATCTGAACTTAATTTTAAGTATCTGATTGTGAAATAGATGATGATATTAATTTAAATTAAATTAATTTCAGTAAATAAATGAATTTAAAAATGTCAATAATAAGAAGTAACTGCTTACCTGATAAGCCTACACCTGGAATTTCCTGACCGGTGCCCAAAACAAGGCTGCCCGGATAAATACGGTCAGTGTTGCTAGCAGCAACACCAACGGCCCACGGGCTATAAGAAACGACAGTATACGGCCCAGGCCCATTATTACCCGCGGCCTGGACTACAAACACTCCGGCCCGTCTTGCATACAGCATGACCAAATCGAATAAACCGAGAAATGTCACCGAGTCCTCCGGCGGTTCGTCCGGTCCGACCGACAGATTGAGTATATCAACCCCATCAATCACTGCCTACAAAAAATTCCCTAACTTAGTGAAAAAACCGGATGAAATGAAATTGATAAAATTGAGGTTGGTTCTGGTTCTGGTTCTGTCTGTACTTGTTCGATTGCTGCGACCACATCGGTAAGGGTCCCGATGGTCGGAAAAACCGCTTTATAAATTGCAATTCTGTACAAATATGAAATATAATCATCAGGAGGATCGATCAAACGTGACGTCACAAGTTTATAGCTAGTAAACACCTTGCGCGTGGAGCCATCCCACTAGCTCGGCCGTAGAAATAGCCATTTACAATCACCGGAACTCCATAGTTCCCGGCAGCAACAGATGCAACATGGCTGAAGTTGAACACATATTCCTAGTGAGAGAAACGTATCCTACAAACCCTAAATTGATGAAACATGTCTAACTAACATGGTACTTGTTAGTACTATGAGAATTGATGATGATGATGTTTATGTACCTACCTTCCATGTCCGACGACATCAAGAGGGGAAAGCAAATCAATGGAGCTGTTCAACTTCCCAGCCGCCTGAGCTCCGGCAGAAAAAACCCTAGCAGACACAATCTTCCCATTGCAGGAAGCAGCTGGAAATCCAGGACCATCCTCACAAGCCCCACCAAACCTCGATAAATTCGATGTGTAAGGATTCAGCGGATCAAACCCAAAACTAGGATGTAATGGGTCAATTCCAGTGTCCACAAATCCAATCACAACATCCTCACCTGCATTCCTAGGCCCTCCTTGAGTTGTCCACACTCCTTTTTGCAACCCTAAGTAGTCTGGAGTGTATGACGTCATCAGCTTGACACCCTTGTCCTTCTCCACCAGCTTCACGCCTCTGGCATTAGTGAGTTTGGCGATCTGGGTGGAGCTTGTATGGAGGGAGAAGCCGTTGAGGATGTGGCTGAAGCTGTAGAGCTTGGTGTAGGTTCCATTGTCTAGAGTTGATTGAAGAAGATGGTGGTGGGAGTTGAGCAAGTAGGTTGCATGAGCCTTGGATGCTTCACTGTGTCACAAAAATGTGGTACGTAAATGTTTCGAAATCGATCTGACTTTTGATTTGACGGATTATAAATTACAGGAAATCACGAATGCATTTAGCATCTAATAGACAAATCGTCTGACCGACCTATTTGAATCCACTCTCTTGCCATCTTTGCCCGAATCCAATGAGGTTTTTAGAAATGCAACACGCTCATCTTCCATGAGAACCAAGTAAACCGAATCCTCCTCACCGGAGACGACCGCACCCAAAAGCACTTGGAGCAGGAACACGGCCACCGGCAGCTGACGGAGCCTGGTTTCGCCTCTCATGGCTCCTCCCTGAGCCCTTCTCTTTTTCGAAACTTTTGGGATGTGTTGGGAAGCTGCTGCTAGCCTAATTATAGAGCATGAGGAGAAGGCAGCTCAAAGACAACATCGATAACATGGTTTCAACGTGAGTGGAGAGAGATGGGTTAGGAGTAATTCCAGGGTGGATTTTGATAAAGTTGTGATAAGGGAGCTGATAACGTATCATATCTTACCATTTTTGTCCACAAATTTGAAGTTTCAAAGTGAGATAAATGTTGGAAAGGAGAGGGAAGTTGTGCAATCTTTAGTTAATCCACTAAAAATCCGATTCGATACAGTCAAACTAAATACAGTAATGCCAGTGAAAAAGTATATTTACCCAACTTTGATCAAAACATGGAGTCTAACATTCACAAGGAGCATCATAACCAGATGGAAAAGTCTAGCTTACAAGGGGAACCTGAGTCATCAGTAAGACACAAAACTCTTTCTGGGTTCATAGATCCCTGAATCGGACAGACTACATAGACCAAGCACAAGACGGACTTTAAGCAGAATATCCGACTGACACATTATCCAATGTACACGGACAACTAGGTTGTTCTTCGGGCGCAAAAGAGGCTCTTCTGTGACTCCGTGTCAGATGAGTGTACTCATCGCTTTCGTCTTTTGGGTTCAACCTGTTGATAGATGTAAGCCGAGAATCAGTTGTGCCTGAGTAGACAAATTCTATTCAAAGAAGACTGGCAGTTGTTTCCAGGTTTATACATGGAAATACTGTGGAGAGTGTGCCAGTGAAACATATTTAGGAACAACCGAGTCGTTTCTTTTATTACTTTGAAAACAAGCGAATGGTTCAGATAAGTGGATTACCTGAAAAGCATTGTAAGTACTAGCATTACCATTTTCTGATCTACTTACTACTGCGACTTGGAAGCTGCAGAATCTTAATGACAATGCGCTACACTACTCCATATAATGTTCCTAAGTTAAAGATCATAATTCCCTATTGGCGTCAATATGCTAATGTGTTTCCTATAGGCATATTACTCATCATTGCTCATATGAGAGATTTTGGGGGCCATTTCAATAAAACCATGGGTTCAATATATCAAATACAATTATGACACGCCATATATACGGAAGACTTTGACTTCCTATCTTGGCCTGATATACCTCGTGCAACATGTTTGAGAGTGATGCATGTAAGAACTAGATAGGAGCACCTAACCAGGTCATGGAATCATGTACGAGGTATAGAAATGGCTTAGAAGTAGAGTATCAAGTTGGACATAGCGATACCACAATCACAAGATTAGCATGATCATATGCAAGTATCGCTACCTGGACTTCATCTGCTGGCGGTTCATGGAACCCATTTTGAGCCTCCGAAGTTGTACATTCAGAGCATATGAAATGCTCCAGCTTTTTGGCCTGCTCAATGGTCATGTCCACACAGGACGGATGATACCTACAAATGAACATTGCCATCACATATTTTGGTATCTATTCACCTAATTGAAGGCGAAATTTGGAAATTTCATAAAAAAGAAATCCTTGTTAGACAAATAGAAGGGGTAAAATGAAATCAATACTCGATGAAAACAGGTAAACATACTAGCAGAACGTAATAGATGAATCTTTATAATGTTTCTACATATGCGTTAATAAGATTAGTTATTAGGTATTTTGGAGCATTTATCATATAATTTGGCGCAAGTCATTATTTCATAGTTCTCACATAATTAGATCCAATAATAGACCGGACTTGTATGGCTTTACAATGTCATCAAGTGGCCGATTTTGTTAAAATTTAGACACGTATACAATTATTTCCCACTGCCTCCGTTGAACGGGGCCCTTTAGTTATATAAACTTAATCACAATCTTCTAATCTTCTGCGAGGAACTAAGACATCTTTTCAAGAAAGGTCTCAATGACGATAAGCCTCAAATATGTTGTCCCAAACCCTTAAAACCTAAACCGAGATAACTAAACTCTCAACATGAATCCCCAACAAATAGAATTCCCGAACAAAAATATAGCTTTACCAGTCCTTGCACGTCTCACACTGCACCATAAGATCATCCGGATTATACGGCATCTCACACTTGCAAAACCTTCATATAAAAACCACTACACATCAAAATCACTCAAAACAAACATGAATCCAAACCCACAACACGGAAACACATTATCAAACTCACACTGCAACTCGATCAGGCGTAAACCCTCCAGTAAGAGCCTTGTACTCGAACCTACAATAATAATCCTCAGCACCAACATTCTCCAGCTTCGTATAATTCTTAAAAGAGTGCACAATACACTTCCCTTCGATAGTATGCGCACTCTGCACATCATAATGATCAGACAAAAACAGCTCCTTCACACCATGGAACTGCCTCCTACCGCCAATGGATTCCTCCGGCCTGTAATACCATCTCACACGCACCTTCACATTGCTCCGGTTATCAGCTTCAATCTTCTCCACCCTCGCCACGTACGACGGGTTTCCAGTATCCGATGGCCGCATCAACACGCAGTCTCCAGCTGCCCACCACCAAAATCCATCATAAAATTAATTCAACACCAAATCACAAATATAAAAAATCAAACCCTAAACACCAAAAAATCAACCCATTACCTCTAACCACCTTGTTGGTCCCTTTGATCGTGTATGAGTCGACATCTCTCTTCCCCGGTCTCGTCTTCGCCATTCCAGCTCCCCTCGCCTCAAAATTCTCACCTCGACAACCCTAATCGCTTCAATGCGGACTCAATTTCAGGCAAGCGCCGCAAACCCTAGTCCCGAATCCTGCCAAAGAGTACAAAGCCGGCGACTTTTTCAAGGTTCAACAACACACAGTAATTACTGCAAATAGATGAATCGAAACAGCTACAGCTGAAATCTACTAAAAATTGACGAAAAAATCGGAGCTCAAAGCTACCAATTTCACGCAATCTACACGCGGATTTCGCTCATCTCCACTGGAGACTTCGAACAACAATCAGAAGAAGATTGAGAGTGAAAATGGATTATTATTTTCTTCCCCTCTTCAGCTGCTGATTTTCGATGTCGTCTGCGAGAAATTGACTTTTTCTCGCGAGATGATTACCTGCTTCCAGCCCTTCATGAATTGGGCCTATCATCCGGCCCAAATATGGCCCACTAATCATGTATCCAGTTCGTGCACGTGACCAGCACATGCTACATAAAAAGTTATCCAAATACAAAGTCAAATCCTCTGCAAAAAATATGAAAAAAAGCTTTGTACTTGCATCTTAAATATGCAATATCTGTATGCGCCCAGATGCTTTCCAAGTAGATAGCTTGAAGAATAATGTTCCAGATCTTATAGCTTTTGCATGATGACTGAATTGGCAAGACCGGCTTGTTCGATTGTCTGCGTAGGGTCGGTGAGTTGCTTTGGAGGAAAGCCAGTTTGGAGTAGATAGTTTCCGGGGGTGCCAGGCCGGGATATGTTGATGAAGGTGCGAATGTCGTTGATGGTGTGGTGTGAGTTGAACTGAGCAACCAGACGGGTGCCGTCAGCCAATCTCAGCTGAATTGAAGTTGATGGGAGAGATGAGTCAACAACTGCAGGCATTGTCACATTGCTGGCTGGAGTGGCAATTGGAGCGAGCAGAGGCTGTTCTGATGTACAATTGCTGCTAGTGCCACCGAGAGTTCTTCCTACACCTTGGAATGGCACTTTGGGTTTCTCTGGTTCCTACACCAAGATTTATGTGGAGCACTTTTTATTACGAATCAGATATAAGTTTAGAAACCTTAAAATACGGTATGTATAGTAAAAGACTATCACGCCTAGATCCTGTGAATTGTAATATGCGGTAGTTGTGAATATGTAGAAATACATATCAACATACCGTCCATTTTTCATCCCTCCTGATAAGATTGACATGAACGGATGCTCTCCTATCTGCAGGCTCAAGCTCTTTTGGACACTCGGATTTTCTAATGCTCTGCAATTATAAGGAATAAGATAGAACCAGTAATTATCATATAAACAGTTCAGCTGACAATCCTGTTTGATCAGCACGCAGAATATAATCACTGATGATAAAGAAACACACAAGATAGAACAGTATTATGTATTATATACAACTAAAGCTAGCATCAGTGACTTCAGAAAAACATACCTAAGGAGCTACAAGGGTTCTCAACACCCCCAGATTCAGAGCGGAGATATATCACTTGCTAATTAGATTGCTAAAAGTCTACATAGTTCACCAAAGCCAGCACTAAATTCTTATAGCAAAACATTACCTCTAAGAAAGCTGCATTTTCAGTATCATCCAACCTTCTCAAAGGACCATCATTGACAGTGAAACCGTTGGTCCAGAAAACAATGTTATGAACAACAGCTTCAGGCTGCTGCGGAGCAGCTGTTGGTACAGTCTCCCCCGAAAGCAACCTCCCAGTTCCAGTAAAGCTTCTTGAGCTTGATGATGGAGTTTCAAGGGGACCCTCCAACGCTCCCAACTGTCTGGCCTGATTAAAAATTGAATCCACATCACTTTCACCCCCACCTTTTGTTGGATCTTGCACTAGCATTCCACTGCCAACATCAACATCGAGAGTCAGACTTCAAAAACCCAAGGAAACTACAATTCTCTCCACGTCAGCTGAAGCATGATTACATGAAATAACCCTTCAGAATGTCCAGATGCAAACGAGTCAAATTCTAAGTTCAGCCGCAAGAGTAAAGATGGCTCCTTTTGGGATGATATTGAATCCTAATGCGCTCAAACATATCACCACCACCAGATCAAATTCTAAAACCTCAGCTAAAAACATAATAAAAACAATTGTTCAAACCTACTGCATCCAATCAAAGAAAAACTTACTTGATCCCCATCAACATCAACCAAATCAAAGGTAAGAGCAGCCATTGACGCTCAATTGAACAGAAACTTTACGAATCAAGCCATCCCTCGACTGGATGATCGGAATTAAAAATCTAGGGTTTAACCAATACCTCTTTTCACCGCCAGTGTAATACTCGGGAGGACCATCAGAGTCGCTGTCGGAATCCGGACCTGATCGACGATTCAAATCTGAGAGCGTGCGGATCCCACCGGCGCGGCTGCTAGATGGCTTCGCCGGCTTCTTGTCGCGCGATGCCATCTCTCAGAATTTGCAGAAACCGAAAAAAAAGTCCTCGAGAATCTTAATCATGATGAGATGAGACACGATAGAGTGACAGTAGGTTGTACGAACATTTGAAACGCTGCGTTCGAATTCCTATGGGCCGGGTCGATGTTTTAGGCCCATTACTGAAATTTATCCATCCGCGAAATCGAATTTGTGTCCTTAATTGCAAATACTGTTATTACAATCAAACCCTCTACCATTGCTTTCATAACAGTCTTGTTTTTCCCCGCACCAAAAGAGAAAGCAGAAAATTTTATATTACGTTACACGTGGCGCATTTTGATTCGTAGACGGGGGTCGCGTATATCGAGCTGGATTGTAGTTTGAGTGACCACGTGTTATGTGGGCCTGTGATGACGTGGCATTAGATTGAATAAATAGGGCTTTGAACTTGCTAGGCCCAGTAAGAGCGAAACACATGGCCCAGTTCGCAATGCTTCCGAGGGTACTTTGACCGCGGTCAACGCAGGATATGTTAATTCGACTTGGACTGGCCGAGCCAAACCCTAACCGCCGGAATTCGAGCCGCATCCGGCCAACCTGGGGAGGAAGGCGTGGTAGTTTCAGAGGTCAGTCGATTCTCATCTTCCGCTTCGTCGTTATCTGGATTCGTTTGTTAATTTCTACTTTCGGTGGATATGGAGGAAAAACAATTTGAAGGGTTTGAGTTTTTGATGTCTGCCGATCTGCGTCAATTGGTCTTCATTTGTTTATTTTTGTGGAATCTTATGTTTGCTTCCGAGTTTTGAGGTTAGTTGATTCAGAAATTTTGAAAAATTTTCGTGCATTTTTGGGGTTCTGGTTTATCTGGGTTGTCAAATGGTTTTAACCTAGGATTAACTGGGAGATACGTTCATTGTAAGGTGGCAGAAATGTTTTGACAATTGTGTTTTTTTATGTTCAACGCTGAGTGGATTAGCGACGAAAGCTCGTCGCTAAAAAAGTTGCGACTGAGTTGACCGGTAGAATGTCGTCAATTTACAAAGGAGCCGTCATTTTTCTGCTCTGTTAATTTCTTCGAGAAATCCGACCTGTTTGATGCAAAATTCTCACTGAAAAGGCTGCGAGGATCGATTAACCTTCACGCAAATAATCGAATCTGATGCCAGATGGGTCCTTCCTCGACCAGATCCTCCAAAGATCCAGTCTTTGTACTCCAACTAAGCTCAACTGTATTTAACATGGCGGACAGCTATCATCATTCCATTCCAGCCCATCGCAATCCCACAAGAAGATTTCAACTCGACAAGTTGACGACTTTGGATAATTCCAAAATCCAATCCGATCTAACCCCATGGAACACGACCATCTGCGGCCACAGCCGCTTCTGCTCGGCACAAAAAACAGAGCATCCGGTTACCTAACAGACTTCGACGATCTGAGGTACTTCAGAACGTGCTTGAAATGGGTTTGCGTCGATCAGTCCAACCGCTGGCGCTTGACGCTGTCGTGGACAGTGTTTTTGTTGATGGTTGTGGTCCTCCCCATCCTCAGCCATGTTCTGTACTCGTGTGGCGCCTGTGATGAGAAGCATCGGAGATCATACGACGCTGTTGTGCAGCTTTCCTTGTCGGTCTTCGCAACGCTGTCGTTTTTGTGCTTGAGCTCTTGGTTCAGGAAATATGGCCTGGGAAGGTTCTTGTTTCTGGATAAGTTGAGTGACGTCAGCCACAATGTCCGATCTGGATACGCTGTTCAATTCAAGGTACGTCGTTCGTGACAAAAACTAACAACATTTTTCTTTGAAATTTGTATTGAATTTAATTTAATTGGAAGAATTTTTGCAGAGGTCGATAAAGATCCTCTGCGCATTCGTCATACCGATTTTCGCGACGGAAACAGCCTACAAGATCTGGTGGTTCATTTCAGGCTCGTCGGAGATCAGATACTTTGGGAACATCTACGCGAGCAACATCATAGCTTGCACGCTGATGCTAAGCTCATGGCTTTACCGGACCTCCATTTTTTTCTTGGTATGCATTTTGTACAGACTTATTTCCCATCTGCAGCTTCTCCGAATGGACGACTATGCGCAAGTTTTCCACAAGGAAATGGAGGTCGTGTCGATTTTGAAGGAGCATTTGGGGATTCGAAGAACTTTGCGAGTTATAAGTCACCGGTTCAGAGCTTTTATACTCTCGACGCTTGTCCTGGTCACCGCGACGCAGCTTGCTGCGCTGCTGAGCACGCTCAGGTCTACCTCAGACGCTAATGTCTACAAGGCCGGTGAACTTGCGGTAATATTTATTTCCATTCTGACTTAAAAGTCCGACTTATAATTTTTTAGCGAAGAATTTCTTCTGAACCTTTTTTTTTTGTTCTCTGGCAGTTGTGTTCGATAAGTTTGGTGAGTGGGCTGTTCATATGTCTACGAAGCTCGACGAAGATAACTCATAGGGCGCAGTCCATCACCGCGCTGGCGTCTAAATGGCACGTCTGCTGCACCATCGAGTCCTTCGATGTAGCTGATGGGGAGACACCAAATCCCCATCTCTTGAACCGAAGAGGGATCAATGCCCATTTTGACTCGGACGATGAGGAGGACAAGGACGGAGAAGATGCGCTTGATAATACCAAAATGATGCCCATCTACGCCCACACCACAATTTCCTTCCAGAAGAGACAGGCCTTCGGTAAGTGTTCGTCCCACCTGACCCGGATAGGTTTACTGTATTTTATCAGATACACTCTTTACGCATGTATGAAATGTCAACACTGACCTCGCATTTTATTGATCTTTTAGTGACTTACTTGGAGAATAATAAGGCGGGGATCACAGTGTACGGATTTATGCTGGACAGGACTTGGCTGCAGACCATTTTCTGCATTCAGCTCACTCTTCTTCTCTGGCTGCTCAACAAAATAGTCGGCTTTTCCTGATCTCAATATATCAAGGAAAAATACATGATTTGTGTTCGTACAAATTCCATCAGAGCGTGCGCTTTGATTTGTGTTCTTACAAAAATACATTAAATTTATAAAACTACATATTACGAAATAATCGAAACACAGGTTGGCAAATAAGATAGAGTAACCGACAGTTCTTTCTATCTTGAGACAGAAGTTATTTTTTGTTTCGTATAAGGTTTTGGCGGATGGATTCCTATTAAGAGACGATTATATTTAGTTTTTGCGGACAGTAGATATGTAATAATTTGTTGACGATTTTTCATTTATAATTATCTCATATTTAGTTATAAGAAGTAATATTATATGTTTCAAAATGGATTAATGTTTTGTTTGTTGTGGTTTGACTTAAAGCGAATAGAATGAATCTTGAAAGCGGTCGGAAATAATTGAAGCAGGGAGACGAGGAGTAAAATGGCGCTCGAATTCAAATATTCAAAAATCGAAGTGAATGGCTGAAATCCAACGGATAATAATCAAATCCAACGGCTGAGAATTCACCATCTTCGAGAGAACGACGCCGTATAATGAATTACCGCTAAGCGCGGTGGCTGTTACAAAAGCAGGGCATAGCTTGCAGCCATCGTCATCTTTAGTTTGAAATTTGTAAACGAGAGAGAGGAGCGTCGGCGATGGCGATAGTGGGAGAGTGTACGAAGGAGCATTTGAGGATCTATCGGGAGTGGTTCGACTATGCTGATTCAGGTATGGTGTGTTAAGGAGGTTCAGATTAGCCACCAATCTAGCGAAATTTGGTTTTGATTTTTTGTTCTTGTAGATGGAGATGGAAGGATTACTGCTGGGGATGCCACATCGTTTTTTGCGAAGTCGGTTTTGTCGCGATCGGAACTGAAACAGGTTTGCTGATCTATCTGGTTTAATGAGTTATTGAGTATCATCATAGGATAGTTTCATTTGAGTTATTGGTATATTAGGTTTTGGAGCTTCAAATTAGTTCAGTTAGCTGAGTTGTTGCAGCAATTGTATGTGTTTTTGGTAGTTTAGGATGAGTGTAAGTTTAAATCACATGATGATGGTTGAGTAACGAGATGCGACTTAATTATCTATCGGAAGGTTTGGGCGATTGCTGACTCCAAGAGGCAAGGATTTTTGGGATTGAAGGAGTTCGTAACTGCAATGCAGGTTTGGCAAATGTGTTAGATAAAATGTATTATTTTTTTTTCTGAGTATTGGAAGCCAAGGTCTGATGCTAATATTTACTTTGTATGATGATGACGTCCTGTAGCTGATTTCTTTGATTCAAGAAGGGAATGCCTTGACCCCAGATATGCTGAAAACGGGTGAGCAAACCAAAACCTGTTTATTTGTCAAGGTGTGTGATATTCATACTAATCCATTTATTTACATGTGCTTGTTTCATTTCCTTTGGTTTAGTAAACTTGGAGGATGTTGATCCACCAGTGATGGAGGGTTTGGACAAGCTGATAGCAGTAAGTAATACCTCTGCCCAATTTCAGATTTTAAAGAAGACGATCCTATAGTTTGTTTATGTGCAGGAAAACAAGGATAAAGCAAAAAATGGGAAGCCTGACTCCAATGGTCAGACTTATTTTCTTTCTCTTGGGCACAATGAAAAAAATTAGTGAACCTTGCATTTCATTTATATTTTTGTATATTTAGGAGTTCAAGAGCTTCAGATACAGCCATCGGCTAATTGGTTCATCAAAAAATCAACAAAGAAGGTAAAATAGTTAAATGTAGCTCACTTTGTTATTTGAACTGTCAATGATGGGGCACTGTTTTAGGAAAGAGGCATTGTATGATCACTATCTTGATTGACTGTATTAACCATTGTAGGCACCACTCACTGCTGTAACATCGGTCATAGATGGGTTGAAGAGATTGTACAGGGAGAAGCTGAAGCCACTAGAAGCTACCTACCTTTTCAATGATTTTTACTCCCCATTATTGGTTAGTACTAGTACATGAAATATGTGCAGCAAACTATATGGATTATGTACATAAAATTTCACTCCCCGATTCTGTTTTCCAGACATCTCCATTAGTCTTTGGAGTTGTCCATATTTTTTTAGACATTTGAACTCCCTTTTCGGGCTAACCTCATTCTATCTCTATGTACTTACGATTCTCGGTCCTATTACATTGAGCATTAATATCTTGATAATATTCCGTGGAATTTTTCAGAAAAACAGTGATTTCGATTGCAAGCCGATGATTATGCTTTTGGGTCAATACTCAACTGGAAAAACAACATTCATAAAGCATCTATTGAAGTCTGATTACCCTGGTTAGTTATTATTTTTTCGTTTATTTGACAGTGGTATGAATGTATGATTCAGATTGTGGGGCTGATTCAGAATTACATATGAACAGGAGCTCATATTGGACCAGAACCTACAACAGATAGATTCGTCGTTGTTATGGTATTTGATTGTTCTTTGATGAATAATCTACACATGCTCTTTGTAGTCAACGCGGAATCCTTGAGTATCTCAACTGGTCCAGATATCTATTTCATTCTTGAGCTTATAATTTAAACATGTATATGCAGCATAGCTTAAGGATACCGATATTGGACAACATAATCAACTGGAAACTTTTGTCCATTTACTTGTAGTTCAAAGTACAATACTGATATTTTATTTCTCAGACCATAAAATCATTTGCCTTTATGTTTCAGTCAGGGCCGGATAAAAGGAGTATACCTGGGAACACAATTGCTTCTCATGCTGAAATGCCATTCAGTGGCCTGAATATATATGGGGGAGCATTTTTATCAAAATTTGAGTGTTCCCAAATGCCACATCCTGTGAGTGTTGCATATTTAAACTATGTTACAATTTCAGATACATATGTTGATACAATAATAATAAACCTTTATGTAATCCTTGCAGCTCTTAGACCACATCACATTTGTGGACACTCCAGGAGTGTTATCAGGAGAAAAGCAACGTATAGAGCGAAGCTATGATTTCACTGGCGTTACATCGTGGTTTGCAGAAAAATGTGATCTGATTCTTCTCCTGTTTGACCCTCACAAACTGGATATTAGTGATGAGTTCAAGCGTGTCATTGGATCTTTACGCGGCCACCATGACAAGATACGCGTTGTTCTTAATAAAGCGGATCAAGTTGACACTCAGCAAGTAAGCTTTCAGCTACTATTTTCAATCCTTGTAAATAGTAGCCATACCAAACATGTTGGCCCTGATGTAAATTCCCTTGCATATGAACTGTCACAGCTCATTAGAGTCTATGGAGCCCTTATGTGGTCACTTGGTAAAGTTCTGAACACTCCAGAGGTTGCACGAGTTTACATTGGGTATGCATCTAACCAGATATTGGACTCTCTTCTGTTTTTCGTTCACTATTGACAATCCGTCTGTTTGCCCTTTGTGCTTCAGTTCCTTCAACGACAAAGCCACCACAGAATCAACAATGGGGGACATGGGAAAGGACCTTTTTGAGAAAGAGCAAGATGACCTTCTTGCAGATCTTACAGACATACCCAAGAAAGCTTGTGATCGCCGGGTATGTTAACAATCATCTTGCTACCCTTTCCCAACTTTCTTATACTAATAAGTTCCCTTGTCATAAATTTTTTCATATCATCAGATCAACGAGTTTGTGAAGCGTGCAAGAGCTGCCAAAATCCACGCATACATCATCAGCCATCTCAGGAAGGAGATGCCAGCAGTTATGGGAAAGGCAAAGGCCCAAAAGCGACTCAGTGATAATCTGGAAGATGAGTTCATAAAGGTTTCCCCAACTCTTCACTCACCTTCTCAGTTACATTTATAGTCAACTTACTCAGCTCTTTAAAACTTATCACACTCAGATTCAGAGAGAGTATCATCTGCCAGCAGGCGATTTCCCCAATCCAGATCAGTTCAGAGAGGTGTTGAGTAAATACAGCATTGACAAGTTTGAGAAACTGAAGCCCAAACTCATTCAAGCAGTTGATGACATGCTCGCGTATGACATCCCTCATCTCTTGAATAATTTCAGGAACCCCTACGACTAAATTACTCCCTAAACAGCACGCACTATCAGCCTTGGATCCATCTCGGACGGCATCCTCACCGTATTAATTCCCTGCTATTCTATTCTACTTCATTTTCCATGAAAGCAAGCAAATCATCCCATGCTCAATGAATTCATTTTGCATTCTTTATAAAATTAAATTAAATTAATAATTATAACTTAATATTAGTTGGGGCCGAGTAGGGCAATACAACTTAGGGCAGCCTTTGTGTTATTTACAGAAGTGGACAACATAAGTTTTCAATTTGGTCCCCGGAGTTTATGATGCATCAAAATTTATTCGATTTTCAATTCGGTCCGCAAAGGTTACTGGGCCTATTATTGGGCCTGGGCCCAAATGTTTGGGAGCCTAAGCCCGGCCTTACATGTGAGGTTGAAAATCCAAAATCTGCGGGTTTTGTATTCAACGTAAGCGTTTGAATTTGGGAAAGGAAGAGCTGGAAGAGGGATCATGGCCACTTGGCATTGAATGATCCCACAAGGGACAAAAGCGAACGCAATGTCGCGATTCGGTTCGTAAACTCTATGTAAAGCTTCCATCTATGGAAGAGGAAGAAAAGGTATCGACTTTTTGGAAGCCAGGTGGGTCACGAGCATCCCCTGTAGTCGTCACTCGCTTCGAATTGTTCCATCAGATGTTAGGAATAGCCGTGATTATGTTGACAGCAGGCTGAGAAAAGATATGGGGGTGGTGAAGTTGTGAACTTTTTGGGTTTTTGTTGTTGCGTTTTTGTGGGTTTTTTGTGTAGATAAGGAAATGTGGGGGTCTGGGTCAATGAGGAAGTCGGTTGGAGAAGGTATTGTGCTTCTGGTGCTGGTTTCTGGCTGCGGTTCGCGAATTGGGTTTGGGTTATGTTTGGATTTGTGATCGGAGGAGTGTGGGAAAGTGGGGTGGTGTGAGGCCGAGGGTTTTTGTTTTGTGGTTGCTGGTTTGATTGGGGTTGTGTATGGTGTGATATGGTGTTTAGTTTTGATGAAAAGTTGTTGAAAGGGAATGCTTGTGTTTGGTTGGTGTGGAGAAGAATTGGATATGTTTGTGTTGGTCTTAGTCTCTGACTAAGTGCCTGCTAAGTGTTCGATCATTTGACTGACTCATGAAATCCCAGTTTATGAATCAATCTAGTGGCGGACTAGATGTTTATGAATCAGTTTATGTATTTTCTCAAGTCAGTTCACACATTAAGAAGAGAAAATCTTTGTTTTGACGACGAAAACGGGAGCCTTTTTGGTTACTTCTGATACTTCACCCATGGCAGCATCATGTTTTAAGATGTGGAAGGCGAAGGAAAGGGATGAGTCCATGCCTTCCTCGTCGAGGACCCGGACCCGTGTGAATACTGATATGCAGAATATGGACAGGAGGAGGTTTGATAGTCTGGAGTCATGGTCTATGATTTTGGAATCTGAAAATTTGGATAACTGGGAGACATCAAAGGATGACGAAGAGGAAGAGTGGACAGCTGACCTTTCGCAGCTCTTTATTGGTAACAAGTTTGCATCTGGCGCGCATAGTAGGATTTATCGTGGTATTTACAAGCAGAGGGCTGTAGCTGTGAAGATGGTTAGGATCCCAAATCAGAAGGAGGAGACCAGAACTTTGCTTGAGCATCAATTTAAATCTGAGGTTGTTTTGCTCTCCCGTCTTTGTCACCCCAACATTGTTCAGGTATGGCGTCGGGATCAAAATGAGTAACTTGCACTAATGCCCTCTAGCAGTTTATACCATTAAGGACCATATGTAGGAAAATTATTTTAATTCTGTATAAGAAAATTATGAAACGCCGTTTTTAATTATGTCTGTTAGAGATCGCATTTGCTTGAGCAAATTAGTTTTGTTTGGATAGTTTGATTTTAATTCTTCTCTTTACACTTTGAAAATGATTTTTCGGAAATAATTTGGTCCATGAAAGAAGGATTGTAACACTGTTATTATTCTCTCTATTGGTCGACGCTCATTCTGTTCGTTAATGTTTGTAACCACTGGTTGCTAACAACTTGCTGAAGTAGATATAACCGATTATCTCATATCATTTTGAGGAACTCTGTATAAGAAAGCTTTATTTTGCTTCAACAGATGCTGACTTTTGTCGTCAATAGTTCATTGCAGCATGTCGAAAGCCCCCTGTGTACTGCATCATCACAGAGTACATGTCACAAGGAAATCTGAGGATGTATCTCAACAAGAAAGAACCTTACTCACTCTCAACAGAAACGATTTTGAGGCTGGCCCTTGATATTTCCCGTGGTATGGAATATCTTCATTCCCAGGGCGTGATCCACAGAGATTTAAAGTCAAACAATTTGCTTCTAAATGATGAAATGCGAGTCAAGGTTGCAGATTTTGGAACCTCTTGTTTGGAAACACAATGCCAGGATAGTAAAGGAAATATGGGAACTTATCGTTGGATGGCCCCAGAAATGATAAAGGAAAAACCTTGCACAAGAAAAGTCGACGTTTATAGTTTTGGAATTGTTCTATGGGAGCTCACAACAGCCTTGCTTCCTTTCCAAGGCATGACTCCTGTCCAAGCTGCTTTTGCCGTCTCCCAGAAGGTATCACTCGTAGAAACTCTGATATCTTCAAAACCTCATCACCTCCATGTAAATTAATTTTTCTTTCTTCGCTGAAAATATATATTTCCTCATTTTGCAGAATGAACGACCTCCACTCCCCGCAAGTTGCCAGCCAGCCATCGCGCATCTAATAAAGCGCTGCTGGGCACTTAACCCCTCAAAGCGGCCAGATTTTACTGACATTGTCATTGCCCTGGAGAAGTTCAATGCATGCGTTAGCGAAGGCCTCCCTATGACTTCTCACTCAGGGTTGGCCACCCGCAACGCCATTCTTGAACGCCTGAAATGCTGTGTCTCCCCTTGCTCCTCCTCCATATTTGTTCAGTCTTAGGATTACATGACTCTCTTCTCCTCCCTCAGGTACCCTCTCATCCCTGAACCTGCACATATACATAGACAATCTAATTGCTTAAAATCTGTATATATGTCAAATGTAACATACTCATAAATCTATGCATTTAGATCAAAATCCTTTTTTTTCCTCTCTCCAGAAGCACTAAATGTAGTCTTAAACAAAGGTATAGTTATGAAAGTCCAAGTTGGCATTTTAAGGTTAGTAAACTTGAGGATCCTACATTAATGGGCACTTTGATGATCAATGTGGTTTGTGACTTGGTCCCAAGAGACATGGATGTGTAATGTTGAGGTATGGTAGGGACATGTTCCTTAACCAACACTTATTACCCAAAACACCCATCTCATTCCTAAATCCTGTTGACATATTCCACCCCATTTTCCCAGTTGGGTCAAAACTCTGAACATTTTGAATGAGACCAAGTTTCTTGAATTGGATGCTTACATTTGGAGGGTATTGAGAAGGGGATTGAAGATATTAAGAATTTTATAGGAAACAGTGACATAGAGGCTGGAGCTTTGTGTCTCAACTTTTACATGCCTACCCCTTTGTTTATTGTCCAGTTTTCACCCACTCCTTGTCATGTTCCCAATCCATTATTTCTCATCATTATCACCATGTTTTTAGAAAGCTGGACCATCATCAATAGACCCCTCTAACCCCACCATATTACCTGAATCCTTGTTTCTGGATCCTGGCATGACAAAGGATGATACTAGTTTGGGGCACTAGTGATCAGTGTTGTGAATTGTGATTAGGGTTTTCATTGATTTGAGGAACAAGCAACCCAGCTCATGTCAGATATGAGTCTCTCAACCAGTCAGAATATGACTGAAGCTGGGCACCAACTGGGCTAGTGAAATCAATACTTTCTGCTACACATTACGCCAGAACACAGCACAGACCCAGAGAGAGAGGTACCCAATCTCAAGTCCCCAAGTTGGTGAAGATCCTTCCCAAATGAACATCTGATGAACCCAGTTAATGAACTTGGCCTGAAAGATTGAAACTTTGCTACCAGCTCACCAAACCCAGAAAGAGTTGAAGATGGAGAGACCCAACTACAAGTCAACAAACTAGTCACAATTTCTGAGTTTCAAACTTCAAAGGTTGAAACTTTGAACATGAAAAACACATTTGAAACCATGAACATGAAATCTATTGCATCCATTGATGATGGTGATTCAGATAAACTACCAAACTAGTACCCAGTTCTGCATTCCAAAAGGGCAGTAGAAAGGAAGAACAATATACACAGATCCAAAAAAACAGCAGCAGAATCAGAGACATGTAGAGATTCAAGAAGAAGAGGAGAAAAATCCATGGGGTTGGAAACCAAACCCACCTGCAAATGCAAATTTTCTCCTCCTCCATTTTGTTTTATTTTCCATCATTTTCTTTGCCAGCAAAAACACCCCAAATCCTCTCACCAATAAAGCTCACAAATTTCCTCATCGAACCCTTATCCAACTCCGACCCATCATCAGAAAAGCCTCCATCTTCATCAGCCTCGCCGCCATTGAAGCCCTCGACACCTCCAACAATCCCAGCTTGAACTTCTTTCACCGAGTCAGGCTCGGTCCGAGTCAACTCGGCCGCGGACAAGCTCTTCCCTTTCTTCCTCCTGTTCTTCTTGCTGACTCCTCCTCTGTCACTCTTTCTCACCAGATTGTCCTCAAACGCGTCGATGATTTCGTGAATCAGTTGGCGGTTAGGCGACGAGTCCCACCGAACCCAGTAGCTCATGTAGCATCTGAAACAGCTGCAGCTGAACACCGCACAGTGGTCGGAAAAGGCGCAACCTTTGCTCCGGCTCTGATGCTTCTCTCTCCTGTAGTTACATGACAGGTTGTTGCCCCCACCTGGGCCGGCGTTGGAACAGCCGAGAAGATAAGCCAAGACCTCCTTCTCTTCCGGGGTTAAAGCTGCTGTGAGAGCGAAGATGGCCACTGGGAGGAAACCTAGCTGGTCGGAGATGGACGCTGACGATGACGTCACCGTTGGGTGGACTGTGCTCTTGCGGTAGAGCTTCCTCATGACTTGATTTTCCGAGACCAAACCTGATCAAAGTTTCTTCCTTTATATTTTTCTTGCTTTTTTCTGGTGCTGGACTGTGAAAGGTCGGCTAAAGAGCTTTAAATTGAAAAATGGCTTCCAGTGGGCCCCACCCACAAAAAACTACTCCATAGTCCAAACGATGCCGTTCTGTCTCTTGAGTTCATACAAAAACGCCATGAAAAATACTGAAGAAAATCCTGAACATTAAAATCTGGGGTTGACTGGTGAGGACTAGGAGGAGTTCTGGAGGTGGGATTTGATCCATTCTTCAAGATGCTGGAGCTCTTGATTGCTGATGGAGTGGCCCAGGCCGGGATATGCCTGGAGATTTATCATATCAATGGAGTTAGTCGAGGTTGGTTTGAATTTAGAGGACTCTGTGATGTTTTGGTGAAATGGAGGGAAGGAGGGAGTACCTTGAATTCACAGCTGATGCCGAGTTTTTCCAGGAACGGTGGACCGGCTTGGCCAGCCTCGAACAAGACCGTTTGATCAGCTATGCCGTGAGACCATAGGAGCGGCGTCTGCATTGAAAACGTTAACGAGTTAGGAAGCTATGACGAGATGTATTGATGGTTGAGGATCACCGTACCTTCTTGGCTACCGGTGAGATCTGATCGATTATGGATGAGTTGAAAGGAACCCATCCGCTGAAAATGGCACCGCCGCCGAGCCTGAAAGGATAGAGAAGAACGCTGGCCAAGGTAAGGGCACCTGCACATGTTGAAGTTTGGGCAAGATCGTTAGTTAATAGATTCGTGGCAGGGGACATCATGGATACAACGAGCGACCAATCGAGTATACCTCCTTGGCTGAATCCGCATAAAAATATGTTCTTTGGATCGGTTCCTGCAGTGACCTCCTTGTCGATCATGGAATGAACTTGTTTAACAGCTTTCAGCAAGCTATTCATATCTTTCGGAGAATCCTAGAAAAAAAAATTTCAGATGAAGCAAAGCAGTGAGCCGTGGCTTTGCAGCCTAAAAATCGCTAAGTCTGAAACTTGGGAACATAAACTGAGATACAGTCCTATGCTGCTCGACAACACTTTAGCGGCATACATTGCTTGACAAACTAACAGCTGAAAATTATTTGACAGTGAGCATATCGGGCACAAAGGGTTTGTCATTTATGGGTGAGCTATTTATTTCTACGTCAAGCAAAGACTCAACTCCTGCGTAGATTCCTACACAACATGAGGATCCAACGACGCTGACGTGACTAGTAGATCAAAGACAAAGAGGCTAAGACATAACTACCTAATCCTCGTGCCATTGGAAAGATTCGTACTGGTTTTGAACGAAAGTATACGAAAAAGCCAAGAGGAAAACAAATATCTTGTTAAAAGGACTGCAAACAAAACAAGCCGGAACTTACAGCTGCTATTGGAATCTCAAGTATGTCAAACCAGGAAGGCATCACCATCCCACCTGAAAAAAAAAGTTAAACAGTTTAAACAGGGCCATGCCCGTGAAATACCAGAGCTCCTCGAACCACATTTTCAAACATCTTTCAGAGCTCTAGCAGCACGCGCCAAGTTGCAAACTTAGCTAGATGAGAATGAGACTCAACATATCCATGTAATCAACTATTGATTCCACTAGCCTGTAATCAACACAAGCGAATTCGTAACAAAGCTAAAGTGTTCTTCGATTTATTGAAACTCAGAGCTCTCTACAATGACCTGAAAAGCGAAACTCAAGAACTCATTTCCAGGCCACAGCAAATGCAAACCCTAATCCTAAAATTCTTCAGATTCTACTTGGAGCTCATCGTAATCAATCAATCTAAACAATCCAACTCCAGCCCTAGGAATCTCAGACTCAAACAGACTACACAAACTTCAACAAATCGATCAAGAATCCCAAAATCCAGGTTTGCAATTCAAGACGAAAGCCATCAATCAAACAAACCCTAAAAATCCCAAACCCTAACCACCCATCACACCAAAATCCACAAAGATCCAAACTTTACAGGCAACCAAACCTCAGACACTCACGATTGCACGACACGGGGTTGTTGGGAGCGGAAGGGAAAGACCAGACCGTGTTCCTGAACTGGGGCGACTTGAACATGGTCTTGATCGGCTCATTAGCCGGCCCGGAGTCCCCCAATCCATGGAGCCACAGGATGAAGCTCCGAGCGACGGTTGATGACGAAGCAGACATGGCGTTAGGGTTGTTGGGATCTGGCAAGATCGGGTTGTGGAACACTATGACGATTGAGGTGACAACAAGTGTTAGAGACAGGAGTACAATTGGCTTTAGTATAGTTAGCATCTTCTTCTGTTTTTTTAGGGTTTGTTTGGTTTCCAAGGTTTCATTTTTATTGCTCTTTGAGCATCTCATGATGCATTCCTCCCTATAATTGGTCCTCAATTTTTCAGACCTCCAATCTCAGGACTTGCCCCTCCACTCTCCTACCTCTCGCTCAAAATCGGCTCTGATACTAACTGAAATATGTATACAAAATATAAGTATAAAAGAACACACCTTACTTATAAAATCTATCGACGATAACTGAGTGACATGAAAGCACAAGTAACATAAATGTCAAGGTTTCTATTAAGACAGTCTGCAAATGTCGGACACGCAGAAAAATGGATACTTCCTGTTCATACATTGTTGGCTCCCCAAGCTAAGGGAGCCTCAATTGCTTAAAGTACAGGGTTAATACAATGGCGGCCAGCATAAGGATGTACTCACTCGGAATGAGACGAAAATGCATAGCTCGATTCCTGCACCGTATTATTCATTTTTAGACTGGATCAGATCCCTCGTCGCGGGATGTCAATCCCAAACTTAGATCCAATGTGGTTTTATTCAGATCTTGGCGGTCTTCTTGTTTGCCGCCTGTGTCCTATGAGAGAACGATTGAGTAGGTTATATTACGAGCAGTTTGGAGAAGAAGAACAAATATTTTCCATGACCTATGAAAAAAGATGGCTAATGGGATTAGATGTAAATAGATACCTCCATAAACTTCATGCGAGTATCATTCATATCCGGTTTCTCATTAGAAGTGTTGCTCTTGGAAGTTTGCTCATCGGTGCTTGGGTCTGCTTTGGTTCCCTCTTCCCTGTGTTCTAAAGCTTCGTTCTTTTGCTCTTCGAGCAGAGCGATCTGCATTGTGAAATTTGATCAGAATTGATAGGCCGTGATAAGATATGCAAGTTATGAGGTCCTCGCATAGACATGATGCTCAAAAGGTTACGTTCTAGAAAAGCATATGCAAAAGGACAACCAATCCAACAGCAAAAAGGTCAAATCATCCATGAAATCCATCCCAACATATGCGCTATAAGCACGCACAGCATCAGTGCCAACAGAAGAACCATGGAAAAACAAAAAATTTGTGAACATTCATTCAGCTCTATTTTCTTCTTTCCATTTGCCAAGATCTATTTTGTTTCTTCTCTTCAGTAACCACTAGCTATAGCACAAACGATAGAGCGTCATAGTCGGATAAACACTCAGATTCAGGATGTCTATGAGTTTTACATCTTTAAGGCTCAAAGCTGTTTTATCATAGCGAAAAGACAACGACATTCTTCCTAAATTCCCAGCTGGTCATCTAAGCTCGCACCCAGGGATGCCGAGTGCATAAGGTTCAAACTATGGAGTAAATACCACAACATTTTACCATTACCCACAACCTCGAAAACAATTCAACAAAAAGTTCTCCAAAACAGAAACTTGCGAACAAATTGGAACTCTAAAGGCCTAAAACAAGTGCTGATTTGAGCTCGGTTTGTATCCAATCTGATCATCCAAGATTATAAATTTCATGAATTAAGGAATTCAAACACTCAATTGCACCACTCCATATCAACAATTCTAAAATTCGAACTCTCTAACCCTAATCGCTAACCCTAATCACAAACCCCAATTCAACCCAAAACCCTAAATCCCAATTCACATAAAACCAAGCAAATCCAAAGCCAAATCATTACCGGAATGTACTTTAATTTCCTCTTGGGAGGCTCCTCGACCCCGTCATCCTTAACCGGCGCCGTCTCCTCAATCGCCCCAGAATTCTCTCTCTGCGAAATCGGCGTCCACTTGTACAGCATCACATGCGACCCATTACTACTGTTAGACCCGTTGGCCGATTGCGAGCTCTGACTCCGATCTCTGTCTCTGCTGCTGCCGTTTGAAGACGACGATGGAGGCGCGACGTGCACCCATTTCTTCTTCCACTTCCTTACCGGCCCGCTGAACACCGTTGTTGGTCCGTAACGCGCCGACGACCGGCCCAGTCGGGCCCCGACTGCTTCCATTACGGATCCGTCGACCTCCGATCACTCCGACCGAGATCGTCTCTCTCTCTCTCTCTTCGTATCGTTTCTTTCAATGTTGGTGTTTTACGTTTTCGGGTTTTAAGAGAGAGAGAAGGTTACAACCGTTGATTGAAATTTATAAGTCAAGCTCCCCCGTCCGATTATGTTGACCTCGTCAACCTAAACATCTAATATTACTAACTAATTGCGTTTTAACCACTCTAGGTTCAAATATTTATAGTTAGGTCCCCAAAGTTTATCTTTTCTCAGTTTTGTTGCCCTCTTCATCTTCGAAATCCATTGATTCCATTGAATATTTGATCTGTCAAAAGAGAATGAATTAACGGCAAATTGGAGAAAACTCGAACGATTTGGAATGGGTCGTTTTTTCCGTATTATATATGTGATGTAAATTCAGTATTATTAATTATCGATCTCTTCAAATATAAATAAAATATCAATCGCACCGATCAAGTGAATCATCCTTATTTTTTTTATCTTCGGATCGATCATAATTCTTAACAATTCTATCAAGGACTGCCTAAACCCTAATTACATGAAACAATCTCAACCTGAAGTCTCAGACCATGTCTACAGAAAACGCGGCAGCCAGATTGCCCAACTTAGCCCGGCCCGTGCCCGCAAACTGCCTCTCACTTCCGCACCCATACCCAACCTGTCTCGCGTTCAAAACATCAAACTTAAACCCTACTAGACGGTTCTGAAACTCACTGCCAGCAGCTGTTCTCACCCTCCTAGCTGCCGGAGCTGCGTTCAAAGTGCGCTTGTAAGGCCCAAACCACTTCACTTGCATGTACCCATTTCGCCTCCAGGGAGCCACAGGCAGCCCAGAGCTTTTTAGGGACACTTTAATGGCGGCACATGTTATTCTCACTATCCGCTTCAGCTCGTCTATCTTGCCTATGTAGATTTTTGGGAACATGTCTAGCAATGTGGTGTAACCCTTTGCTTGTCTTGCTATTTCGAATTGTGAGGCGAGGTTGAGCTCCACTATGTAGCGTGTGGTTCCGATGTTTATGTCCATGTACTCGAACTCCCCCGATGGAATTCGACCCGTTTTCTCCCATTTTGATTTACATATACCTGCAAGAAGAATGCATAAATTATCAGATAACTGACTGAATGAACAGATATTATATTTGATCTATGACGGAAAGTCAAACAAAATAAAGAGCTAACTTACCGGCGTCCAAATCTCTTTCGCGCAACATTGTCATCAAAGTTCGCTTATCGACACCAACCCCATGAAGCTCCATTGCCTTCTCAACCTCATTTCTCATCATCTTCCTCGACTCGTCCGAGTCATAACTCAGCAGACTCCTCAACTCGTCCAGTGTTTCCGAGTCAGACCATAGCTCCTCCAACTCGGACCGATCCATTTCTTGAAACTCTTTAACCTCCTTGCACCCATTTGCAGAATCATCATCTCTCTCAAGAAACGAGTTGACCAAGTCGGACAAATCTCTGAACGAGCCATCAGGCGAGTGCTCGCTCCCCGAGCTCTCGCACGTCCTAAAGCTCGCAACCTGATCGAATGCCATGGTCAATCTCCTCTCCATTTTTAGCACCCAAAGACAACCTCTTCAGCACCAGATAGCTAGATATCTCTATCTGGTTTGATGAGCTTGGATTTGTCTCTAATGGAAGACACTTTTCGAAGAGCTGAAATAAGTAATTCAAGCGCAGAATTAGATGCCGGATTATGTACTTTATATATAGATGCCACCTATAAGGGATGTGATATTCATATTACAAGAAACCTGGGAATATCCATTTCGATGAATCTAGCCTCTCCCACGTCCTGATACATTCATTCCTCTTCTGAATCAAAACACTTCCATTATTGCCACATGCCGGTTCCGGTAACTTTTTGTCGTTTAGCTCCTGGCACGTGCAACCCATGCGCCGTAGAAAGGGTAGTTCGGAAGTTGATGCCTACGTGGCATTGGCAAGTTGAGTCACTCTGTACGTGAAGCGTCCACGTTCATTCAATCTTCCTTCCCAGCCCTCCTATGTCTAGATTCAATGAATCATAGTTTCAGCCCACCACTTATTTGGGCTTCGATAGAACGGGCTTCGGCCCAACCCAAATGCGCTGGCATTAAATGCGAAACTGCCTGCAGTCTGCTTGAAAATTCTAACAAATACAAGTTCTTATTCATACACATATTCGCAAAGCGGGCATAAACAAGAAGACCTGTATCGGCGTATGTTGCACAAAGAATAGAAAGCGGCAACCGCAGATCCTGAATCAGATCTTTTGAAAACACTACGATTAATACACGAAAAGCCAGCATACGGTGATTGATTCACTGTGTACTGGTAAAGGTATTACGTCGAGCCCAAGTCATCGCAGCAACATAGTGTTATTCCACTTCACTGAGGATGGGTACAATGAGTGGGTTCATCTGTGCAAGGTATACTATAGCCCACCTGCGAAGCATCATGAAAAGTTTAAGATTATGACGCGGACAGTCAAGTTCTGCGATCAAGAGTGCCACCCAAAAACGAATCAATTGACCAATTGTAATACGTGATATTCGGATTTCTATCTAATATGAACAGGGATAGGATACTAGACAGACTCGACAATTGAAATATGAACATATAAAGGTGGATCAGATTAGTATTCTATCCGAGTTTGGATTTTAACATAAAATTGAAATTGAGGTGAGAAGCTTACATCAACCAACAACAAACTATGGCGGTTACAACCAGTGTAAGATGCAACCTGAGAAGATTAAAAACGGTTTAGTCAACTTTTGATACTAGGAATAATCACCATCATATATTGCCAGTAAAACGTCAACAACTAGTAACACTTGTCAATAAAGGCTATGCAATCGTTGGGCGCATAGACAAACATTATACAAAAGAGTGATACCCATAAGTTACTCAAAATGTGGGAATACTTGCTTATTCCTGCGGTGCAAACCACAAGGTAATCTTAAGGGCGACGGATTTGAATTCCGAGTTAAACATTAGACAATGTGCTTAGCAGGTGGCTTTACGGCATGTCTACACCCACCCACCTATCTGAAATACTGAGCTTAATTTGCATAAGGCATGCACTACAGGAAGATAGCATTATTTGCGACAGGTCCATATCCCAATATCTTTTCTCGGTAATGATAAATTAAAGACACAGGCAAAATATAATCACTATAGACGTTGGTAAAAGTGCAACAGGGAGACTTCATGTATAGACCAATGCTGATACTTGATACCCGAGCATTCGACATGAGCAAAATCAAATTTCTAAATCATAACCTTCAGTATCCGAACCACTACTGTTTGAAGGATGAACATATCATTCAGCAAACCCTAAACATCATCAGCCTGGGCTAAAAAGACAACTTTTTAACCAAATCCTACCACACTAAGATCCACTAAGACACAAAGATCTCAAATTTTCAACTCAAAACAAGTTGGCAACAATGAAAAGGTCACATACAGATTAGCAGACGGCCCTTTATTGCAGCAGATTCTAACTGAAAGCGCCAGAATTACTCCGACCATCGCAAATATCAACGTAGTCACCACAAACCCCATTTTACTCAAGCTTCCTCCTCAAATCGATCAAAACCCTTCCTATCAACAACATATCAAAATCCATTGATTAAATCCAACTCCGACTTCCAAACTCCTACAATCCACAATTCAATTTCGATCCATTCCTAACCTGTCGATTCCGATCTGGATCCGGTCCGATTGCAATCGAGCGAGCAAGATAGCAACCTCGCCTTTCTTCTCCTCCGCCTCGCTGTCGTTTTTCAGTTTGTTGACGATAATTGTGATCTGAAATCTAGACTGGCTTCGACGTGGCCGGCGTTGAACCTAGGCCCATCTCACCAAGGCCCATTAAGCCTTTTCGGCACAATAATCTTCTTTGGCCCAATAAAGTTCTTAGCCTCATTTTCTGAAAGCCCAATTGGCTTCATGTTGTTAGTGTATATTCTTTTTATTTTAACAATTTTTTTTACAACACTGCAAAAATAATAAGATAAAATGAAAATTTGATGCTAAAATATTTCACCAAAATTATAATTTTGAGTTACCCATGCTTAATCGGGTTTAGCTCAGCTCAGTATAAGACGATGGTTTAATAATAAAATTTCTATTTTGTAAGCTGACATGCTCAGCAATTATCACTCTATAACACATGATAAGTATAGATATTCAAATGTCTTAATTTTGACTCGGTATAATTTTATTTTAAAATAATATTAAAATTATATATTAAACTATCGTTAACGGTTTTTGACTTGTGTGGGTTACCCGACAAGTGAAGTTTTGTGAGACACATGGAATGGTTCAAGAAAACGGACATGTCCTATAATCTAGGCAATTGGTTCCCTAGAGATAGATATGCACCGGGGCTATTGTGACGAGTCTTTTTTGGAAGAGCTCGGAAGAAGGAGACGTGTCCTCTGCCAAGAGGCCTAGGAGCCGCAGCTGCACAAGAAAGATGGTGAAAAAAGAAGTTATTGTGGAGGGGAAGAGCTTAAGCAAGTTGGTTAAGTAGTTATTGTGGAGGCAAAGAGGTAGGCGAGATAAACTATTTAAAATACAAACTTGGGGTGAGATGCAAGAAGATTATAAATGATGTTATGGCCGGTTTGATACTATGGAAACTGAAGTGAATGAGTAAACTTAACTCAGTGGAATTAGAAGAATTGAAGTGCTGAACTGATCTGAACTGAATCGTTTATTATTTAGCGTTAATGGAAAAATCCCAAGTTATTTTTGAGATTCGTACCCTAAGTTTTAAGGGGCTAAACACTATGGAGTTTACATGTTATGTGAGTCATCCTATCTATCCTTTCATTTGTTGGCTCAAGGAATAGATGTGCTCGTTACTCAAAGAGGCATAGACTTTTTTTGGAGTGTTGGAGTCCTTACGGCATATGTACCGGAGCACCTCCTAGAATGAAAAAAGTGTCTAGTTAAGAGCTGCTAAAGCATCTACAGCAGCTGCTGCTTCAGTCACATTAATCTTATAAATCATCTAACAACTTTTTTGAACTGTTGCTACTTTTTTGAACTGTTGCTAAAGAAGACTTGCCATTTAACGGTGGATGAAAATAAGTCAAGTACAAGGCAAAACGACCTCTAGCGAATATTTTTCAAAAACGACCGTTAAGTGAAGTGAAAACGACACCGTTTCTCAGGCTACGGAGAAAGGCCACAAAGGCTGCAAACTCTTCAGCTCCACGTACATGCCCATTGCAGTAGTAAATCTGCGGAGAAAACAGCCATAAACCGGTGACCGCCATGAAACCCATCGTCAACACAATCGACACCGCCCTAGGCAGCCTCCCCTCCCGCCCAACCCGCCTCTTCACGTCCGTCTCTATCACCACGGCCACCCCATGCAAAAGGAAGAACCAGGTCAGTTCCCAAGTCGGCCGTTTCCGGCTGAGGTAGTAGCAGATGAGCTCATGCATTATGGCCGATGTGCCGAAGGTGGCAAGCACGCCCAGCCGCTGCGCGTGGATGCTTCCGACATGGGCTGAGAGCAGGGCTCTGACCGGCTCGTAGACGGTGGCGCGGAGGATGGAGCCCACCGCCAGGTTCCATCTCCGGCCCCAGAAGTTCTGCACTGAGGTTGAGAGGAGTAAAGGCTCATCGAACTGGGGGTCGAGCTCAAGGCCGAGGACAGCTCCGGCCACCGCCCGGAAGGCGGCCGCGATGAACTCGAGCGATAAGTATATGTGGATTCCGTACATGTAGAAAACAAGTGTTGGATGAAGATGATCCTTAAAAGCATACATTTTATATAACAAGACAAACAAGAGAATCTTCACTGCAAAAACCCTACTCTTCATCCATGGCTCATCATCACCATTGTCGACCTTTTTTTGCCCAACTTTTGACTTTTCCGACAGTATGATAGGGAGGGACCCCACAGCTAGGAACCGAGAAAAAGTGATGATGGGGTAGTCGGTGGCGAGTGGACCTTGACCAAATGAGAAGAGGGCTAGCTTGAAAGTGGAAATCCAGGCAAAGAGCAAGGCGGCGGCACCGCAGAGAGTGACTGAGGTGAGGCGGAGCGGGAGGAGGAGGAAGAGTGCAACAACCGGTGATATGAACAATGCTCTTACTTTTCCGGCAGGGACAATTTTGCCAATGGCGTAGGTGTAAGTCAGACATGCATATACTATCAGCCATGTTTGGATGTATCTGATGATCTCAGTATCGGACATGATTGAACTAGGTTGTCTGTATTTGAAACCCTAGTGTTTTTTGAGGTGACGAGATTTATAACCAGCTTAAACTGCCATCTGAGTCGGCATTATTACTTCTGTTCACTGTCAACTTGAAACCTAGAAGTTTGAATTCCAACTACCCCCGCAATGGGCCTCATTTAAAGCTCGAGTTGCATTTATTGCAATGTTTTTAGTCTACATTCGAAGACTCGCATTTGGGGTTTCAAGTTGGATCCAATCTTAACCTAAGTTGCTTCTTAATGAGGAATGGAATGAGTAGTTACATCTCATGTGGGGTACTTATTAATGTGCATTGTGAAAAAAATGGTGGTTCAATTTTATTTTGTGAGCTAAATTTGAAGGTGGAGTACGTTTCGGATTGAGATGATGAGAGATTGATGTTCAAAGAGAGTTCTAAGATATTGAAAATGTGATTCTATTAAGAATAGAACGATCAGTCTCGTGGAATAGAAATATAAACAATGTGCAAATATACGACATTGCTTGGAAAGTGGACAGAATGTAAGGTTACATATAAACTTATTATACTTATTTGGTAAAATATTAACCAATGAGGCTCTCTCTACGCACATGTGTGTAAGTTGCACATCACCAACTGGTTTGAGTTCGAAATAGGGTTCCAATGTTTGCGTACGAGACGCGGATAAGCTTGTGCGTTACTACTGAAAGCCCATAAAAAGAGAAGAATTCTCTTCATTTGTAGATCAACTTAAAAACCACAATACACACCCACAACTCCAGCACTCCTCTCTCAAGTTCTAAAGCCGGCTACTTTTAGATTTTGAGATTTGTTCCGAGTCTTCTTTTGTGGTGATAGTTAAAGACACAAGAAAGTTTAACGAACAATTCCTTGGTTCAAAAAGAAAGCTCGTTGAATCATTATATTCTAAAAAGTGGTTGACCAATGATCTCACCACCCAATGCAAGCCAATAATGCTCTAAGAGGAGATCGTCTAACGAGCCTCGACTCTTTACTTCGATATGATTTAATTGTAATAGTTAATCTCTTTCATTAATCACACACAAAATGTTGCAATTTTCGAGCCACACTTATTCCATCATCATCAAGCAACTGCAAACTGAACATTAATGGTTTAATGCCCAAACAGGCTGCTAGCTAGTACCTAAAGATTCACTTTGTCAACAATAATAATAATAAAAAAAAGCTTAGTTTCTCATGTGCACCATGCACATGGGTAAATTGATAAGCTAGAAACTACACCTGTGTTCTTCTCATCATTTTACTTCAATTAAAGTTCAGTTCAGTAGTAGATGTGCATTCAAGAGAGATGTTAAGCTGAGTCCTGCAATGCATGTGGTACTGTGATAATGAGCTAACTTTTCTTCAAGTTCAAGAAACCCTAGATTTGAATCGGGAACCCACCCATGAAAATCGGACATTGCGATAATACGAGGATAAGAAGGAGTCGAGGCGCGTTAGACGGTCTTCTTTAATGATATAGGATGATTTGTTCTTACTAAATCCTAATATGAGATGCATGTATGAGGTTTGACAAAATGATTATATAAGCTTTTAAGCTTAAATTTTAATTTACATCGAAGACTAAGATTGAAGTTCGAGAAAACCGGTGGGTCAACTTAGATTTTGCTATGACCAGGGTGAATGTGAGGTTTAAGAGTTAAGCAAGTTTCTAACGCTATTCCAACTTTACGAACCATATAATGAAAGTTAGTGGTAGATAAGTTAGATTAAATGAGCTAACAAGTCGAAAGAATGAGGCTCTATTCTTGCTATGTATTCTACTCCGGCATGGATACAACGACGGTTGATCAAGCCGAGGTAGACACGCAGTTACATGCTATCTCCATTTCATGGATTAATTTCTATTATTGCAAGGTAGGAGTAAGTTAGGAAGCACACGTACATCCCTTGAAATCCCTTTAAACATCGATAATCAACTTCAACTTTTCCTCACTAGAGTTAGAAGATTACAATTGATTCAATCAGAGTAGCTAAATCATACACATAACATCTCCAAACGCATAACCCAACTGCTCTCTTGGGTTTGATCCGACTTACCGGTCAAAAATTGTTTTAACTGCCCTCGATCCTCAAATCTACACCGCAAGCTATCCACTGATTTCTCATGAGCTGTTTTATTTGTCTTAAAGTGATTCATGGAGGCATGGATAGGGATAGCCATGTTCCAATTCTATCGCATAAATGAAGAGGAATGAAACCCAATTTCTTCAATCAGATATGATGAGGTGGAGTACACAACTTGAATCCGGGCTCCAATAATTCGATTTGCTCGGTCACATTGATGGCTGTCCCATGGCGCCAACCGGATGAGCTATAGCGAAAATCCTCAATCTTAAATACGCAGCTCTGGCGTGTGGTCCAGATAAATTTATTGTCAATGCTATCAATGGAAGTTGCTCCAGAAAACACATAATACCTAACTAGCTTGCACAAGATGTTATGAAAGTACAGATTCTTACATGTTGACCTGTCTGATTAAACCCTAAATTGGTAGTGTCATATGATCACGTCATGGTCCTTGTATTCCAGTTATGGAATGAAGCACAAGAAATATTATTGAGATTTTGTTGATAGCTAATAAGATAGAATTTGTTGTAAGAAATGGGACAAGGTCACACGACCTTGAAATGACCTGAAAATTACACCACTTTTCAGGCTCCCGAGGAAGCCCGCAAAGGCTGCAAATTCTTCAGCCGCACGCGTATGGCCATTCCAGTGGTCAATCTGGGGAGAAAACCGCCGTAAACCGGTGGTGGTCATGAAACCCATCGTCAGCACAATCGACACCAGCCTAGGCAGCCTCCATCTCTGCCGGCACCGCCTCTTAACATCCGTCTCAACCACCACGGTCAGACCCTGCAGGAGGAAATACCAGGTCATGTCCCAAATAGGCCGTTTACGGCTGAGGTAGTAGAAGATGAGCTCATGCATTAGGGCTGATGTGGCGAAGGTGGCAAGCACCCCCAGCCGCTGCGCGTGGTTGCTTCCGACATGGGCTGAGAGCAGGGCTCTGACCGGGTCGTAGACGGTGGCTCGGAGGATGGAGCCCACCGCCAGGTTCCATCTCCGGCCCCAGAAGTTTTGCACTGAGGTTGAGAGTAACGGCTCATCGAACTGGGGGTCGAGTTCAAGGCCGAGGAGAGCTCCGGCCACCGCTCGGAAGGCGGTTAGCATGAACTCGAGTGATAAGTATATTTGGACGCCGTACATGTGGAAGACAAGGGTTGGATGAAGATGAGCCCCAAACCTACACGTGAATGCAAATAAGAGAATCTTCACTGTAAAAACCCTACCCTGCATCCATGGATCATCATCACCATTGTCGACTTTTTTTTGCCCAACTTTTGACTTTTCCGACAGTATGATCGGGAGGGACCCCACAGCTAGGAATCGAGGAAAAGTGATGATGGGGTAGTCGGTGGCGAGTGGACCTTGACCAAATGAGAAGAGGGCGAGTTTGAAAGTAGAAATCCAGGCAAAGAGCAAGGCGGTGGTAAAGCAGAGAGTCAGTGAGGTGAGGCGGAGCGGGAGGAGGAGGAAGAGTGCAACAACCGGTGATATGAACAATGCTCTGACTTTTCCGGCAGGGATGATTTTGCCAATGGCGTAGGTGTAAGCGAGACATGCATAGACAATCAGCCATATTTGGATGAATCTGATGATCTCGCTCTCAGGCATGATTGAATTGGCTGCCTACCCTTTTTTGGATTTCAAAAATGGATAGTGCATTATGGGGTGACAAGATTTCAAATGCAGCTTTGGTCTTTAAGAACCTGTCTATCGACATTACTTCTGTGTGCTCTTAGCTTGATGTCTTAAAGTTTGATATCTAACGAACTACCCTGTTGATAAGGGCCATTTGAATCTCAAGTTGGCATTCATTCCAGCTTTTGTCGTCATTGTGAAAGTTTGAATAACGTGATCTAATCTTTTTAGAAGCTTATTAGGTATAATTTTAATCATGTAATATATTGCGTTATTCTTTGAGAAACAGAATTAATGATTATTTTGATTATATCTTCTCTAGTAGAAGGTATAAATATGGGTTATGCTCTCCGGTCTATTATATCGTTCTAGAAGGTAAAAAAAGTTCACCCAAGAGAAATACGATTAGACTAGAAGCACCAACACAGACCTTCTCAGTGCAGGTTACTTTCGTTCCATATTCAGGAATGGAATTAGATACATTTTATTTTGTAGGAATCAAATATGCTTAATTATTCCGATATGAATTTAATTCTGTAATTCGTTTCCCCTCTAATGATTTTGATCGAATAGTAGGACATAAATAAGGTCAAGTGGTGTGGAATTTCATGGAAAAACATACAAGAATAATACAAATGTCTTTTCAGAGTGACAACTAAACTGAGCTACTACTCAAGTAGGGTTTACTGTTTCGTACTGTCAAGTGTCAAATGAGCAGTTGACTTCTGGGTAGCACTTATTATTAACATTTATTTCAGTTACATGCATGCTAAGAATAGAGCTACAAGATGTCTCCACGTGCATTTAAACAATCCAATTAAAGAATTTCTAATGTCTACAGTTATATATTCAATCTTATAATTCAATATAAAATAATTATAAATAAAAATTTCAAATAAAAAAGAAAATGACAGATTAACAGAATCATCGTTGTGTAGCTCGAGTCTCTTTTACCTTGGTTTTAGCAAAAAAGCTGGACAACTACGTCGGAATCTAGAGAGAATGAATATGGCAAAATGTCAAGGGTTGGAAAAGCGGGCTTATTGACTTTGCCAGGCACGGAGAATCTAATCAAATCTATACTGCAGCCTAGCTATACCCTGATTTCTCATGCAAGCATTTCCACACTGATCACATTGATGGCTATTCGAGTACCAAAACCCTCAACCCATACACACTCTCGCGTGTCATCAAGATAAACTTATTTTCAATTGTTAGGATAAAGATTTAATAGCACCAATTATAAAAACGTAATTGCTTAAAATTATAATACACGAATTATAATGGTTCGCTTCTAAGATGGGAGGTACATCCATTTGACGTTTGCAAATTTTAATTCACTATAGTCTCTCAATCGGAGAAGATCGTGATACCCTCAAACTTGCTCACGCACTTTGTATTTTGCTACAATGCATATGACGACAGCTGCAAGCCGTATATATAGAGTAGGTTAGGTTTAGGGTTTCCTTGTGTCAATCTAAAATACGCTCACTACTTATTTTGCTCAGGGGGCACTGCCCCTTTCGACCCCTGGATGGGTGTTTTTACCACCCCTACACTTCCGTCGACCTGTGCACAGGTCGATCAGCTTGACTACTATACATCAGATCTCATAGTACTTCTGTATAAATTAGGCTTCACACTCAAAATCAATGCATTGGAATTTGCTATCAAAAAACAATTATCATCCGCCAGCCCACTGGATCCATTATCAATATCTATCCAAACATAATGCTCATTCAATGGGATTCCTGTCCACATTCTGTAGTCGCTTCTTGATATGTCATATTGGACGACATTTGCAATGTGAAAATATGCACCTCTGAGTTATAAATGGGAAGAGTCCAAAACTGTTGAATCAGAGGCCCGATCTAGGGATCAGTGTGGGGTGGGATGGATAAAGCAATGATCATGGCCTCTTAAAAACTCGATGACAGTTCCTGTTCTGAATCCATCAAATCCTAATCGATGAAATATTTGATATTCTTTTTGACATTTGACCACGCATTGATAGGCTTATAAGAACAATATTGCCTGAAGAGATTTTTGAATTAGTAAACACGTAACAATTTACTCTAACTAAACCCAATAAAAACGCTCAACAGTGAAACTGTTGGTCTCCAGATTAGGTTAAGAAACTTTGGATCATCTCTGTCAAGATAAGACATTAACTACAAGGTTGAGATTATCGAAGATTGTGAAGTAGGCAGACTTCAACAGGTAGCTAGGGTTTAAAGTTTTGATATGAGATTCTGTATTGTCTCTATCACTTTCAATTTCTGCTCTCCTTCCACTGAAATGGGTTGTTTGCTAATTTTCCAACTACAGGATTCTCCCAGCAATCAATACGAAATTATTTTTATTTGTGTGCAACGGCGATTGTTCTGTGAGAAGGAATGCTTGGGGAAGAAGAAATTACTGGACGCATCAAATCTGAACAGAAAAATAAATCCCTAATCCGAAACAGTAACTCTTTACTCAACAAAGCCAGCAACGGTGGCCGAGGAACGCTTTCAAGTTACCGGCCATGGCCTCCGCAAGTGCCTTAACTTTGGGCCAATCCTGAAACTTGTTGTCTTGGCTGATTGAACTAAAAATGCTATGATGTCATAATTTCTGGGCCATAATCATCCCACTTTCTCCCTGTAGTGGAATGATCACAAGAATTGGAAAGATAGAATTTCTTCATCCGCCTATATCACACCGGAGGAAATACTAGGTCAGGTCCCAAGTAGGCCGTTTACGGCTGAGGTAGTAAGAGATGAGTTAGTGCATTATGGCCGATGTGCCGAAGGTAGCAAGCTCGCCGAGCCGCTGGGGATGCTTGTGAAGTAGAGGCTTTACCGAAGAAATTTGAAGGATATATGGATCGTGTCCGATCATGACGAAAGTCGGGTTTCTCGAAACAAAATGATCTACCGGTCAAAAGTGATGAGCTTCGCTCTAGGTGGATGATGTTTTTTGACCATACGACGTCGTTTCATGGTCAAAATCGTAGTTTATTATAGAGATATTTCCCGATTTGATAGATTTTTGAAAATTAGTTTATTTTTTTTTATACTAATTTTCTAGGTTTCTAATTTTAATTTTCCTATCGATTTTCAATAAATAAAATTCATAGAATTTCTGATGGATTCTAATTTTTATTTTGTGAATTTATCACTTACAAATTTACGTATTTCCGCTATGTTATGAGTGGAAAAATGATCTACGTTCCATCTTTGTTCCCAGAAGTTTTGTAGGGTTCGTGTGTTTTGAAGTTTGACAAATACTCAGCTGACTTCGTTATGATTGTGCGAAAAATATAAAAACCGATAACCACGGGAATTGTTTCTTCCGCGGGAAATATCACCGAGCAATCTAATTTAGATATGCGCAGATTCATATATCCAGAAGATTGTTTTAGAGAATATTCTATATTATTTACTATAATTTTTTTAGATAATGTATCTAAAATATATTTGGTGAATTAAGAATATCCATAACTATGGGATAATGAATATTCCAGTTTGGAAGATTGATATGAGACAAACTTCTAAAGCGGATCTTGTGACTTCCATTCGAAAATCATCAAGATCATGCAGATACAGAAATTTTGCGTGTGGATCTCCAAGCTTAAAAGAGGTGAGCCGATATTAAGAAATGAATGAGTAGAAAAACCAGGAGATCACGGAGGATTAAGCTCACTACGTGTGCAAGCGGTAATCCGGCAACCAACGAACGGAGGTGCATTTGCGAGGTTGAGGAGTTCAACATAGAGCGTCTGGAAAGTCGCCAGGTGTGGGTTCACATAAGTCAGTGACATATCCGTGCGCGTGGTAGGAAGAATTATACCTCAAATTAGGTTGAGCAGAGTAACAAAGGAAAGAATGAGCAGGTTACTGAGACTAATTGCAAGGCACTCATCCATTATACTACGTAAGCAAATCGATAAATAAAGAGGTAAACAAGTTCCTAAATCCTTCTAGTGGAAATTAGAAGGTAGTAATTTTTCTCAAAGTCTATGTTTACACTTAAGTTTCCACTACACTAATTTGTATCAAATATTTACTTTTTTTACTATTTTTTACTTCCGCTATTTATAATTCTTTTAATAATCTATCTCTCCAAAGAAACACTAACCAACGATCAAACTTGGAGGTCACAAGATTTGTATTGCACCTCTGGTCTTAAGAAACCCTAAACCCTAAAGAACCCCTCTCTCTCTCTCTCGATTAAAATCACGTGTTGGAATTACTTCTCTCCACGTTCCGTCAGCTTGATTAAAAGCTAGACAGCTAGTTCAATCATGCCTCAGACCGAGCTCATCAGATTCATCCAATTATGGCCGATAGTCTATTCATGCCCTCCCAGAAAAGTCAGGGCACTGTTCGCACCACCGGTTGTTGCACTCTTCCTCCTCCTCCCCCTCCGCCTCACCTCACTGACTCTCTGCGGTGCTGCCGCCTTGTTCGGTGGCTGGATTTCTACTTTCAAGCTTGCCCTCTTCTCATTTGGTAAATGTCCGGCCACCGGCCACCGACTACCCATTTGTCACTTTTTCAAGATTCCACTGTCCCCTTGCCTTCTTCTCAAGATGAAATGAAATAATAACACCCACGTGACATAAAGATAGATACACGTGGCTCGGTAAAAGTATTTACACGGATGGTTGTCATTGATTCGTGTAGGGTTACTAGAAATATGAAGAGAGAGAAATTATAGAGAACTATACCTTAATTTATTACTACTTATCTTTATGTCAAAATATTCAACCACCGTTAACTATAGAACTTAAATAACATTAAAAATGATGAACTTACATACCTACTTAATTTAGTAAAATTTAACACCATAAAATTAAGTGCAAGATAAACGAAATTAAAATTACGAACGAGTTTCAAAATATAACATCACAAGTTCTTGTTCCTAATCGAACAGAAATTTAGCTACGCATAAAAATTGCTAAAGGCGTCGTTAGTAAAAGTAAAGAGAAAAAAGGAAAATACAGACCGTGTATATATAATGTTGCTTGAAGCGCACCAAGACTTTCTCGCCGCTTCTGAGCCCCTTCCGTGGTTCTTAAGCTTGTCAATGGTGACTTGAAACTTTAGTCGGCTTGAAGGAGAAGGATGATAAGAACACAGGTGTAGTTTCTAGCTTCATCAAAACTGAGATCTATTGAGTTGGTGCATCATTTTTAATGAGGGTCTCTACATTCCTATTGAAGCCTGTTGTTGACACAGTGAATATCAGTTGCGGAGGAACTTCACGTGGACTTAATTACTAGCTAGCAACCTGTTATGACTTAAGGACTCTGTCATTAAAATCGTCAACTCTCTCTAACTACTCGGTGGGACTTGGATGTAAGGTACTTCGGTCCCCATTGGGAAGCAACTTAATTGGGTTAAGAGTTAAGCCTCAAGGAAGTCTACTTGCGACATAGCCTAGAAGCTCTCCCTTCTTTTTGTTAAGATGACTTGAATTAGGGTTACACTTTAAGCCTATTTTTTTGGTCTATTTATTGGTCCCTTGCAATCCTGTTGAGAAAATATGGCTCTCCTCACTGAATAAATCTGTTTCTTCCTGTCCGTGGAGGTAGCCAACAAACTGTTGGTGAATCACGTTAAATTTTCGTGTCTGACTATTCTCTTCTGTTTATTTTTCATTTGTCAATTACATCACATCTGTCACAAAAAACTGGTATCGGAGGTGGGTTCTACGATTTAGACAAAGAAGATATCTGTGATAAGCATGAAGATTGACATGTTTATCGGGAGGAATAGTTTCAGATTATGTGAGCCTTGCTGAAGAAATAGTGTATGTGGGCGCCGCTTTCTAGGAAGAAGAAAGCGGGCGCTGATGGCGATGAATGGAATTGTCTTGAGGAGAAGGTTCATTGGAAAATCATGTTGTGTCTAACTGATGACGTCATCCTAAAGGTCGTTGATGAAGGACTGTCGCTGGTCTGTAGTTGAAGCTGGGAGGTCTATATACGACGAAGTCTTTAACCAATAAGTTGCTTTTGAAGCAACGCCTGTTAAGTCTGCGTATGCAGGAAGGTACACCTCTTAGAGATCATCTAGATCAGTTAAATATAATATTATTTGATCTGCATAATATTGATGATGAGAATGTTGTTTTAATTCTGTTTATCTTTACCCCGATCATACAAAAATTTTGTGGACTCGTTTTTTATTTGGAATGATAGTTTATCTTTGAAGTAAGTCAAATCATCTCTTCATAGTATGAAAGTATGCCACAAAATATCTGATTCTAGTACAGAAAATCAAGTAGCCAGGTTAGTAGTTACTCGAATAAGGGACACAGAAAGTTGTGGTAAAAGGTTCAACCCTGAATTTTTTACAGTTAATGATATCTGCATTTACTGTAAGGAGAAAGGACATTAGAAGAATGAATGTCCTTTGAGACAAAAGTCAAAGGAAGGTTCTGCTACTGTGGCGGAACAAGACATCAATTCTGAAGAAGATTTGACATTAGTTGTCAATGAACAACCATATTATGAAGATGTGTGGGTTCTTGATTCGGGGAAATATTAACATATTTGTTCTAACAGAGAGTGATTTTCAACATACAAACATGTAAATGGAGGCAATGTTTCAATGGCCAACGATGATGCCTGTAAAACAATTGAAATATGCTCAATCAGGAAACGAATGAAGTCAGACATATTCGACAAATGAGAAAAAATATGATATCGCTAAGTCGGTTACACAACAAGGGTCTAACCTTCAAAGCCGATGGTGGAATACTGAATGAATGTAAAGGTCCTAAGGTGAAACTGAAAGGTGTGAAGTGTGGTACTGTTTACTGTCTGCAAGGTGTTAAAGTGACGAACTCTACGCTGTTGCACATATATCTAGGTATGTTCCTAATCAGGTGGAGCTGCAGATCACTTTAGATGAACTTGGATCACAACACAAATATGGAAATGAACATTATGTTGGACCTTCAAACGAGGTTTGATTTTCAGGATATTTTGGACTATGCACTACATGTTTCTAAAGATCTACAAAGAAGATATTAATGGCCCTTAAGGACATCCTATGGCGGAAGGCACCTCTATTCTTAGTACATTAATTTATGGTACTTCGTTGATGTATCTGGTATATCTATTATCTATTATAGATTCAAGTCAAGGTGAAGATTTGTTAAAATGACTTGAATTAGAATTACATATTTTAGGTCCATTTCACTTGCTCATTCAGTTTAGGATTTTAATAGTAGCACTATAGATACCCTTTTAATAGTAGCACTATAGATACCCTTATAACACTGCTGAGAAAATATAGCTCTCCTCATTGAATAAACCTGTCTCTTCATGTCGGTAGAGATAACAGGCTGTCGATGAACCATATTAAATTTCCATTTATCCATTTTCGTCTATTCGTACTAGCCCTACCTTCTCAGGCCTAACTAGAAACCCTAAATGAATCTTGGAATCGTTGACAAAAAACTCGTCATGAATTCCAACTTAATGGTTTGATGAGGCCTTGGGGTAGTTAGACATCAATTCCCTGGCTTCAACCTCACAGTGGGGAGAAGGTAATGCTGACAGAAAACAGTTAATAGACTTGTTCTTAAGACCAAAGCTGGTTTACAATTCTTGTTACCTCAAAACACATTTAGGTTTGAAATGCAGAACGACCTACACAGCTCTCTAGTTCCGACCATGTCTCACCCTGAAATCACCAGGTACATCCAAACATGGCTGATAGTATATGCATGTCTGACTTACACCTATGCCGTCGGCAAAATTGTCCCTGCCGGAAAAGTCAGAGCATTGTTCATATCACCGGTTGTTGCACTCTTCCTCCTCCTCCCGCTCCGCCTCACCTCACTCACTCTCTGCTTTGCCACCGCCTTGCTCTTCGCCTGGATCTCCACTTTCAAACTCGCCCTCTACTCATTTGGTCAAGGTCCACTCGCCACCGACTACCCCATCATCACTTTTCCTCGGTTCCTAGCTGTGGGGTCCCTCCCTATCATCCTCTCCGAAAAATCAAAAGTTGGGCAAAAAAAGGTCGACAATGGTGATGATGATCCATGGATGCAGGGCAGGGTTTTTGCAGTGAAGATTCTCTTATTTGCATCCACGTACAGGTTTGGGGCTCATCTTCATCCAACACTTGTCTTCCACGTGTACGGCCTCCGCCTATACTTATCACTCGAGTTCATCCTAACCGCCTTCCGAGCCGTGGCCGGAGCTGTCCTCGGCCTTGAGCTCGACCACCAGTTCGATGAGCCATTACTCCGCTCAACCTCGGTGCAAAACTTCTGGGGCCGGAGATGGAACCTAGCGGTGGGCTCCATCCTCCGCGCCACCGTCTACGACCCGGTCAGAGCCCTGCTCTCTGCCCATGTAGGAAGAAACCACGCTCAGCGGCTGGGCGTGCTTGCCACGTTCGGCACATCGGCCATAATGCATGAGCTCATCTGCTACTACCTCAGCCGTAAACGGCCTACTTGGGACATGACCTGGTTCTTCCTCCTGCAAGGGCTGACCGTGGTGGTTGAGATGGATGTTAAGAGGCGGTGCCGGCAGAGGTGGAGGGTTCCTAGGCTGGTGTCGGTTCCTTTGACATTGGGCTTCCTGGGCATCACTGGATTGTGGGCGTTTGCTCCCAGGATTGACGACTGCAATGGCCATGTGCGTGCAGCTGAAGAGTTTGCAGCCTTGCGGGCCTTTCTCTGAGCCTGAGAATCGTTTTGATTTTCAGCACATTTCGTGCCTTTTAACGTTTTTTATTTTGCATTTAAATTTGAAGTATTTTAAGTTAAATTGAATTAAATTAAATAATAAATTACTATTCATCACCACACCACCACCACAACAATATTTTCTTAATATCGCAATCACAATAACCATCGCAATATCATCACCACAACAAGACAACAACACTACACCACCACAACATCACCATTCCACTTAAGGTAGTAGAATGGTAGTGGCTATGGAGTGGTGATGTTGTGTTGGTGTGTTGTTGTTAAATTGTGGTGGTGGTATTTTTATGATGGTGGATGTGTTGTTACGAGGGCGGTGGTAGTGTTGTGGTGGTAGTGGTGATAATGTGGTTGTGCGATGATTGTGATGTTAAGGCAGTGGATGATGGTGGTGGTGGGTTGTTGTTGTGTGGTGGTGTGGTATTGTTGTCGTGTTGTGGTGGTGGTAGTATTTTTGTGGTGGTGGTGATATTGTAATTGTGATGTTAAGATAGTGCGGTGGTGGTAGTAGAGTGATGGTGATAAATTATAATTTAAATACTTAAATAAAATTAAATACTTAAGTAAATAATTTAACGTCAAAAGAACAGACCATTCATCCCAATTCTTACAACAAGTTCTATTTTATCGGTTATCGCCCGATCCTCAACAACTTATTATGGAGGATTTGGAGCGAAAACACGTGGGTCGTGAATTGGCAAGTCAAAAATTTATAAAATAAAAAATTAGAATAGAGAAACTTTATGCATTTTATTGATTAAAAAGTTGATTTCTCTTTTGTACATTAAAATCCTATTTATATAAAACTTTAAACTAAAATTAGAAACCTAAAATACTATCAAAATTAGAAAGTTACCAAAAAAAGAAATAACTTAATTTTAAAAAGCTCACAAATTGGGAAAATATCCTATGAATAGAGAAAACTACGATTTTGCCTCAAAAAGAAGTCTTATGGCCGAAAAATACCATCCATCACTAGCGAAGTTGATGATTTTTGATCAGTAGGCCGTTTCGTTTCGGGAAACCTGACTTCCACAACGATCGGATTTCATATTTACTTCAAATTTTGTCGCTAAAACCTACATCACTTCTTTACCAAAAAAATTCAATTATAAATATTAATTTTTATAACAAATATGAAATAATTACAAATGAGAATCATAAACTAATTCTAGTCGTTCATTAATAAAAATTCGTTCGCTAAAACTTTCTGCATGACAAAAAACGCTAAAACTTTATGCATGACAAAAGACAATTTATGCATCTATTATCAAGATTTACTCGTACTTTTATTTCTAAACAAAAAGAATAGAATTATGGAGATTTTGATCCATAATAGTATAGCTAATTAAGAGTTGGTATTTTTATAATAACTTCAAGTTAATTCATACTTGAGTAAACTCATCAATTTTATCATGAACCAATTAAAACCGATCCAATCCGGATAAAATTGCATTGAACCAAAAATAATTTACGGTTCGATTGAGGGGGTGATATTGATATCATCCCTGATAATTCATACTTCATTAAACTCATCAATTTTATCATGAACCAATTAAAACCGATCCAATCCGGATGGAATGCATTGAACCAAAGAAACTTGTCATTCGTCGGTTCAATTGGAGGGTGAAATCGTCATTATGGGAAGCCCCTGCAAAGCAAAATTTACAGAGAAGATCTTCACTGCTCCTGAAAATGGCAGAAAGAGGGTAGAGAGAGAAAAGCGTAGAGAGAGTGAAAATTCAATTTTTAATTAAAAAGTTGAATTTTGTGGGGCATAGAGAGCAGTGGCAGCGATGGCGTCGGACCAGGAAATCGCAGAAGCTGTTGAGTCAGTGCTGCGCCAGTTGGATCCAAACGCAGGCAAGACATTTAACGACGTCGTATTGCAGCTGGAAGCGAAGCTAGGTCGGAGCCTGGCGCACAAATCCGGCTTCATTCGCGACCACATCAACGCCCTCCTCCACCAACAACAACAACATCACTTCGCGTTTCAGCCCCAGCATCTGCATTACCAACCGCAGCAGTTTCAGAAAGTCGAGCCCCAGTTTGGGACGCAGTTCCATGCGCAGCAGCTTCGTCAAGATCTCAACTTTCAGAGCCCTGTGGCGTCTCCGTTGGCTGCGCAGCTGCATCAGCTTGTTCCTGCGGCGGTTAGGGATGTGGGTTTTGTTCGGCATGTCGAGCAGGGAGCAGTCGAGCCACAAAGGTTTGATCTTTGAGTTGCTTTGTTTGTCAAATCCATGGTTGGTGGTGATGATGTCAGGTCTAGGGTTTGTTTGTTTGGTTAGCAGGAATTGCAGACTTGGTGGTTGCAGCTGCTGTTGATTTATTTGGAGAAACTGACTAAAAAATGTTGTCCCAGTTTTTGAAATTTCCACTTCCTTCATAGCTGTTGTAGATTAAGCTTGTGAGGGTGTCAACAGCAATTTAAGTGAAGCTTTGAAGCTGCTTCAATGGTTTTAAGAAATCGGGTCTTTTCAGCAAGGTCAAGTTCTCCATCATCTAGCTAAATCAACAGTTTAATGATGTTTGGTGTTGAATTGTTTGTGCACATTGTGTTTAAGAAGGCATTGATGGAGTACCAATTCTCGGCATGGGCTGGTTTTGTTAGATGAAGATGAGCTTGTACAAAAAGGGATAGAATTGAGTAAATGTTTCGGTCTTTTACTGATGTAGCTTTTTCTACATGACATGAGTCTTGTCTACCTAGGCCATGACTGATCACATTGACATAGAGACTTAAATAGTGTCGACATTCATAAGTTGCTATAAAACTCATTGATGTATTGCAGTGCGCCAGCTGCGACTAAAAGAAAAGGCGGAGCTGGTGGCTTGAACAAAGTTTGTGGTGTCACGCCTGAATTACAAGCTGTGGTTGGTCAGTCAGCTTTGCCGAGGACTGAGGTTCCAAGCTTAGATCCACCTGACTTGCATAAAATAATTTGCTCACTTGCTTAAATATCTGAAGTTGGGCATAATGTTGTTTTACAAAAAATCGGCCATTTTTCTTTGCGTAGATTGTGAGGCAGCTGTGGGCATACATCAGGAAAAATAATCTTCAGGACCCGAGCAACAAGAGGAAAATAATTTGCGACGATGCTCTGCGCATTTTGTTTGAGACAGACTGCACTGACATGTTCAAGATGAATAAGCTACTGTCGAAGCACATCATCCCCCTTGAACCATCGAGTATAAATTTACTGAACTTGCACAAAACTTGTTGGTTGTTCTGTGTATTTTGGTGACTTATATCCTCCATTTTTCCACTGCTTTGAGAAGAGTCCAAGTGTAACCAAGCCAAGAAGCTGAAGGTAGAAGTGAAATCGATCCCTGAAGATGTTAACACCGGTTCCTCTCAGTTCAGGCTCTCTGAAGCACTTGTCAGATTTTTCGGGACAGAGGAGAAGTATATGACCCAGTCAGAAGCGGTACAGCGTGTTTGGGACTACATCAAACTCAACCAATTGGAGGTACCTAGATCAATAGTCTCATGACCGTGTTATTGTATTACTAGTTGCATCTGTACGAAGGGCCGGGCAAACTCTAGTAGACCAATAAAGCATTTTCTTTTTGTTTTCAGGACCCTTGGAACCCCATGGCTGTACTATGCGACTCGAAGCTTCAGGATCTTATAGGCTGTGCTAGCATTTCAGCCTTGGGAATCTCTGAAATGCTCAAAAGCCACCATTTAATCGAGCAGTGTGATTTATAAATAGGTTAGGCTCGAACCTCGGTTTCTCTACATAGAAGATCCTTGATTTCAAATACATACGTACAGCTTGCGTGTTTCAGCGTATGATTTTCTTTTCAGGCCGATAACATTGTAGGAGTTGCTAGTGCGCCCTTTGGAGCTGGTGGTTCATATGACTTGACATGGTTGGTTAGGAGCTTGCAATGTTGGTTGATCTTGCCTTGGAAATATTCTGGTTAAGGTACTTCATTCGCAGTAGGAAGCTGTCCTGGGTAAAACTCATATGAGAATACTTTATGCTCTTTCTTGCTCTAGAAATAAATAGTTGATCATATTAGCATGGACCTGAAACTGAAACCATATCAAGGGAATCTGTCTCGACCACCAAGACATTTAGATAGACCAACACTGAAATGTACCAAGAGAACAAGACCACAACATCTCTTGCCGTAGAGTCTGATAGATAACACTTTAGCTGAGAACCTCATTCAGTTCGCCCTTTGTGTGCCCCGTGTCTTTATTACCTTTCCTGAAAATATTGATGGGCAGCACGACAGAAATGAATGCGAGAAATTACTAAGTGAGGCAACTGATAAAATGTATTTAAAAACTAAGCAACCTGGTGAATTTTAGTGAACCAAAGGCTTTACCTGGTTTCCTTGACCAAGATCACCGTCTTCTCTTGGACCAAAGCCTCTGCCAGGTACTTGACCACCTGGACCAAAGGCTTGTCCGGGTCCCTGCTCTACTCTTGCACCGGGACTGTAACCTCCAGGTCGAAAGCCCTGACCAGGTCCCTGCTCTCCCCTTGGCCCAGGTCTGAAGCCTTGACCGGGTCCCTGCATTCCTCCTGGCCCAGGTCCGTAACCTCCACCCACACCAGGTCCCTGCTCGCCTCTTGGCCCAGGACTGTAACCTCCACCTACACTGGGTCCAAAGCCATGACCAGGTCCCTGCATTTCTCTTGCTCCCGAACCATAACCTCCACCAGCACCAGGTCCAAAATTATGGTTTGGACCGGGTCCAAAGTTTTGAATGCCACCAGGAGGAGCATAGCTCCTATTGTCGCCAAATTCACCTCTGTCAGAATGCCCGAAACCCCTCTGATCACCTGGTAGTGGGCCTCTTCGGTCTTGGGGATAGTAATTTCCTTGCCCTGGTTGGTACAAGGTACTGCCCTCTCCTCCATGAGGGATTCCCCCAGGTGGTGGTCGGGGCGGAGGTACCTGCCCTGGTGGACCATAATTTTGTTGTGGAATATTCTGTGGAGGGCCAAAGTTTCTGCTTTCACCTAGCATGTGACCCTGCTGATTATTGAAATTTCCTGGTCGAGGATCCCTTTGATTGTCATATCTGGGTTTATTTCTATCACTGCGGCCTCTGTTATACTGGATCGGCGGTGGTCTTGGTATAATTGTCCCATTGATGTACTTGTCCCCTGCAAACGACAAAACATAATTTCAGATTCAGTCAGTCATAAATCACATATTACATTATACAAGGAAAAATAGTAACACCTCTTAAAATTAAAGAGCATTCCAAGAAATAAATTTCTACCTCCATACTCCTTGTTGACAGGATCAATGTAAGAATCTGGCAATATAAATACAACACCGGGCAGACCTGTGAACAAAATAAATGGGCATCAGCAGTATTTGGACAAGGTTCAACATAGAAAAATAAATAACACACATACCTTCAAACTTTTCAGATTCAGCTTCAGTCATAATAGCCTGAAATCCTTGGTAGGTCGTTGTGCTACAAGCATATATCTTCTTTTTGGCCTCTTCAACACTGAAAAAGTAAGAACCATCACACTGAAGCTGAATTATGCATAAAATGCAAAAGTGCTATTTTGAGGAACCATTCAAATTCTTTAACATTTAAGGTTTCATTCAAAGCATTCTTAATGAAGAACACTAGGCATAAATGTAAAAGCAGTGAACCAGTGCCCCATTATTGAGGTCTGTGTATCCTTTGTGAAACTAACCAACTACCCAATCAGTATGAGCTCGATGCAACGTGCAGCCGTAAAAAACCATCATACTAATTAACGGCTTGGAGTAAAATAAGATAGTCATCAAGGGCCAAAGCTGTTTGAATGATGCTCCTCCTAATTAAGTACACCCAACATACTTACAGCTCTTAAACAACCACTTTACTCCATATCAAATCTTTAAAATTTCATAAATGAACAAGGTAGCCACTTCTAGGCTAGTCACACAACTTTGATACCACAAATGCTTCCTTCCAATTTCTTAAATCCTAATCAATAACCAATTCATCAATTGAATTTGTGAGTATGCAAATACCAATTCCTTTAACATTCCTAAATTATCCGCAAGTTCGAAATTCGAACCCCTAATCTGTAAAATGACACCATTCTATCTGGAATCGAAAAAGGAAGAAAATACCTGATATTCAACCCCTTAGCACACGTCTGCACATAAGTCTCAACCATCTCGTCCGGCGTAGGCTTCGGATCCTTCGGAAACTCCATCGTAATCAGCCAGTGATTGTAATCACAACCTTCGAACAAAATCGCATCCGGGTCCAGCTTCTCTTCATCCCGATCATTTCTGTTCATCGACCTCGTCGACAGGAAAGACACGGGAGTCGATTTGAAAGACCGAGATTGAAAATGGACGACTGTCGTCGAAGTCGGAGGTTCCAGAAGCGTAGAGCATCGCAGCACGCCGGCGGAGGGATCTAATTGGCGGCTGATGATGGTGGAGGCAGTGTGGAGGAGACGACGAGATCGGAGAGCTCGGAGCGCCATAGCTGGAGAGAGAAATTAGGGTTTTTGGGTTTTGCTGGCTGCGAGGTTTAAGGAGTTTATTTATATATTTATTTATAAAAGAAAAAAATTGAAATTTATTATACTGAAAAAAATGAAGTGTTTTATGAATTCAGATTCGAAAACTAAATACAATCGAGGCTCACGCTCTGATGTTCACTATAGTTCTTGAATTCCAATCATTTTAATAACAAAACTGTACCCCTTTGATATTGTTGTATTTGGTTTGGCTGCAACGGATCTATATCAAAATACAATCGTTGCAAAATCACGCAATTTACATCACAAAACTAGACAATTTTAGCTTGAAATGCTTGGATTAGAAGTAAAAAAAAATTGGCATGACATGGAAGTAGTAATGCACTTATTGGAACTTTTTTTTCGACAGTAGATAGTAACTAAATGCACCTGTGGCGGAGGATGCGCGTCCTTAAGCGCGTAAACAAGACTGGTAGGAGATGTGCTTCACACGAGTCGGCTTTTGGGCTTTATGTTACATCCATTTAGTACGCTATAAATATGAGCTTAATCTCATACAGTTGCTTGGATACTGGGGCAACCTCATGCTACTGAAGATTCATGTCAAGTCCCTGTAAAAAAAAATGACACTGTCAAACAAAGCACTGGCAACCAGAAATCAAGTGCCAAATATGGGGAAGCCACTAAGCTGGTAATTTGCAGATAATTTTTTATTGCTCGGACCATCTACCTGCTACTGGCCAAAGTCGCCTGGCCCATAGTCGCCCACATGGGGCGGACTATCAGGTCCAGAATTCTGTATTCCACCTCCGGGAGGATAATTCCTATGATTCTGTTGTGCATAGGAACGAGGAGGTCTGTAGCTTCTATTATCTCTGGTCATGTTTCTATTAAACTGTCCTTGTCCTCTATTTTGCTGGGGTGGTGGTGGCCGGGGTATAATGGTTCCATTCACGTACTTATCCCCTATTACATGTCAAAACAAAGATTTACAATTTGGTCAGAAAAAGTCGTACAAAATACATTTTGTGACTTGTGTCCAGATATAAGATATAAACGTGGAAAAAAGGTTTTACCTCCATATTCCTTCTTAACATGGTCGATATATGAATCCGGAAGTATAAAAATAACATTAGGCAGTGCTGTACACAGAAAAAAGGAGGTCAGGCAAATTCTTCAATCATGAGTCCAACTTAGAGAAAAAGATAAAAATATACCCCGAAATTGCTCGGACTCTTCTTCAGTCATAACAACTTGAAATCCCTGGTATGTTGTCGTGCTACACGCATATATCCTCTTCTTGGCCTCCTCTTCACTAAAAAACCAATTAGACCATAATGCACAGCTATGATTTCACACAAATAACACTCACGTAACAAAGCATTTTCTCAATCTATGAATATAAGACAATTCAAGAACACAGAATCCAAACTCGGCCCCAAACTAATAAAACACTTGCAACAATAATATTATCCTTATGCAAACAACCTCAAGCACTCGAATTCACAATTATTCAAGAGGCAAACACAAAATCATAATAATGTTGCAGATTATTGTTCCCCTTAACCCTTCACGTGCCAATCAATATAACAGCGCCCTCATTAACATTTGAATCAAAACATTATGTGACGGAACACATCACATAACCATGGACCAACCACACATCATTCAACTGGATTCTGATGTTTCACAATACAGCTCTGACTCAAATTACGCATAGTTTCACCACACTAAGTTCCTCAATGAAGATTTCAGATCAGGAGACTGATAAGCACTAAACTTATCATACATAACAATATGACGCGACTGGGTCAGCGCATTTTTTTCCATTTCCAATCAGAAAACTGAGGTTACAGCATCAATACAAAAAATTATACAACAATATGAACTATGCAGATAAAATGAACTATTTTCAGCTACCTGATATTCAATCCTTTTGCACAAGTCTGCACATAAGTCTCAACCATTTCCTCCGCAGTCGGTTTCGGATCCTTCGGAAAATCGATAGTGATAAGCCAGTGATTGTAATCACACCCTGCGAATATTATGTCATTCGGATTCAGCTTCTCCTCAACTTTTTCTTCCTTTTCCAGCGACGTCGAACAAAGCATTGACATCGGAGACGATCTAAACAATCGAGACTGAAGCTGAACGACTGGGGATGCGGTGGAGTTCAGCAGCTCTGTCAGAGGATACGATCGTGAGATAGGGGCGATTGAGGAGAGAGCGAAGTGATAGTTGACGAGGGAGGAAATGGTCGGGAGAACGCGACGAGACCGGAGCGCCATGAAAGCCATTGTAGGTCGAATTGGGGTTTAGGGTTTCATATTGGGGATTTTATGAATTCATAGAACAAAATACGTTACCGTTTTAGAGTATTTATAGCAGAACGGTATCGTTTTAAACGGCTATAGGTGCACAAACCCACTAGTGAGAGAGGCCAGCTTGGATCGACTTCGATCGATCGCATCGCGAAAACCAGTAACGAGGTTGAATCTGAAGGATCCAAAAGCCATTGACAGCAATGGCGGAGGATCTGGTCTTGGACACTGCGATCAGAGACTGGGTGTTGATTCCGCTGTCGGTTGTCATGGTTTTGATTGGAGTCCTGCGTTACTTTGTATCCAAGCTGATGAAATCCACCCAAGTCCCGGATGCGAAAATCGTCAGAGAAGGGTTTGTTTTGATCTGGGGTTTTGAGATTCAGCTCAAAGATTAGTCCTTTTGTGGATTTGATTGGTTTATTTTGATTGGGTTTTCAGGCAGGTTGTTATTAGGGCTAGGAATTTGAGGGCTGCGTCCAATTTCATACCTTTGAAGTCTTTTAGGGCTCGGAAGGTTTATTATACTAATGAGGTTTGTTTTATGCTTTTGTTTTTTGTTAGGGTTTCGCTTTTTAGTTGCTTGTTTCGAATCATTGAGCAGGTACTTGGAACTGCTAGTGTCTAGATTTGTGGTGATCTTTCGTATTTATTTGTTTATGTAGCCCGATAATCTGTCGTACGAATCAAATTGTTTGAAGATTGGCGGTATTGAACTTTGGCGTAGCGGTAATTGTGTGCTTACTGTTAGAGAGTGTTAGTAGCTCTTGTGATTTTTTCGCTGTATTTAGCTTTGTTTACTTGCCCTTGTCTAACTTGGTAATTACACGCTGATAATATTGTCGGAACAACAGGAAAATGGGTTGCTACATGTCCCGAAAGGTCAAGGTACTAACCCTCAGGCTCAGATGCTATCCGACCCAAACATGGCTATGGATATGATGAAGAAAAATCTGTCCATGATCGTTCCCCAGGTATGACGAGTGCTTGAGTTTCTTGGCTGCTGGGTGCCACGCTGCCTATCAGTCGAAACGACTAATTGGTTATTGTGTATTGGCTAGACTCTTACATTTGCTTGGGTCAACTTCTTCTTTTCTGGATTTGTCGCAGGTTTGTCGCTCCGCACTTTTTTGTCCGATAGCTACTTAATGTATACAATATGTAAAATGATTTATTTCTTAGGCGAAAATGCATTTAAATTTTCCGTCCTTTTTCCCTATTTGGTTTTTCACTTGGACAAAGCTAGAATGTTTATTAAACTTTTTCCGCATATTGTTTGCGTCGTCGGAGTTTGACTCTTGTATGCTTTGCGCTGTAACTGTAACATCGTTTATCTCCATATTACTATTTCCGAATTTGATTCTTTATCCCACCAGCCAAGATACCGTTTCCTCTGACTCAAAGATTCAGGTCAATGTTGCAAAATGGGATTGACTTGAGCACGGTCGATGTCAGCTACGTCAGTAGCCGCTCATGGTATTGTTACGCAAACTTAAAAAGCACAATACATGCGTTGTTTGTCGATCATTTGTTTCGTTATTCCATCTCGAGTCTGTAGTTACTTCATCACTTCACCTGCTCCTGCTCAATATAACCCCACACCATCATTTTCATGCCGTCTGTTTTTCAGGTACTTCCTCAATCTTTTCGGACTGAGGGGCTTCTTTAGTCTCATTTTAGGCGAAGAAAATGGTACGTTTTTGCTTTTCTTAAACTGACAATAACGTACGTGCATATTATTTAATGACTAATAGATCACAAATAATTTTCCAAAGTAGTGAACTAATCTATCCGGTCATATAAGAACTCTAATTGCAAATGCTGCAGCCACGGATGACACACAGCGCATGATGCAGATGAGTGGATTCGGCATGGATCCCTCCAAGGTACAAAATATCCATCTAACGACTACTTCGTGGTGTATCAAATAATGATCAGCTTCTTTTGAACCATATCCCATATTTGTTTATGAAATATTTTGGAGATTTCGGGGACTAAATATATTATTGAAAGACCTTATACTTGAGCAATGTATAATAGATGGTGCCGATTTAGGAGGTTGCTTATTTTGTTTCAATTTGGTTTGTTCCACCGCAGAGCCTGGGCGCTGAGAAGGACAGTCTAGACATCATCCAACACGAGTGGGTACTACCCAAATTCGAGCAACGTGCTGAAGCAGTATTAAGAAAGTTTGTGAGCTAAACTTGTCCATCATCAGCCACGCGCTATGCGCAAAGCTCCCGGCTTTAGGATCTATATCCAGACACAAAAACAGTAGTTGGCAGACCCAAACCACTTGAAGAAGTGCTTGTTATAAATCCCGCTTTAATTTTTTTTTTGATAAGTTTTATTTTCTTATAGAGAGATTACAATCCCCTGAAAAGTACTATCAGGGAAGGGATTTAATATGTTTATTTATAATTTAATGTTTAAAATGACGTCATTTTTTTTATTTGCTCTCCACTGAAGCATAATTTCTTACACCCCATAGAACCTTAGTTCTAGGTCATCAGGATTCGAAACGTTCGTCAGGATTCTTTTTACTACTAGATCATGTCCAGATGACGCATAACTTCATATCTGATCTCTAAATATACGAGAGAATACTATCAAAATATAAATGTAATTCAAAAAGTTAGGCTGTAATAAACAAATATATGAAATACAGAATAAAATGTAATAATTAATTAGTTCCGATAGATAGATAAATAAATAAGGAGTGGATTGTATTGTATACTTTGAATAATATGTTCTTCCCAGAATTTCACATCTCAAACAAGTTTGATAAAAAAAAAAAAGAGGAAGAGGAAAGAGAGCCCCTATTGGATGAAAAGAGAAGTAAATAGAAAAAGTGACGATGAAACCTCACACTGGACAGTTTTGTTTCGCTGTCTGGCTAAAATGAGTTCTTCAATTAGCTCTTCTCTCTAATGTTTTTCTCTTAGTTTACACGTTTTTCTAAATTGAAGTACCTCAGGACGAGGAGGAACGTGAGGGAAACTTGGAGACCCTGAAGAAGTCTTTTCATCTACAATTGGTAGCTTGTGGTATCTGAGACTGTCGTAGTTCCTAGGCAGCGATTCCTGACAAGTTACGAATCATAAAATAAAAGAAGTTAGTATGGGAGCAAAAAACTAATGTGTTCTTTTATAGGATCCTGCAAGTAGGAGCGTACAATTTCCCATTATGTCATTTGCTCTGCGACTATACTCAAGATTTCAGTAAAATAGTGTCGCTTGAAAATTTCAGATTAAGCAGTTGCAGTTTTTATTTCTTAGTTTCATGTTCAAGACCAGACGCCAGATTCAACTACGAAGAACTGCGCTCTATGCTGCAGATATGACTTCCTAATAATATATTTGTTAATGAATTAGAAGAGTGAAAAAAAAGTCCATTTATTTCAAAGGAATAGATATCATCGGCCATAGCTGTACATGGAAGTCTGGACCTTAACACTAAATACACTCTTATTAAATGAGCTCGAGTGTAGTAATAAACTGATAAAACTGCTGTTTTTTATCATTTCCACTATGATCATGCAAAGATAATTAGTAGGAAAAAAGAATAAGAAGCTGCACAAAAAAGAAATGAAGAACAAGTTACCTCTGATTGATTGTCTACTAGAGACGCTATAGTCATCAGTATAAACAGCAGTATCTTTAGGGTTGGTCTCCGGAGCTGCACTCCTCAATCCATAGCCAAATGGATCAAAACCTTCTGGCTCCGGTGACGGCATGCGCCAACCGGCGTTACCATAGAGTGAGCTACCTTCATAAGAGTTACCATATCCCTCCTCAAAACTACAGTTTGCTGCAGCATTCACTGAAGTTGGTGCTAGACCGGTTCCTACAATTCTTCCATACCCTATTCTTCCTGATCCAACATTAATATCATTATTTCCACGACTAAGATTTCCACTACTGTAGGTTGAGGCAGCACCTCCGAATTGAACGGAACCAGGAGAAGAATCCCAGAGAGAGCCCATACCGCCAGTGCTGAATAAGCCCACACTGGAATTTCCATTTCCTGGACCTATAGTATTTGCATTTGTGGAGTTTCCTACAAAACCAAGACCTTCATTCCCCCATAGGCTCCTAGATGAAGAATTCATGACAGTGCGGCCCTCGTAAGCCCCACCATAGCTCATACCGAATCTGTTAGCATTGCCGCTGAATACAGGATCCATCATACGTCCATAACCAATATCTGAACCTATGTTGGGGCCTCCTCCATACTGAGGTCCAAATCCAGAGTCGAAAGGCAGTCCCATTCCATAATTAGAAGGACCCAATGGAGAATATCCACTTCGGCCCACAGTGATTGGACTGTACCTTCCATCCATCCTCATTCCATAACCACCAACAGGGCTCTGATTATATCCATTAAGAAGATTGCCAACCCTACCCATTGCAGGGTTGTACCCAGATAGCGGGCCCCGAGTCGGACTAGGAGATAACTCCTTGGGCACAGCTCGTTTGACCTCAACCATTTTTCCATTGAGTTCATGAAACGTTTTGAGCAGAACTTTGTCAACTGCATCCTCGGACTCAAAAGTGATGAAGCCAAATCCTCTTGGCCGCTGAGTGTTATGATCATACATCACCACCACATCTGTGATTATTCCAAATTGGTCAAAGTAGTTTTTGAAATCATTCTCCGTCACCGTGGATGCTAAACCACCTACAAATATTTTCTTTGTGCGAGCAGGACTCGGTGACCCATGAATGCTGGGACTGTTTCTGCTTGAAAGATTCTGATCATCTCTTGGAACAGCCTTCTTTGCCTCAACCTGAAATTAAGAATTCATATCAGTGCTGAAACATAACCTACATTGTCGACAATAGAAACCAAATGACATTTATATCAAGATACTTTTCAAAATAAACTTTAATTGCCCAACTCTGAACCAGCTGTGAACCTCCCAGCCATAAAAATATTCAAAACAAAATCCAAAAAACTGCAAAGTTGCACAGTTGGCTCTTCAGAGTTCTAACGAAGTATGTATTTACCTACTGTAGCCCTTCAAGGAACTTATTAGGCTACTCCAGCTTTTGAAATAACAATCGTCGCACTCTACGATTTTGCTAAACTTATATTTGCTACATGATTTTATCAGTCATGACATAAACTTAGAGTTTCTACAAGAAGATTATGCTTTATGCTTTAGAGGTACAAGTTAAGAAGCCTAGTTCTTTATGCGGATCCAGAACCACGCACTCCAAAAAACTGGTTCCGACAAACCATAATGATGTAGGAAATTACTCAAGAAAAGAAGATTTTCAAATAAAGTCTTCAAAGCAGCCAAATGGTCTGGCTTTAACAATTCTAAACCTTAGAAAATCGAGTTGCCTAATAAAGAAAATGTGTTCTGGAATCATTACACCTTCCAGTTCGTGATTAATTAGAGCGAAACCACTTACGGATAAAACTGCACATTGTTTTGCCTTTTATAACAGAAATAGGCAAGAATTTCGTGCATATGTTAATACTTAAAGGCGCCATCAAAAGAAGACCGATCTCTATTCCCCAACCCAGGTATAGAAACTCGTTGCCATCTACAGGTTCTAGCTAATCAAGCAGCTACATAGCATCACGTCAAAAAAGAGAATTTCATACTTATTAGGGAAACCGTAGATCAATAGTGTCTCACCGTTCTACCATCTATAACATGCTTTTCCATGACAACTCTTTCTGCAACAGCAGGATCAGCAAAAACAACAAAACCAAAGCCTCTTGCACGCCCAGTGTTGCGATCCTTCATTATCACCGCTTCCAAAACTTCCCCAAAATTCTGAAAATACTCCCTCAACCGTTCTTCGTTTGTGTCCCATGAAATTCCACCAATGAATAGCTTTCCCATCTCAACTTCCATTCTGCAAAAGGAATCCAAGCTACATCAACATTAAAATTCGAATATAAATCCATAACCACAATCTGCATAATCTGACAGAAACACTGCAGCCAGCAGCCACAGACAGATCTAAACTCAAACCTCCAATTGATCAAAACCAGAAAACAACCAACAACCAAAGACGAAGCATCAAATGCATATTGGAGCAACATCAGCGACACCAACACCAAACCAAAATTTTAATCTACAAACAGAAAACTCAATACCAGCAAGTGATGATGATGATGGTGGTGGTGTGGATGATGAAATGCTATCAAGTGGACAACCCCAGATTCAATTAAACAGCATCCAATCTTCCTCCGATCGTTCCGCAATCCAGACACAACTCCTAATCCACAAGATCAAACAATTAAACAAAAATCCATTCATTTCCAGCATCAACAGATCCATCCATAACTAAACAACAACCCACCACACACATCAAAAACATCATCAACAATAATCAATCAAACAAACTACTGATTTCAATCCAGAGATCTGAGACAAACCCAAATCAACAAATCATATGGAGGATTTATGTGAAGAATAAGAGGAGGAGGAATGAAAGAGAGAGGGGTTGCTGTGTTCCTCTCTCTTTCTTCTGGGCTGGCTTCTCTCAATGTTGTTGCCTGAATGAAAAAGAATGTTATTTTTCTATCTTCTGAGCCTATATATGAATCAATCAGACATAGCAATGGCAATTTCGGCAGATGGGTCTTGCAAGAATTTTTCAGATTTTTTATTTTCTTTTCATTGGGCCAGCAGCTATATATTTATAAGTGTGTGTGTGGACGACGCGGAGAAGAGGTGGAAGAAGAAAGAAGCTGAATTTGGCTGGCTGGCTAGCTTTTCTCGTCCGTTTGTCTGTAAGAATTTTATTTTCCGGATTTTCTGCCCATTTTTCTTCTCCTTTATTTCAGCCTTTTCTTTTTCTTATTTTTTTTATTTCACGCTAAATTCAAGCAATAAAAACCTAAAATTTTCATTGAATTTTTTAATATTTATTAATTTAGTTTCAAAATGAGTATTACATTTCTATTTCCGGATTCAAACCAGATGAAACAGGTCAAACGATGTAAAAGCAATATAATTTTGATCTTAAAATCACATAGTTTAATGTGGAAAAATTAAAAATAAGAAATTATATTGTATCATTATAACTGGTTATATATCGTCATGTTGGACTGACTCTTATTCCATAATTTAAACAATTAAAGTCTCTATAGAACAAATAATTCATGTATTACACATTTGTTCATTATAACGAGCTTTCATAATGTGTTTCTGTAAAATATTATTTTTTTCAATAACAATTTAATTAAAACTGAACTAATATAGTGCCTCTTAATTACATGTAACGGAGATGCATTAATGGAAATGCAAGCAAAAAATTATATTGAATTTCGATAAGAAAACTTATTACTTGTAATAATGGAATGAGGAGTAAAAGCAAGTGAATTAGTTACATGCACATATATAAAAATAGTGTTGCTTAATGTGAGGGCAAGGGATGACCCATTTTAGACATCACATGGTTCATATAATGTGCTTAACTTACATTTGAATTAATCGCGTGGTCGTTATAGAACTAATTACTCTCATTAGTTTATCAATTTCACAGCTGCTGGAGAATGTCTGCAACATAGTTCATGGGCACACCTTCATGATACCATTTTAATGACCAAGCACTACTTATATACTCTATCATTTCTAACCATTCATTTCAATTTATGGACCAAAACAATATCATAATCCCTCACATCTGTATGAGAACTTTTCCAGCCTAGTATAAACAATTTAGTTGAAAAATGATGTACATGTATTAGACCGATATAACTGTCGGTATATTTATTTATCTATGCTTTTTTTGTGAGAATATTAGGTAATCTTTTGGGAAAGGAAGAAAGAAGAGGAGGTGCAAAGACAGGGAGGATTGCTTGAGCTTCCACTCACTCATACACCCTAAAATAAAAATCATGTTATTGCACATGGATCATGTCATGGACAAAGCTTATTATAATCCCAACACCAAAGCTAATCTCCAAGCTTAGATTGAGTCATATGTCCTTAAGTAGTTGGCCACATTTCCTACTCCAAGAACTCCATCCAACTTCCCTAAGTCCCCTACATGACATTCATTACATATAATAAATAGCTGTGCCTAGGCATGGCCACTAACCAATTTAAGAATCTTCACTCTCCATTTGGCTTTTGAAAATAAGGGATGAAAGCTGAAATATGGATTTATCTAAAAATTTAAGAGAATAAAGGGAGACGAAGATTTAAGGTAAAAAATCATGTACTATTTCATTTAATTTTTATATGACGAACTAAACATGAAACAACAAACTGAAGTTTAGCCTCAGATGCTGCAAGCTAACCTTGATGATGCATTGTCGGATTGGAGTCTCCACAAGCACCTTAGCTTAACTTCTGTTTAGTTGTATATTGTATATTAAGTTTGCTGATGGACACAGCCAGGATTGGAATTATTGTCTATATCATTAACCCTGGGCCAACAAGAGCATAAGACTCATCTAAGGGCTAGCCATATGGCTTCGCACAGATCGAGCCAACAGATGTGGCTAATTTCCAAGACTTAAACCACTCATCATTGCAGCAATTTCTTCCAAGAGGACTACTAATCTGCACGCCCTACTGGGGCTGTTGTGGACAAGCTAGGCATCAATGGAGTAGAAATTCCAGCAGTTAAGTACTTAAGTTTGAAGCCTGGACCGAATTACTGCTGGATCTTTTGCCTTCTCGATTGCAATTCAAGATGAAATCTTGAGGTCCATAGGTATGCTTCTTTGTATTCTCCTCGTGTAAATCACATGTCAGAAGTTTTGAGTTTTGACATGTGATTTATAGACGTGTCAACCCTAAATTAAAATTACATAATTACATTATATGTCATATGTGCTTAAATATTATTACTCGTTTAATTAAGCAAATATTATCAGAGTTCAGACATGTAGTCTGGTGTCTGGTGCGGTGGGTGGGCTAAGTCAACTATTTTGGGCCGCAATTGACGAGTTTAACTCTAAAAGTGGGACTAGTGAAAGACCACATCGGATCAGGCCCAGTGGCCCAACAAGTAAACAGAGGTTTACTAGCAACTTTTGATATTCCAGGTACTTGGCTTTTGTTCTAGACGGTATTGCTGCTTGCAGACAACAGACATGTATATCCTATGTACTTATATAAATATTCATACCATTTCTGTAGCATGTTCAAGTTAATAAGTGCAGGAATAGTTACCTGGTAAGTAAGTAAACCCAGCAGCATTTCAACCTTGTTCGATCAGATTTCAGATCATCGGACTTGGGGACAAAACCTGCTAGATAAACACCAGATTTCAAGTTAATGAACTATTTTCATTTTGAAATTTGAATGTGAAGAAGCGAAGCAAAGTGTTGTAGCATAGGGTTGAAAGAGCAGCAACAAAGCAGCAAAGCAGAATCAGGACATCACTCATTCCCACACAAACCCACTCTACAAGAATCTTCAGCTTTCAACCCCTCATGCCATTCCCAACCAACAATGTCATGACAAAAGAACAAACGCTAGTGATACAAATGAGAATGTTTTTCCCACTAATAAATCCTCCTTTCAATGGTTTCAAAAGATGTTTTGTTTAATCAAAAGTTGTACCAAATGCTCCCCAAAAAAATAACACTATTACCATGTTCGAAACCCTTGTCTTATTCCCATCACTTATTCCATAGTCCAAACAAGGAGGGAATTTGAGTCCATCCAAATCCCACCAAATATGTTCCATCTTCCCTAAAGAAGGCTCCCTTGGAGACAAATTTGACAGACCATGCTATTATTCCTCCAAACACACTCCTCCATGTGCTACCTATCCAACATTCTTTTGGATTTTATCCAATAACATCTTCTCATTTTAGCTAATGCTCTTGCTTTTTTTCGGCTTATCAACCCCACTCAGCAAAAACCAAATAGATTGGCTACACACAGACATTCATCCCTTCCTTTTGGACTATCTGGGCTAGCCCCTGATTCCCAATCCCTTTATAGAATCAATCAAAATCATCCACCATGCATATAAATTCAACATAGGGCTGTTTAAGCCTCTTAACCAAGTTCACAGAGTCTAACAAAGCTTTCAATATTTTCCTCTAAACATGAGTGTCATTGACAGTGATCCTATTGCCGTTCACTCATCCATCGCTCTACTGCAGGAGAGGTTCAAACAGCTTCATAGAGAAAAAAGGCGAAGGGAAGAAAAGGAGCTGTTGAGATTGTTCAGCGACCCACCAACTAGTTTCAGTGCTACTCACTCAACCAGGCATTTTACTGATCATACAAGTAAAAGGAGGAGATCATTTCATACTGAATTTTTACTTACAGATAAGCAGTTTCCGAAAGTCTCACTTTCTCTTTGGCCAAGCCCGAACACCGACTGCCAGACTGAGTTATGGGACGTTGAGGCACCAGTTGCAAAAAAGATGCAGACTGAAGATCAGCTTGGTTTGCAAGACTTGTCATGCTTTTTAGATAGTTTTGAGACTGATGTAGATACTTCCCTTCACCTGTAAGAACCAAAGATTACATGAGACACTCTCTTTTTTATTCCTTGCATGAAATCTCCAAATTTTCAGCAAAGAAAGAAATCATGTTACAAATGTTTTGAAGATAGTTTCATAAGAAACCGCATCATGTTGAAAACTTTGCACCAAATAAATGGATCTTTTCCGAAACCATGAAAAAAAATGCTGGTTTGTAATTTTACAAGTACAGACATGAAACTATTATCATGGCATGCAGAGGTTTTAAAAGAATGTCCCTATTCTGTTGTCCATATCATCTTCAAGAACAGCTGGTAAGAGGTAGGAGCAAGGAGATAGGTTGAGCAGAACACAGCCTGGCCCATCAAGCCATGCATGCCGGTTAACAAGGATCTTTTAAATTCCAGGACTGCATCAATCATAGGTTTTGTAACATGTTTGCAAACGATCCTAATAACTAATGCTGATTTTGTGATCACTAGATAATGTTAAATTGATACATATTTAAAGAGCATGCCCATATATTGTATTACAACCTCAAGACACTATGAAGCAGTCAGTAAGATGCAAAATAGAGCATAATATCCACACATTTCCGCATGAGCGCCAAAAGGAAAACGCCAAGGGTGGTAACAGTATGATGGGTATAAACAAGTTTTCCCTAGCATTACATGGCAACAAAAGATACAAACAATGATGAAGACAGCACAAAACCTTCGATTTAATACACACATTGACCTCTCATCTGTGTTCCGTCTTAAGAGATTGCACAGTCATTAAGGTGTTTCTAGTTGTAAACTTCAAGCCACCATTTTTTAAAAACAGTGATGAAAGTTACAAGCACGAGCACATCTTTCTTTTTCATAGATAATAAACAACAAACGCCAGGTGATGGATATAAAACTGAAGTTAACTTGGTAGAATCGAGATGCTAATAAAACCCAACTACCCTTGGAAACCAATTATGTTTCCATCTAACACTTGGGTTTCAATACATGACACAATATGGATGCAGAAGATGAAGATCCTATAATGTTATATCTGCTGGTACAATAGTGATCTATGTTATACTGTGATCAGAAGTCCTTGGATTAGTCAAGAATTCAAGATCGTACTGCTAGGGATTTTGTTAGTCATACCCTGTAGTCAGTTCATCTCCTCTTTGTTTCTGCATCTTTGCATGGTTAGCTTTGTACAGCCCTCTTTTTTGAAATGAATCAAATACTTTTCAAAACAAAAAACATAGGCACCTTTTGTGAAAATCGCTGATAGAAATAGTATATGTAACTTGTATAGTGACTTCAGACTCCAACCAAGCAAACCCCATACGTCATCCTAATACTCATTTATTTGTAACTTCACTGAAATGATAAGTTACAAATTTTTTAATGGTCCTCCATAACCTGATAGCATTCATGCTGTTTTAAAAAACCTGCCACTCTATATAAGTTATTGATGTATTCATGCCTATCATCTCGCTTTCCTTGGGATAACAAAACCTTTGTTTCCCTTTAACCTGTAAGGAAAAGTTGCTCATGAAAATCTTGAATCCTCACAGCTAAGTCTTAAATGACATTCTATAACCACAGTTTCAATCCATCACATTCAATTTGTTATAGTATTGCGTCCTAATGCAGAGGGTTGGTGTCTCTCTGGCTAGTTATACTGACTGCTCCCCAATGAACAAGTCAGCAACATTTGCAAGTACTACTCCTTTCTAAGAACTTTACCTTTCCGCACTTGGAAGGTTCTAGCAGGCTCTGCCAAATTGCTCCATAACCGGAGATCAAAACATTAAGTTGGTTATATTAAATCAATTTGTGGGACTATGAAAAGGGACTCACAAACTTGGTTTAGAACTAGTGCGTCTGCAAGGCTTCCACTATAATCTCTTCTCAACTAGAAACTGAAAATGAGTTATTTGGGGAACAGGATCAGTCCTGGAAACGTGCCAGTGTACCGTCGCACATAAGCGAAGGTGATTGAAAGGAGGGTGAGGCTCAAGAGTTGGTTTTAAGGTGTGTAATAGGCAGCCTACCTCAATCTAAAATGTAATAAAATGTCCTAGTGGTACAGCAAGGATTTTGTTCAGCTTCTATACAGAATTCAGCAATAAAACAAACACAATAAACAGCATAGTTTAGCCTTAAGCCTTCAATGCCATGCTATCTAAACTTTAAACCACTGAATAAATTTCATAATCATTATCAGAACAGAAACAAGCTGCACACCATAATTTTTTCTGCAAAACCTAATCTGCTGGTAATTAAACTGACTAAAATCCACACAAAGGAAAAAAAAATACTCAATTCGCAAGCTCTGTGCATGCAGGAACGTATCTTATTCAATCGCAAAAATCCAAAATAATATCCAGCAATCGCACAAACAAATTCTGCATAAATTGCAAACTGAAATTAATTATGTAAGAAATGAATTTCGTAATTGAGCAGATAATAACGTACTCGGCGGCGGCGGTTCTGGAAGAGGCGGAATCGCTTGTGATGGCGAGCCTGAGTTTCGCGGTTTTGGCGTCGATATCGGCAAGAGCCGCAACCGTAGCTCGACGTGGTGACGTCATCAGCATCATCCCCATCGTCAAACTCTTCGCAATAATTTTTTCAAGAAGAAAGACAAAAAACGCGGGAGTGTTTGATATTAATAAGGGATTTATATAACTGGAGTTGTTAAAGATGATGAAGCTGTTGGGCTTGATGGGCCTATTGGGCTTGGGCTTCATGTAATCGGATAATAATAAAAATAATAATTAGATGATAATTTTATAATAATATAAAACTAGAAGGTTCTAATGATAAATTAATTTGTGGAAGATGGGTTACCATTGAATAAAAAATTAATAACTAATTACGTTATTAAATACCCAAATTATCGTTGACTTTGGTCGATTAAAGTCAACGTTATTCTATTTTGGGGTGTATAAATATTGACGAAAATCTGGGAAAGAAATTGGTAACCGAAGACCGACTTCGATCCTCGTCATCACTTTTCTACACAAATCTCAACCAGGTTTGATCCAATTCGTCACTTTCGGTTGAAAGCTGTTGCCTGCGTTTGCCGATCTACGTTCGACGATCGTTTCGCATAGCATTAATTGATAATGGTAAATTTCCTCAACCCAGCCGATCTTCATTCTCGCTGTTGATTTGATGCATTTGGGTGTGAGATCGATCAGTATGAGGATTTATTTAATGGTAAACGTGGTGGTTTTGTTGAATTGTGTTGGGATTGATCGATTAGGTGTTGATCGGCTGGTTAGGGTTTGAGTTTTGGTTTAGGGTTTCATTGCAGATAAATTTGGGGGTTTCTTGGATATTTGGATCGGCAGCGTGCAATTTATTTCCTGGGTTAAGTTTATGTAGATTGATGTTAATTTGATCCCAGATCTTTGGATTGATATGATTTTTCGGATTGGCCGATCAGGTCTTGATGGATGATCTGCAGCTTGCAATTGGATTGATTCACAAATATTTCTGGTGGCTTTTTTTTATGATTTTAATTCTAGTTTTGTGTTAATTTCGTACTCGATATTTGTATCCATATAATTTGATTGCTTGTGATATTGGTGAAGTTGGTGTTTATATGAAGGATTTTTTCATGATCAGGAGGTTTGCGATATGTACTGAAATGTTGTTGGGTCGAGCGACCTTTGTTGCAGTTGGGTAGAGAATGTGGTGTGTGGCTTAGATTGTGTTGCGCAAGGCTTGAATGCAAGCTTGAATTGTTGTAAATCTGTGAAACATTGCACAAGTTGTTTCTCATGTTTGGTGGTTTATTTGGGCTTCGCAGACGACCTCAAAGCGCCTTGCTGAGAAGAAAGTTGCTAAGTTCCAGAAGAACATCACAAAGAGGGGAGCTGTTTCTGAAACTTCCACCAAGAAAGGATCTGACTACCCAGTTGGGCCGATTGTGATTGGGTTTTTCGTCTTCGTGGTCATCGGATCATGTAAGACTCTTTGTCCTCAAATCCATGTTTCTCAGATTGATCTCATCATGCCCCACATTCCTGATTGATAAAATTGATTGTGAAACTATTGCATTAAAATGCATATTTGCCAACAATAGGATAGGATTTTATCGTGCATGGGCAACAGCTTATCTGTTCATGACTCTTTCAGCATCCTAAATTTTTTTTAAGATTCCATAGTTCAGGTATTACGAGTAAGCAACAGTAACAATAGCGCCATCCATGTGAATCAGTAGATGTCTATTTGAAACCATGAACTTAAAGAAACTGACCCTTACAGTAACAATCATTGCAAAACCGCTACTGGTGCTAATTTCGTCAAGCTTCTTCTTGACTTTTTTTCCTTCCTGGCAGCTCTATTTCAGATCATCAGAACTGCCACCAGCGGAGGAATGGCTTGAGGACTTGCTATGAACCCATTTTGTAACATCTGAAAAAATCTTAGAATCGACTTTATGAAAACTGTTGTAAGACTGGATGTTGCTACATCTTTTAATTGCAAGACAATGAGAAGCTTTTTACTCAAATCCAGGATTATGAGCTGCAGAGGGTTGAGTTTCAAATTTTGAGTTTCATTTTCAAGCTTTAAGATCTGATCTGCACTTGAGTTTCATATCTGACTTTTCATATTCCAAAAAACAGGTATGACTTTTCATATCTCAAAAAAGTTTTGTTGGTAAACGGATCCAACGAAAAGAACGCTCTATTAGCGTAACATCAAGGGCCTTGTTCTGTAATAGGGTTCCGGTGACCACCCACCTCCTTGAAGCTTTCAAGGCTAACAAAGCTCTGTCGGCACTGGATCGGAAGTTCTTTATCACCTGAGCCTCATCTAATATGACGCGCCACCAATCCAAGTGCCTCAGAGGTAAGGTCGCGAAGTAAAGCGTGCACTTCAGAGTGCTAAATAGGAGGTCGCGAAGTAAAGCGTGCACTTCAGAGTGCTAAATAGGAATTCCATCGGCCAAGCAATGGAACTTCTCTTTCTTTCCGCACTTTTGTCGCCCTCGCCTCACTTCCTTAACCCCATGAACACCTAAAAAAAAAAATCCATAGATGGTGAGACATGAAATGTTGTGATGGAAGGAGTTATATTATATGATTCTGCAATAATTTAGGTATGGCAATCAGTACCTTTATTATGATAGATTATTGATTCGATGATCAGAGATCATTCTTTGAACGTTCGGATCTTCTTTCACTTCATGTTCCTCGTCGGCGTTGTTCCCATTTGAATGGATCTGACTTGAACGTCGCGGCCGCCACACTAATATCGAAAACATTACACCAAAATATTTATTAGGGTTCTTAGAAACGATATATATATACACTTTTCGTTTGTAAAATATCATTTTACATTTATCTCGTGCGCACTCAAAAATAATGGCTGACGTTTCCTCTTCACAATATATTATTTTACATTCTCACCCTTAGCGTTTTCGCGACGCGAATTTAATACGAAATTATCACCCTCATAGATTTGTACTAATTAGATTAAGTAACGCGGATCTTAACAAAAATATATATATAGTTGTTGGGTGTAAAAAACTAAATTTAAATAGCTGCATCTTTAAATTTAAGAAAATTGATTAAAAAATATATTGAGATGGAGAAATAAGAGGTTTGTGGTACTTCATATTTACTACGTCGTTTTGTAAAACCCAAACATTTGAAGACTCAGTTTATTTGCAATTTCAAGTATTTTTGATTCTGTGAACGTTAACCTCTCACTTATTTTAGCTCCGATCTTATCATGTCAATAAATGATTATATACATTACAGTATAAGTAATTTGAATTTGTCCATCAGGCGTGATCTAGTGACAAAAGAGACGTCAAATATCTCAGCGATTTCCGATGAGATGCTCACATGATGATGCACCCTTCACTATTTTCATCCCTAAGACAAGTCCCAAATCCTCTATAGTAATAGCATCTCCCACCATACATACCGGACCCTTCGAACGGCATATCGCCGCCACGGTAGCAGCCGTGACACGGTGGCGCGTAGGATAACTGGCCGTGGCAGCAGGTAGAGAGATCAGAACAGTGCCCTATTTTCTCATCTCTCTTCTTTCTTGATTCTTTGATTTCAATGTGCTGAATGTACCCTTTCCCTTTGTGGATGAGCCTGTCCCGGAGACTCGCCGGATCATTGCAGTTCACGGTCACCGCCACGGTCCTCGCCCTCTCGTCATACGACCGGTCTCGAATCTCTGATACCATCAGTAACGACTTCTTATCAATAAATCCATGCCATGAACAGACAAACAAATTTATCATATCATGGAATGTAGTGAGGTCATTTTAGGGTTTTAGCAGTTTCAATCTTGATGGTCATTTTTAGGGTTTCTTTGAAAACCAAAATCAGAGAAAAACTGAGGGAGAGGAAAAACTGGCCTGGAAATTTGTGGAGGATTTTATCAACCTCCTTGTAGCAGCTGCGGCAACTCAGATTCTTGACCTTGATCACCATTTCTGCAAACTGTTCCTCCAAAAGCACAGAAGCAAATACGTCGTTACCGACGAAATTTTTTCTTTCGACCATATTTCGATTGTTAATACGATATATAAGGACCGCTACTAGGCGGATTAACAATGGGAGTGAAACCGAAACTTAATGATGAAAATGTTGAGAGCTGCAGTAAGAACAAACCTCTGAAGATCCCATCCTGCTGCAAGACACTTTTTGAAATAATACAACAAGGTTACAAATTATTGCCTGTCCACACCATGCTTACAATTACTGATATACATATATATATATATATATAGCTTGGTGAGAGGTCGAGGATCGTTAATACTTTTATCAGTCGATGAACTTTAAATTGTCTCGAAAATAAATATTTTTAGAGCAAAACACTGCTCTTTTGTGTGGATGTTATGCATAGTGGTCCATCCATGTTCCTAATTTGAGATGTCTGTCACTTTGCAATTTTTGGTACTTACTAAGATAAGTCATGAACTATTTTTTTTTATAGAGGATTTGCTGATTTGGAGAATAGCCGGTTTAGGGTTTAGTGTTTTGGATCATTTAAATGAACATTGATTCTAATGACTTGCCAAATTTGGCATGGAAAAAGACTTGTGCTTTGGTCGAGTATTACTACTTATATCCAGTTACCCATGTTGCTTCTTCCTTTAAAAGTCAAGCTATGGAATAAAGCTAGTAGAAAGCCTGTATTTTGATATTATTCTGAATGGTGGAGTTGTTGAACCAAATCAAGGATTGAGATGATTCTCCGTCCAAAAAAATGTTGAAATTATTGTGGTTGACCGAGTCAATGATAAAGTCAACTGCAGGTCAACATTTTCCATGCGCTCCAATCCCTAGAATATAAGAGTATATGGAGCGGTTATTTTTTCATCCACCAAGCGCAGCGGTGAATGCTTGGCGAGAAGGAATGTTGGAAGAGGAAGAAATTTCTCGAACGAATGCTCCTCGAACATGCAGAGGAGAAATTGGTGCTTGATTTGTAACAATTGTTAAGAATTGAGAATTGATGGAGAGGAAGAAATTGCTTGAAAATTGCTGGTCGAGACTTTTTGGACGAACAAACCGCTGCATATGCTCTAACTTCTCTTCTCAAATAAAATTGAAAGAAATATAGATCATTTGAACACATTCTGATTTGGCAGGATTGAAATGATTCTCCATCCAAAAAAATGTTGAAATGATTGGTGTTGACCGAGTCAATGATAAAGTCAACTGCAGGTCAACATTTGTCATGCGGTGCAATCCCTAGAATATAACTTCCCTTCTCAAATCGAATCGAAAAAAAAATCGATCATTCCAACACATCTTAATTTCGTTAAAAAATTTCTCCCAACAAAGTTACATATGAATGCTAATAATCTTTATTTTGATGAAGTAATAACAACACCACAACCAGAGCCACCGGAATAAGTAGCAGCACGAGCAGAGAGGGCACTCCGACCGGCCCCATCACCAACGGCAACACCAGCAATAACACAGCCACGACGCCGATGGCCGTCACGCTCATTGCCACTTCATCCGCCATCGGATTCGAATCGGACAAAAGTTGGTTAGCCGTTCACTTTTAAATGGCTGCTTATATATATATGTTTGTATGAGCAATGTCGGTGTCTGTTGGTTGAAGGGTGGTGACCGTTGGGTGGTTAACGGTTTTTGATAGGTGTGTCGTTTCGTGTTGAGGGATATGGAAGTAGTTGCCGTTTTGGGTTTGTGGTGAAGTGATTTGGGCTTTGCGTACTAGGCCCAGTAAATACAAAATCAGGGGACGTAATTGTAACATCTCAAACTTCAAACCTGGGCTGTATCACAAATAATGAAACTATAGTACTCAATATGTAAATAAAAAGATTAAGCAGAGCGTTAATGAGAATTTCGATATTTTGCATATAAACCCCTCAAGTCCGCGATTTGGTTTAATTTCACATTTTGGAGTCCGATTCAATCGAAGAAAAAAATAATAGGAAAAAAATAAAATCAAAATCCCCAAACTTCGCCGGACGATTTCGAAGCTCGGAGAGACTCTCTGCTCGACGGAAACCCCTCGTCGTCTCGCGAATCCCCCAAGCCCGATGCCGTGATGTGGAGCTCTTAAAAAGTTTTGATTTTTATTGGTCGAAAATGCTGCATAAGCTCCAGAAGCAGCTCAAGGAGCTTGGATCGAAGTTCAAGTCTCCGCCTGGGTCTAAAGATGCTCTTCTCAAGCTTCTGAAGGTGCGCATTGCGTAGGTTTTGAATTTAAGGATTGCTTTTGTTGGGGGCTGGTAGAGGGCGTTTTTAGTTAGGTTGAGCGAGGTGAGGATTTTGGTCGCTGGATGGAGTGTGGAATTGGGGGTTTTGTTTTGGGGAGTGGGTTTATTCTGGAATAGGGTTACCAGTTGCATTAAATTTTAGTTTTGGTTGTTGTTTGATTCAAAGTTCTGACTTTTAGGGTTTGTGAGTAGTGAAATGGGGATTTTCTTAGGGTTTCGATTGGTGGATTTTTATCATTGGATTGAAGGTTCGGTTTTACCTAGGAAAGGTTGAGGATTGCTGGAGTTTTGGATTTGTCTGATGAAAGTTGTAGTATGGGGATTACTTATTGCTCTGCAAAAAAAAAAAAAATCTAAGACGGCATTGCACTGGTTGAACAGCTTAATACCAATTTGCAGATTCATCTTTTACCTGTGATAGTTAGAGGTGTTAGGTAAGGAATTCAATGGCTTAGACAAACTTTTCGATATGTATGGAGTATGGTTTTAGACCTGTTTGAAGCAATATATCTAAAGCACTTTTCCAGTGATAGAATATGTCAGCTGAAGTCACTTGAAGATATTTATATGTGTGACGGACGAACAGTGTTTAAAAGTTTTTTTTCGTTGAATGGTTGCGGTATTGACAATACATACAATATAGGCTGTTTGGGTGACTACTTTATATGCGTGGTGACTGAATCATCGGGATGTCTAATATGCTTTTATCTGGAAACTGCAGCATGCTGCTAAGTATCTTTCAGAGCTGGACCAATCACCATCAGCGTCAACACTGGAGGCGTTGCAGCCATTATTCCATGGAATTGCTAAACCAGAGTTACTAAAGAATCAAGATAGAGATGTCAAGCTTCTGGTGGCAACATGCATTTGTGAGATAACCAGAATCAGTGCACCTGAAGCTCCTTACAATGATGCTGTTCTGCGGGTACATTCGGAGGCTCATCTACAATCACATGAAACTTTCTTACACCTGACATGTTAATCCATTTTGTAGGAGATATTTGCACTGATAGTTGGCACTTTTAGTGGTTTGGCTGATGCTAGTAGTCCTTCATTTGGGCGCCGAGTTGTCATATTGGAGACTTTGGCAAGATATAGGTCATGCGTTGTGATGCTGGATCTCGAGTGCTATGATCTTATCAAAGAAATGTTCAGCATATTCTTTTCAGTCACCAGGTGTGTGGCGATTTCTGTCTCGCAGTTCAACCTGCGTCAAAGATTTCTTGTTGTTCAAAGTAATATCTTTTATGATTTAATGTATGTGATGCCCTAATCTTACTTTTCACGGGTGTATTGGTACTGCAGAGATGACCATCCGAAAAATGTACAAATGTCCATGGAAACGATAATGGTTGTTCTTATTGAGGAGAGCGAAGATATTCCGGAAGATATCTTACTTGTTATACTGTCAAATTTAGGCCGTGATAAGAAAGTAAGCAATACGTACACACGTGTTTAAAGTTTTTCTCACTGTAGTTCTTGTCACATGTCACTTTGTAGGCATATGCTTCTAATAGTGTCCTTAAAGAAATAAATAAAATGTAATGTGCAGGATACAAACTCATCTGCAAGGAGGCTTGCGATGGATGTTATTAAGCAAACTGTTGGAAAACTTGAACCTGAAGTAAAACAGTTTCTTATATCATCAATTTCAGGAGACGGAAAGTCCTCAGATAACCACGTTGATTATCATGAAGTAATATATGATATTTACCGTTGTGCTCCTAATATTCTCCTTGGAGTGATCCCTTACCTCACAGGAGAGCTTCTGGTATGCTGTAGCATTGATATTGCTCTACTTAAAGGCTGCTAAAGTTGATGGCCGAACAGTAAAGCTTTTACATTTAATTATTGCAGACTGAACAAGTTGATGTTCGGTTAAAAGCGGTAAACTTAGTGGCCGATCTCTTTGTGGTGCCTGGTTCTTCTATTTCTGAGGAGTTTCAGCCGATCTTTGCCGAATTTTTGAATAGGTTGACTGATAGAGTAGCTGAAGTGAGGATGGCTGTTTTTGAACACATCCGAAGCTGCCTGCTTTCTAATCCTTTCAGACCTGACGCTTCTCAAATTCTTTGTAAGGGTGTTAGCTTGTGAAGTTTTAGTCTTTAATTTCAAATACTAACTCATTTTCTGCAATTTTTAGCTGCTTTACGAGATAGACTGTTGGACTTCGATGAGAATGTTAGAAAAGAAGTTGTGTCTGTGATTTGTGATGTGGCGTGTCATGACTTGAGATCGGTTCCTGTCGAAACATCCAAACTCATTGCAGAGCGTCTGCGGGATAAATCTGTATATATTCATCTCTAATCCCTCCTTTATCACATTGTTTACGAGTTTCAACTAACCTTCTACCTCCTGTCTGATGAGCAGGTGCTTGTTAGAAAGTATACAATGGAGAGGCTTGCTGATATATACAGGTTAGATTGTTCCACGCTTTCAGATGATTCACCGTTTGACTGGATTCCTGGGAAGATTTTGAGATGTTATTATGACAAAGATTTCAGGCAAGACTTGTGCTTTCAAGTGGCACCGTCATCTATCATCATGTTTAACTCAAAGTTACTAGTGCTGCTGCAGTAAATCTGATGATCTTTTTCGCTAGCAGATCAGATACCATCGAGTCCATCCTCAGTGTTTCCATGTTCCCATCCGAGTTCTCAACCAAAAATAAAGTGAAACATTGGGTTAAGGTTTTTGCTGGTTTTGATAAGGTTGAGGTGAAAGCCCTCGAAAAGATGCTGGAGCAGAAGCAAAGGTTTGTGCTTCTGTTTGAATATGGATTGCCCATAAGACTTATAACATTGTTGAAGACACTTTGGGTCTTCGCATTCGATATTGATACAGTTTTGTTTTATATGATTTTGATATGGTATTTTATTTTGTAGATTGCAGCAAGAGATGCATAAATACCTGTCTCTCAGACAGAATTCTCAGGTTTGGAACTCTTGACGAATATTCTTGTTATGTCAAACAAAAAGTTTGACATCCGAAACATGTTTCAGTTATTGATTAAGTACAACATCTGCCAATTGCAGAGTGAAGATGCTCCAGAGTACCAGAAGAAAGTTCTGTTCTGCTCTAAAGTTATGTCTCGTTTGTTTCCAGAGCCTTCGGAGGCAGAGGAGCTCTTTCAGACTCTTGATCACATCAACCAAGCAAATGTTTGGAGGATTTTGACAACTCTTCTTGATTCAGACACTTCCTCTAACCAAGCGTGTGCTTTGCGGGTCAGCAACATAAAATGCTTTTAACTGAAATTGAAAAATTGTCAGAAATGTTCATTTGTGATACATTTGATGAAATTCCATTTCTTGTAGGATGATTTGCTTAAAACTCTCGGAGAAAAGCACCGCCTTTATGATTTTCTTAATGCCCTGACTGTGAAGTTTTCTTATCTACTTTTTGATAAAGAACATGTACAAGAACTTCTCTCGGAGGCGACTGTACAGAAAGCCGCTGGAAACACTGAACACATTCTATCTTGCATGAATATCCTAGCTGTAAAATCATCTGAGCCGTCTCAGTACTTTTTTTAACTTTATGATTACGTATCATTTGCACGTGCCATCTGTATTTGTAACTTCCTAATGTGGCTGGCAACCTCAGATTCTTGCCCGATATTGTCCATCCCTATTCAGCGGAACTGAAAAAGATTTGATGAGTCTTCTTAAAGATGACAGTGAGATAATTAGAGAAGGAATCCTGCATATTCTAGCCAAGGCAGGAGGTACTATCAAAGACCAGCTTGCTGTATCATCAAGGTGCAAATTCTTACAGAGTTTTTTTCCCCATTTCGAAGGACTGTTTGTGTATGCTTTTCGCAAGCAGTCTAATGTTTGCTCGAATATAGGACATATTGATATTCAGATTCATCAGAATTTAGTTAAATTTCCCCTGTAACTGTTTACTTTTCTGATGATGATGATTCATTTTTTGCAGTTCCATTGATCTTACGCTGGAAACCTTGTGTTTGGAAGGCAATCCGAACCAAGCCAAATATGCTGTGCACGCTCTTGCAGCGATAACCAAGGATGATGGGTTGATGTCGCTGTCTGTTTTGTATAAGGTTTGCTTTTGGCCTTTTTGTGCATCTATGTCAACAATATATAGCATATCCATACTATTGATGTGTGAAACTCGGAATATCAGCATTATTACTGAAACTTTACTTATTTTTTCGTAGAGGCTAGTGGACATGCTGGAAGAAAAGACTCATTTGCCTGCTGTACTACAGTCTCTAGGATGTATAGCGCAAACTGCAATGCCAGTGTTTGAAACTAGAGAAGCGGAAATTATAGAGTTCATAAGAACGAAAATCCTGAATTGCAGCAGTGTATATTACATGCCCTTAACATTTGCAATGACGTTATTTAGCCATTGATGGATTTCCTTTGAAGGCCTTTTACTATTGCAGAGAGTTGAGGACATTGACAGAACATCTTGGGATGATAGAAGTGAGCTTTGTTCACTAAAGGTTTGCTGCCTGAAACATGTTCTTATCGCTGAGTTGCTTCTCAATAATTTATAGCACTATCTGAGATTTTCCCCCTTTTTTTGAGCATTCTGGGTATCATCATTTCAAAGCAACATAATTTTATATTATGGTATTTTCGCATTAATCATGTTATTGTGATTTTCAGTTTTTTCATACTTGTCACAGATCTTTGCGATTAAAGCTATGGTAAAAAGCCATTTGCCTGTGAAGGATGCTCATCTTCGTCCTGGGATCAATGATCTCATTGAAATGCTTAAGAACCTACTTCTATATGGAGAGATCTCAAAGGAGATAACATCAAGGTATTGCAATGAGGGTACTTTATATGTCATCTCCAAGTAGTATGAATTAGCAATAGTTGAGACATGATGTTTGAATTCTGATCCAGTTGGAGATTGTGTGCGACTGGATTCTGCCTGTTAAGATTGTTACTGATCATGATTGTTGTGTAATGCGAGAACTTCTCTCTCTCTCTCTATTTCTTATTATGCGAAGCTTATCACTCCATTTACAGTATGGTTGACAAAGCTCAACTGAAGCTTGCATCTGCCAAGGCTATTCTTCGATTATCAAGGTGCTGGGATCATAAGATCCCTGTGGATGTCTTCCATTTAACAGTGAGGTCATCTGAGGTAAATTAAAGAATCCACCCATATAATATTTATGATTTTTTCATTCTTATACGCTGTTGTTGGTTACACAATTCACGCATCTTTTGGAATGATTGATTTAAATGCCAAGATTTGTCTTCTTCTTTTTCCCGGATTTGCAGGTTAAATTTCCACAAGTTAAGAAGCTGTTTCTTGGGAAGGTTCATCAATATCTGAAGGACAGGGTATTGGATGGAAAATATGCATGTGCCTTTATAACTAACATCGCCGGTTCAGGAACGTCAGAGTTTGAAGAGGTATACGCTTGCTTCTTTAGTTTGGGTTGAGATGAGCTTTTCTTTTCCATCCAAGCGTTGATTATGCTTTTCAAGGTAATAGTTTGGTTTTGCATTACCCAATCTTGTGCTGTTTGACTTAGCAGGACAAGCAGAACTTGCGTGATATCATTCAGATGTATTATCAAACAATGACACGGCAACTTGCTGCACCAAGCGAGACGAACTCCACAGTGTCCTACCCGGAAGGCATCCTTCCTTACTTGATCCATGTTCTTTCTCATCATTATTTACCCAATGTTGATGAATGCAAGGATCTCGAAGCATATGAACCGACGTATAGGTACTTCATATATCCCCTGCATTATGCGACTCATGGGTAATCACAAGTGTCGACGTCACTATAGACTGATCACGTCTTTTTCATTATAACCTTTGCGGGGGTTACATATCGGTGACGATCGCTTGCATCCTGCGCTTTGCAGCGATTCTAGTAAATTGTGTCAAATACTTTCAGATTTTAATTGGACGTAGCTTCTGTAAGCTGCGTGAATGAAATTAATAGGACAAGTCAGAGAGGGGGAATTTATATGATTTGATTTACGGACAAGGATGCCAACTCATGAGTTCTCATTTGTTAATTAGAATGAAGTTCGACGTAAAAATTCTGATATTTACCTGCTCTTGGAACTGTCAGATCAGAAGTGAGTTACCTTAGCTATACTTGGGCGGTACTTTTGTTGATTGAAGCCGACTGTGTATCTGCAGGCAGTTGTACTTATTTATTTCACTACTGGTCTATGAAGATGAAGATAGCAAACGGACAAATGGTGAAAAGGAAAATGATAAAATCACAGCTATTTCTTCCATCATACTAAGTATCAAGTCGTCCGAAGATGTTGTGGATCCAGAAAAGTCTAAGGTAATTGAGTTGTGGTAGTCGTTAGTCGACTACTCAACAATTATTTTCCTGCCTAAGATATAGTTGGAAACGTTGCGCCATTTTGTATATCATACTTATGCAGGGTAATGACGTGTTGGTTAAATTATCAGAATTCACATGCGATTTGCGATCTTGGGATCTCAATCATCAAGTGCCTGGCTCAGAAAGAGGATGATGTTTCAGAAGTGACATCATCAGTAACTTTACCCTCAGTGTTGTATAAACCCATTGCAAAAACCGAAGAAAACTCTATTGTAAGTGAATCGAAGTCGGTTCATTATGGCTTGATAGCTTTATATTACTACGTCAAAATACCTTCAATACTGCTTGAGAAGTATCTTGAGTTCTCGACATAAGAGAATTGCGCAGCATGCCTTTATCATCTTCAATTTTGTCGTCTATTTATGGTTTAGCATTCTGGAGCTATTCCCCCTTTTGATACTCCGTTGTTATGGGTTCTGCAGGAAGCCGTGGAGAGAACATGGTTAGCTGATGAGAGCAGCCTTGCACACTTCAATTCTCTTAAACTTGACACCGATGAAATGGATGATCCCGAGAATGAGGAAAAGGACAGCGAAAAAGATAGCAAAATACCTTTAGGGAAAATAATGAAGAACTTAAAATCTCAGGGCTTTAAGAGGAAACGAACGAAAAAGAGGTCTGCACCAGCTAAAAGAAAATCAACTGAGCAAGATGTCGATGTTCTGAAGATGGTGAGAGAAATAAATTTGGACAACTTGGAATTACCTCGTAATGGTCATGGACCTTCACCAAGTGGAAACAAGAAAGTTGATAAAAGCTCTGATAAAAGGAAGCTTCCTAACGGTATCGATATGACACCCGCTCCAGTGCCAAAGCGCCGGAGGTCAGTATTGGCTAGTGCAGTTGGCCAATCATCTAGTTTAAAGCGTTCAGCCAGAGGTTCGAAGGAAAATATGCTACTGAATGGGACGGACTCTGGCTCACACTCAGTCTTGGGAAAAAGTTTGTCCGTACAGACAAGTAAAGCAGATTATCCAGAATCAGATCTGTTGGTTTCATGCTTGAAAAAGAAAGGAGGAACCTCCAAGCAAAAGGGAAAAACTGCTCAGGGCTCTGGTGGTCGCAGTGTCAAGAAAGCTGGCAATCATGATATGAAGGTGCATTTTCGCTCGCTCATCTGCACTCTGCAAGCACATTCTTTCACATTATTAGGTTCTATCATTTATACTGTACTCCATGGAAATCTCAGATGTCCGCAAACAAGGATGTCGCTGATGAGGATGGTGCTAAGTCTCCTATAGGATCTTCGAGGAAAAGGAAACGACGAAGTGTTGCAGTATTAGCAAAGGTCCATCAGTGATATTTTTCTTTGCCTAGCACTTATCTCCAAAGGCTCCACATTTTTATCTCCGACTTCATAGTTAAAACCATCCAAGGAACATGATATTACTTGGCTATTTGACCTTCTCAAGTGAACTCGACCCTTAATAAGACCACTAAAACTTACCTATGAAGTATTTCATGGAAATTTATATGTCGTCTACTCATCTTATTCTAATTTATTCTTGCAGTGCACGAAGAAGGATGTCGAAAGTCAACGTACAGGCCTAATTGGCTGTAGAATAAAAGTTTGGTGGCCTCTTGACAAGAAGTAAGTAATGTTGGCTCAAGAAATCAACGATGTGATTTGTCTTAATGTTGGAAGTTTCTTATTAATGCCGTTGAACGAATATCTTTGCTTTAATTAACAGGTTTTACGAAGGTGTTGTGAAGTCGTACAAGAAAAAAACCAAGGAGCATGAGGTGAGAGCTTTACAATATTCCACTGCCATGCTCGACATTTGTTCGTTAAAATCGTTTCTCAGCCTCTGCATAGGTATAACTTTTCTCGTTGCTAAAATGACAGATTACGTACGATGATGGAGATGTTGAAACACTCTCATTAGATAAGGAACGATGGGAGCTTGTTGACAGTGGCTTAAAGTCTGCGAAGGTTCTTATTTTAATTATCTCGTATGCTTTCTTTAGCGAAACTCCATCTTCGTCTAAATGATTTCTCCTCTTACTATGTTCATAACAGAAGACAAGTATGTCCAAGAAAACAAAGCCATCGGAACAGTGAGTATTTGTTGAATTCTCTTTCATTATAAAAGCAATCGGTATTTTTTTTACTCAACAATCGAAATCTGAGCTTACACTTAGCGACCCGTGTCAAAAGCAATTTCACTTGCTGCTGGTGTTGCATCGCATAAAGAGTCTTAATAAGGATCATATGCAGCTTCATTCGACGGGGTTATTTTACTATTATCACAACATATTTAAAATGTTCGTTTCTATGTTACAGATCATCGAAGTATAAGAGCAACAGTACGACCAAGGGCAACAAATATATAATGTGAGTACGGATCTGTTGACGTGTCACTTTTCTATGAATATGAATTCCAACGTCAACCTCCCCATGCCTTTGTTGCAGATCATCATCTATAGTCTTGGGACTTCGATCACCAACGAAGAAAACCAAAAAAGAACAAGAGAAAGGAGTGAAAAAATCGAAGAGTGAACCTGTGGACTCAGATGATAAAGAGCAAATAAATGAACCAGATGTCGAGCCAACTAAATCACCCCATTCTGATGTTGCAGACATTGGTAAGAACTCGATGCTCTTAAAATGTGATTGTTTTTTATGCCGTCAAGTACTCAAGTTTGGTGTTTAATGAGTGTTTTGGTTCTCATTATCATTACACAGACGACTCCAAAAAAGATGAGGTTGAGGAGGATGAAGCAGCGGCGGAGATGGCTGAAGTAGAGTCTGAAGAGAAGCAAGTAACTGAGGATCCAGGGAAGGCGGACGTAGCGACCACCTCCCAAGATGCTCCAGAGCCAGAAAAGAAAGAATATCCTCAGGCAAAAGACAAAGATGCAAAAATCAGTGACCAAGCACAAGAAGCGAACAAGTGCTCAAAAATCCCTCAACTTGACAATCCAGCGAAACCCGATAACAAAGCCTCAACTTCATCTGACAGTGCCAGCGGGGAAGACGATGAAGACGAGCCTCTTGTTAGTTATTCTCCACACCTACTCATTTACATTCCTTGTTAAAAATTTCTTTGATGCTCATTTTTGCTACTCTCCAATCCATTGCAGAGCATGTGGAAGCAAAGAGCAGCCACTAAAAAATCAATACGACAGGATTGATGCACAGCAAAAGTCTTATTCAGGAATCCAACCACAAGCCGGTCAGGTCTACCAGAATCTGAAACAACCGAATCATTGTATCCTAAAAACTCTGATTAGTCTTCTCATTTTGCCAGTAGGGTTTATTTTGAGTGCATAAAGTAGACATTTGAAGCTCTGTTTTAACACGTTGAATTTAGCTTAGCCTGGTATGGAAGGATACAACATGAAACTCGGTCATCCTCTGCAACAATGTTTCAGAATTAGGACACCATGTCTTGCATCGTCTCCCCCTTTTTTGTTTTCTGGTAAACATAATTCAGATCAAACCAGACATATTGCCAGAACATATTTTGAGCTTTCCAGATCTCTCTGCCAAACTTACAGTTTCAAAACGGTGTAGTTTTGATGTAAAACGACACGTTTTATATTTTGAGAATACAAAACGACGACGTTCACGTCCGGGGGAACAAGTTGAAGACGACACAGTCTACTAAAAGACAGGGCAGCCTTTGGCGACAATGCCAGGTTCGGTCGGACAGGATGCCAAGGGACAGTGATCAACCTCGTTCCCCCACCATCTGACCTCGTACCCCTGATTTTGCAGCGCGAGAAACAACAACACGCCCATGAAAGCCGTGCCGGCGTCGAGGGCGGCGGACAGAACATAGTTATATTTCTGCCACCACCGCTTCCTGAACCGGAAAATGAAGTAGTTGAAAACAGTTCCTGTAACGACCCAGCTGGCAATGTTCGTGGGGGTCGCCGGAGGCATCCCGGCGAACCCAGACGTGATAACTGGGATGTTGATCAGAGGGATCCATTTTTTGTCGGGGTAGATTTTGCTGAGGATCCAGATTGGGATAGGCAGGACAGCGCCGACCAGGAACAGCCAGACTAGGTTGCGGTACATGCCTCCCGGACCGAACATCCTGCGGGGCCCGATCAGGCCCCAGATCACCGACATGTCGAATGTGACCTGAAACTTTGGGCACGTCCATGGACTATCCGGCGGCAATGCATCTACGTCGCAGATGTTCTCGATGTTTTCTAACATCCACCACGATACGCAGAGGTTAACTACCCCAGCCGCCACTGTCCCCACCAACTGAAAAATACCGTATATAATCAGAAAATAAGAAAAAGTACATGAAAATATAACCATCGATCATTATACTGGATTGAACGGCCAAGACGTACCTTCTATAATGTGACGGAACCAACTATAAATTTTGTGTTATTTATTTCATTTTTTATCGTTATTATTTCGTTTTCTTATTTCGTAATTATTAGCGTCATTCTATCGGTTTCACCTTTCAAGTATTCACCTGAGCAGTGTACATGCATCTAGGAGGAATCTTCATGTAATGGCCGAGCTTCAGGTCGGAGAGGAAGGACAGCGCGTGGACCGTGCTGATCCTTCCGTAGATTTTGAACAGCAGATTCGCCATCGGCTTTCCGGGGAGGACATATCCGAAGATGAACTGGGCAATGATATCATACCCTGTATGCTGCAAATCACACATTTTCAAATACAAAATCAGACACGTTTCCACCAATCCGACACACATTTTCTCAAAACATCATCGGACCTGGTTTGTGGTAGCCTCGATGACGCCGATGGGGAGAGTGACGACCCAGGCCAGCGCGAAGGCGAAGAGGAATCCCCACCAGGGCAGCTGCACGTCTTGTCGCCAGACAAACGACATAACCAGGGACAAAATCACACTACCCAACAACACCACCAGAAACCACCATTGCGGAACTTGCTTGTATGCTTGCATCAACTTCCCGTGGATGTCCAATTTCGCGCCGTGCATCGCTGACCTGCTCTGGTTCCAAATGTCCCTGACCAGAATCATAACCGTAAGAACCCAAGAACCAAAAGACTTGTAAGAACTCGTAAGTAGTAACCTGCCGTGGAAGAGGGCGACGTGGGTGAGGGTGGAGGTGAACCGGCCAAAACCGGAGCCGATGGAGAGGGCGAAGAGCGGAGCAAGGTAGAGCTTGCCGTAGCTGATGTAAGCGGCCTCATTGAGATCAAACTGCGGGGTCAGAATCTTGGAAGTGTCGTACTTACGCCCGGAAGCATCGAACAATTTCTTGGAAAAAATGGGGAACTTGTGGGCATCAAAGGTGTTAAACCTCCAATAACAAAGAGGGACAATAATGTAGGCGAACATGAGGAACCCAACACCGACATTTAGTATCGAAGCCCATGGCGCGACCAGAGGGTTGCCGTGGTAGGCTGAGATGCCGGCCCAATCGAACGTAAACGCGCCGATTCCGAGGCCTTGGTAGCCGGAGCCGACTTGGTGGGCGGTGATGCTCTTAGGCCATATGAAGCATAAAATAGAGAAAAATGATAGGATTTTGAAAAGGTAGCCGGGGAGTATGTAGTACACAAAACTCACTCCCATGGCCACTAGGAAGAATTTCATCCTCGAGTAGCCTTGAGATTTTGAATCCTTCTCGTGCAGCGCCCTATATGTTTCAACACGTTATTAGGTCATTATTTCAATCATTCGATCACGTCTTTAGTAATCGTTATTCAATCATTCGATCACGTCCTGAAATAAAAAAGAGGACCTGAATAATGAGACTTGGGCAACATTTGCAGGCCACCACATCTCCACCGGATCGACTAGATACCTCCGCAGCAATCCGGCCCATCCATACCCTATCAACTGCTCAATCCCAAGACATAGATAGACAACATGGTCGTCACGCACATCATCATCGTACCCAAGTTATTAAAATGTCGTAATCAGAGTCGGTCCAATACAAAAAAATAAAATTGATTACCCTAAACGCTAAAGTTATGTCGTTTTGGGTTCTTAGTTTCTAATACGTGTTTGATGTAGCATATTTGGCCTTCGCGACACTCATCAGAAACAAATATCAGAAGGTAATATAAATTTGTCGACAGCCAAAACGACGACGTCTCAACGTATTTTTTTTGTAAAACGATCCGTTGAGGTCGAGATTTTTGAAATTACGAAAATGCCACTGAGGGACGAACCTGGCTTGTCAAGACCATGATGAGCGAGCAGAGGAAGGTCAGCGGCTGCCGGTAAAACCCCTTCATAACCGTGACAGCTCCGATAGAGTACGCGTCGCCGCCGCCTGGAGAAACCCCGCAGTTCGCGAAAATGGTGATGATCACATGTTCCTTAATATTAAACGGGCCAGGATTCAAACTGAATCTCTTCCCAAACACCTTATACTCTGTTTTCGGCAGAGAAGAGGCCATGAGCTTCCCGATCGGCAACACAGCGATTTGCATCAGGATAGCGGAGATGGTCAGCGGCTGGGATCGGTAGATGAAGAAGGTGTTGAGGAAGATGAGGATCGTGCAGGAGGTAAGTCCCAGAAACCAGGCGCGGAAGGTCATGACAGGGATTGTTGTGTCGTCTGTTTCCGGCACGACTAAGGCTACTTCCTCGACCGGGCACCGGTCCGGAGCTGGAGTGTTGTCGGCGGTTTTGGGTTTCTGTTTTGCTGTAAACGAGTCGTCCGCCATTGTTGTCCACTGGCGAAGCTTTCTCTCTCTAGGCTCTAGCTCAGCACTGCTCTGTTTTGCTCCTCTCTAATTACGTAATGTTCTGATTTTTGGTTAATGAGTCGAGTTTACATTAAATAAATAGAAAACAAATCGATATTACGAAATGACGATAATGCCCTTAAAAGAACAGCACAGGTTATGCTGAGAAATGTGAATCACGGAAGGTGGGGAGCGTGCGGCACACGTGTGACGAAGCTTCCGACATGCGCGGTCCGAGAGACCGAACTGCCACGTCGGATATGTGGTCAGCAATGTTACAATTCCATATCGCCACGTAGGACAATACGTACACGATGTCTGACTTGGCGTCCTGCATGTTGGACAACTAGGATTACGCGACCCGACGTGGCTCCGTGATTAATTTTTTAATTTGAACATACTTTGTGTTGTGCATGAACCTTAATGTTCTTAATTTGACGACACGTGTAAACTTATTATTGGTGGGACAGGGCTTGACTTGAGGACTTGCGTGGTCAATGATGACAGAGACAAGACCGTGATACATTTGAAGTGGCGACACGTGTGGAAACCCACCTGGTCGCAGCAAAAAGGGCGACTGCAGTGGGATCCATTAGACTGACTGCACACTGATTTAGAAAGTCGTGTCGTGAGTTCATATTATTAAATGATTGTTAGTTACAATGTTATTATTGAAATATGAACCGACCAGAATCTTAATCTCTTCCGGTCCAATTGATCAGTACAATCGATGTACTTGTCAATTAAGCTCTTCAAAATGAACGTCATTATATGGTTGAAGGCATGATCGTATGATTGAATGATGAACATAAATTTATATTTTTAAAAAAATATATTATTAGATGGACGAATGGAGTGACGTATGTCTGAATGATGTAAGGAGATATTTTATTAGATTCGAATGAGTTGCTTGTTGGATCGAAATGTGTCAATTTGAGAGGTTGGGTTGAGTTGAGGATAGCTTGGAACATGTTCATGGTAACCAACAAAGGACAATGAGGTGACGTAAGGAGATATTTGAACCATGGGATATTTATCTTAGCTGAGGGATGAGTTCAAGAGTTGACTTGAGAATCCAATTCTTGATTATCCTGGAAGGACACCCAATAATTGATCAGCAGGAACATGTTCTGATGTTACTACATTGGTTGCAAGCCTCGTTGGGGATTAGGCTTATGGTTTTTTGTGTGGGTCAGCGGAGACGATTCAAACTTCTGATTTGGACTGTATGTGTCGTGGGAGGTAGTCAACACACTATTGATTAACCACGTTAAATCTTTATGTCTGATCATCCTCTGATGTTTATTCTACGTATGGGCTCCAACACACTATTGATTAACCACGTTAAATCTTTATGTCTGATCATCCTCTGATGTTTATTCTACCTATGGATTCTCTAATAAGATGAGTAAATGACAATTCTTTGAATGTTTGTGAAGTCGTCAATATTATCTCTAATCTGCAAAATTCTCGCTGAATAAACAGAACCACCTAAGACTGTCTTGTTTCATTTTTTGTGGTCTCGTAATGTTTTTAGGACTCTGGTCTTCGTCTTCAGTTTTTCATGCAGAGCCTCTGTTTCCCTAAAAAACAGGGGAAACAGAGCCTGGGAAAAAAACATTTAAATGAGCATCAAACGCTGCACTTCCCGCATCAGAACTCAATCAATCAAAACACCATGTTGCACAAAACTCTTCTCCTCCTCGGATTCAATCTACTCGTGGCTTTCTCAACGCCCGTTTCGGCTGAACTTAAGGCAAGCTTCGCCGATCCAACGACCGAATCTTCGAGTACCTTTCGAGCAAACCTGACAATGTGCGCATTCCTTTGTGTAGCCTTATGTAGTTTACATGGGAGAACAGCAGTTTGGGTCGGATCCGACCTCGGCGCAGCTCGACCAGGTCACCAATTCTCATCAAGACCTTCTTGCTTCCCTTGTCGGAAGGTCAGTTTTGTGGCGTAAATCAGGTGATGATCATCAGAGCTGATAAATGTGTTCTGTTCTAACTCGTCACATCTTTTCTCAGGGCTGATCTGCCAATCATACAATCGTATCGGCGGGTCATCAACGGATTCGCTGCGGTTCTTGACGAACAAGACGCAGCGAGGATCGCCCGTAAGGACAAAAAAATATTTTAATCCGATGCAGTCAAGTCAAATACAACGCACCAATTTTAACACAATCTTTCCTGGTTGCAGAACATCCTCAGGTCGTTTCTGTCTTTCTGAACGGGGCGAAGAAATTACACACGACGCATTCTTGGGAGTTCATGGCGCTGGAGAACAGAGGAATTGTTAACCCAACCTCGTTGTGGTCTCAAGCCGGGTACGGCGAGGATGTGATCCTCGCCAATCTCGACACGGGTATGGTTAGCTTTTGTTGAGTATATGCACTTGTGAATTTTTCCTTTCTTTTTTTTTGATTATGGATTTGAACGGTCGGCGTGCAGGTGTTTGGCCGGAATCAAAGAGCTTCAGCGATGAAGGGTTCGGCCCCGTTCCATCGAGATGGAAAGGAGGATGCGAGAACACCACGAATGAGGGAGTTCCTTGCAATAAGTACTCGTTCCTAACATCATTTAAAGATCGATGATTAAGAGTTTCCAAGTAAGGTCTAACTCGGCAACGATGCAGAAAACTGATCGGAGCTAAGTTCTTCAACAAGGGCTATATAGCCATCGCCAAGCAATTTCGAGTCAATGTATCGATTAACAACTCGACAAGGGACACCGACGGACACGGAACTCACACGTTGTCCACCGCAGGTGGCAATTTTGTGCCCAACGCGACTGTTTTCAGCTTAAATTCCGGGACGGCGAAAGGCGGGGCGCCCCGTGCTCGAGTGGCTGCTTACAAAATCTGTTGGCCGAGCCTCTTCTTGATGGGCGGAGGTTGCATAGATTCCGATATAATGCAGGCCTTCGTCCAGGCGGTGTTGGACGGCGTTGAGGTGATATCTATGTCCGTAGGCGGAGGTCCGTCAGATTACCTGAAAGACAGCATTGCTATAGGATCATTCACGGCCGTCAAGAGGGGGATCGTGGTGGTTTGTTCCGGTGGGAACAGCGGGCCGGGTGCTGGGTCCGTGGCCAACACCGCGCCGTGGATCATCACCGTCGCTGCTAGCACCATTGATAGAGAGTTTCAAGCCAATGTTGAACTTGGCAGTGGCTTGACGTTAAATGTAGGTTTGTTATTACAGTTTTTGTAGATTACTTGAGGAGCAAGTTACCAGTTTCAGCCTTGCAATTTTGAAAACCAGAGATTACTTGAGGAGCAAGATAGAGTTTCTTGTGACGGGGTTTACTGTTTTTGATCAGGGAGCAAGCCTGTCGGGTTCCTTTCCGGAAAAAAAGCAATACCCACTTATAACCGGAGCGAATGCTAGAAAGGGCACCGCGTCGAGTCTGGACGCGTAAGCTCGATGCACCTTCACCTCATCGAAGCAAATGCTTGTTGCAACGAGTCTGATATGTTTTTACAGGTTGAAATGTATGCAAAACACGTTAGATCCGGCGAAGGTGAAGGGGAAGATTCTGGTATGTCTCCGGGGAGAAAACGGCAGGGTTGAGAAGGGCCAAGTAGCCCTTTTAGCCGGTGCATCAGGGATGATCCTTTGTAATGATAAGACCGATGGGAACGAACTGCTTGCCGATCCTCATGTCCTTCCGGCGTCGCATATCAATTATACTGACGGCCAAGCTCTTTTCGCCTATCTCAACAGCACCAAGTAATCTTCATCATCTCCATCAATTTTTCCATATCTAGCTATTCAATCTTGCGAATCGGTTTTGCAGGAATCCGGTAGGGTTCATCACGCCGCCAAGCGGCGCCACCGGAGTCAAGCCTTCGCCCATTATGGCCGCTTTCTCTTCTAGGGGGCCTAATACAATCACGCCCCAAGTCCTTAAGGTTAGTCCCAAGTTACTTGCATCCCAAGTCACTTGCGTCCCAAGTTATCCATGTTTTTTAAAATTCATCAATTTGGTTCCAAATTTCCTTGACATTTTTCTCTCCAAATGATGCAGCCGGACATTACCGCTCCGGGAGTGAACATCATAGCTGCATACACACAAGAGCCTGCTGAAGCTGATTCCGGTGCGGACCAACGGATAACTCCATTCTTCATAGAATCCGGTACGTCAATGTCATGTCCTCATGTTGGCGGCGTTGTCACCTTGCTCAAAAAAGTTCACCCCAAATGGAGTCCGGCAGCGATCAAGTCAGCCATTATGACCACAGGTTTCTTGGAACATATTTATTCAAATGAATTTCAATAGTGGTATCAGAGCCGATGCATAATGACTACAGGTCTGATGAAACATATTTTCTTCGCAGCAAGAACGCAGGACAACACGGGAAAGGCAATGCGCGACCATGAAATGAAACCAGCAACGCCCTTCAGCTATGGCGCCGGACACATCAATCCCAATCGCGTCATGGACCCCGGCCTGATCTATGACTTAACCGTATCGGACTACTTAGACTTCCTCTGCGCAAGCGGCTATGATGAGAGCAAATTAAAGCTTTTCTCAGGCACCCCACACCAATGCAAGAAATCTTTCACCCTTCTAGACTTCAATTACCCTTCAATTTCAGCCCCAAACATCTCCGGCACGGCCACCGCCACGCGGAAGGTCAAGAATGTAGGATCACCGGGGACTTACACGGCCAAGGTGGTGCAGCCGGTCGGGGTTTCCGTCACGGTGGAGCCAAGCCAGCTGAAGTTTGATAGAGTTGGGGAAGAGAAGAGCTTCAAGGTCATATTTGGTGTCAAGGAACATAACTTGGGTCTCAATTATGTGTTTGGGAAGTTGACATGGTCTGATGGGAAGCACTCTGTCAAGAGTCCCCTTGTGGCTAGTGTCCTTGCCCATTAATATTCTCCCTATAAGCTCATTTGAATTGAAATAAATAAACAAGTATTTGCACGTACGTTCCTTCCTGACTTTTTATGGATTACTAGATAAAACATACATATAGAATCCCTTGTAACATAATATCATTATATAAATATAATTTAAGTATATTTTCGCAAACATGGTCACTTTTTTCGCAAAAAAGTGGACACCTGAAGAGAGTGGTCTCCGAATCGCCGCCCTACCACCTTTCAGGGCGGGTTGTAGGCTATGTCTGCTTGAACTCATGAAAATTAACTAATCACATTCAAATACTTATATTTTTCAAGTTGGTGTTAACTCTCCGCTCCACCATTAATATAATTCTTTTGAACTGAAACTGAATTAATGAGAACAAATGGAAACTAACGGAATCAATTGAAATAAGTGTTGATGGTATAACTAAATTGCATAATGAAAATTGTAAGTTCAAAAAAGGAAAGTATCAATTTTGTATGCATTGAAACTCGGATGGTTGGCTATTGGAAGTAAACAATTTTATTTATTCATTTTCTAATTTATTTATGTATTAAAGAGCTTTCAAAAAAGGGTAGAACCATTAAAACGCAGCGTTTTTGACGAAACCCAGCGAAGAACAGCGCGTCTCAGAAAACCGTCATCATCGCCAGATCCTTCCTTCCTCGTTAAGTCTCTCTCTCTCTCTCTAAAGATTTTGAACAGCGTGGACCCGCTAAGCAACCTCCTTTGGCTCTGCTTCTTACATATATATATATATATATATATATATATATATACCCATCTCGCCTCGTCGCTGGTGATATTTGAAGTTGCACAGCATGTCATACGCTTATTTGTTCAAATACATCATCATAGGAGATACTGGTAAGGTTTTGTTGATCTCTAGATTGTGGAGATTCTGTAGGTTGCTCTAATGTGCTGGTTGATTATGCGATCGGGTTGTTGTTTTTTAGGGTTGTGATGTAATCTGTCGATGTAAGTGCTGTGAATTTGAGTAGGCATGAAGCAGTTCAAGAGAGGAAATTGAAATGTTTGATTTTAGGGTTTTGAGATTTGTTGCGATTTGCTGCGTTTTGGGGTTGATTTGATCTGTTTATGGTTTCAGGAGTTGGGAAATCATGCCTGCTTCTGCAGTTCACTGATAAGAGGTTTCAGCCGGTTCACGATTTGACTATTGGGGTCGAATTTGGGGCCAGGATGATCACAATTGACAACAAACCTATCAAGTTGCAAATATGGGACACGGTTTGTCCGCTGATCTTGGTTTTTTGTAGTGTCGAAAATGTGCTTGGAGTTTTAGGATTTAAGAAGAGAGGTTTGATTGAGTTTCTCTTGTGTTATCTCCAGGCCGGTCAAGAATCTTTCAGGTCGATCACTAGGTCGTACTATAGAGGAGCTGCCGGTGCATTACTCGTCTACGATATTACCAGGTAATAATATTTCGATCATTAAGCCGCTGAATATAATGCTGGCTTAGATATTGAAAAATCCCCCATATCGTTACCGCTTTTTTGAGTACATGCTATAAGATGTCGAATTTCTCACCCTTGACGGTACCATTTAAGAGGGTTTGAGTAATCTGTCATTAGCATTGTACATTTACATGTTTCCGATGATTTTCGAATACAAGTTACTGAAATTCACCTTAGGATGTTTTTGGTCATACGAGTATATTTTTTCTATCGTGCAAGAGATATTTTTGGCTTAGTAATTTGTTGTGTTGATTTCCAGGAGGGAGACGTTTAATCACTTGGCCAGCTGGCTGGAAGATGCGAGACAGCATGCTAATGCGAACATGACCATTATGCTCATTGGTAATAAGTCAGACCTTGCCCACAGAAGGGCCGTGAGCTTTGAAGAAGGCGAACAATTTGCCAAGGAACATGGCTTGATTTTCATGGAGGCATCTGCCAAGACTGCTCAGAATGTCGAGGAGGTATTCACATGTTGCGTATGCTTGAAAGATAATACTTCCCATGAATTTCGATTCTTATCTTTCTGATGTTTTATTTTTCGACTTGATTCCTCTTGCAGGCTTTTATCAAAACAGCTGCGACAATATACAAAAAGATTCAAGACGGTGTTTTTGATGTTTCCAATGAGGTTCGCTTACTTTCATTTCATATAATCATCGGTAAAATGGACTTTTGCCATTTATATCTCCCTCGCTAGTTCTAGTTTTATCAACCTTTGTGGAAGCGTAAGCTCATTAGGGCCGTCCTGCTGTGAAAATGAATCTTATAATTTGAATGGCAATCGGATCAAAATTTTGGCGATGGCCATGATTAATATCATTTTGGTGTATGAGACTTTTGTGTAAGAAGAGAAGAATCGATGTATATGCTTGACTTAACAACGTCGTATGCATAAATATGTTATGTCGTGTTTCACGATTAAAGCTTTGGCGAAGCCTCACCATTTCTCTCGTTCGTTCTTTCAGTCTTACGGAATTAAGGTTGGATACGGAGGGATTCCAGGGCCATCATCAGGCGGACGAGACGGATCTTCTTCTTCTCAAGCCGGAGGCTGTTGCAGTTGAAATTCAACATACACAGATACTACAGAATGAAGTGTGCTAAAACCCTTGTTTTCGTCGAAAATGTGTATAAACGATTTAATGTCGTCTAAATTATTTATCTATGGTTACCATCAATTCTTCTGCTCAGGCACACAATGTCACCGTTGGATTGAACAGAACTGAACTTTTATCGATACTATTTTTTAACTGATTTGAATTGAACTGAACTGAACTGTGATAGGAACCACATCAAATTTCACCGGAGATGAGGTGGCCAAAGTTTTTTTGAACGTTGGGAGTGAGGATGTTAAGACTCTCAAGAACCCTAACCCTAAATCCAACTGTCAAGTGTCAACCAACTGTAAAGTATTTTCTTATGATATCCAAAATCAATCAACCCTTGAACCACGCTTCTACTTGTTCATCACCTGTAATTTTTAAGACCATTTTACCCTTCATCCCTTCCCAGATTCGTTTTTTCATCCAAATAAATTCATCCCCAGAGACATTTTCACAGACGTAAATCGGACGAGCTGGACAATCATGCTCGCCTCGACTCTCACCACTCGCTCGCTTCTCTAATCCTCGCCGTTGGGTTTTTTTGTGGGTATAGATTTTCTTGAAAAAGTTTCAGTTTTTCGATATCATCCGGACCCGGGACAGAGAAATTGGGGATCTGTTTTGTATCTTTTATCCAGCATTGTGAGGCTCTGGTGGATCTGTGAAAAGGGGTTTGGTTTTGTGAATTAGGGTTTTGTGGGCCGTGAAAAATTTGGGGATTTGGCTTCTGAGATTGAAAGGTGTAATCTTGCGGGTGATTTGGAGTTGAAAAATGGGGAAGATGATGATGAGGAAGCCGGTTCTGGCTTTGATGTTTTGTACGGTGATGGCTCCGATTGTGCTCTACACTGATCGGCTTGGAAGCTTCTCGACTTGGCCCTGTAAGCTTCATTCAATTTCATTATATGTAGTGAATTTGGAGTCAACATGATGACGTATGTGTTTTCTGTATTTGCAGCCAAGAATGAATTCATTGAAGATGCATCATCTTCTGTAAGCGAAATAGTCGAAACATGAATTTCAAATTCCTCTCGTGTTGGTTGTTATGTTGATGAAAAACTTCGGTTTGTTGATGTGCAGAGTTTTAGTACCGGGGATGCCGGACAGCTGAATTTTCTTCATCAGGTTACATTGGTGTTTGTCGATTTGAGTCATTTGTGTATGCAATTTTCCGTTGCTGATAATGTGTGATTTAAACATAGGAATCTTCTATTTCACTTAAAGAACCTGCCGGGGAAATTCTCAGTCATAAGTCCGGTGATTCTGATAGTTCCATCGTCGAGTCACAGACTGGGGGAGGTGAGTGATCATGTCTCGCCCTTTCAGTAGGATTTTTACAGCATACGGTTGTTTGAGTATTGCAGCGAATTGGTTGCAAGAGCTTGAGATTAGAGAGACATAATTTTTCTTAGCTTTTTTATAAATAAGATTCTCGCCTTTACTTGTAGATCATGATGATCGGACCGCGTCATTTTTGTGTCTTGTTCAATCGTTATTTTTTGTACTCGTTCACATTCCGCTGCATTAGTCTAACATTTTACATCTTTTTTCTCCTGTGGAGTAGCTTCGGATATAGGGACCTCGAGGGAGCATAAGAGCAGGGTATTATACACGACCAATGATGTTGCTAATTCTCAGAGAGATAACCCAATCAAGGAAGTGACCGATACGGTCCAGAAAGAAAGCAGTGGAACTCACATGGACATCCAATATCGAAGTACTGATGCGGAAAAAGAAGAACCAAAAATGCCACATGAGGTTTTGAAACAGTCTCAGCCTGTGAAAACGTCAGTTGACACCTATGAGAATACAGTAAGTCGCGTAATATTTTGTCATTCGAGTCGTGTCATAATTTTGTGCGCGAAATTGGTGGTCTGTTTAAGACAACATTGCATGCAGTTAAAGATGCCAATATTTGCATTTACAGCTTCAGTTGAGAATTTGTTACCACCTGATCATCATGAGCCGATTACTAGAAGAATTAAGATACTCTGAAGTATTTTAGTGTTTGTGTAGGTGATTCGAAAGCTTTGATTTTATTCAGTCGGGTTGACCCAAATGGATTTGGGTATTTTATTATGTGTATGATTTGTAACTATCGAAAATGCATAAAGATTCTTACATAGGAGTTGAAATGTTTTTATCAATACCCTTGATGTTAAATTGACCTAAGGACTAGGAGGTCTCTGAGCCGCGGCCAGACCATTGTGTATTCCTTTTTATTACACTTTGTCCGTTATTTAAGATTAGGAAGATGCTATAAAACCTGCTCTATAAACTCAGCACTTTTTATGCTGGTCGCAGGAGGACCTAATTGAGCAGCAAAAGGATCAAGGCTCCCCGCTGGATGCTTGGGTCCGACAACTTAAAGATCAACTCATCAGAGGTAAAGTTTATCTGTCTCTTTCAGCAACCAGAAGCAACCCACACTTCATTCGGGAGCTCAGACTTCGCATGAAAGAAGTACAACGTGTTCTTGGAGATGCAACCAAAGACTCTGATCTTCCGCGAGGGTAATTTTTTTAGCTCCAGCGTTTAATTTTTTAGTTAAGTTTAATGCTGAAAACTTTTTTCAGTATCTCCGTTATGTTTCGTAACGCCCGATAGAATGGCTGAGTATGTTATTTAAATCCTGTCGTGCAGTGCACGAGAGAAACTAAAAGCGATGGAGCAAACACTGGCGAAAGGAAGGCAAATCCAAGATGAATGTGCTGCTGTTGTTAAAAAGCTTCGAACTATGCTTCATTCGACAGAGGAACAGCTTCAGGTCCAGAAGAAGCAGACCATGTTTTTGACGCAGTTGACAGCTAAGACAATTTCTAAAGGCCTTCACTGCCTTCCCTTGCGTCTTGCAACTGAGTATTACTCCTTGAATTCTTCTCAGCGGGTATTTCCAAATCAAGATAAATTAGAAGATCCTAAACTGTATCACTATGCGCTGTTTTCAGACAACATTCTAGCCACTGCAGTTGTCGTTAATTCAACTGTTTCGAACGCTAAGGTACGCTTTTGTGGTCATATTATTGCTTACTCTCTTCTCTGCTTCGGAAATACATTTGCATTGGTTTTGTACTTGGTAACGACGTTTTCTGTCTTCTTTTTTTTCAGCATCCATCTCAGCATGTGTTTCACATTGTCACCGATAAGTTGAACTACGCAGCAATGAGGATGTGGTTTCTGGCTAATCCTCCGGGTAAAGCCACTATACAAGTTCAGAATGTTGACAAATTCACATGGTTAAACGCAAGTTATAGCCCAGTCCTCGAGCAGTTGAGTTCCCCATCCATGATCGATTATTACTTCAAAGCACACCATGCGCGCTCAGATTCAAACTTGAAGTTCCGGAACCCCAAGTACCTATCCATTCTGAATCATCTACGCTTTTACCTGCCAGAGATATTCCCTAAGCTCAACAAAGTGGTGTTCTTAGACGATGATTTAGTGGTGTCAAAAGATATATCAGGACTATGGTCTATAGATCTGAAGGGCAGTGTGAATGGGGCAGTCGAGACTTGTGGAGAAAACTTTCACCGGTTCGACAAGTATCTCAATTTCTCAAACCCTCTCATTGCGAGCAACTTTGATCCACGTGCGTGTGGATGGGCTTATGGGATGAACATCTTTGATCTGGATCAGTGGAAGAAGCAAAACATCACGGAGGTTTATCATAAGTGGCAGAAACTCGTAAGTTGCATATAACCTTATATGTATTTTTTCTTTATCGCCTAAATACCATACAAGATTTATGGATTCGGATGCCCATTGTTATTAGACCTTATTTATCATCATTCCATAGTTGACAAATCTTGCGAGTTTAAGGGTTTTAACGTATTAGAATAGGAAATATAAGATCGTCAAGGTTGCATCCCTTTATAACTTGCTTCATTTTTTTTGAGTAGTCCGTTTGTTTTAATTTTAGCGACGCAGCGGTATAAGATTAAGTGTCTGAGACAAACGTACTTTTTTGTGTGTGCAGAATCATGACCGGCAATTGTGGAAGCTGGGAACTTTACCTCCGGGGCTGATAACATTCTGGAAACAAACTCAACCCATCAACAGATTTTGGCATGTTCTTGGGCTTGGCTACAACCCCGACGTCAGCCAAAGGGACATAGAACGCGCAGCAGTTGTACATTACAATGGTAACTTGAAACCATGGCTTGAGATTGGCATACCCAAGTACCGCAGCATTTGGGCCAAGTACGTCAATTACGACCACCTTTATCTACGAGAATGCAACATCAATCCTTAAGTAGGCGAGCTTCGTCATTGATCTGCTATCAGCAATGCACATATTTAACTAAAAACATGGAGGACAGGTTGGTTCCTTGGTTTGTGTCGATTGCGAGGCATAGGGGAAATCCTTGCAGCAGAATTCATGAAACCTCAGTTCTGATGGAATGTGTGGAGCTACTAGTTATTGCAGGCTGGAAAGAATGTTAAAAATGGATGTTGTTTTGAGTGCTTGTAATCTCATTTGAGCAGTGAGGAGGAGAGCTCAATTCAAGCTCAGCTTTGGCCTGAAATCTTGAACATTTGGAAGTCAGATCAGGCATGTTGTTGCTTTGTGAAAGCATGGAAAAAGCAAAGAATGAGAACCCCTTTGTCTCTTTCACTCCTTTTCATGCATCCTTCACTGTGTTTTCTGGGACATCATCATCTTTGTCAAGTCACATTTCTTTTGTTGTTTTTGAAAATTTCTTATAATTCGACATCAAAAAATGGTACATACTTATTCTATCGTAAAAGCTAAATATAATCATTCCTCAGTTGGAATTCATCCGGGACAACATCTTTGATTCTATTTTAAAATAAGAAGAAAACAAATCTCTATCTTGGCAACATCTTTCCATGGCTCTACCATGTCGAGAATAGGAATAAACACCTTAATGATTGCTGAGTGTAACTGGAATTTGAGCATCAAAATGGGACTTGTCGATCTCACTCGGCCGCCATCTTTTGTGAAGAATCCAATTCCCACTATCCCTCCATCATCAAAGTCACATTAAATTTATATATCTAATCCTACAAAACAGGAAAAGGGTTTGAAGTTTCAAATTTTTGAAAACTGAAACGGTCCACTTTTTTGTTTGAACCGGGATTAGCGCTTTTAGTGTTCTTTTTGGTTTAAATTGAAGTAATACTAAATTAAATTGAACCGAAATTATTAAAAAATGAACCGAGCCAACTGAATATTTAGAGCGAATTATTTGAATTCAATTTTATTTAAGTTAAGATGAACCGACCATCACCGCCCGTCACGGTGAACAGACCATCAACCGGCGATGGTCTGATCGTTTAACTTAAATATTTAAGTGAAATTAAATCGAATGAAATATTTATTTTTTTGTAATATTTAATTAAATAATAAATAGAGGGAGTGGGGGCCAGGTTGGAGCGTGAGTGGGTTTTCCTGTTTCATATAAATATAAGCGATCTACCACATCTTCGGTCTCTCTGAAAATCATCAGATCGGAGAATTTGAAGAGAATCGACGACGAAGATGAGGATGATGAAGTGGAGTTCCGCGTCGGTGTGGCTCTGAGTTGCTCTTCTGTTCAACGAAACTGATGATACATACAACGGCGAGGAAGGAGTGGTGGAGAAAGAGAGAGAGGTCATTTGACGACGGCGAGGACGAGGTTTCGGTGGTTGGCAGGTGCGGAGGAAGATAGATAACTGTGCGTTGAGGTTTTCGAAGAATATATCGAGTTGAGAACATGGGAGGTTTCGGGTGGACGAAGGCGGTTGGACGGATGGCTTTCTTCGCTTGTGGTCCCTTTTTCGGTAAATCCGCCGCTGTAAGTGTCGCTAGGGCTTCGGTTAGATCGATCGATTGATTGATTGATTTTTTTTTTTTTTTGCATGTGATTTTGTGGTTGGATTGATATGAAATTTCAATTCTGGGATCTCCAGGAACCGGCTGGATCGGTAAATGCATGCAAATTTGATGCGGAGCAGGTATCTAGCGCTAGCTGCAGTTCCGTAGCTGCTAAGGTAGGAGTTCAGTTTTGTAGTGTGATTGAGACTCTGCCTATCTAGCTATTGTTGATTGATTGATTTGTATGGATAGAAATAAAGAGTAGAAAGATCAGATAGGATAAATAGATCTGTCTGTCACTTTGTCTGCTTTATTCTCAATTGTTGCTTTGTTTTATTGATGCTTTTGGTAGTTGGCAATGGCATGTCCATATGTTGGTTTAGGATTGGGACTTGGGGTTCAGTAGCCTTGTAGGTAATAATAGGCAATGCATCATAAGCGTAGCTGACCTCAAGTCTCTCCTCTATTGGATCTGAAAAGTGAAAACCATAGAAATTGAGGGTACATTTGTTATAAGGGCTTCACTGGTGAAAATGTTGCAGCACATTGACATGGTGGAACAATGTGCGTAGATCATTTTAAGAGCCTTCCAGCCTTCCTTTTGGAACCTGGCAGAAAGTTTTATTGTATATCCACTTTAGTTTCATTTAATGCTAACCCCAACAAGTAATATTAGCCTTGAGATCTATTTTTAATGAATGTGTTGTATTAGAAACAGGTAAGCTTGAGTTTGGTGACCTGTCTTGTTGCTCAAAATTTTGTAAAGATGTTGCTCCTTCATGTAGAACATTTGAATGATGTTAGTTTTTTCTTTTTGCTTATTGCAGAATTTGTGTGCAATATGTCTTGATCCTATGAGTTGCATCAAGAGCAATATCCCAGATCAAGCAATATTCACAGCTCAGTGCTCTCATGCATTTCACTTTGCATGTATCTCTTCCAATGTGAGACATGGGAATGTCACCTGCCCCATCTGCAGAGCACACTGGACACAGCTGCCACGCAATCTGAATGCAACAGTTTGCACACAGAATGACCCAGTGCTCCGGATCCTTGATGATTCAACTGCTTCCTTGGGCGGCCATAGACGCTCCTTCATGCGCTCTGCAGCTTATGGTGACGATGACCCAATTGATCAAGAGTCTCAGTATTCTGCTACCCATCCCCGACTTATGTTCTCTCTGGTACCGGTCCCTCAAAATCACCCCACCTTCCATCCTCGCGGACTGCCAGAGCTCAGACAAATTCCATCCTGTCCTTATGAGCATTATCCGACCACTGCGTCCTCATTACTTCCACCAGCAGAAAGATATTCGCAAAGTGGGCGAGCAGCTTATTTATGTTCTCCAACTAAAGCTTATCTCTCAGTAAAGTTAGCACCACAGCAACCCACTGACTTGGTTCTGGTAGCAAGCCCAAATGGACCACATCTTCGTCTGCTCAAGCAATCAATGACCTTGGTTGTATCCTCTCTCCGATCAGTTGACCGGTTAGCCATTGTCGCTTACTCATCTGCTGCTGCTCGTGTATTCCCTCTCAGACGCATGACAGCTTATGGGAGAAGAGCTGCCTTACATGTCATTGATCGTTTGTTCTACATGGGCCAAGCCGATCCAGCTGAAGGTCTCAAGAAGGGTGTGAAAATATTAGAGGATCGAACCCATAAGAACCCAAATTTCTGTATCCTGCATCTATCAGACAATCCAACCAGATCTTACCGTGCCATGGACGTGGAAATGCCCATCCCCATTCATCGGTTTCACGTTGGATTTGGCTATGGCTCATCAAATGGATTCGTGATGCACGAATTCGAAGAGTTTTTGACAAAACTACTGGCTGGTGTGATCAGAGAAACTCAGTTGCGGATCGGAGATGGAGGAAGAATAGTGAGGCTGGGAGAACTTAGAGGTGGTGAAGAGAGGAATATTCCAGTAAACCTGGCTGAGTATCATCATCTTTACATCAAATATAGATACCTTGATAATTCAAATGACGAGTGCATCAGAACTGGCGAAGTTATAGTGTGCATTGGAGAGAAAAGGGAAGCAGAACCTAGGGACAGAGATTTCACCATAGGTGGAAGAATCAGCCATGTCCAGAACTGGGATTACCTTGATCCATACATGGCTAGAAGATGGTCTAAATATTTACACGGTTACTGATGTGTTCGATCCACGGATCGGGCAGAGGTTCATACAGAGTGCAAAGGCAAGGGCGGATATACACCGGGTTTATAGTTAGTAGTGAAGTGGTTGATTTGCATGTTTTTGAGGCTTAATTTGAGGGGAGTTATGCAATGTTGAAGTCGATGTGTTGGTGAATTGCATTGGTTCAGGCATTGAGTTGCTGGAGAGATGTTGCAGTACCAGGAGGAGGAGGTGGATTATGTTTCAGATGATTTTAATATGGCAGGCGTAGATGAAGAAATGTATGTTTCCGCTTCTATCTATCCTGGACAATATGTGGTCAGGTGGATTACTCATTTGAATCGGCTTAGCATCCAAATGTACATACTTTTGCCACTGGAAACCAAGACAAAACTTGACGTACCTGGAACCCTATCAAAGTGTACTCAAAAGGAAACCTTGGAGCCATCAGTTCACTTCTGATGGTCGTTCCTCAGCAGAGCCGGCTGACTTTGTCCACGTGTGTACGACAAGGAACAAGAAATTGACTTGCTTCATTCACCCCCGACACAGTTGCCCTCTTCAGTACAATGTGGGATCGCCCTTGTTCAGCACAACAGGCGCAGAAATTACACTTGTGAAGAGTTACACTGCTCCTGGTAAATATTTTCACAAATACAGATAAGAAGAGCATCCTGGAATAGTAGAGTTCTGTATGGTCTAATGTTGTTCCTCTATAAATGTATGTTCCTCGTCATCTCAGCAGTTTTCATGTCCTCGTTGATGTTTCCTGGGTTGGGTTTGTCAATATCCTGAGAAAGTTTTGAGTGATATGGAGCCTGGGTTTCATTTCAGGTGCAGGCATTGGGAGAGAAGCCGATTCTTGACATGATCACATCATACACCACTTCAAAAGTCTGCTGCTGGTGGTTTCCGATGACGGCGACTCCACCTGCGGTCTCACTGCTCGCGAAAGCCAGACATGAGACGCCATCTGAGACCTCGATCAGTGCAGAGGGTGGACCCAGGGAGAGCTCAGCTCCCCCAGCGAATACCATTCGGACCAGAGGTGCCTTTGGGGCAGCAGCTCTGGAGCTTGTGATGAAGCATGTGTCCAAGATAGACGTGGCTGGAGCCTGCTTGTACTTGAACTGAGTTATCATGGACTCTGTAAAGGCTTGTTTAAGGTTGTTGTAGACAGCAACAGGCAGCCGGGATATGACCGTGCCTGAGTCGATGATTCCAGGAGCTTCATACTCAGCTGGGGTCACTGATAAAGACTTGCCGCCCACAGCGATGGAAGTCAGTTTGAGGAAGTATAAGCTGGGCTCAGCTGAGTTTCTGATCATGGGCGTGTACTTGAAGCTCCCAGCTGTCATCTTTCCAACTGACAAGAACCCGCCGCGGCCGCTGGGAGCAGACAGCGAGCCATATGACGGCAAACAGTACGAGAATACAGAGCCGTGTTTACCAGACATCTGTGTGATCACCGACAATCGATGACGGCCAAGGCCGAGCAAGCCTGCAGCCTCCCCGAACAATCCCATGTTGTCTGACCCGCATCCGTATAAAAACGGGGCGAGTGTCCGAGAAGGGGACAGTGTGAGAACATCCTGGCTGAGAACCCCAACTGAGAAAGACCGGTCGCCGTAGCTGGCGGTGTAAATACAGGCGCCGGTGGAGAAGTCGCACTCGGGGTCATTGAGAGTGGCGCCCCTTAGAGAAGCGCAGGCGGATGATGAGCAGGAGAGGTTCTTATAGGTGCTGGAGGCATGAGGGTCGAACAGAGGTTCGGCCTGGGGGTGGCAGTTTTGGCAGGGGAGACATTGGAGCCAGGAGAAGGAGCTGCCCGTGTCGAGTAACATGGGGAAGTACTTGGGAGGAGTTCCTATGCCGATTTTGACGTAGTAGTTCCCGGAACCTATAGACAGCCCTGGTTTCAAGGGGATCAGATTGTCGGCACGGAGGCGCCAGTTGAGACTTATTACTCGAGATTCATCCTGAGCAAGCGTGTGGGACATGTTGGGCTGAGGAGCCATCTGGTGCAGAGCTATGCGTGAATCAAGGAGTCCATGGACCACATCTGCAAACATACAAACAAGGATGATGATTCAGCAACTCAAACATCATAAGACAGACGGGCTAATCAGAAAAGCTGACATGCCTGCATAAATCAACAAGGAACACACAGCCTGGAACCCCAACAGGGCCATCATAACCGATCTATGCCAAAGACCAGTTGGTGTTGCGAAATTAATTGAAGTTGCTAATTCATCAAGGAGAAACTGAGATACCTTGACCTTTCCTGGATTTCAGCTCTGCCCAGTTGGTGAAGAAATTTATTGGACCCATCTGCAGAAAGAGACATCAATAAACTCATTAGTGGACAGTTGCAGCCGCCTGATAATGGAATCTATGATGGATAGGACCGCAACTAATTTTGGAATCTTGGCCAATCTTGAGGCTTCAGCTCATACTTTCAAGTGTACTGCAACAAAGAGTCAACTTTACCCAGCTCTCAAGTCTGAAGCAGGATGCCCCACAAAACTACAAGTCACCAGGGGAACAAGCCTATACTTGCTATGCAACTTAACCCAGTAGAGCCAGCTGAAATTGGTTACAGTTATGGTAAAACCACTTGACAGTGTTAAATTTACATTGCAATACCTGAATATCTCATTGAATACACATCGGCACACTCCCTTGTTCATTTGCCAATAATAAGATTCAAACAACATGAGGTGGATGAGATGAGTCCCCAATCCATCACTGCAAACAAGTTTTCAGTTTCCGTCCTTATTCACCTGCCTCATTTCAGTAGAGAAGATTCAAATGAGGCAGCAACTGAACTGAACCAAGTCCAGATCAAAAGAAAACTCCATGACACCGGTAATATGAGGTCTTTGCCAACCATGTTCCGACTGCACTCTCACAGAGTCCATAGAGTAGACACATGCATCACCTCCTGAAAGCGTTGCCTGCATCGGCAGCTGACCTACCCTGTAGATAGTGAGAGCGACGCCGAACGCTTTCCTCAATGGTGGCACTTCCTCCCTGCTCAGCTCCATAAACATTCTTTTTAGCAACTTCCAAGAAATTTTTGCCTTTAGCTACAGCTGCCTGAGCGGCCTCTTGAGCATCATCTTCATCAGCTTTCTTCAACCGTTTCCATCTTTGTTCTTCATGCACCTCGGCATCGAGTTGCATTTCACGCAGCCTAGCAGCTCTTTCTTCTTCGGAAAGTTTTGAAGCTTTCTTCCGACGATTTTGTGAGTTTTGATCAGGCCTCCAAACTGAAGCACCATTTACAGTAGGTACAGCTGAGCTCTTTGACTCCTTTTCCTGACTGATGTAATCTGAATGGTGATGCGAGGAGTGATTATCATTTATTGGTTTCTCATTATTCCGCTCAGTTTTATTGTAAACATCACCGTCCCTAGATTTACGGGAATCTGACCGGTCATATTTGCTTTTCGAGTCATTGTGACGGTCCCTCTCCCTGGAATCATCTGATCCACGCCTCGCATATCTATATTGCTTAGAGTAGCTGGCATGATTATCAGTTTCTCTGCTTTCCCCATCATCCTTTCTCCGACTACCCCTTTCCCTTAACTCCTCTTCCGAATCTGATCCTCGCCTCACATCTCTATACTGCCTCAAGCCTTTTTCATGAGAGTCCTTTCCCCTGCTTTCCCTCTCATTCTTTCTCTGAGTTCCCCTTTCCCTGAACTCCTCTTCTGAATCAGATCCACGCCTCACATCTCTGTAATGCCTCGAGCCCTTGTCGTAATTGTTCTTTCCACTGCTTTCCCTATCATTCTTTCTCTGACTTCCCCTTTCCCTGACCTCCTCTACTGAATCTGATCCAGGTTTTTCAGAAGCATAATGTTTATCGTTTTTGGCACTCTCGTTTTTTGTTTTTGTTCCCCTGCCACCCTCTTCATTGTCATCATCCTCAGCATCTGAGTGCCTAGCTCGAGAAGAATGCTTCTTACGAGATGACTTCTTCTCACCGTGCTTCTTTTTTTTCTTTTTGTCACTAGAATTGTCCTTGGTCTTGGACTCCTCCACCTGTGAATAAGATGTCGGAATTTGTATTAATGAAACCAGCATAAGATCAAGATTATATTTAAAACACAAACTAAAAGTCGTCAGTTCAAATTATTTGTCAAATAGAAGAGTCCATTGATCTTAAAACTGCAGATGAGTCTCCCAGAGAACTTACAGATCTACGAATCATAGCCATCTTGACAGGATTGTTCCGAATTTTCGCAAGGGCCTCTTGCTCTCTTTGCCGAATCATTAACAATGGATCTGAGTGAAGCTTCCTCCAGGAATCATTAGCAGACTGCGGCTTCTCCTCGAATAAAGCCCCAGGGGTGGATGATTGCTAAAAAAACACAGAATATTTCAACATCCCCAGCATCCATCCAAACCAGAAAAATTGTCAACATTTCTTGATAACACTTACCTGTGCCGCTGAAGATGCTGCACCTGTGGCAGATTCCTCAGGCTTCGGGTACGCTTCAAGCGACTTAAATCCCTCAGAACTTTTCCCAACAGCCAATCCTGAATCATAAAGAAAATCCAACCTCTCCTGCCTCCTGCAAAAATCATCACAGAGATTAATCAAACCATAATATTGTTTCAATTAATGAAAAACAGTTCAACAAAAGAGGAATACATTTACCGATAAACAAAAAACCTAACCCTAAATCCCTGAAATTCATATGACTAAAAACATAACTTTAAATACGGATCTGAAATGAAGAAAACAACTTACGGTACGAGTCCGGCTTGTTCCTGGAGCTGACGAAACTCAGCCCGCTCCCTCTCTTCCACAATCTGCTTCCTAAGCTCCTCCAATTTCTTCTGCTCCTGGTCATGCTTCTGCTCCGCCTTCCACACGTTCTCGATGTTCCGGAGGCTCCCCGTGTGCCATCCCTTCTTGTTCAAAAATTTCATACCCATCTTGAAACACCGTTTTGAATTCCAATCAAGAGAATTACGAATCAAGAAACGAAACTGCTTCGATCGATGATGCTAAACTTTCTAGGGTTTTGAAGGGCAGGAGATTTGGGGATTTTAGATCGCGAATCTTTCTGACTCCACTGTACGCCTTATTTATACGCTTGTAATTGTGTCCGCGTCGTAGAGGATATTTCCTCCTTATTGGGCTGGGCCTAATCTTTATTGGGCCGGGAAAGACATCGAGCTTCAATCTGCCAGATCAGTTTTCAGTGTTGCCAGAGTAATAATCAATATTCAATGAATATTTCTCATTTTCCAAACATACATCCTACAAAATATAAATGTCAAGCCATGAATACCGGATGACCTGATTCGAGCCGGGATGTCCATAGAAAGACAACGACTAATTTATCAAACTTCACAAAACACAGGAAAAACCGAACTGGAGCCGGTATTTTTATTGCACAAGCTGTCTCTAATCCTATGAGGGTACAAGGATTTCAGAGAAACAATACAAGAAAGGTACAAGGATACAAGCCTGAAGCTGCGCCCCCGGTGTAAATGAAGTATTTGACTGAATCAATCTGTCATCTATGTGCAGTAGCTAGCACATAATGGCGCGATTTTGGTTCACAAAATGTTTTCTTTCTTCCGAGTTCAGCCAAGTTTTCTTTGCCGCAGTTGGATTAGCTGCGCTATTGAGCTACATTCATCCACCTGAACATACGAGCAGACGGTAAAAATTACGTTAGTTCTATGATGTTTCTCTGCTGCTGTTGGAATTTAATCATATGTGTCAGTAAAAGGAGGATTTCCAGTGCAGGGAAAGGCAACTTATGTGCCAAGGACGAGGGACTACTAACCTGTAACATATCCGTTTTAGAAAGCAGATCTCCGCTTTCTTCTATGTAATTTCTTTCTACACTGTTCACTCTTGCTAGCTCTGATAGAAGCTTGTCCATTTCTGCAGCCTGCGTCGAACGGGGTATTTTCAGCTTAAAGCGCTAACAAATTATATCAGAGCAAGTATCAAGAAAGTGCAGAAAATTCTTAGACTTCCAACGGATGAAACCATACCTTAGGCAAAAAGCTAGAGATGTGTGATTCGATCATCTCCATAACTCTGAGTGCTGAACTTAAGGTTTCTCTGAACTCCTTCACATCCGCCTGCAAAAAAATGCAATTGAGAGTTGATGGATGAAATATGGCGCTACAGCATCAAGAAAATGGAAGATGATGGTGAACCTTTATATGCCCACTGGTTGGGAGCTGCACCGAGGCGTTAAGTAGGGCACTGATGATTTCTGACAAAGATGCCACGAACTCCTCTTCAAAGTTGCACCAATTCTCCAAACCGGGCATCTAAAGAATCCGAAAAGCACAAAACTTGCTAAAATTAGAATTCTGACAGCAAAAAATAAGAAGGATTTAGGATAGAGCTATACTTGAGCTTCAAGGATGGCAAAAAGCATCTTTGATCTTCTCAAAACTCCTAGCTCAATCCGCTTTTGCATAACTGACTCCCTCAAATCTGAAATCTTCATACTGAGGGAATAAAGCATTCTCTTCAACAAGAGAAAACATGAGCAAGTTAGCTAAGGCTGCGAAACAATTTTCATCCTGCAGACTCAAATAAATATCCATGCTGAGAATTCCTGAATTGCTAACCTCGGCCTCTTGTATCTGGGCAAGCATAGCGGCCTCAGCCTTTGCATTGCTAAACCTCCATTGCAGGTATCGATTATGTAGCAATCTAAGAGAATGAATACTCTCCTGCTGGCTATTAACCTTTCTAACCTTGGGATCTGCAGTAGCCTTAAAGCCCGGCGGATGAGGAGGCAGATTGTTTCCAATACTCAAACCATGTTGAATGCCGCTGGAAATAGACATGTTCAAGGATCGACAACAAGGAGAAGTGGACATTTTAGCGGAATTGCTACTAATTCCTCTATTTCCAGTTCTGTCTGCTAAGTATCTACTAGACACTGTAACAGACATACTAGACTCGGGCATAGAAGACCTCACATGATCGGGCGGTGGCCGCGGGGTTCTACATTTTTGTAGCGGGATTGGGGAAGTGGAGCATGAATTGCTGTCCACACTTGAAGTGTCACTGACATTAGAGTCTCTTGAACCAATTTGCTGAGTAGAAACACTATTCGAATCATCATCGGATAGTTTTGAAGAACTCTGAGCTGATGATCGCATACCGCCGCCTAGCTGCAACTGCCTAGCAGCAGATGGAGTTGCGGAACCGGCGGTACCGGACCTGCACAGTCTATTCTGCTGCGTTTTATCAAAACTAGTACTCACAACAGGAGTGTCCGGCCGCCTTTTCGGGGCCATAAACTTTGATGCAACCTCAATTCCTCCAGAAGACCTTAACAGCCCATCGGAGCCTAAATTCTTTTGCTCCGCTCTTCCTTCATTATTCTCCTTAAAAAGCTTCACAGCTGCTCGCTGCGGCTTCCTCGAAACTACTGGTGTCCCCTTAAACGGATTGTCCAAGCTCCGACCCAAATCCAGCCGGTTCTCATCTGCCGACCCGAACACCTCCACCTCAGGTTGAATCCGCCTCCTCTGCGTCGAATTCGACCGCGCAGAGTGTTTTTGCAGAGGCGATCTGTCCGACATCATATGCAGATCACCGGACAAGGTCGTGGAGGAAACAGAAACTACCGGAGACATGAATCTGGAACTCACCTCCCTAACCCTAGGCCGCCGCGGTGGCGGATCCACGGCCGGCGCTGGAGTGCACGAACCATCGACCTTCGCCGGATCGCTCATAACTAACTCAGACTCAATCGACTCCGACCTCTGCAAATTCCTCCTCCCTAACCCTAGATTTGATCGGATCCGAGTTCGGTGGAGATCGAATCGGCCCGGTGAAGTAGATGAATGAAGCGAGCAAGGGAGAGTGAGTGATTGGAATCTGAAGAGATGGAAGCGAGAAATTCAAAATAGTGAACGATAAAAAAAATAGCCGTTGGTGTTGTTGGTGGTCTAACGGTCTTATTTTGTTCAAACGGAATGTTTTTAAGGCTTTAATCTTTATCGCCATTATCGCAAATATAGAAAATTACAGAGCCCCACGCGACTAGAATTGGGCCGAGGCCCAATAACAATGACGTCACGAAGACGGCCCTAATTCGGAGATATTCGCTGTCGGTGGAGAGTTTGAATTCGCAATTTTGGCGGGAAAATCTCTGATGAAGAACTCACTTCCGACATTTTTGTCCGAAGCTCCGATCAAGTTCAGAATGTAATTGTTTTAATCCTTCGTTCAATTTCTTCGTGTTTTGATTTAGGTTTCGTTCCGAGTTCCGACTGCAGAAAATGTGGTTCCGATCCTGCTGGATATTGAAATCCATGGAATTTGGTTTCCTGACGTGGAACCCTAATGGGTAGTCTGAGACATCTTTTTATTGAAAAATTGTATTTTATGATTTTGAGATGCTTTTTCAGTCTTGTGGATGAAATTGAATTTTGATGGTATGATGCTGAAGTATGGTGTTCTTTAGTGTTGAGGGATTGGCAAAAGGGCTATATTTGGAGTCAGTATGTATATGGGTGGTGTTCAGTCTCGGATTCTTGTCTTGCCTTGTGTGCCAGTTCCAGTTGAATGAATTTTGATTGTCTGTTTGTTGATTTATGCATAAGTGGTTTGCGACCGGTTTAGAACTTCGATTTAATCATATTCTCATCAAGGACTAGTTTCTATATAAAGTGTTGATTTATGGATAAGGAAGACTTGTTCTTTTCTTTTTATCAGAAATGATCTTGAAGAGTTTGCCAAAATCTTATTCAAGGATATGGATATCAAAGGCCCTGAAGTTGGAGTAGCAAAAATTGAATTATTAGGCTCTCTTAATCATCTGTAGTAGTGCAGCATTCTTATGTAGAGAAGTTTGATAACCTGGAATGACTATGTTTGTTCTGGTTCCTACTAGATGTCTAGACTTTAGGCTGTCTGAATTTATGTTTCTTTTCTCAAATGAAGACTTACTTGTCTTGTGGATGCTGTGAAATCCACAGACATTGTTTATCAAATGTAGAACGCTTTCAAAGAGGATTGATTTCGTGTCTCTCCATTTTTATGCTTTCTATTCCAACCATGGTGGCATATTTGGCTTTATCTGCTTTCTGATATTGTATTCTCATACTATAGTCGTCTCCAATGTGACGCAACTATCTCAGTTCTCAGTGGGTTTGCACAATATGTGATATTCTAAGGAATAACTTTAAACCAGATTCTACGAACTTTTTCTGCTTTAGTGTTTGTTCCATTTCTGTTATGGAGTTTCAGTTTTCTCATATCCAATATGCTTATGACTGCAGCCTGCTATATCCTTGCAATTAGTGACCAACTTTAGAAGGTTTAGAATTATTCCTTATCATACCCAATGGTTTCCATTACTCACTGTCATTACTTTCTCAGTCAGCATCTTCTGATGTAGATTGCAGTTCAGAATCTAGCTTCAGCAAAGTAAATCAAAGTTATCTACAAGGATTGGTTGTAGGGGTTCTGAGCTTTTTTCAGCCAGGACTATCTCATTAAAATGTCGTCATTCAGATTAAAGACACCATCTCCGTGTCATACAAAATTCGCCACCAGGTGACGCCAACAAGTAAACAAGCCGTGTGAACTTCTCAGTTTGTTATATTTAGATGACTTATCTGATATCTCCATCATCTTCTTCTTATCCTTCTTGCAGCAAGGTAGGCGGCACTGGGGTGGACTAATAAATGAAATACTTCAGTCACAAATTCTATGTTCTGAGGTACAAATGAAATTGCTTTACTATTTTTAACATTGCAACACACATTCTTCTGTTGGAACTATAAAGTGCTAAGGCTGCTTTATTTCTTTCCTTAACTTTCCTAAGTTTGGAATTTGTCTGCCATGCTAAACTTAAATGAATATCTATTGTTGGCAACCAAACTATTTCTGAGTTTTGGCTCAATATTCCCAGTGTGTTTTTGACAACATTTTCTCACATTGATGATCTTCTCATGCCACAACAATATCTAAAGCTCTCAGACTCGCATTTGAATCTCAGGAGCTCAATAACAAACACTGAGCAATGGGACAGTATTCAAGCTCCATATGTTTGCTGCAAAAGCCAATTTATTCGAATCCGGTCAGTCTCCATTAACTCATGGAACAAGACCAGGGTGGAGCTCAGGGGCTGAATTACATACAACAACAGATATGTACACAAAAGCATCAACTGAACTGAGGAAGCAAAAGGAGAACACAGCAAGTGACATTGATGAAAAATCTCTCCATGATCAAACCATGAATGGTTGATCACAGGGATTACCTATAAAACCAGAAAGGGACAAAGAAGAACAAAAGAAAATACAGAGTGCTAGACAATTTGGTAACTCAAGTGGAACACAGGTGAGACACGTTCTTCTTCCTCCTCAACAACCACTTTACACCACTTTGTCATCTTTCTGAGTCATCATCAGCTCTGATCTTCTTGCTGCTGCTGCTGACAACACATCATGCTTCCAGGTTTACTCCAATCCCAATTCTTGGATCATCATCAAGACATTACTGGGGATGGCAACTGAACTTGGATGTTGGAGGGAGAAAGAGGAACCCATTACAAGAACAAAGACACTGAACAACTCCATGGATGGATGAGCTTGACAACAACTAGAAAGTAAAGAGCTCGATATGTATAACAGATGGATCAGAGAGAGAGAGAGATTTAGGGAGATTTACAATCTCAACAACTTCATCATCATCATCTTCTTCTTCTACAACTTCTTTGTTTAAAGACTACAATTCCTGGACTTGGATTTATCCAAAATGGACCACATAACCTGCACATCCTCATACCCACAAGCCATAACCTCACCCTGCAGATCCATAGTCCTCTGAATCTCATGCCCTACAAAATCCAACACACACAAAAATCAAACCCCAACAAACCCACCTCCACAACCCAAATGGGTCACCCAAAATCACAAAAAAATCTCACCTTCTGGAGACTTCTTATCCCTCTGCTGGTGATTGAAGAAGCTACGCGCCTTCTTGAATGGAAATGTAATTGTTCTCACCCAAGATGCCATCTTTCCCAACTCCTTTTTCTCAACTACTGCTGCTGGATATGTAGAGATTGTGAATCAGTCTTGTGTATTTATATTTAACAGCAAAGTGGTCGGCAAGATCCAAAAGATGAGTCAGGCTTATGACAACACAAGGGTTTGAGGGCTTGTTTGGGGTTTTCTGAATTTTATAAATTCTTTGATGATTTTTGTGCTGTTTTTAAGTGTAGAAGAGTACACATGGTGCAGCCTCCCAAACACTGCCTTACACGTCAAACTATTTAACCCTTTTTTTTCCTCTCTATAATAATTCAATGAGATTTGAAATTATCAATGAACACAAAATTCTCCAAGAAAAATACTTAAACACTATCTTGATAAGTTTCTAAAAAGTATCACTTTTTTTAAAAAAATTAATTATTTTTTTCCTATTCTACCATAAACCACACGAGAGCTCCTGCACTGGACCCATCATGAATCGAACTCTAATCGCTCAAATATTTGACGTCCTTTTTTCCACTATATCACGCATGGAAAAAAAAATATCTCAAAACTATATGCTTTTATAAATCTAATATTCAAAAAGTATATGCCATGTTGATTTTTCTAGATACTTGCCTTGATTTTGTTTTACTTGTTTTTTGGTTTACTTGATTTATAGGACCATTAATTCAATTGTGTCATTGTCAAGTTTAAGCTTTTGCTAATTGCTTATATTGTGGTTTAGATTTTTTTTTTCTTTCAAGTGGGATATAATTAACTAATGTTAATATGCGATAGTATAAAGAACGACTGTGATATCATCTGTAATGATTCGAAAAGTCATATTTATATTTTTTTATATCGATCTAAGTGGTCTAATTATTGAAAAAATGTTTATATTTGAGATGGCTAAATCAATATGAGGAACATATAACATGAGGTATGGAGATGAACCAATCATTTGATAACAAGTTGGGATTGAATCATGTGATTGGGAAAATTTTGTAATGGCAAGGTTAGGACACTCACATTGATTTGTAGGGTCAATAAGCTCTCACACCACAAATTGCCTAAATTCCATCTCATTCAAATCTCAACTTGGTAGTATTAAAAGGTCAATTTCAAGTGGCATAAATTTAATTATTATTTAACTCATTTTTGCATCTTATGTGTCAATAAAATTGAGTCACAAGATACTAAATAAGAAGACTAATCACACCTTTCAATCATTTTGAATAATTTAATTTGATGACACTTTGGATAGTGACACAACCACATAGTCACTCTATTTGAATAATTGAATTTGCACCCATTTGAATGGAATCCAATCCTAAGTCAAGTATTTATTTTATTATCGAATAATCAGATATGAGAATAAGTTCGAGTTCAGTTCAATCAAGCCAAATAAACACATATGATGTAACTTTATAAACATAATATTTAAGATGAAATAATTTATAACTTGCAGTCATTTGACTTACACAAAGCTTATCATCTTATTTTAATTATGATTTGAAGTTGATGGAATGGAATATTCATGACCAAATTTGGTCGTGTACACATTTTTAAGGATGAGTCATTAGGTGTTTAGTATTAAATTATTTGCAGTCTAATCATAATTAAATATTTTATAGCATAATCACAACATTCTAAATAAAGACACATGTGGAATTTTACTATGAAATCATATATATATATATATATATACAATCCTAATGACATATGTTTGAACAAGTTGCAAAGATTTGGTTTATGTGGTTGTTGGTCAAAATGTGGTCTTAAAATGTTACTACTTGCCCCGTGTTCCTCCCACAAGTTGAGAGGTTTGCTTTAGAGAGAGGGTTGTTGTATTCACATGCTTCATATAATTTTATAAGGTCACAAGAGGATAATATACTTTATTATTTACCTTAACTTATTTTTATTCATCCAAAAATTATAAGATTTTGTACATTTAAGTTAGCAAGAAGATCAATCAATAAATCCATTTTGAATAAATAATTTCATAAAATATGCGTTAAATGTAGCGTAGTTGAGTTTTGACTTAATACATACATCAGTACATGTCAGTAAATATCAGTCGACAAAAATCGATGCAAAAAAAACTAAGGTCTAGTCAAGTACTTAAGCCCAACATGTTACATATTAAAACTGGCCTGAAATAAGAGGGCCGAGTGAATCCGGCCCAGTAAGCGATCCAGCCCACTAAACTGTCCAAGTATTTAAAAAGAAAAAAATGAAATTTTATATCTAATTTATAATAAAATACTTTTATCAAAACGACGACGTATTATGTCAAATCACGATTAGAAGCGGAGTTTAAATTTATGCCAATTAATGTTATCTTTTGTTGTTGTTACGTATACATAATTCACACCCACCGTACCATACATTACAAAATTAGAATCGTGTAGATATAAAACTTCTAGTCTCGACTCTTATCCCACCAATTTGCCCACAAATAATTGCACCACTTGCACTAAATTTATACATCAGATACGGTTAAATTAAATACAACGATATTAAAATTATATTATATTATAATTGACTGAATTTGACTCGAACGGGATTTCCTTCCAAGAGTGTCCCCATCTGAAATGGACTTTGTTTAGAAAAAGAAGTTCCAAAACAAAGCAATTAGTAAGGGATTAATTTTGAGGGACCAAATCAGAATTAAAAGAAGTTGCATTGTTTAGAAAAATACGTGCCGAATTGACGTAAATTAGTAAGGAATTAATTTTGAGGGACCGAATTGGAATTGTAGGAAGTTGCCTTGTTTAGGAAAGAAGTGCCAAAATGACACAAAATAGTAAGGAATTAATTTTGAGGGACCGAATCGGAATTATAAGAAATGGAGTTTTCGTTTTTATTTAAATATTTTTGAAAGCTAAATTTTCGATCTATATAAACTCGTCACATGAACTACCGATGGAGCAGATTGCGAGATCATCGTCATCAGCAGCAGCAGATAGAGAGACGTTGTCATCGTGTGGACAGCTTTCGCCGCTCGATTGCTGCAATCTGCTGCCAGGTTCCGACATGGAGGACGGTAAAGGTATGAGCGATCGGTACAATTAGGCGTTTGATGGTGTTGTTGGTGTGATTTGACTTATGAAAATTTTGTGTGGCTGGAGATGCTCCGATGGCATAGATTATCGGGATCTGATCATGGTTTTGAATGATTCAAGGAAAATTTTGAGTTTTTTAGGAAGCTTAGATGCTGCTGGAGTTGGCTTGGCTGAGAAGTCAGTTTTTTGAAATTGGGGATCTGATGCGTTGAATGCATGTTTAGTTGATGCAGTTGTGGAGGCGAAGGATGGAACCATCTCTGTTGCTTCTGCATTTGCTGGCCATCAGGAAGGTATCTCTTTGATGCATATTCTTCTATATTAGTTAACTGTTCAAAAATGGTGATTTGTTTACATTTTAGGAGAACTATTACAGTTGATTGGTTGTTAAGTTGTCATATGTAGCACAGGACTACCAATTAAATTGATTATCTTTAGTTTGTTATGTATAAGCGGACTATATTGCTCGCGAAGGAAACCATAGAGTTGTCCAGCGTGGTTTGGCTCTCAGTTATATTCGTGCAGGGCTTTATAGTCGAAACATTTTGAGTGTATGCATTTTTTTCTTTCGTGGAACTCTGGATGATTTTTTTTACTTTGGTAATGCCAATTCAGCTGTTCAGGACCGAGATCACAAGTTCTTAAGTAGAGCAGTAGAAGAAGCATACAAAGGAGTTGAATGTGGACACGGAGGGCCTTTTGGAGCTGTGGTTGTCCGAAATGAGGAAGTTGTTGTGGCCTGTCACAATATGGTCTTGAAGTACACTGATCCTACTGCACATGCCGAGGTTACAGCCGTAAGAGAGGTACACTGCAAGTGTAACTTGAATATGTCATTATTTGAGTATTTACCCCGCAAACTCCAGACATTAGAATTCGAATTATATTAGCCTGTGGTCTTATCGGGGTTGGTGACAGGGTAGAATGGCATATATAAACAAATGATTGGCCAAAGAATTTCATTTTTAATCAACAAAGTTGAAGCTATGGCCCATAGTTGCTCTTTACCTTTGAATAATGTGGCCTGGTTTACCTCGCTAATTGATTCCCATTGTATGCATTTTCTTGTCCAGTGCCCATCATCCCTTTTCCAATTAATACTTCTCTTGCGATATTGGCATGCTCCTTGAAATCATTCTTTGACAAACATTATGTGAAAAATATGCAATAATGTTTTGCTGCCCTAGAATTCCACATTGGCCTTTTCACACTTCAGTTAGCTATCCAGTATTATAACTGCCAAGAGACATTGAAAGTAGATGTATGAAGGATAGGGTGAACCGCATATCATTTTCCAGAGTAATTCATGTCTGTTCCAATCCTGTGCGCCTACTAAAATGTAAATCAAGACATATTTTGTTATTGTTTTCATCAGTACACCTATTTTTGCATCTCATTGCTCAAGTTCCTCAGGCATGCAAAAAGCTCGGTAAGATTGAGCTGTCGGATTGTGAGATCTACGCTTCTTGCGAGCCATGCCCCATGTGCTTCGGAGCCATTCACCTCTCCCGAATCAAGGTTTTTTCCCCAACTTGATCGCTACCAAATCAATCTCTTACATCATACCATTGTTAGACATCACTTAGATACTGAACCTATACGTATGTCCTTAAACAGAGATTAGTGTATGGAGCTAAGGCTGAAGCAGCAATAGCCATTGGGTTCGACGACTTCATAGCCGATGCATTGAGAGGTACTGGATTTTATCAGAAAGCCAATTTGGAAATAAAAAAAGCGGACGGGAATGGAGCTGCACTTGCCGAGCAGGTATTTGCTAACACCAAGGAGAAGTTCAGGATGTACTGATGATCAAACCCAACTTCATGAAACCTTATCTACAGAGAATCTCTCCAATGACTCCTCTATCTGATACCTCATTCATAACCTTCTAGGAGCACACATTTGATAAAGCCTTATCTCATTGTATGCCCTCTGCAGACAACTTCCGCAGGCCCTTGTTTTTCACTTTCAGACTCCCCTTGATACATTTTAGCATCTCAAGGTGCCACATCAGTTCAATATGCACACTTGTTGTATTGCTTTATGACTCCGGTATTGGATTCCGTTAGTTCAATTGAATTATATTTCGTACGTTCTTTTAAATTGAAACTGAAATAATAGCACCGAACTGAAATAAGTGTTGATATTGTTATTTTAAGTTTACTAGAAGTGACCTAAATCATGATTGTAGGTATTTGAAATTTGTTTCATTTTCTTCATAGGTTTTGTAAAAAATTCACAGTTATTATCTTTTTGGAGGAAAATGAAAAATGAAATGATGGTGGATTGATGGAGCTTGAATAAGAAAATGAGAAAATTTCTAAAGTATTTCATCGTAAATTGCTATTCTCGTTAGTGATTTATTAAAATATACACGTTTACTGTCATATAAAAACTGAATAGACTGAAATCACTTGCAGTAAATCCTTACGTCAAAATAGTTGTTTGACCAATAAAGTCCGTAGAAAAAAAAAAATGATCCAAGCACAATGCTTTTTATAAAACGACGTCGTAACGGATCTAATGCCTATCATGTTCCTTGCATTTTCTGTTGGTAGTTTGCAGAAAATTTGAAATGCTAAACCCTAGAAATTGAGATTTTTGATCAGTTTGAGAAGTCAGCCATTTTATGCTACGTCCGGCGACCGGCTAGGTTGGTAGTGTGAAAATCGCGCCAGTTTAAGGAGGATGGATGATTGGGACTTGAGTGACGACGTGCTTGATTCTTTGGAGCGGGACGCGTTGCAGAAGGTTGCGGATAGGAAGCGGCCGGCGTCGGAGACTTACTCGTCTTCGGAGCAAGATAAAAGTTCGAGGACGGTGAAGGAACAGCGTGTTGAAGATTGTCAGGGTTTGTCTCAGACTTCTCTATTTCGGGCGCTTCCGCAATCCGTCAGTAAGGTTGGTTGGTTTTTGTATTTTTATCCGTAATGAAAAAATAAACTGAGAAATGGGTGACGTTGAAATGTCCGACATGTGCAGGTTTGGTCGTGGTGTTGTTTTCTTGTTGTGTCTCAGTTAGGGTTTTGGTGTTATTGGCTGTGATTCTTTGGGTGTGATTTTCGAGGTTATACATGTGGTTTAAACTTATATTCTTGGACTTCCAAGAGAGTGTGGTTGTCTTTCAAAGGAACAAAGCATTTTTAAGTAGGATTGTAATATCATCTTGGTAGCAGGTAGATGGATGTGGTACCGAGTCCAGTTCACAGAGGAAGTGCGTGGCTGAACCAAAGGCGAAGACTGTTAAGATTATTCTGCATGCCACAGGAAACATAGCTGTGAAATTTACATATGACCCAGTAAATATTTCCTCCCTCTTGCAAAGTATATATTTAAATACTGCATCTATGTTGAATGTTTTAAATCGGTCCAGATACTTGTAGATGCTTGCCGAAAGATCCCTAAAGCTTGTTGGAATTCTACTGAAAGGTGCTTATCCTTAGTACTTTTAAGGACTGAGCTATGAACCATCACTAAAGACTAGTACTGGTTTGATGTTCTTTATTTGCAGATTATGGATATTCCCTTTATCATCATTGTCATCAGCAGAAAAAATTCTTGGTGAAATTGCTGGTTCTAAAGTTGAGGTGGTACTTTCTAACGAGTCAATTAGTTTGTTACACAAACAAACCTGCTTTGGATCCATTTTCTTATGAATATATCTGATGAACAATAGATTCCAGCTTACACTTTGAGTTTGTTTTTTTTATGCGGACATTTATTTGGGCTGCTATGTAATTCAACTTATTTACCTCCTTTGTGTAGATAGAAAAGTTAGATCCACTAGTGAAGCGTGCGATAACTGCAGCTGCCTCTGTGACAGATCTAAGAGGTAAAATTTTTTGTTGAAGGTTGCTAATTAAGCATGGACTATAATATATGGATCTGGCCATAAACTCTACGATTTTGTAGCTCAAATGGTATGCTTCCCTCATTGAATTTCTGATGCACGAGTCCACCTCATCCAGTCATCATTTAGAGTTTCCTTGGGTTATGGTTGCTCACAACATTTTTAAATCTCCATTTTCCAGAGAAAAAGACCTTTCTCAGCCTAGTGAATTAAGATTGAGCATTCATATCTCCATTGCCTTTATTTTTTTATTAAACAAAAGCATTGTTATTTTTTTGTCTATTTGAACTGGTTTGTGAGTTTAAGGCCGGCATTTTTTTTCCCCATTACAGATCGCTATGGCAAGATTCCTGCTAACATTGAGTCCAAGCTTTTATCATTTCAACGTGATGGTGTTAGGTACCCTCTATTAGTTTGATAACTGGATTGACAAGTCTTCTTCATTTTTGTGCTTGTTATGCTGCTGTGCATCATCATAACCTAAATTTCCTAAGTGGTCGGTTTATAGGTTTGTTTTGCAACATGGAGGTCGAGTCCTTCTAGCTGATGAGATGGGTCTTGGAAAGACTTTACAGGTAATTCCTTGGACTTACATACATTGCAGGTTATTTATGTTTTAAAACATGGCAAATGGTTCATTGTTTAGTTTAGGCAATCGCAGTAGCAGCATGCATTCAAGACTCATGGCCTGTTCTAGTTCTTACTCCTTCATCCCTTCGACTTCATTGGGCGGCGGTAAGTTTTTCGATAATCAGTTGCTTTCAATTCGACTGTGGAGATAGAATGATCTAATTGCTAATTCATTCATTATAGGCTATCCACCAGTGGTTGGAAATCTCTCCGTCTGACATAGTGGTATGTTTTTTCACTTCTTATGTTGTTATTCCTGTTTATTAATTACTATCAGAACATTGAATCATAATGACGTATACCATGTATAGTAGACTTGATTTTTTTTATATTGCATAGGTTAAAGGTTAGCAGAGCCAAAAGCCTTAAACTTTATTGCATGTATAGAAAGAAAAAAGATTCCTTATCCCTTTATTATAGTAAACATATGGTCTATGTGTATTTGGATAGTTTTGAAGTACAATCAAAATGGGTGCTGTTGGTTGTTTACTTGCTGATAGAAGTCTTACAAGTACCAGGTGCCTACGCGTGTGCTGCATTGTTTTAAATTATGACAGGTAATCTTATCTCAATGCGGTGGATCAAATAGAGCTGGGTATACAATAGTCCCCTCAAATGTGAAAAGTGGTATCCATCTTGACGGATTGTTCAATATTGTCTCTTACGATATTGTTCCTAAGTTACAGAAAGTATTGATGGCATCCAACTTCAAGGTAAATCAACGCCAAAATGTGGTGTCCTTCCTTGCTATAAAATTTGTGATTCCTCTTTTCACCTTATACTGTGCTAAGTTTACAACTTTACATTTAAGCTAGTAGTTCTACGTCAATAGTCGAATAAGCAACAGGCTGAATATGTAAAATGTAATATGTGTACAATGTCATCCATACTATATCAAATGACATCGTACAATAAATAGCATAACTTTTGTACAAAATATTTGTGGCTATATTTTTTGCTGGTCATTGTAGCTGCAATTCAACGTTTATATGTTCATTCAGGTTGTAATTGCAGATGAGTCACACTTCCTAAAGAATGCTCAGGCAAAGAGGACAAGTGCTGCCCTTCCAGTCATACAGGTAATGCCACAAGAAAATTGCAGTTTATAAGGTGACTATGTGAAATATTCACTGCTGGAGTAGTATAAAGAAACAATATGATCAAAATTTTCTTCTTTACAATCACTAATGATGGTCAATACGAAACCATTATTTGTTTATATATATTTTATATACATTTTTCCTATTCACTGGTAATTAATGTTTTGAATAATTTAATTCCAGAGAGCCAACTATGCGATTTTACTTAGTGGGACTCCTGCTTTGTCTCGGCCAATTGAACTATTCAAGCAGGTAATTTGACTTGAACTAGTCAAGCAGGTAATTTGACTATCAATCTTGGATCTATAAATGTTGCTACTCCAGTTTCACTTTTTTATTTTTATTTTTTAATGTAGCTGATTGTGTTTTTAATACAGCTGGAGGCCTTGTACCCAAATGTTTATAAGAATGTTCATGAATATGGTAATCGGTACTGCAAGGGCGTAAGTCACCAGTTCCTTAATATGAACCAGCCATTGAGCTCTAACACTTACAACTATTAAACTAATCAAGCTGAATTGGTTATTGATTATTAGGGTGTCTTTGGTGTATATCAAGGTTCCAGTAACCACGAGGAATTACACGGTTTGATGAAAGCAACAATTATGATTCGTAGATTGAAGAGAGAAGTTCTTAAAGAGCTTCCAGTTAAGCGAAGGCAGCAGGTACTCTATCTTTCACTCCTCTATTCGCGCTCTAAATATTAATGTCCATTATGACTGTATATTATTTTCTCTTCATTTTCATTTTATGTGCGTATATTATTTTTTCATTATGATTGTATATTATTATTTTTCTTGTTTTAATGTACAAATTATTTTTTTATATCTTTACTAGAAGGTTCCATCGATGATTGCAGTCGCAAGAAATTAATTGTGTATGAATGATTTCTTAGTATATATTGAGCCCATGCAGAAACTTTGAATTATGTTATCGGTGTCACTCAGTAACAGTTTCTTATTGAAAACCTCATATATGAATCCTCATTTTGAAAAAGATTCTGTGACATTAACAATTAGATGGATGATGATCGTTCAACAGATTCGAGTCACATAGCTATGTTGATTCTCAGGTCTTCCTTGATTTAAGTGAAAAGGACATGAAACAAATCAATGCCTTATTTCGTGAGGTGAGTTGCTTTATTTATGAAACTGTGCTAGCATCCAGCTGTGCCCGTATATGCTTACACTTGAAATTTGCTCATCAATCTTGATTCCACTCTCTTCAAGTTGGAGGTTGTCAAATGCAAAATCAAGGCCTGTACTTCTAAAGAAGATGCTGAAATACTAAAATTTACTGAGAAGAATCTCATCAACAAGGTATGCACGTCATTGCGGAACACATTTCATTGTTGTGTTTCCTTCAATTTATGTTTCCAGATGAAACTTGTGTCCATATTAGAGTCAAAGATTACTGTATGTTTTATTACATGCATAAGACTTGTGGTCTTCATTACTATTATAAATTATATTGGTATTTAGTTCAGGTGGGAGGAATGTTGACTTTACCAATCAAGATAATGGAATTGAACTATTATTCCATTATATATAATATCATTAAATTGAGCCTCTAATAATAACAACTGCTCATGATGCTCTCTTCAATTTTCCATTTTTTCTTGTTTATTCGGGTTGCTCTGTATTATATATAATGAGTTGGACCCTGACAGTCAGACTCACAGATTCACATTAACATACCAGATTTATACAGACTCAGCAGAAGCCAAAATACCAGCAGTTTTGGATTATCTGGGAACTGTTGCAGAGGTAATCCATAGTCAGTGTTTGTGTCCTTTTCTGTTGAATTGCTTGAAACCAGAGCTAACAATTCCTTTTTTTCCTTCTTTCGGAGTGGCCAATATTTCAGCTTATTGACACCATTTCTTGTAAATGATTTTGAGAGAAGGAACTCGCTCTGGCGAACATGCCATTACCTTTGACTTAAAATATTGATTTTCTGCCGGTGTCTTTCTTTACATGCTTCCATTTCAGTCTTCTCATGTGTTTTATATGTTCCCATTCATTTTTTGTTGCAGGCAGGTTGCAAGTTTATTGTTTTTGCTCATCATTTATCCATGATTGATGCCATACACCAGTGTCTACTGGTAAGCTACATCAGATAATCAATGTCATACTTGATGGAAATTGATTTAAAATCTATGTTGTATAATCTCAGAAGAAGAAAGTGGGCTGCATCCGCATTGATGGAGGTACCCCTGCAGCTTTAAGGCAGGGTTTAGTGACAGATTTTCAAGAAAAAGATCATATCAAAGCTGCAGTCGTAAGATAGATAGCTATCTTACTGTTCAATTTTGACTAACCGGGTCATGGCAACATAAATAGAAAATGGTCTATAAGTCTGTCAAAATCTTGCAGTTGTCCATCAGAGCAGGAGGAGTTGGGTTAACTTTAACCGCTGCAAGCACAGTTATTTTTGCTGAGCTGTCTTGGACTCCTGGTGACATAATTCAAGCAGAAGACCGCGCTCATAGAATAGGCCAGGTAAGAAATAAAAAATATGACTGATCTAGTCCTCTATATATGTATATATTTTGTTCTGTGATTGCAAGTGTTATTAAAGCTCTACTTCTTGCATGGGCAGTGAAAAACTTTTTTCGGATTTTGTTTCCATTTTCAGGTGTCATCAGTGAACATATATTACTTGCTAGCAAACGACACAGTTGATGACATAATATGGTAATATCATTCAATAAACCTCTCGCAACACAACTTTATCAGAATTTAATTATGACATTTCCTTAAGATTTTTGCCCTTTATTCTGTGCAGGGATGTTGTTCAGAACAAGTTGGAAAACCTAGGCCAGGTCCACCACTCGTTACCCTGCACGAATTACTGATGAAACATGTCAAAATTTTGAAAATAAAGGTTGCAGAAAGCTTATATTGTTTACTCCATTCAATGCAGGTACTGGACGGACATGAGAATACTTTGGTTGTCACCAGCCAGCCCAGACCCAGCCCCTCTAAGCAACGGACTCTAGATTCCTACATGAAGAGATGTGGCAACCTCAGTGACTCGGAACATCACAAACACTGATCTCTGCCATACGACGTAAATAAATTCTACTTGCTAAGCTGACAACAGCATTTTTGCTTATAGCTGTGGACAACTGTAAGTTAGAACTGAACTCTCCTTCACATTTTGTAATACTACTTGCTAAGCTGACAGCAGCATTGAGAAGAAAGTATAACTTACAGACACATTGATGTTGCTATCTAACATTATCTCTGTCGAAATAAATTGGAGGTGCACATGTGTACAGGATGATGCCTGAGCATAGAGGTGCAGAAATAAACATTTATGCACATCCTGAAATGGTTCCAATCTATTGAGGCCTGGGCGCCATTGGTGGTGGTAATGACAAAGAGGTAGTTTGGGTATAAAAATTGCCCTCGGAAGCGGCACTGAAGGGGGCAATTCCAGTGACTGGAGGCCCCATTGTTGAATAGCCTGGAGGAGGTGGTCCAGAACTGTATGGGACGGATCCAGCATTCTGAATGTGCTGCAGCGTTGAGATTTGCGGCAGGGGTGGTAACTCTTTGGAAATCAATTGTTGAGCAATTGGAATTGCGGCATTTTTGAGGAGGGAGTTGGGATGGATGAATGGTTTCTGCAATGGGAGAGGTGGTTGAGGAACGTATGCTTGGTCGCTGATATCCAACTTGGGTTTTTTATCTGGAGGATATTCGGATGTGGGGGCTTTGACTGGGTTTCCTATGACCCCCTCAGATGCCAAAGAGGACAACACATAGGATAGCATCTGGGCGGATGCTGTTGATGCTGTGAGCTTTGCTGCTACTGCAGCAACGGCTGATTTTCTAGGATCATCTGCAGCTAGGGCGGTTGATACAGCAGATGGTAATTGCTGGGAATACATTACAGGAGCTGACTGCTCTAGATTTTGTGGCACATAGTTTGGACCATTGGCGTCGTGGACTTCCCCATTCAATTCGGTTGCCAGCTGAACATGAGTTACATTCTGGAATTGGTGACACAGGCTGCCTGCTTGGTCCGAGTGAGACTGAGCAGCCTGCACGCAACATACACAGAATGATAAATATGATAACCACAGTACCCAGCGGAACTCGCTAAATAAACAACAGATGTTAGATAGAGTAAACGAACATTTGGGAAAAGAAAGCATACAAACGCACTAGACAAGTACCTGAAGCTGATTACGCATGAGATCCAATTTATACTCCTGAAAGATAGTTTTAGCGTGTGTTTAAACAATTTGAAAACGGGATGGCACAAAATAGTTCTTTACGACAACAGTGGGGAGTCAGATTCTAGGAATGTTTAGACTACTGACCTGCTCCTGTAGAGCCTCTCTTAAATGACACACAAGGTTTTCTCGTGATGATTCGATAACCATAAGTTTTTCAATACACTCCTTGAGCACACGATGTTGACCTTGTAGCTCCTCCACAATTTCTGAGCCATTGAGATTCCCTGAAATATAAGATCGTCAAAATTCGATAACCATGTTTATGCGGGGATATAATTATGAAGAATGGTGTAATATACATATAACAGTCACATTTCCAAAATGAAAGCGCCAAGATTCTGGAAAAGTTCCAAAATAAACTTGATAATATCACTCTTGACAATTTCTTAATTAGCTGATTCTTAGTGTACCACATTGAAAAAAACACAATAAAAAAGTTTAAAACATTTCAAATATGCGCTTTAATGTCGGTAAAAATACGTATTCACAAAGAAGAATAGAGTACCTGACTCAAAATTTGCACCGACTTGCTTATCGATTTTCTCAACAGAACTTATGCTGTCTATACATTTGCTTAAAATAACATTTTCATCGAAATCCCCGCCATAAAGAGCTTGATAACCAGATGCAATTTTCTCGAATGTATTTGCGGCAGGTTGTCTCTGTTAAATAGAGAAAAAAGAAGAAAAAAGAAAAGGTTTTTAACACAGGACCTGATAGACAAACAAGGGTTTAAAGAGGCTTTGATACCAACCAATTTGAAGCTTGGATGCTTGCTGTTTACTTTTTCGGGCATCCTTACCGAGATTCCTTCCTTCAGAATTTGACCTTGAGAACCAAATACTTTCCTGTCCTCCCAAATATTAACCTAAATAAGAAAAGAGTGGAAGGGGAACCATTAAGTATTCTCTTGTCCAAAACCAGTGGGAAGATATCACAAAACGGTCAGGCTGACATCAACAACTCAATAGTAAGCACAAGTACAATCTCACAAAAACAAGAACATAATATTTCGTTACTAACAGAGCTAAATATCTGCCAAAAAAAAAGATCCTTACCAGTCGGATTGCTCCATTTCTTGAAAACTCATCTCCATGTTCAATTACATCACGAAGTGCATTTGGAAGAACCTTCCAGAACTCACCAACAAACTCTGAACCCTTTCGACGACTGTTTTGTAAAATATCATTTGCGAGATAGAGAAATGACAACCTTTGTTCACGAGGAGCACATTGAAATTGCCTATCCCATGCTTCAACAACTAGCTTGGCTTTATTCATATGGAAAATACACCAATGTGACAAAGCTTTAAATTGTTAAGGAAAGGCTTTATTGCTTAAGAATATATTAACGGCGTCTAACTATCATTCCATACCAAGAAAAAGATGGAGCAGATGATGGAAAATCATGAAAGAATTGTTAGAACAACAACTTAACAACTTTTTTTTTTTGGTAATCACGCACCTGTACCACTTACTGCGAGAAATATACCATATATTTTCTTTCAGCTCATAACAGCATTTAATGACGCTAGTCCTAATATTTAATGATGTCATCCAAAAAAAGACGGAGAATCACCTTATATGTAAATGTAAGTTAAAATAATGTAGGCAGCAATAGCATGATCACGATCAATGATTGTAACAAAGACCAAAACAGAAGTTAACAAGGCATGAGATATACAATTATTTAAGTCGATTGAACTATGAAAACAACAGAAACCGATACACCAAAAACTGTCGTTATAACTATTCCAAGGATCAGGGTAAGAGAAGACGCAAAATAACCGACACCAGAAAGAGGATACTCTCAATGCTCTGCTGTGAACTGTTAAGTTTGGTAAGCTTTTCTGCCAATATCCGAGGGTTGAATGTACTGCCCATTTTTTTGCTTGATAAGAATCCAAATTAGAAACTGAAGAGAAAACCACCCGGAAAGATCTACAAGTAAACAAGAGAAAGTGTCAGCATGAGTAAAAATTATTATTTTATTGACATAGATATGCAGTTAATACAATGAAAATGCACCATAAATGAGTTTAGTGCAAAGCCTGTATTTACCATTCTATTTTATGGGTAACTCTCTTTACCAAAACTACCACTTCAAGGGAATACAAAACAAACCTCCCACTTTTTTAGAGGTGGAATCATACACGTCTATAAGGAAATTCTTAGCCATGGTGTCTGAGCCAGATGATAAAACGTAAACGACTATTATGGTCCTCCTTTCTCAAATTGGCGCGTTAGTAGCATAACCATAAATTCTAACACGAGCTTTAACTCATATGTACCACAAGCAAGGCTTCCTCAACTTCAGCTACATTTCAAACTCAATTCTATTTCAACTAAAAACAACACCTTTATTCCACTGAAGACAATCCCAATCCCAATCCAAAACCCTAAAGGCCCACAACCCCAATTGCAATATGCACAACTTGAACAAACCCTAACTACCAAAAAATATTACCGAAATACATAATGCTAATATCCAGTTATCAACTTCAAACTCGTCAATTAAATTCTAAATTCAACACAGATGTAAATTTCAACAATCTTGAAAATCCAACGCGTGCCCTAAAGTTAACACCTTTTCTGAAACTGCAGAAATTGATATGAAAACTCCATAAATACTTACAGTCTCGTGATCTTCGGCTCGGCTGGTTACGACGAAGGAAGATTTCACGAAGCAGATCCAACACTGATGATTCAATCCATCGGGAATCGAAGCCGTGAAAAACCACGATGCCTATCGGCCCAGCTCTTTGCAGAAGAAGCCCAAAACGGCACCGTTGAGACCTAACACAGCGTGCTTCCTCAATTTGGAGTTTCAGTTTATTACACTTTCTTGGGCTCGGTTAGAATATTTACAATTCGAACCACACTAAACTAAACGCCGCCGTTACGAACCACCAGGCCAAACGCAGCGAGATTCATAAATTTTAGTCTCAGATTATTACCCTTGGTTGGCCTGGGTTATCACATTTACAATTTAACACCCCAAACGTCGCCGTTGTAGGAAACATCAGGCCAATTGGAACGAGATTTTTCAGTTTGGAGTTTCAAATTATTACACTTTGGTTCCCTCAGTTAGAATATTTACAATATTAACAGCCTTGTATTTATAGTTGTGCAATTAAGTCCAAAAATAGTCGAGCTTATCAACGCAAGAATGGAACGACAATCTTTATCTACTCTCTTCAACTTCAGTCAAGTTAACGTGTCACTCTCTGAGACCGCCACGTGTCCCCAACCGCCACCGTCCGACACGTCGACCACATCGTCACCTTCTTCTGCAGTTTTTCAAACCCTACTTAACACGCGACTGATCTCCACCGATGACTAAATCAATCGCCAACACTGCAAGCACATTCTCAAATCGATCTGTCGGAGTTTGATATTTCTGAAACCCTCGTACCGTTCATCTGCATCATCCCGTTGCTAATCAGTTCTGATTTTTGAAATGGGGTTGTCGAGAATCAACGGATATCTAGCCGTGTTTCTGGTCTTGGCCGCCGCGAACGGAATCGTGGCGGTGGTGGATGATCCGCTGGCGAACCCAGGCCAGAGCGAGTACGTTGAAACGGAGCGTGCCGGAGATAATCTGAAGGACGCCGGAAGGGATGCGAAGGAGGGCTCCGAGTCGTGGACGGGTTGGGCGAAGGAGAAGATCAGTGGAGGATTAGGGTTGAAGCATGAGGAGGGGAAAGAGAAGGCCAAAGAGGCTTGTGATTCTACCATGGATAATCTTCAACAAGGGAAAGACAAGGCTTTTGAGACCGTACGAGGTATGAGAATCTCACTCCTAGGTTGCCCATTTTAGATAATGTTGACTAATTTAAGTTTGATACTGAATTTAAGTACTTAATTACTTAAATTAACTTAAATTACTTAATTTAAATAAATAACGGAAGGTCAAAATGAGTATTAGCAAGGACAGACGTAGACATATTTAGCCGAACTCGTGGATAATGAGCAGGAGCGGAGGAGAAGGCGAAGGAGTACACATTTGACAAAGCGAGAGAAACGAAGGACAAAGCGGTAGAGACAAGTGATGAGATGAAGGACAAAGCCTCAGAAAAAGCACAAGACTTGAAACACAAGGCAACTGAGAAATCCGGTGACTTGAAGCTCAAGCAAACAGCTGACGACATGAAGAAGACCACGGAGAGCACCACAGAGAAGGTTAAAGATACCGTGACCGGCAAGGCAAAAGAAGCGTATGACAAAGCGGGGGAGGCGAAAGATAAAGTGTACGACAAGGCGGGGGAGATGAAGGAGAAGGCGGCGGAGAAGAGTAGAGAGGCGGCCGAGCAGGCGAAGGTGGAGGGAGGGAAGAAGCAGAGGCAGGCTGAGGAGGAGTTGGAGTGGGCCAAGGAGAAGGCGAAAGAAGGGTACGAGGCGGCTAAGCAGAAGACGGCGGAGACGGTGGAGAAGGCGAAAGAAGGGTATGAGAAGGTGAAGAGTGGGATGATGAAGGATGATATGGTGGGACGAGATGAGGAGCTGTGAATAGGTTTTCGCTTCTTGTTTTTGTAGTTGTTTGATGTTGTCTGTGGTGATACTAAGATGTTGGATTTCCCTGTGTTCGGTGGGTGTTTTTTCACCAGCATTTTCATAACCTATGGTAGCATAAATTCTCAAAGTGACCAACTTAGGGTTGGGGTTTTGGTCTTCGAGTATTAGCAACTGGTGCGTGCATTGTGATGGTGGTTGAGGGTTGCCATGAGAGCTCTGGAGCTATTACTGGCCATTGGCGCACCAGATCAAGAAGGCATTATTTTCGCTCAATAAGCGATATTTACTTGGATTGTGGATAGCATTAGCAATTGAAAAATAACGATGAGACCACAAGATTTATAGTAGTTCCCTTTCAATGTAGAAAGTATATCCATTTGTCGCTTGCAGGTTCAATCCATTATAAGTATCCAGTTGAAAGATCGTTACACCTGCACTCTGATTTTCTTATTTCATCAATTTACGGTAGCAACACCGGATAAAAAAACAAGAAATCTGATCATACGATCAATTGGACCACTACGTGCAATGGACCTCAGAGGTTTCGAGAATCCTGTACTGATCGTATTGTCCGTATCATCTGTACGATCAGAACAACCGCCGCTACACTAGAGGGCGATTAGCTTACAGCTTTGCGTAGACTCTTTGTAGTGCTTTTGTTTAAATTAGACTTCACACTCAACAATCTCCCACTTGAAGATTATCTCTGTCACATGTCTTCAAGCTTGCAAGCAGCGGCTTTACTCTTCACTAGAGGAGCCTCACTGAGTTGCACACAACTTCAGCTTTTCATTCGGCACGACCTTTGTCAGCATATCAGCAGGATTCTGACTTATCGCAATCTTCACTAACACTAGCAGCTTGTTCTCTAGGGCTGATCTGATGAAGTGATATTGAAGTTGTATGTGCTTCGCCCGAGCATGGTAGACTGTGTTCTTTATCAGGTGAATGGCACTCTGCTGTCGCAATAAAGAGCACTACCATCTTGATTGTGGTTCAGATCTAGTAGAAAACACTGAAGCCAAATCATTTCTTTTGTAGCTTCTGTCAACGCAACGTACTCGGCCTCACAACTGGACAACGCAACGATCTTTTGTAACTTTGAAACCCAACAAATTGTCGTACTTCCGAACGTGTAGACATAACCGGATGTGCTCTTCCTACTGTCAACATCTCCTCCGTTGTCGGCATCAACAAACCCTTCAAGACCCTGATCTTATTTCCAAAAGCATAAGGCTAACTCGAACTGCCTTTAAGGTATCTGAAGATCCACGTCACTGCTTCCCAATGTTGTTTATCGGGATTATTCATAAATCGGCTAACAACTCCCACTGCATGTGCAATGTCAAATCTTGTACATACCATCGTGTACATCAGACTTCCTATAACTGAAGCGTAAGGTATTTTGTCCATCTCTGCCATCTCTCCCTCTGTCACCGGCGAATCATTCTTGGACAACTGAAAACGACTATCCAAAAAAGTTCCAACCGACTTCTCGTCTTCCATGTTAAACCTCTTGATGACTTTTTTCACATATTCTTCTTGTAAAAGTTTCAGCCCCTCTTTACTTCTTGTCATCCTCATTCTGATGATTTGCTTTGCTGCACCGAGACTTTCATCACAAGGTTGATCAGCTTACAACTCTGCATAGGGTCTCAGATTAGGCTTCACAATCAATATTCATTTAGGGTCTACCGTCTAATAATGTGATTTAAAAATCAGAATTTTAAAGTCAGAATCAAGTTAGAATTCAATAAAGTCGAATCCTAACCTTGACAAAACTTGTATCTAACATCATTCATTCTTGTCTTTCCCATGGCTTGATCACGACGCGGTTGCTCTCAATTGCCATCCCACGTACATTTTGTTGGAACCAAAAATTGAAGATCGACCATCTCAGTCCTACATCAAACCCTAAACACATGCTCCATTGAAAATGCCCCTTGCGGCTCAAAAAGAGAGACATATCATGCATATTGTGACTAAACATGTCAAAATATTCGGCCCACAAAAAGTTTACAGTCTCTGAAAAATATAAATTCTTAAGGAACACTCCTCTCTCTCTCTATATATATCCTATATATATATATGGATGCGACTTGTGTCTACATAAATCTCGATCCAAATAAATGATACTGTCAAATCTACGCATACAATAATAACATAGCTACATTATATTATCTGGTCCCTATTGGGGCATAGGAATTAAATATTCATATGTCGTGATACACATTTTTTGATTTTACATTAAATTAGCTCAGCCTTTGCTTCTTGTGGTGCACAAAATATTCTCTCAAATTTAATTTATCCAAACCTTGTAAAATTATAATAATAAAAGAAAAGAAAAAACAACAACTAGCATTTTATGTATTGACACGACCTATTGATAAAATAAATAATTAAGATATTCAACATGCACTTGGTCCTCATAATGCACTCTATTAGGGTTAGGGTTTATATATACCAATTATTTTAAAATATATTAGTTTATTTAGGATTGTTGACAAACTATTTTAGGTTTATCAACAAAAGATTTGAGTAGATTGTTCAAAACTAATTTGAGTTAAATATTTATGACTATCCAACTTATTTAAATGAGTAATTTGATTAAAAATCAGCTTTCTTAACCCAAGGGTTTGTCATTAGACAAATACAAGTAAGATCAAGCTAGAGAAGCCTTGTGACCAAAGTTAGGTTTGAAAGTTATATTCAATCAAGCCAATAATTTACCTAAATTGTTAGGTTTTGATACAAATATATCTTTTGCAATGGTTAAAAGTGTGAATCCACGTGTAGTTTTCGGACGAAATAAAGTTCTTTTTTGATTCAATTCTTTTCCGGTCAAAACTTCACCATTTGCTAACATATCTACCAGACACTTATGTTGAATTTGACGAACGACGTCTTTTTTGCAAGAAGTATCAAATCTGTTTGTAATCGTAGATAAATACTCAAAAAAATCACACGACGCTCATTTAGGGTTATGCCACCGACCCTTGCCCTAGATGCGGGTAGTTACAACTAATTATGTGAAAACATAAAAATGTCGGACCATAAGCAATCGACTACTGATTGCTGCATTCTCGTGCTAAAGTCCCTGTAATCTCGGACATGTCCTACTGAAAGCGTCACTTGTGGCTCAAAATCTCGAGCCACATCTCGCAGACATGTGGAGACAGTTATTACAAAGGGAGAGAGTAGAGAGAGAGTAGAGAGAGAGATGTGAACATGAACTTTTGTTCCAGTCCTCATAAAGTTTCTAGGAACTCCATGATTGATTTTATTTTCTAGAACTTTACTGTGCCACGTGGTGTTTTGTGTTCGAAGTCATGTTTGTGGTCTTACGTGCTCACATGCGTTTAACCCTAATAGGGTTTTAAATAACCTAGCTCGGCCCGTGATATTCGGACCTTCACGCTCAATTAATACGAATCAGATTCAGTACAACACACATCAAAATAATCAATGATATATTAACTTAGAAGTTTTTACTAGGATTAGTTGGACCTAATAAATGAGATGTAAAAGTCACTTGTGTAAAATAACCATTTGCTATTTTGTGATCGATATGTGGACCGATGATTGTTACATATGGTTGACATTTTGGCAAATTATGTTTACAATCCGATTCAATCTGATGGTAGTTGTCACATTTTTTTTCTATTCTATCACAAACTTCCTACCATAGCCATTTCTCTGACTTTATCAGGAATCGAACCCTAATCACTGACATGTTTGACGCCATGATCGGCTAGTAGTTGTCACATTGTTATCATACAATTTTGAAGAATTGAATTCCATTTCCCTAAACAATAAATAATTCACTTTCTTATGTTACTTTGAGATTACAACATTTTTATACAAAAATAGAAAATGGGTTCTCAAGATTTGATGGTATAATTAAGATCTTGTTCCCACAATGTTTCAATTCATTCAATGAAACATTGTTATCGATTAATAATATGACCACTCTTTCAACCTAAGTTTAACCTAACTGGCAATGTTTTCTTTTTCATAAATCGACATATGTTTTTCATGGGAACCTAACAAGGCATATGCTCTCAGAGGTCAACTACACGACTTGAATACCGACACTAAACGGCAACCGTCGAAGCGTAAGATTCACTTAAACGTGCCGTTTCATTGAATTGCGCAACAAATGCGGTTGATGGGTGTTATTATATTTGAAGATGATAGGTGTATGGGTGTTATCATATTTGAAGATGATATGTGAATCTCGTTAAGATCGTTCTAATAATTATAAAATAATAAAATTAAAAATAACGGTGAAAAACGAAACACAAACGATACACAAGATATAATGATTTCCTCTCAAGGTAGAAGGTACGTCCACTTGCCGCTTGCAGGCTAAATCCACTATAGTCTGCCAATCGAAAAGATCGTTACACCCTCACATAACTGCCTCACGCGCTTTCTCTTTTGTATTCGATACATCTGGTGATGACAGGCACGCCGTATATATAAGAGAAACTAGGTTCAGAGTCGACTCAATACGACCCAGACGACCACTACGAACATTATGACCTCAGCTGGTTTAAGCAATCACGTACTAAGATAATGCTGTGAAGATTAGGCTTCACATTCAATATATCGAACATGGAACATGCTGTGAAGATGTTGGCACGACACGGTTAAGCTAAGGGCAATTTGGAAACTAAGGTAATGCAACAAGACATGTTCTTTTTGAAAGGAATAAGCATGTTGATTAACATCAATGATTGGTACCGTGTTAAGGTATTTGATTATCTCGTAGGTCAAAGTTGATGACTATTTTAATTCGACTTTGATTTTGGTCCGCTGAAGTTGTAGCGTAGTTTTGTATTTTAGGTGTACAGTCAGATCGATCTCGAACTATCTTTAATCGTACTCTTTCTGTCATCTTATTCAGGGTTACATATATAAATGATTAAAAAGAATCGTAAGATTAATTTTACCATTCCTCTACTCGACAGTTATAATCACAAATAAATTAAGCACATTCCCATAATCTAATCCTCGTCAAAATCGAGTGTCTAATGATTGGTTTGTGGAGCAACAAGGCACATACATGGAACCTACAAGGAACCTCAAGGGGCAAAAGTTAGAACAAAGGTCAAAATAAGCCGAATAACCATAAACCGTAAACCTTAAACCTTAACCAGACCTTTGTGGAGTGGATAACGTTTCCAACATGGAAGAGTTGGGGTTGCATGGAAACTCAACACAAAAGTTGTAAGTTGCACATTAGAAGATGACAAACATGAAGCATGTCCTTTACAAAATGACCAAAATCGACATTATATTATTCGAATTTATCCGGCTCAGGCCCCATAAAAGTATCAAATTTGGATAAATATCGAAATAGAATCTTAATTAATTATCCGATTTTAGATTCCACTAGTGCACTTTTGTCTAATTAAACTCAACTATCTTTCATAAAGAAATGTTCTAGCTACGGTCAAACATTGTTAATTTGTATTAGGTTAAATTTTATAGATTAAAATCATCTCTATGCGATTGGCCAATTTGATTAGTGTCGACTAATTAGGGTTGAAATGAGGACTTGAAATTTCATAATTATTTTGTATCATTTGATTTATTTTTGACTAATAATGAGAATTAATTGGGTTTGTTATTACAAATTGATAAACTTTATTCAAATAGTTAAATTTATTTTAAAAACATACCGCATTGATTGAACGAATATGCATTTTTAGGTCAAAGTGCATTTTCAGATTCTATAAAAAAATTGTAGAATGCTCCCATAATTTTTGGATTCAGATTTGATGGAGCCAAGTTAAATAATACGATATCAGAATGATGCAGTTTAATATCAGAAAAAACATTTAACACCTCGATATCATAAATATTTTATGATAAAGTCTATTAAAAAGGAAAAATATGTATATAAAAAAATAATAATCCATATAACTAATAGGGCAACAATTCGATTCCTCCAGAAGGCACCTATTCCCAACATTAGGTGTGGAATTCTTTCTTCGTTCATTTGGTAGACGTGAATGTGTATGTTGTGTCTCCCATGCGTGAGCTTATGACGGTTTGTCCTGCGTGGCGTATTGATTTTGGACTGCGTTTAAGGTAGTAAGGTGGCCCGAATAGCCTGTGCTTGAAATATGTTGATATGTATCTTGAATCGCTTTCTTTGAACTGAAAATGAATCGTAGTATTATTCATAAAATATAATTTTATTTATCGAATCAAAATTTAAATTAAGAATATATAGGAATCCGATGTAACAAATTATTTATTACCTTAACGCTGTAATTACTAATTAAAAATATTACGGATAAGATTAAGTTAATAATAATCCACATCGATGATAAGGATGATGCGAAAATCCGAAGATGGCAAAACCGTAATTTTATCCAAATCCCAAACAACGCTTTCCAGCGTCACACAGCTCCTTCGCCTTCTTCTTTCTCTGCTCTGCTCTGTTTCTGCTCTGCTCTTCTCTGTATAAAACCAGGAATATTCAGCCTTGTTTTTCCTACCTCTCATCACCGTTCAATCCACGCAGCGCAGCCTCGACGCATAAGTTGAGTGCTGAGCCATTCAAAGCGTTGCTAGCGAGCTGCTGTGTCGTGTGATTTTTGCGTAACGATTGGAGCTCGGAGTTGAGGTTTGGGGTTGTTGATATTTAGGTTTCTGAGTTCTGATGGTGGGAGTGGTGCGAAGCGGGAAGGATATGGAGGGAATGCGGTTGGGGAAGTATGTGATGGGAAGGACTTTGGGAGAAGGTAACTTCGGGAAGGTGAAGTACGCCATTGATTCCGGCACCGGCGAAGCTTTTGCGGTTAAGATTCTGGAGAAGGACAGGATCATCGATCTCAAAATCACCGATCAGGTCTGCTTAGATTCTCAACCTCTTTCACTGATTGTTACGATTCTCCGTCAGATTAGGGTTTTTGGATACGATTTCTTACCCTCGATTTCTGCAGATCAAGAGAGAAATCGGAACGTTGAAGCTCCTGAAACATCCAAACGTCGTCAGATTGTTCGAGGTAATAATCATGTAAACCATTTTTGCTGCTTCCAGAATTTCTCATCATCTCTTCAAATCTCTGTAAATTTTTTCAATGATTTCGTGTCAAACTTTTCCCCTTCTGAATTTTTTTTGTTTCATCTGCAAAAGAAGAAGAAAAATCCCTTATGAATTTCAATCTTCAAACCCTTAATTGATGCTTCACTTTAATCATCCATCCCCAAATTTCCATCCCATCCCCAGTTTTAATGATTAATATTTGGTGTGGCCAAACCAAATACATCCACATCAAAATCATACTGTATTCAACTGCAGCTGCAGTGAATCTCATTCCAGATTTAAGACCCCATTTTTGAACAGCTTCTTATAAATTTTAATTTATTTTCCAGCACTTTTTGTCAATCTTTGAGCAACTAGAGAGTACAATAATGGAAGCAGTTGGGTGTTATTTGATAGTAGTTTATCAGGCACAGATGTTAGAGACCCCAGAAAGATCAGTTTTCTGTTTTTTGTTTCTCTTGAATTTTTGTGGTCAAGAGACATATGTTACCATAAACCAGGTGATGGGTTCATGGATGTGAGCTTGCTTCTAACTTGTAACTTGTAACTGTATGTATGGCCATGTGGGCTGCCGGATATTGTGGCGAAAGAACATGTAAGGTCTCTCGAAACACTGCTATGATAGAGTCAGAAATATGGAATGTATAGATAGTTTTCTAATCTGGCTGGCCAGGATTTAGACGAAAATGAAAAGATCCGTGTATATGTATGTATATGATTGGCTGATATGGGGCCAGCAGTTTGTCCGGATTAATGTGGTGGATGAAGGTTAGGGTATGGGTATGGCCCCTGAGCTGTTATGTGACTTAGTCTTTTAGTTTGGTTTGAGTAGTTGGCGAGATAGATTGTAGCGTGAACGTTGCCATTTTCTTTTGTAATCTTCTGCAGTGCCATTGTTTCGACGTGTTCTTATGTTTAGTCCTGTCTTCCAACTTGCTTGTGCGGCACCCCTGACTGTGACCGGTGTATTGTGTGTTGCTGAATTTTTCGATATGCAAACTTAGCGATGGTTGATTGTGACAGGAAAATAATTATTCGCCGCGTTTCTGTAACAGGCAAAATTTATTTGTGCCTTTCAGTGTTTTAAAGGGAGTTTTGGCATATTTGCAGGTCTTAGCAAGCAAAACCAAGATTTACATGGTCCTGGAGTATGTCAATGGAGGAGAATTGTTCGATCGAATTGTAAGGAAGTTTTGTGAAATTGGCGCTTATTGGGCGTTCCAAGTTGATTTCTTGCATATTCTCATCACTGATGGTAAATAAATTATCTGTAGGTTTCTGTTGGCAAGTTTTCGGAGTTGAGAGGGAGGAGGCTTTTCCAGCAGTTGATCGATGGAGTTAGTTATTGCCACGATAGAGGAGTATTTCACCGCGATCTCAAGGTTACTCCCCACCTGCAGATACTTCTGCGTCGACATATACATGTTATTATTTTCCCTGCTGACAGTTTCCATTGATTTACAGCTAGAGAACCTTTTGATTGATAAAAATGGGAACTTAAAGATATCGGATTTTGGCCTCAGCGCCCTGCCCCAGCATTTCAGGGTATGTAACTATGTATTTAGGCATTCTCACTTTCAGAATGAATTTGTGTCTAGTTACTCATATTTTCTTTCTACAGGACGATGGCCTACTGCATACAACTTGCGGAACTCCTAACTACGTTGCACCTGAAATTCTCTCTAATCGAGGGTATGATGGGGCACCGGCTGATGTATGGTCATGTGGGGTGATCCTGTACGTCATTCTGACCGGCGCTCTCCCATTCGATGACAGGAATCTAGTAGTCCTTTATCAGAAGGTAAATATAGCATCAGTCTCTTATTCTTGTCGTTAAATCCTCCCCAACCAAAAAATCTAATGAAACTGGAAATTTCAGATACTGAAGGGTGATGTCAGCATACCGAAATGGCTGTCACCGGGCGCCATAAACATGATTAGAAGAATTCTCGATCCCAATCCAGCTACTCGGATAACAATGGAGCAAATAAAAGAGGATGAATGGTTCAAGCAAGGGTATAATCCTGCTAGTCCGGATGATGAGGAAGATACCAGTAACAAAGAGGAAGAAGCTCTTTTAGTCCATGATGTGGTACATTCTTCTGTTCCTTTCCTGCTCGATTTTTTTTTTACATCGATGCAACCATACTAAATTACACGGTTAATTTTCTGCAGTCATCTGATTCGGACAGGAGTCCTAAGTCACCGACTCATATCAACGCGTTTGAGCTAATTGGAATGTCATCTTACCTCGATCTCTCTGGCTTCTTTGAGAAAGAGGTGTGTGCCACACCACTACTCATTTTCTTACCCAGTTGTACATTTTTGCTCAGAAAATTTACTCCAAGAGGCTCAAATGTCTTAAACAAATGCAGGAAGTTTCGGACAGGAAAATCAGGTTCACATCCACTCACTCGTTGAACGACTTGTTGCAGAAAATAGAGGAAACTGTGACAGACATGGGATTTCTGGTTCAGCAGAAGAACGGAAAGGTCAGTTAACTTCCTTTCAAAAGTTCCTACACAAATTCCAGCTCTGAAAAAAATTAACAGACCTTGACGCGCCTTTTCTGTTCTTTTCATCTATCAGTTGAAAATAATCCCACAGAAGAATCAAAAGCGACCAGGTAGCTTACTAGTTGCAGCAGAGGTAATTTCCATCTCCAACACCAAAAACATCCCAGATTATGCCAACATTTGTCCCTTCCAAGTCCTCATCGCCATTTTTTCCTTCCACCATTCTTGCAGGTTTTTGAGCTCAGTCCATCTCTATACGTAGTCGAGTTAAGAAAATCACGAGGCGATCCAACCCTCTACAGACAGGTATGCCTGTCCCAATAAATTCCGCCTTCTCCTGTTATCCTCAATGCTCATAAATAACTTGATTCGGATTGTGAACCTTGTGCTGCAGTTGTGCAAGAAGATCTCATCTGATTTGGGTGCTCCTCAAAGCCAAGAGATGTTTGCTGCAGCAGTATAGATTTCAAGATCACCATACAAATTGCTTCCAGCACATGATTTAGGTGCAGCGAAGAATTACTATAATTACTTCATTGTATATACACACCAATATTATTCATCAAAAATCTCATATTCATACTGTAGAAGAAGTTTTGATTGAATTTTTTTTCATCAATAATTAAACTCTAGTCGCTGAGATATTTTACGTCACTTTTGATGACCAATTTTGATGTGACGTACAATAGGTAACAGATATAAATATTAATATTAATTGTTATAATTCTATTAAAAAATTATAAAAATGTGGATAATGAAGTGTTGTCGTCCACGTCATAATTTAAATTATTTGAGGAAAAAGTTTTTTTTTTTAAAATATTCCACAAAATCTTCGGGGCTTCATGTTTTTCTCGCTCTCTGTAAAAAAAAGGTGCAAGAGGACTCGGTTTTGACTGACCACTGGGAAAGCCGTAACGCGGATCGTTGATCGAATACGGTCAATGGAGAGTCAACGAAGCATCGATTGCGACGAATGCGGCGGCGTTGACCGCTTCTATTGGAAGCTCGACCTCTGAATCTGCTCCGAAGGTCGCCGCACCTCTTCTGCTGGAACACTCTTCAGATCTGGATCGATTGGATGAAGATTAATTAATCTATCTGTATTTTTTACTTTCTATAGGTGCAGTTGTATATAAGAAAATACAAAAGGGGTGATATTGTATTTTTTACAAACTCTGGAGTTCTGTATTTAAACAGAACTCCCTCATTCAATGAATACAAGTTTTTACCCCGCAATACAATTCCTGATCTAGTTTCATCAGTTCTTCCGGAAATTCCTCCGATCAGTTTTCTGTCCGTTTTGCGTTCGGTTTCTGCATGGTATCAGAGCCGATTGGCTCAATTCTGGCGGAGTCTCCTGCCTGATTTTCTATTGCTCCAGTTTCTACATCATTTTTCCAGTTCTGGAAACATGGAGAATGTTGATCCAACAAGGCTTGATGCTGGCTCAGGCGCTGGCTCTGGATTGATCTCAGGGATTGCAGGTAAGCACAATAATCCCTGCGATGATCCATTTTATGTTAACAGCAATGAAAACATAGGCGCTTCACTAGTTACACAGCCTTTAGAAGGAATGGAGAATTATGTTACTCGGAGAAAATCTATGATGCGAGCTCTCTCTTTCAAAACAAAGCTTGGATTCATTAGAGGCAGTTTTCCTAAACCTGAAGATCCATATGAGTTAGAAAGATGGGAGAAATGCAACAATGTTGTTATTACATGGATTACTAATTCTGTCTCTAAGGAAATTGCTAGCTCATTAATTCATTTAGATGATGCTAAAGATGTATGGATGGCTTTACAGTCCTGGTATGGAGGTTCCAATGGACCTAAGCTATTTGCATTACAAGAAGAAATAGCATCACTAAAGCAAGGAGAAATGACAGTTAGTAGTTACTATGCGAAGTTGAACTATCTATGGGGAGAGGAGGATGCCATGACAAATCAAGACACATGCATTCTAGGCTCAGCATGCAAGTCAACAATATGTATGTTGCAGAAAAGATCACTGGATAGAACTATGAAATTTCTCATGGGACTTAATGAAGCACATTTTCAGATAAGGTCACAAATCTTACCTATTGAGCCTTTGCCAAGTCTTGATAAAATCTATTCAATGGTCTTGCAAGATCAAATTCAAAGAGGTATTGGCAGGTCTCCTCAACCTGAAATGTCAGCTATGAATGTTCACAATAGTCCGCAAGTCATAAACCACCAAGGAAATTCTTACAATGCACAAAACCAGCACAGTGTTCAGAATGGGAATAAGCAAGGAAGAAATGCTGGAAATACTGCAATTAATAATTCTGGAAACAACAAGCCTAAGAGAGATTTATTTTGCACACATTGTCAAGCATCTGGACATACAAAAGAATTCTGCTGGAAACTAAATGGCTATCCATCGGGCTATAGACAAAACAAACGTTTTCAAAACAATCGAGGTACAGCTCATAATGTGGTTACTGATAATGTTGTTGCAGGAAAAGAACTTGAAAGTCAGTCTGAAAATCAATCTCAGTTGAGTTCTATCAAGATGAGCCAAGAGCAGATTAACAAGTTAATGGCCATCCTAAATGCTCCTGCTCCCATTACTGATAACACTCATATGGCAGGTATTACTTGCCTTGCCTCAATCAATTTGAATAAATGTGATTGGATTATCGACAGTGGAGCAACTGACCATATTACTCCGCATGAACAACTTTTGACTGATATTATAAGACTGCCAACTCCTTATAAAGTAACTATTCCTGATGGATCTGCCATTTTAGTTACTCATACTGGGAATTATCGTCTAACTAGGGAAATTATTCTGAAAAATGTCCTCTTAGTTCCCAGTATCAGATTCAACTTGATAAGTGTTTCCAGATTGATGAGTGATTTAAATACAGATCTTCAGTTTACTAAAAGAGGCTGTTATATTCAGGACTCAGCAAAGCAGACTTTCCTATGGATTGGTGAGGCTCGACAAGGACTATTTTACTACAAAGGAACTGAACAAGCACATTGTTCTATAGTGCAGAAAAATAAAGTTTCTTTTTCACTTTGGCATATGAGACTTGGTCATGTACCATTTGCTAAAATGACTCGCAGTTTGAAAAATTATATCCCTGATTTAGACACTAATGATCAGATTTCACAATGTGCTATTTGTCCTAAAGCAAGGCAGCCTCGATTACCATTTTCTTCTAGCACTACTTGCAGCAAAAATATTTTTGAACTTGTTCATGCAGACATTTGGGGACCTTATAAAGTTCCTACACTAAGTGGAGCAAGGTATTTCCTGACTGTTGTGGAAGATTTTTCAAGGAGCACTTGGATTTTTCTTATGAACACTAAGAGTGAGGCCAGTGATTACTTGATACAGTTTTTCAATATGGTTCAGACACAGTTTTCAGTCCCTATCAAAATTCTTCGCACAGATAATGGTCAGGAATTCCTAAGCTCTAAGATGCAGCATTTTCTGAATTTAAAAGGCTGCCTACATCAGACTAGTTGCACGTATAGCCCTCAGCAGAATGGGGTAGTTGAAAGGAAACACAGGCACTTACTTGAAATTGCGCGAGCTCTGAAGTTTCAATCTTCTGCTCCAGATTGTTTTTGGGGAGAGTGTGTCCTCACTGCCACCTACATAATAAACAGGCTTCCTTCAGTCATTTTGGACAACAAGACACCTTTTGAAATTTTATTTCAACACAAGCCTGATTTCTCTCATTTACGGACGTTTGGTTGCTTATGCTATGCAACTGATCCTACACCTCATAAAGACAAGTTTGCACCTAGGGCTCATCCTTGTGTCTTTTTGGGTTATCCCTTCGGACACAAAGGTTATAAGCTCTTTGATTTAATCACTCACAGCATTAAAGTTGGCAGAGATGTTATATTTCATGAGCAAGTATTTCCTTTTACACATACTGATGCAGTTAAATCTACTGAGGTACCCTTGCCAACTCAGACACAGATTTCTGATTTTTCTGATCATGATCTTTTTCCTGCTGCTGCCATTCATCAGCCTAATTCTATCCCTGCACCTCCACAACCTATTGTTGGCAATACCCCTATTGTTCAACCTCGCAGGTCAGGGAGAGTTACGCAACAACCTGTCAAGTTAAAAGATTATGTTTGTTCTACTGTTTGCTCTACTGTTACCAACTGCAAATATCCCTTAAGTGACTACGTCAACTATTCTGGCTGCTCTCCTAGCTTTCAGTACTTTGCTATGGCCCTAGTTTCCTTAACAGAACCTAAAACATTTCATCAAGCTAAGAAACATCCAGAATGGATGCAAGCTATGGACAGTGAAATCAGGGCTCTCGAAGACAATCAGACTTGGGAAATAGCGTCTTTACCAGCTGGAAAGAATGCAGTAGGCAGCAAATGGGTTTATAAAATCAAGAGACACTCTGATGGCTCAGTGGAACGTTTTAAGGCACGTCTAGTGGCAAAAGGGTTTACACAGTTGGAGGGACTTGACTATCACGAAACTTTTGCTCCAGTTGTTAAAATGACTACTGTACGAACACTTCTTGCACTCGCTACAGCTAAAGGGTGGCCTCTCTACCAACTAGACGTCAACAATGCCTTTCTACATGGCACTTTGGATGAGGAGGTGTACATGACCATTCCACAGGGCTTTTATGATAATGCTAAATCTGATGGCAAAGTTTTCCGCCTGCTTAAAAGTCTCTATGGTTTAAAACAAGCCTCCAGGCAATGGTTTGCTAAATTCAGTGATGCATTACTCAGTTTTGGATTTAAGGCTAGTCTTCATGACTATTCTTTGTTTACCTACTCCACCTCCAAGGATTTTATCGCCCTTTTGGTCTATGTTGATGATGTTGTCATCACAGGCACCTCTTCTGCTCTTATCTCAGAGATAAAGCAGTTCATTCATTCCAAATTTCAAATTAAGGATCTTGGCCCTTTACACTATTTTTTGGGCATTGAGGTGGCTCGTTCTTCTACTGGTTTATTCCTCAATCAAAGAAAATACTCTCTGGATCTAATTTCTGAGGCAGGACTCACCGGGTGTAAACCAGTTTCTACACCTATAGAGTCGAAACACAAATTGGCTCTTTCTACAGCCTCTATTCTATGTGATCCTACCCCCTATCGCCGATTAGTTGGCCAACTGATCTATCTCACTGTTACTCGCCCTGATTTAGCATATGCAGTTCACATTTTGAGTCAATTTATGGCTACACCTACTGAGGAACATCTACAAGCAGCACATAGAGTTTTACGTTACCTCAAAGGTGCTCCAGCTCAGAGTCTCTTCTACTCTGCTCAGTCTTCTCCCAATCTGACCGCTTTTTGTGATGCTGACTGGGGTTCGTGCCCATTGACCAGGCGTTCTGTCACTGGTTATGCAATCCTACTGGGCTCTTCTCTGATTTCCTGGAAGACAAAGAAACAAGCTGTTATATCCAGGTCATCTGCTGAGGCTGAGTACCGTTCTATGGCTCAAACTTGCTGTGAAATTGTTTGGATTACCGGACTTCTTCAAGATTTGCAGCTCTCTATTCCGCTCCCAGTTGATCTTTTTTGTGACAACAAGGCTGCTTTACACATCTCCCGGAACCCGGTTTTCCACGAGCGCACTAAGCACGTTGAAATCGATTGCCATGTCGTCCGACAGCATGTTGCTTCTGGGTTCATTCGCACTCTCTTCATCAGCAGCTCTGACCAACCTGCTGATATGTTCACCAAAGGTCTCTCGGCGGATTCCCTTGGCTTTCTTTGTTCCAAGCTCAGCGTGTCCAACTTCTTGCACGCGCTGAGCTTGAGGGGGGGTATTGGAAGCTCGACCTCTGAATCTGCTCCGAAGGTCGCCGCACCTCTTCTGCTGGAACACTCTTCAGATCTGGATCGATTGGATGAAGATTAATTAATCTATCTGTATTTTTTACTTTCTATAGGTGCAGTTGTATATAAGAAAATACAAAAGGGGTGATATTGTATTTTTTACAAACTCTGGAGTTCTGTATTTAAACAGAACTCCCTCATTCAATGAATACAAGTTTTTACCCCGCAATACAATTCCTGATCTAGTTTCATCAGTTCTTCCGGAAATTCCTCCGATCAGTTTTCTGTCCGTTTTGCGTTCGGTTTCTGCAGCTTCGTCCTCCACAATGTCCGCCACCAGAACAATCAGCGTCGGTACTGCACGGCCTGCGTTTTGAAGAGCTTTCCCGGATGGTTTTGCCCGGGAAAAATTTTCAAACCTGCCATCAAACCAAAACTTATTTCCAAAACTGCCACACTTCTGAACTTACTTCCCAAAATGCCACTTTTTTGACAAACCGCTACTCCTAGTAGTGGTTTATCTATTTTTATAATTTTATTTGCTGACTGGACGATGAAGTGGACGATGACGTGGAGGAACTTTGTACAATGGACAAACCGCTACTAGAAGTAGCGGTTTGTCCATTGTGAGAATTTTAAAGAGATGGCGTGTGAGAATTTGAGCTGCCAAGTGGTCCCCACTTTCCCCACTTGGCAGCTCAATCTCACACCCCATCTCATTAAATTTCTCATAATGGACAAACCGCTACTTCTAGTAGCGGTTTGTCCATTGTATACAAGTTTTTTTACACATCATCTCTGATTCATCGTCCAGTCAGTAATTAAAATTGTAAAAATAGACAAACCGTTACTAGGAGTAGCGGTTTGTCAAAAAAGTGGCATTTTGGGAAGTAAGTTCAGAAGTGTGGCAGTTTTGGAAATAAGTTTTGGTTTGATGGCAGGTTTGAAAATTTTTCTTTGCCCGGTCTGTTTCAGTGTATTCGAGACGCTTCCGCAGCCGACGGAGCGAGCGATGTGCTTGACGTGTCCGTCGATTTCGCACCTGTCGTGCACCGTTTCTGGGGAGCGCGTTGTGAGGTATGAGTGTCGGCATTGCCAGAATCGGAACCCTAGTTTGTTTGAATTTAAGTTTGATGGGAGGAGGAGGAGAGGGAAGGGGGAGGAGATGGATTTGGAGTCGGCTGGGAAGCTTTTCGCGGCGGCGTGGATTGCTTCGGGGAGTATGAAGAAGGCGACGCTTGCGGCGAGGGCGGAGGCGGAGAGGAGAGCTGGTGAGGTGGTAGTTGCTAAGAGGAATGTGAAGGATGCGTTGGAGAGGCTTTCGAGTCTTTCGAACTGGGACGCTGGGGGTGATGATCAGAATGTTTCTGGATTGATGAGGAATGGGCAGCTGGATGGAGCTGGTTCTGGAGCAAATGGTGCAAGGAGGCAAGCTGAGGATGGAGAAAAAGGTTTGGCAGGGTTGATGTTGGCTGGTGTTGCTGGGGAGTCTTCTCGAAATGGCAATGCTGGTTCGAATAAGAAGAGAAAGCACTGATTTATTTGTTCTTTGTTTCAGAATCGGAGAATGCTGGTAAGTTACATTGCGCTGCTGGTGAAGGAGTTTCGGGTTAGCAGTTAGAACTAGCCATTGACACACATTTTGAGTTAGCAGTTAGCATTAGCGATTGGCACACATTTTGTGAATGCGTACTGCGTAGGGATGTGGAACTTTCATAGCAGAGCTGATTTGTGTCGGCAGTACATTTTCTGGATACTTGGTTCTTATGGTTATTTTCAATGATAAGTGGTTTGAAACCCTGGAATGGGGTTGGATTTCTCTGATTAGTTTGGGTTCACATTACATTGCTCCTTCATGGTTCATAAACAATTTCTGTGATGAAAAGTGGTCTGCTTATGTTGTTGATCTGGCTGGTGGATTTGGTATTCTCATCTACATCCGTCCTAAGAAATGGACTGGCTTCTTCAATCTTTGTGCTCCAACTTCTGTGTTATATCAATAGTTTGATCTGTGATGATCTGAGGCTTTGTAAATATTTCGATACGCAATTGCTGTCATGGGATCTTGGCAAAGGTGAGAATCCTGTTAGTTATGTAAATAGAAACATTGTAGGGGGTCCATTTTCATTTGGCAGGGTTGTAATCCAACTGGAGCAAGGCCAGTGATGTAAATTTCCAGGATGGTTGCAGAAGGTAGTCAAAATTTTCACTTCTCAGTTTTTAAAGGTCAGATCCAATGACTCACCTTCTCAAGACACTATTCTGGAAGGGGGATACAAGTAATTCAAGAAGATGAGGTAGTTACTTATTGTATTACATCGTCTCCATTATATTCTGCTTCCATCGATTGGTAATTTTGTGTACAAGGGTAAATAGATTGTCTGTGTCAGTGTTTAATCCTTGCGATATGTGAACAGTGATCTCAATGTTGCAAAAAAAGCAACCACTTTCTCTTATTTACTACTTACATGTGGATAAAGTGCAGCTAAGAATGTGCATGCACTGTGCAGTCGCACACACGCAATCAGACTCATTACGAATATGATAACACTCGGTGTGTTTCATAATTTCTTGGCAGCTACATTTTTTGCTACTGATCAATTGTTTTATTTATCTGTTACAGGCAAATTTTTACACTGAAATCATGAAACGGAGCAGAAAGGTGCATTTCAGCACAAACTCGTGGAGTATGAAGGAATCCTTGGAAACGATGGTTGTGGTTGAAGCGGATCCTTTGGCAGTGTACATGTCAAATGGCTGTGAAGCTTCTGATAAGGATGAGGACTTCTTGATGAAGATGACCGATGGTAATCATATGACAAAAGGAATATTAGCTCCATTTTCCTAAAATAATGCTCAGAAATGCTTCAGATAGCTGGGTGTGAAGGTACTTTTATGGGAAGTTTCAAAACACAAATAGCTGGGTGTGTGAATATTTTGTGTTTATTTCGTCATGTAAAAAATTGAAAATGATAGATACAGTCAGAGTACACAATTGATTGCATCTCTTTGGTTTTGAATTCAGGGATAAGAAAAATGATTCAAGGCCGGGATGGGCTGGAGGTTGATCGGTTCAGAAGTGGCTGAAGGGCTTGCACTACAATGCTCATGTTGGGTCTGATGGTAGCATCAAACGGCAGGCACATGGCAACCACAGAAGCAAACTGTGCTAAAAAAAAAAAAAATTGGGTGAGCTTTTGAATTCTGGATTTGACATATAAGTTGAAGCAGTTTAAGGCGAAGAATTGGTTCAGTGAACAACCTTGGCTACTGCCTTGGGAGGATATTGGTCTCTCAGTTTACTGTCAATGCACTCGGATACTTTATCTTCCCTCAGCTTTGGTGTGGCCTGGTACATTTTAAAATCAGAGTGATTCAGTGCAACTCATCTGAAGTTAGCAAAAAGTCGCATAACCTGAAATGCAACTTAGGACCAGCAAGTTTTCTGTCATACCCATGTGACAAGACTTTGTTGTCCACGAGGGAGAGTATGATCAACAGGCTTGCGGCCAGTGAGGAGTTCCAGCATGACAACTCCAAAACTGTAGATGTCGCTCTTCACAGTCGTCTGCCCAGTCAAGGCGAATCTGCCAGGCACCATGCACATTTTACAGTAAGGACTAATGATTTGTGAAGTTTCAGAAATCAGAATGTTTTCATAAATTGAGGTAGGAGCATACTCAGGAGCATGGTATCCAAAGGTTCCCAGCACACGAGTCGAATGAAGACGTGCTGCCATGTCTGGGGCCTGGCTAGATAAATCAAAGTCTGCAATCTTGGTAGTAAAATCATCGAAGATCAACACATTGCTGGACTTGAAGTCCCTATGATTTATGCGAGGATCACATTTTTCATGGAGATACTCAAGACCCTTTGCCGCTCCCACTGCAATTTTAATGCGAGCATTCCAGGATAGAACCTGCAAAGGCTCTGGGGGAGCGCCTCTGGCACCTTTGCGGCCTAAAAGGACAAAAAAAAAGTATTCTGAAATCAGAATACAGTAATTATTCTGAAGATGCAGGCAACTAGATCCTCATCGAAATTTGTGTATCACATTGCTCAGCTTCACATACCGTGAAGAATGTCATGAAGAGATCCGCGAGGGGCATATTCATAGGCCACGGCACGGAGACCATTCTCAACGCAGTATCCCACCAGACGGACAAAGTTTTCATTCTTCAACCTGGAAACTGTCGAAACCTGCAAAGGAAATTCAAGACAATGTATCAATAAACAACCGGTGCCGACTGCCTAAAGCTGTGCCAGACAGATATTTACCTGTGCCAGAAACTCTTGCTCAGGCTGCTTGCTGGTATCCAGCTTCTTTATGGCCACAGCCTGCCCATTCCCAAGCACACCGCGGAACACGCCTCCATAAGTCCCCTCACCAATAAGTGCCTTGGATCCGAAGTTATCAGTTATCTCCCTCAGCTCCTTTGCTGGTATAGCCTCAACTGAGATTGGCTGATACCTTATCACTGCTGGCGCCTTCCTGGCTGGGACTTGCTTGCCATAGTAATCAGGGTTGCCTGAAAATCAACCTCCGGTTTACTTACAGCATTGAAACAAGCAGCAATTCATCTATACTCCTCAGCCCTCTTATCATCACAGCAAGAGTTATCTGATACCAGAAAAGTATTGATCTCGACTAGAATTCAATTGGGTCAAATCTGCTATACCTGTGGCCTGGTTCGCCGTCAAGGCGCCTCTGTCAGCAGTAGCAGCATCGAGCTTGTTTCCTCTATGAAGCCAATTAAAACAGCCCATTATTGATCACTATCTTCTTCCTCAATCTGCAGGTTCCCAATTCCAGACAAAATCAAGAACTAGGAAAACTACTCAAATTCAGATACACAGACTTGTTCCCAAGAATCCTCATTTGAAGAAAACTCACCTGAGGGACTTTTTATCAAGTCCTTGAAGGTCTGAGTGGCCTCTGGTGATGAGATCCAGAACAAGTCTCTTCCTCAGAAACCTTTGAATTGTCTTTGATCTTGACTTTGAGACTCTGTTGACTTTGTGTGAAAGGTAACAAGTTGTGCTTCTTTAGGAACATACATTAACATTTTCATCAACTAGGCCACTCACAATAATCACACACCTACTTCCCTTTTCACATTTGTGTGAATAACCATTATTGTTTAACAATGGGCTCAGGCCAGGTATGGAGTCAACGACAGTCTATTTTGAGGCAGAAGTTATCATTTGTCTCGCATGAGATTTTGGCCCACAAATTTCTATTGAGAAATGATTACATTTAACTTTTGGACCAGAGTAGATATATACCAATTTTTTGTAATCGTCTCATATTGAATTATAAAAAGTAATATTATTATTGTTAATAACTTCTTCTAACACAAATTCTCAATTTTATCACCATTAATTAAATCTTATAGTTACACGGTCTATACTATTTTAGGTGTATATGGAGGGCTCGACCCCAATACATTAAAGTAAAGAGGTTGGAGATTCAGGAGAGTTGACTCGGACAACCTAGTAAATATATTGATCTATTGACCTAACGGCTAACCTAACCTTTGTAAAGTATTTTAAGTAAAAATAACTAAAGAATTTGAAGTGTATTAAAGTCAACTAATTGGACAATACGACGTCGTCAAAATTGGTGTAATATAATATGTACCATCTGACCAGCCCATGATTACTGGGCCGTTGACTAGTGTGCTGATGTAATACGTCGCCGTTTTTGATAATGAAATGTAGAGAGTATGGCATCCGGATCCGAGAAAAGATTCGAAGGACCCGACCCGACCCAAATCACATTCAAGTATGATCCGAATGAATGAGTGTCTAGCTTGAAGAAAAAGAAAGAGAGAAGAAGAAAACCAATCTTCGGAGATTCGACGATCATGGCGGCGGCGGCGACGATGGTGAGCTCGGCAGGCGGACTACTGGCGATGCTCAACGAGACTCATCCCGTGTTGAAGCTTCACGCGCTGTCCAATCTCAACAAGCACGTCGACTACTTCTGGCCAGAGATCTCCACCAGCGTCCCAATCATGTATGCGTGTACCTATTCATCTTCCCAATCGATTCTTTGTATGATTTTGAATCATTTTTGTGCTGCTTTGATATCGGATTGTTGATTTTACTGAACGCGAGACTGGAATGCGTTTAATTGATTTGAACTGTTTAGGTAGCTGTTTGGTACTATCGGTTAGGGTTTCATGTTGTTTTGGCATGTTGAGGAAGATAATAAATGGACGGCTTTCAGAGATGAATAATTAGCACTGGCTTAGTGATTTTGGATGTTTATATCAGATGGACTTTTTGAGTTATGGATGAATTTAACATGTGTTATACTCGCTCTTCTTACAGTGAAAGTTTGTATGAAGATGAAGAATATGATCAGAGGCAACTTGCTGCACTCCTTGTTTCAAAGGTTACACATGACTTCTTTTTTTTAATGTGTAGTTGTTTTCCTCATCACTACTGCATTATCGTTTTCAGTGTTTTTATTGCGTTACCAATAGCAATGAACTATGATGGTGGAGTGTTTTACTAGCCTCTACAATTGATTTCTTTTTTGCAATACAATTTGATAAGGCCTCATTGGTATTCTTCCTCTACTTCTGATATAGTGACCATTTGATTTTGTTTTTGCAAGTACATTTTTTTTGTATTAATGTATCTGCTTTGCGCAGGTCTTCTATTATTTAGGTGAATTGAATGACTCGTTGTCGTATGCACTTGGAGCTGGGCCCTTGTTTGATGTTTCAGAGGATTCTGATTATGTTCACACTCTACTTGGTATGGGCCATTGTCATTCTCGTGTATTCAATGATAATATGATGAAAGCATAGTCTGCCACGGAATTATACATTCTACCTTAAGATTATCTTCGTCAAAACGAAAAGCTTTTGTCTTTAATTGTATGCATTTTATTGATGGGTTGTCTCTTTATTCAGCTAAGGCTATTGACGAGTACGCTAGCATTAAGGGAAAAGCGTCTGAATCAAATGAACTAGCAGCGCCAGTTGATCCTAGACTGGAGACTATTGTGGAGAGAATGTTGGAAAAGTATGTCAACCATTTCCTTCATCCACGTAACAATAATTTGGGGGTTTATGTTATGCTAATTTTTCAATGGGAACAGGTGTATTTCCGATGGGAGGTACCAACAAGCTATGGGAATGGCAATTGAATGTCGAAGGTTGGATAAGCTTGAGGAGGCCATTACAAGAAGTGATAATGTTCAAGGAACTCTTTCATACTGCATTAATGTGTCTCATTCTATTGTCAATCGCAGAGAATATCGACATGAGGTAACTTATATGTTCATGTACATGCAGTTGTGCTTGAGTTTTATTAAAAATTTTGTATATTTCGTAAAGTTACTTGATATTTACTGAGCTCAAATTTAGTCCGTTTTCCTGGTAGCAGTTGATAATAATGTGTTCTCAACAAGTCGCTTGGAATCCCATAAAACTCAGTTGCATATTTTCTCAGTCTGCAGTTGTGTATTATTACATCTCATCATACATCATAGTAATAATACACCGGTTACTATACAAAGTAGTCTTTATTAATGCTCTATCTTGCTGGATATTCTGAAAATAGAAGTTGAAAGCCATCATCATATAGCTAAATTTGGTCTGTTAATTTTTTATATACTACAGGTACTTCGCCTCTTAGTCAAAGTGTACGAAAAGCTTTCATCCCCTGATTATTTAAGCATTTGCCAATGTCTGATGTTTCTGGATGAACCAAAAGGCGTGGCTAGTATATTGGAGAAGCTTTTAAGATCTGAAAACAAGGACGATGCTCTGATGGCATTTCAAATTGCATTTGATCTTGTTGAAAATGAGCATCAAGCTTTTCTATTAAATGTACGAGATTACCTACCAAACCCCAAGCATCAAGAGTCAGTGCCTCCGCCTGTAGTTTCTACAGAACCAGTTTTGTCGCAGGATGGGGATACTGTCGTTTCAGACGACGTTCCAATGACGGATGGAACTGTTGCTATTATGACCACCATAGATCCAGCAGAAGCACTGTACGGGGAGAGGCTGGAAAAAATCAAAGCCATATTGTCCGGAGAAACCTCAATTAAATTGACTCTACAATTTTTGTACAGTCATAATAAGTAAGTTAGTAGTTGTGTCCAAAGTTTCTCTACATCAATGCCTTATCGCACATCAATATTAAAAATATTTTGAATGTTTCAACAGATCTGATCTCCTCATCTTAAAGACAATAAAGCAGTCAGTCGAAATGAGGAATAGCGTTTGTCATAGTGCGACAATTTATTCCAATGCCATTATGCATGCGGGAACTACTGTAGATACATTCCTTAGAGAAAATCTGGTTAGTCATTTAGATGTTCACTCACTAACCATATTTTTTACAATGCGGCACTAGTTCAGTTTATGTTTTCATATGGTTCTTCTTGAAGTCATGCTTGTCTTTATGTATTTTTTCCTTTGATCAGGATTGGCTGAGCAGAGCTTCAAACTGGGCAAAATTTAGTGCAACCGCGGGACTGGGTGTAATTCACAGAGGGCACCTGCAACAAGGCAGGTCGCTTATGGCCCCTTATTTGCCTCAAGGTGGGGCTGGAGGCGGCGCAAGTCCATATTCCGAGGGTGGTGCTCTGTATGCTTTGGGTCTCATTCATGCAAACCATGGAGAGAACATCAAACAATTCCTTCGTGATAGTCTACGGAGCACTGATGTTGAGGTATTACTTGTTGCCAAAGTTGCTTTAGATATAAAGCTCACCAGTTCACTAAACACAAATGTGATACAGGTTATCCAGCATGGTGCATGTCTGGGTCTTGGTTTAGCGGCTATGGGAACTGCTGATGAAGAAATATATGATGATATCAAAAATGTGCTCTACACTGATAGTGCTGTGGCTGGTGAAGCAGCTGGAATTAGCATGGGGTTGCTCTTGGTTGGAACTGCTAGTGAAAAAGCGAGTGAGATGCTTGCTTATGCTCACGAGACTCAGCATGAGAAGATCATCAGGTACAAGTCGATAAAAAATGGTGTTGCAATTTCATTCTTCTTTAATGCTTCTCTTTGTTGGTAATTTGCTATTTTGATGTATTATGTCCATCAGGGGATTAGCATTAGGGATAGCTGTCACGGTGTATGGTAGAGAGGAGGAGGCTGACACTCTTATCGAGCAGATGACTCGTGACCAAGATCCCATACTGCGTTATGGTGGTATGTATGCCTTGGCATTGGCATACAGTGGAACTGCGAACAACAAAGCTATTCGCCAGCTGTTGCACTTTGCTGTCTCAGATGTGAGCGATGATGTCAGAAGGACAGCTGTTCTAGCACTTGGATTTGTCCTGTATTCTGAACCAGAGCAGGTGGGTTACTCTATTGTCATCTGTGATTATTTCTCCACCCATTATAAATCTTCACTTTCGTATGACAGTGCTTGTGCCTTAATCTTATGGTTTATGTTTTTTTTTTTCCGGTGCAGACCCCTCGGATTGTCTCCCTGCTTTCCGAATCTTACAACCCGCATGTCAGATATGGTGCGGCTCTAGCTGTGGGCATTTCTTGTGCTGGTACTGGTTTGAGCGAGGCCATATCTTTGCTAGAGCCTTTGACATCAGATGTAGTTGACTTTGTTCGTCAAGGTGCTCTTATTGCAATGGCTATGGTGATGGTCCAGGTCAGCGAAGCCAGTGATGCTAGAGTTGGAGCATTCAGGTAAGTTTACTAAATTGCATATTTTCTTTTGGGGACTGATACTGGCTCATTTTTGTTATGGGCAGGGTTTGTTTATTTGTAAGCTATATTTTGTTGTTAAATGTCATGAGCGTTTAGTTAATAGCAAAGTTGCCTTTCTTTAACTAAAGTTGCCTTGTCACTGTCAGTTCTCTTTAATTTATATTATTTCTTATTTTAATGTTTTATATAAATCTTCTGTATTTACTTTACTGTAGGAAACAATTGGTGAAGATAATTCTTGATAAACATGAAGACACGATGAGCAAGATGGGAGCAATATTGGCATCTGGAATACTTGATGCTGGGGGAAGGAATGTGACTATAAGATTGTTGTCAAGGACAAAGCATGACAAAATCACAGCTATAGTCGGCCTTGCTGTTTTTAGCCAGTTTTGGTACTGGTATCCACTGATTTATTTTGTGAGCTTGGCGTTTTCCCCAACTGCTTTTATTGGGCTTAACTACGACTTGAAAGTTCCAAAGTTCGAGTTCTTGTCTCATGCCAAACCATCACTCTTTGAATATCCTAAGCCTACTACTGTTCCCACAGCCGCATCAGCTGTAAAATTGCCTGCAGCAGTTCTTTCAACATCAGCAAAGGCAAAGGCTAGAGCCAGTAAGAAAGAGGCTGACCAAAAAGTTACAGCAGAAAAAACATCAGGGGCAGAGTCTTCATCTGGTGGAAAAGGGAAGTCACCATCCGATGAGAAGGATGGGGACGCAATGCAGGTATCTATCAAATTTGCCGTTTCATTTCTACTATTTTCATCAAATGAAAAAGTGAGCTGAATGCCTTTTTGCTACAGTTTGTTATTTAGAGTTCATGGGACTTCAGAAAAATGATAATAAGGACGGATGGTCAATTTAATAACTATTCCACTACACTTCATTTGTGCAGGTCGACGCTCCAGTTGAGAAGAAGTTGGAGCCAGAGCCAACTTATGGAACCCTTACGAACCCAGCTAGGGTGGTTCCTGCTCAGGAGAAATACATTAGATTCAAAGATGAGAGCAGATACGTGCCAGTAAAGTGTGCTGCTTCAGGGTTCGTCCTGCTGAGGGACTTGCATCCTTCAGAACCCGAGATCCTTTCGCTCACAGACACCCCATCGACAGCTGCACCTGCAGGAACTAGCACAGGGCAACAAAACTCAGCTGCTGCCTCGGGAAATGATGAACCGCCGCCACCGCAAGCATTTGAATACTCATCTTGAGGATACTCCCACAAAACTATCAGGTGTGGTGTGAGCCAAAAGAAAATTCTTGCAGTCGTCATATGTGGTGTTAATTATCTCTAGGAACAGCATGAGTTGTGTACCATTCCCCATTAAAAAGATGTTGGTGCATTATGTTACAAGGAAACAGCTTCTACAATTCTGTTATTACTAGGAAACCTTTCTAGGAAAATACTTTCACTAGAAAGGTTTCGTATCTCAACCAAGGAAATGATTCCAGCTTCAGGCTTGAATTATTAGTTACCTGGTCATGTCACTTATATTGGCATGCCTCAGTTGTAGATACGTAATGGCTGAAACCATTGCAAATCAGAAAACTTACAAGTTCCATCAAAAATGTCAGAAGAGGCCGATGGACGCTTCATGAATGAATGCTTGTTACTTGCCATAATATCACTCATGTTGAGTAAAACAACTTCTTAAAATCATAATTTAAAACAACTGGGAAACAAACAACTGTAGTAGTTTGGACAAGCATAACTGGTTCGCAAAAATATAAAAGGTTTGCAAGAGTCGGAACATATCAAAAACATGTAAGATACTGAACATTCATATGTCAAATATGCAAGTTATATTCCCCAGAGTATACTCCTGACACAAGGCCCACAGTAGATCTTCAAACAGCAAGCTAATGAGTCTAGGCCTGAAATCACAAGTTGGATCCCCAAAATCAGAATAATGATATAGTGAAGGGATCAAAATGTGGGAAAATTGTTCCTTTGTCATACCTTGCTAGCAATGTTGTTGGAGAGCCAGTCCAGTCCCTCATACAAACCCTCTCCAGAAGTGGCACATGTGCTCTGGATGTACCTGAGATGCATAAAATATATTCAAGTACATAACAAGGAGATAGCAGTTTGCAATTTGCATTTCCCTTATTCCTGGCTTACCAGTGGCGCTGTCTCAGAGAATGAAGCCCAAGCTTGTCAGTGATCTCAGCAGCATTCATTGCATTTGGCAGATCTTGTTTGTTGGCAAACACGAGCAACACAGCGTCCCTTAATTCATCCTGAACATGGCCAAAATTAAAACAGAGTAAAAACATATTGAATAAATAATGATTCACGTTGAGAAGGCCAACTATTTATTCGATTTTTACCGTTTTCCAACAATTTATATGTTCATACTTAAAATAAAAAAGGAGGTTAGCAGACCTCATTCAGCATCCTGTGCAGCTCATCCCTAGCCTCAACAACACGGTCCCTGTCATTGCTATCAACCACAAAAATAAGCCCCTGAGTGTTCTGGAAGTAGTGTCTCCACAATGGTCGAATCTGAAAGCCAAATACATATTCTAGATTAGCTTATGAACTGCTAATTGATTAGTTGAGAAAAAACACACACACACACACACCTTAGTTAAATAGGAAAAAAGACGCAACGGATTATCAAAAATACACCACATACCTTGTCCTGACCCCCGACATCCCAAACTGTAAAGCTAATGTTCTTGTATTCCACAGTCTCGACGTTAAATCCTGATAAACACAATAAATGAAGTAAAATAATAAGCAGACGAAATACGATCAGCATCACCATGGTGTTTCACTCTCATTAATGTTCACATGTTACAAACTCACCGATGGTAGGAATAGTGGTAACAATTTCACCCAACTTCAGCTTGTACAAAATCGTGGTTTTACCAGCAGCATCAAGACCAACCATAAGTATTCTCATTTCTTTCTTGGCAAATAGCCGGCTGAAAAGCTTTCCAAAACTCAGCCCCATCTTGGCACCTGATCAATATAAACCACATCACACCATCAGCATATTATTTTGTGCACCACCACCCAACAACATCATGTACATTTCTGACCTATAATATTCCATAGGTCCGCGTTCAAAATCAATGGCAAGCTCACCTATCCCATCTAGCATCCCAATTTTGAGAGATCCACCTAAAATTCAACCATTACTAACACTACCAGCCACCATTTTCATATTATCCCCATTTTATCTCTAACCAGTCATCTACAGCATCACGACCCTAACTTATTCCAATGAATACATCAACCAATCTGATCACCAAAGGGAGCGCCAGCATAAAAACCCTCGAAGACCTCCAAATCATCATCCACCAAACAAACACAATTAAATCCGCCATAAAACAAACCACATCTGAAATATTACACCAAAACAACAATCAAAATCCATAAAATCTAACGATCAACGAACCACATCGAATCTCAGCCACATTTTAGGGTTCCAAAACATCGCGAAAACCACCAGACCGCGTGATTTCAGAACCAGATTTACAATTATAACAAACAGAGATCGATAGATCCGAACCTGGAAGACGAAAACGGATCTGGTGAGCGAGATCGGTCTCGTTGGATCTCGATGAGGCTCTGCTCGTCGTCGTCCAATGCTAACCAGAATATGATGAAGAGATTGGGATGCGAGAGCTCCTTGGTTTATATACCTCGCGAGGTTGACGGCGTTATAACGCCGTCGTTAGCACTTTTGGCTCTCCGTCTTTGACCCTGGGAAACGGACGTTAAGTTCTTTGGACGTTCTGAACCGAATTTACGAACCGTTGAACCGAATAGAAGAACCGAACCGGATTTGATTTGCTTCATCTTCAATCGATTTAAACACTCGATAAGGCTGTGTGCTTCTCACACCTCATCGCTTGAGCTTCATCGAAGATTCCAGAAGCTTCGGGCGAGGAATGACTTTGGTAGCTCTGTTCGTTTCAGTCACCAAAGTCGCTGGACTGCTAGTGACAGTCACCGTTGCGGCGAACGCCTTCTCGTTTTCGCGGTATCGGAAGAAGTTCTTGCTGCCGTTCGAATCGCCGATTGACGAGTCGGCGGAGGTGCTCGCGGCTTTTAATGTTAATGGCTCGGTTGAAGGTACCTTCGGGCTGCTTTCAGACCTAGTTTTCTCAGGCTGTTTGATAATTTTTGTGGTTGTGACAGATGATGTTGATGATTGATGCTAGAAGATGATGATTTTTGTAGTCTGTCATTTTTTTTTTTTATGTATAGAGTTGAAGTTGGTTGATTGCTGGAAGTTGGAGCTGCCTGTTGAAGTCGGTTGTTTGCTGAGTTTGAATTTTTCGTCAGCTAGATGTGTGGAGATTTTTGAGCATGGTTCTTGAGTTCTCTAGATATTTGGAGTAGATGGATTGTCGTTTGGCACGAGGTTGTTATTTTACGTCGATCATTTGGGATTTAGTGAAGTCATTGTCGTCTTTGTTGAACAATATGCTTTGGTTTCTTGGCTGATATTCATCTTAAGTGATGTGTCGACTGAGGCTGATTGTGTGGCTGATATTGTTTTGAAGATGGGGATGTGTTCTTCTTTGGATTGGCTTTCTTGGCTGATATTCGTCTTAAGTGATGTGTAGACTGAGGCTGATTGTGTGACTGAATTGTTTTGAAGATGGGGATGTGTTCTTCTTTGGATTGGCCACAGCACCTGCTCATGTGGAAGACGGGCTGAATGATGCGTGGCTTCAGTTTGCAGAGGAAAGCCCTTGTGAGAATGCGGAGGAGCCATTCGAAGAGATACAGCCGGCTGATGCGTTACTGGCGTCAGCTACTCCAGATGGAGGATCTCAACCAGCTCCGGTACTGGTTAGTGAAGGTTCAACGAGTAAGATGGCTAAGAAACCGATTAAGATTGCAATGGAGGCTATGATTAGAGGGTTTAAGAAGTACACTGAAGAGGTTGAAGATGAACCTGCGCCATGTGTGGATCACCACCATAACGTGGTTGCTTGGCACAATGTCCCACAACCGTAAGCTCTCTTTTTTTCTTTTCCGAAGGTGATCTCGTGAATCAAACATGAATTATATGCATATTTCAGGGAAGAGAGGCTACAATTTTGGTCAGATCCTGACACCGAACTGAAATTGGCTAAAGATACTGGTGTAACTGTCTTTAGAATGGGATTTGATTGGACAAGAATCATGCCGCATGAGCCTGTCAATGGGCTTAAAGAAAGCGTAAGTTTGTAGTTTGTTTAGCATATTTTGTCAATGGTGTTTATAATTCCTACGGGAGATCACGTGGTAATGACACTGTTGTTAAGCTCATCAGGATGCACCTCTCCTGAGCTGTTGTTAAGCAGATTCGTTTTGATGGGTGTTTCATTTTCTATCATAGGTTAACTTTGCTGCATTAGAGCGCTACAAATGGATAATTGGTAGGGTTCGATCATACGGGATGAAGGTGATGCTGACTCTGTTCCATCACTCATTGCCACCTTGGGCAGGGGAATATGGTGGGTGGAGGCTTGAGAAAACCGTTGATTACTTCATGGACTTTACCAGGTCTTTCTCTCTTCTTCTCTATCTCTCTCACATACACGTGTGCACGCTTCACACATGCAAATACTCACGCACTTGGAAGACAAGGAAATGAATTGAGCCAATTGGTTGTATAAGCAGCGCATCGCATCATTGTTTCTACCATTAAGCTCATCTACCGTATGCAGGCTTGTTGTGGACAGTGTTTCAGATTTGGTTGACTATTGGGTAACATTCAATGAGCCTCATGTTTTCTGCATGCTTACTTATTGTGCTGGCGCTTGGCCTGGTGGTAATCCAGATATGCTCGAGGCTGCCACATCTGCTTTGCCTACAGGGATTTTCAATCAAACTATGAACTGGATTGCCATTGCACATTCAAAAGCCTATGATTACATCCATGATCAGAGGTCTGTCTTTTTTATGCATACTTGAGCTTAATATTTGAAAGTCCCGGGTTAATAATATTGGAATTAGGTGAATGTCCGTATGGAGTCAAATTGCTCCCTATGTTACACCTTACAAAATTAATGTATTTCAAACTGTTCCCTATCTTGGCTATTTTATCTTTGTTTATGATAGGATATCAATATGTCTTATGGTGTATCTCGTGGTCTAAATTATTTGCGCACAGTACAGTACTCCTACTCATGACTTCATTGCAGACGGGCCAAGTTTTACATATGTATATTTTATATGTTCTAGTCAGTAACGCTGCATATCAATGCTTCCATGTCCCTTATAACTTAGTTTTTCCTTCTGCTCATAACACTCCTGTATGCAGCACTTCAAGGAAGCCGATCGTTGGTGTTGCTCATCATGTGTCCTTTATGCGGCCATACGGTCTGTTTGACATAACAGGTGTTTCAATAGCAAACTCCTTGTCTCTCTTCTCATTTTTGGATAGCATATCTGATAAGCTAGACTACATTGGAATCAATTATTATGGCCAGGTATTTGGTTACGTTGAGTCTGTGTATTTTTGCTGCCAGGATTAGGTGACTGAGCCCATTTTGTGATATTGTATTCCTCTATGTTAGGAAGTGGTGCGCGGGGCAGGTTTACAACTTGTTGATACTGATGAATATAGTGAATCTGGACGTGGAGTATATCCTGATGGGTTGTACCGCATGTTGCTGCATTTTCACGAAAGATACAAGCAGCTAAATGTGCCTTTTATTGTAACTGAGAATGGGATTTCTGATGAGACTGACTTGATTCGGCGTCCTTATTTGCTAGAGCATCTGCTTGCTATCAGTGCTGCCATGCGCATGGTTAGATTTTATTCTCATTTATACTGATCAGTATTCTTTAGGTTGTTCCTGTATTGCAGTAAAGCGTTCCTAGCCTGACTGGAACTTTTATACAGGGTGTCCATGTGCTGGGCTATGTATTTTGGACCATCTCTGATAATTGGGAATGGGCAGATGGTTATGGTCCTAAGTTTGGCCTGGTAGCAGTTGATCGTGCTAACAATTTTGCTCGTATTCCCAGACCATCATATCATCTCTTCACTAAGGTATGTGTTTCCACTTTCCACTGCTTCTCACATATTATCTTGCATATCCTGAATTGACATTTTGTTACAGGTTGCTACTACAGGAAATGTTACCAACCTTGATAGGACACGTGCATGGGCTGATCTTAGCCAGGCCGCAAAAGAGAGAAAAACCCGTCCATTCTATCGAGCAGTTAATGCCCAAGGTTTGATGTACGCAGGTATGGTTTGCACAATGCTTCATATCTTGTATTCAAGATGATGTTTTTCTTTTTCTCTTTTTTCACGGAAGTGGTTCTCCAGGTTTCTGACTATGATTTATATTTATGCGCTTTACAGGTGGTCTTGATGAACCTATCCAAAGGCCTTTCGTTCTGCGAGACTGGAGATTTGGACATTATGAGGTGGAAGGTCTGCAAGACCCGTTAAGTCGCTTATCAAGATACCTGCTGAAACCGCTGTCTTTCAGGAGGAAATCAAGTCCACAAAAAGTCCTGAAATCAAGTCCACAAAAAGACGATGACGACGCAAAACTTATAACACTCCAGCCTCTTGAAGCAAGTATATGAGTACCATCCGGTCCGATCCGTCAGATGTGTGTTCCAGCAAGCAGAATACCCAAGCAAATTTTCACATCGCAAAAACTGTGACACATTTGTACCACGCCTTGTATATCTACTCATAGTGAATCTCCAAGCCGTCTGTAAAAGTTTCTTAATTTGCAGGAATTTGTGTACGCATTGCCCTTGAGAACACTTGAAAGTATGGGCCTTTTTCAACCAAAAAGAATGTAACAAAAAATTGTGATTTTCTGTAACTTTTTATGGACCAAATTGTAATTTATTATGACGGATTTGTAACGCCGTCATCTTTGAACACGGCACGACTTCGAGTGTGCCGATTCTCAAACCCTAGCGAGTTGAGGAGATCGACCGAAAGCGGAACACTTCCCGTAGCCGCCGAAATGAGGAATCAATTGCGTCTGCTGCTTCTCCGACGATCCTCTAACCACGCGAGCACCAAAAAGATCTCACATTTCCAGGTAAGTACCGATCTCCGCCGCCTCCATCCTTCGTTACCCTCATCATCGTTTTTTCACAATACTCGCCGCCTACTTCACGCCAACGCAAACTATGCCTCGTTCCACCCCGTTCGTAGTTTTTCCTCAGAATCGGAGCAGCAGATTGATGCCAGGAAACGGTGTTTGGTTGATGTGTTCTCGGCTGAACGATCCTCGGATGAGATAGTTAAGGAGCTAGAGGTGGGTGGTGTTAGGGTTACTCATGAGTTGGTTTTAGATGCTTTGAGGGATTTGGGAACTAGTCCAGAGGTTGCTACGAGGTTCTTCGATTGGGTTTTAGATTATCAAGGCCATGTAGTTAGCTCCAAGACTTGTAATTTCATGTTAGGTATTCTGGGTTCCAATGCCCTTACTCGGCAGTTTTGGGATTTGGTTGAAGTGATGAAGAAGAAGGGTTTTGGGGTCAAAAAGGGGGCGTATGATAAGGCTGAGGCCAAGTTTGAAAAGGAAGGATTTAGTGAGGATTTGGAGAAGCTGAGAGGTGTATATGCGTCGGGTTCGATTGATAAATCAGATGTGAAACTAGGTGCCAGGGCTGCTAAGATAGTTAGAAATGGGGTGTGGGATGAAAATGTGGAAGGGCAGTTGCGTGGTTTGGGTGCAGAGACATTCACTAGTGACATTGTTGTGACTACTTTGGAGAAAGTTGGGGGTATGGAACCTATGAAGGCTTTGATATTCTTCAGGTGGGTGGAGGAAAATGGGCTTTTTAAGCATGATGAGCGGAGTTACAACTCTATGCTCCTGGTTTTGGGTAGAGAAGACAGTATTGATCGGTTTTGGAAAATTGCCAATGAGATGAGAAACACAGGGTGTGAGTTGGAACTGGATACGTTTGTGAAGTTATCAGACAGATTCTGCAAGAGGAAAATGATTACAGAATTAGTTGATTTGTACGAGTTTGCCATGAGTGGTGCAAATAAGCCTTCTCCTAGCAATGCAACCTTTCTTTTGAAAAAGGTTGTGACTAGTAAAAGTTTCAAAATGAAACTGTTTTCAAGGGTTGTGAAAATATACACGGAAGGTCACAATAATTTGACGGACTCTACTGCTACTGCAGTTTTCAAGTCTCTAACTAGTGTGGGGCGAATCACAAACTGCAATAAGATTCTCGAAGCAATGAGGGAAGGGGGATTCATGCCCAAGAACAGTTTACAGAATAAAATTGCTTTCCAGCTTGGTTGTCGTAAGAAAGACACTGGAGTGACTGAGTTCATGGAGAAGTTCGGTGCAAATGAGAGTGCCTCTAATATCCGGACGTGGTCTGCACTGATAGAAGGAAATTGTGTTGCTGGGGATCTTGAGAAAGCACTGAATAATTTTCAAAAAATGATTCACAAGGAAGGACTTACCAACAGCGGTTATGCATTCGATTTGTTGGTAAATGCATATTGCCGCAGGAATAAAGCCAAAGACGCGTGCAAACTTCTTTCCGAAATGGTTACCAACAAGAAGATAGAACCCTGGCATGACACATACAAGACATTAATCACCAGTTTGCTGATTCAGGGTGGATTTACAGATGCGTTGGTGCTTCTGGGGCTGATGAAAACTCACGGATTCCCTCCCTATATCAAACCATTTATCAAGTTTATCTCCAAGTCTGGAACTGCAGATGACGCTTATAGCTTTTTAAAAGCAATGAGTGTGAAGAACTTCCCATCCACACTGGTTGTGATTCGAGTATTCAAAGCCTTGTTAGCAGCGCGAAGGCATAATGAAGCACATGATCTTCTCTCCAAGTGTCCTGGTTATATCCGTACAGACGCTGATGTTCTGAATATTTTCTTTTCAAAGAGGAAATCTACTGAAGTTGCTGCATCCAAACATGAGCCTCTTGCTGCATAAGATTATTCAAGCATAGTTCTCTAAGCCAAGCTGCTTCTGCAACTGTACCAGCAATTTTCCAACATTGCTCATCAGGCACGCGTTTCGCGTCATCTCAGCTGAATTTTCTGCAGTGTTTTGAGACCCTTCTGTTCCATGAAGAGTTAAACTTGCTCCTGATCCATCAAGCTGCTTTTTTGTATGATTAAACAACATGTCAAATTGTCATGAGGAGCTCTAATCTTTGGATCCAAAGCAGCAATCTTTCTCAGTTATATTTCTGGCTTTGCAAAGTTCCATCACCAGCAGGACTAAAAAACATAAATGTTGAATAACTGATCCAATGTAGAAGTAAATTAAACTACGGTGGTCGTTTTATAAATAAAGAATTTTCACAAAAGAGTTTTCATTGGATGCAAATTTGAGTTTTGTCGTTTAGTAGGCGGATGGGGCATCTTTACTGTAAATTTCTGGCCGCAGCAACCAGCAGAGTAAAGCACGCGCCACGAGGAGCGACGACGAGTCTGAGCCGACGACGAAGCTTACGATAACCGGGAGCCCTGTTGCAGTACCAAGCAATCGTTGCCACAATTGGTAAAACCCTAATCGATCAGTTTGGTTTCGATTTATTGTCGTTTTGGTCGAGAAGATCGGTGTTGGTGAGTGCGATGATTGGGAATGGAGTTTGGTGAATGCTGGAAAATTGTGTATTGATGTCGATTTTAAAGAAGTTTGGTTTCTTGTTGGTGAATTTCATCGAGTGTATTGCTGCTGTTTTGGATGATTTGTGTGGGATTTCTTGGGAAAATTTGGTGATTTCGCTAATGGACTTTTAGGGTTTGGGATGTAGTTTATTGGGGTAATTTCTTGACTTATTAAGATGTGTTAGTGAGGGTTCTTGTACTTTGCTGAATGGTGCTTTGAGGAGGTAATGATTGGTTTCTGCTGTTTGACTGGCTGATGGTCTTTGAGTTGTTTGAAGTTCTTTTCTCATGGTGAAGTTCTAGAATTTGTTATGGGATTTTGGTTTTTTTGTTCACCTGTGCAGTGGTTTCTCATTAAAGTATTTGATGCAGGTCAAATTTTATATTGAATCTAATTTGAGGAGTATGGCCTTGGTGTGAAGTTGAAAGCTAAGAAGCTGGGTTTGGTAACCTTCTGTTGATTGACGAATAGTATATTATTTCTACCTAGTCATGGCAAGGAAAGGGAATCCCAAAAAGAGGACAGTAGGTTTGGGGTCTGCGTTGCCGGAGGACAAAGTTCAAGAAAAAGGGAGTGAGTTGAACAATGTGTCTCAGGAAGTGCATTCGAATGTCAATGAGCCAACTAGCCCTTTGACTGAATGTGTCTCAAAGCAGGAGCTTGCAAGAGAGCGGAACAAAAATAAGCAGAAAAGTGGAAATATGAAAAAGAACGAAAAACCTGTTAGGGAGACAGTACAAGCATCACCGCAGTCTGTTGAAACCGATGGTAATCATATGGATGGCCTAGAAAATATCTCCGAAATTGAAGCATCAGGCATGAAAGTAGAAAATGGGGCATCACCTGCCACCAGAAGTGCTTTCGAAAGTGAAAGAAACAGGTTTTGGCACTTCCCGGGTAGACTGAGCTTGGAGAGTGTGATTGAGAGGTTTGAATTCTCTAGATTGGAATTCGCTAGGCATTTTAGGACCTCAGTGTTGCCATTTCTGAAGCAAGCTATTGAATGGATACAAAGGCATAAACCGTTACTTGATGATGTTAAATCCAAGGCATTATATTACCGGAGTTGCATTCAATTGAAATTCAAATATGTGTACCCTGTTGTATTGAGGGTGTTCATGTATGTTGGGAATTTTGTGCTTCTTCTGTCCATGTTGTATTTGGGCTGCATGCTTAGCGGTATTAATTCCTTCTTGCGCATGGGAACATCAGCTTTCATCACAGTTTTATGGTGCGGCATCATTTCAATGTTGGCAATGATAGGGATGATCAAGTTTCTCATAATATTGGTGAGTTAGTAAATGAACCTCTAAAGTGTAGTCATAGTCCATAAATTTATATGGTGTTTGGCTAGACCAAATGCGGTGCGGCATGATGTGGCCATATCTATTTTTCTTTTGAAGGACGTAAATCAACATGAATAAGCTACTACAGTGCTCTTTAAAAACCTCTTTCATATTCTTAGGCTCTACATCTTTCTTTTGACCACTCAGGGTACAGCAGCATTTATGGGAATATTCATTGGCCTCACTGTTGGCCTTTTGGTGATTGGCATATGTGGAGTGGTTTGCTTGTGGTTATATGGAAGCTTATGGACGACATTGCTATTCATGTTATGTGGAGGTGATTACGTTTGTCAAATTAATCAGATTACATTTTGTTTGCTCTGTTTACTCTGCCTACTAGTATCTTTTGTCACCACTTGCATTAATTATTGGTGTAATTGAGGATTTTTGAGATGCAGGGCTATCTTTTGCATTAAGGCATGAAGGTGTTGCATTGTTCATTACGACCATGTACTCCATGTATTGTGCTTGGGCATACACTGGATGGTCTGGTTTGCTTTTGGGAATGAACTTGTCTTTTATCTCGAGTGATGCTCTGATATATTTCCTCAAAAATCACGTGAACGAGGATCAAAGACCTAGTAGGTCAACGGAGTACACTTATGCAATGCCCAATCAGCAAGGTGGCTCTGAGACTTCCTTTGAGCGTTCAGCAGATCGGGGTCCTGGAACCCCTTCAACCAGTGGTGTCGATGGTGAAGCTACATCTGAAGATGAAGTTATACGATTGCTTAACTGTTCGGATCACTATTCAGCATTAGGCTTCTCAAAGTTTGGTGATGTTGATGTTTCTGTGCTTAAAAGGGAATATAGGAAAAAGGTGTGCACTATACTCTCTCTATCGTGATTGATATGTTTGATTTACATATAGTTTTGCTATCAGGGTTCGTTTATTTATTTCTTGTGAATATTATAACATTAAATTGCATGAGGTCGAACATACATAAATTTTAACAGTGACTCAGAAAAGACATATGTCGTTTATGAAGTGCTTTTTTCTGTTGTTGGCAGGCAATGCTGGTACACCCTGATAAAAATATGGGTGATGAAAAGGCTGTCGAAGCCTTTAAGAAACTACAAAATGCATATGAGGTTTGGTTTTTAGATTCTGGTTGCTTTGTACTGTATGGCTTCTGTCTCTTATGTCCGATTCATAATCGTGTTGTTCTGCTCAGGTTTTACTTGATTCATTGAAACGAAAAGAATATGATGACGAGCTAAGGAGGGATCAACTGCTTAATTACTTCCGTAATTTACAAGATGATCAGCTGAAGGTTTGTCCTATTTCTTACATGATATGTGATACGGGATGCACTTTTTCTTTAACTGTTTCATTTCTTAGTCAGCATATGTCATCAGTTGACACTTAATGGCTTGATGCATTTTAAAATTTTCTAGAATGGACGACGTGGGTTCTTTTCATCTGGTTATTCAAAATCAAACACTGAGTACGAGGACCCCTTTGCTGAGGCTAGGCAAATTGCCTGCACGAAGTGTGGTAATCTTCATGTCTGGGCTCAAACAAAGAAGACCAAATATCAGGCTCGATGGTGCCAGGTTTTTCTCGAATCTTATGATTTTTACACTAGGAAGACTAAATATCAGGAAAAATTGTCCTTTTTCTCGATGGTGCCTGAGATATTCATTGTTGTAGGATTGCCAAGATTATCACCCAGCAAAAGACGGAGACGGATGGGTTGAGCAATCTTCCCAACCATTCCTGTTTGGACTTATGCAAAAGGTTATTTAGACACAGTCATAGCTGTGTTTCATATGTATCTGCTTTGTGATTTTATCAGCTCTAAATATTTCCAAATGGCGTTAGCTCTAGTAGATCAGTCCAATCTTTTGTTTCAGGACTCATGGATTTTAACACTAACTCCATACAAACATAATACTGTGTATAATATTGCTGTTTATGCAGGTTGATGTTCCATGTGCATATGTTTGCGCAGATAGCAAAATATACAACGCTACTGAATGGTACATTTGTCAGGTGAATTACCCACACTGTTTGCATCTACACATGATTCTCTCTCTTTTTTCGACTGACTTGCTGTATAATTCCTCACTGTTATAGGGAATGAGATGCGCGGCCAACACACACAAGCCAAGTTTTCATGTGAACACTAGTCTTAACTCCAAACACAGTAACAAGGGGGGAAATAGCTCCGGACAAAGAGGAGGAATGCCACCACCCAATAATGAGAACATGAATGAGGAAGAATTTTTCGAATGGCTACAGAATGCAGTCCATGCAGGTGTGTTTGACAATTTTAATTCCAGCACATCTGCCGAGAGCCCGTCTGGTAAAACTGGAAGCAGCTCCAAGAATACTGGCAGCAACAGTGCTGGCAATAATAAGAAGAAGAAGAAAGGAAAGAAGTGGTGAGAACCCAAATCAAAACCCACAGTTCCTCAGATTCATCATGTCTGTTTGAGAGAAACTTGGTTAAAAGTACCATGATGAGTACCTATTTTTCGTCGAAAAACTAGATAATGTCTAGCATATTTGATCTTAATACAACAAACAGTTATGAAATTCCCCCAAGCTTCGTGTCAGTCAGATTTTTCTTGGAGTTTAGGGATTTGGAATCAGCCGTGAATGTCTTGCTCCATTTCTTCACATCTACAGATTTTTACACTCATCTTTTCCTTGGCTAAAAAACCAAAATATGGTTGCTAATGATATGAACTCGTTGCTAAAGGCTCTCTATAATAATAATGGCTTCTCTGCAGCCGAGTTCTGGATAGACCCGTAAAGGTAAAGAACTGAAAAAGAGAGAAGAAACAGAAGAAGATATCGTTTCTTTCACTCCAATTCAGTCTCTGCACTGAGCTTCAACCAATGGAGTCCCTCCTCCAAACATACCCATCTGCATATCTCACTTCAAAAGTACCACAATTGAAGCAATCTTCCAAACTTTGTGCGGGAAAAAGCGATTCTATGGTGTTGTTTGCAGATGGGTGTTGGTCAAAATCGAGTCTTTATTCGCAGATTGAGAGTGGTCGTAGATTGGGCAAGTTGGTGATTGTGGCGGCGAAGAAGAAGCCTGAAAAGCGGGAGAAACCAGATAGATATGTGGTTAGGCCTGATGAGTCTACTGGGCCGTTTCCTGAAGCTGTTCTCCTCAAGCAGGTCGCTTTTCAGTTTGAATTGTGCTTTTCTGAACTGGGTTTGTGTTGAAACGGGAAATCTGATTAGGGTTGGATTTCACTGCAAAACCCTAATTAAACCCTACTTGTTTCCAATTTGGGGGAATTTCAAGTTCTGGAAATTTACTGCTCGACTTTCATTTTTTCACATCTCTGTAGTGTTTTTGGACTGAAAGTTTGAATCTGGTAATAAGTTTGTTAGCTTGTTATGAGTTTCGGGCATGGAGGATTGAGGTGTTACTGGTTGCTGAAGAGCTTTAATTTGAATTGCAGAAAAAGGTCCAGGAAGATGGTAGGCTCCTACCAGAATTTGAAGATGCCGAAGAAGGTTCGTAATAGCGAAAAGCTTCTTACTTGAATAATATATGCTCGTCTATTTTAGCTAAGGGCTAGTTTGATTTACGAAAAAAAACTGAAAGTAAACATGTTGTGGATTTGCTTGCAGCACAGCTTTTCCAGATGTTAAATCTTCAGCTGGAGAGCGATCTGGAAGTTGAGCGCGGTAAGAATCCTTTTCTTTTCATAAGTTCCTTTTAATGTTTTATCGAGATAGTGGGATGAAATATTATTATGTTAGTCTGCGGAAGTGATCAGTCTCATACACAGAAAATAACAATGCCGTTGCTTGTTTGGATTGAGTGCTATGTGAATTTTTTCTTGTACAGTGCGTCACTATGAGGTGGTTTACATGATACATGAGAATTTTGCAGAAGATGTTGAGAAAGTAAATGAAAAAGTTCAAGGTAAAGTGTTACCCATTTCAGTTATATTTTCACATTGGACATCTTCGATGAACACGCAGCACCGTATTTTCTTAAACAAAAATACACAATCCCACTTTTCGAGATTTGTTACAAGGCAGATTTTTTGAGGGAGAAAAAGGGCAGGACGTGGAGGGTGAGTGACTGGGGAATGCGAAGACTTGCATACAAGATACAAAAAGCAAGAAGAGCTCACTATATGTTGATGAACTTCGAGTTGGAAGCCAAATGGATTAACGAATTTAAAGAGCTGTTAGACAAAGATGAAAGAGTTATTCGCCATCTGGTGATAAAGAGGGATGAGGCCATCACGGAGGACTGCCCTCCTCCCCCTGAGTTTCACTCTATGCGCGCAGGTACAGATGACGAGGATGAGGAAGATGACGATGAATATTATGACGGTGACGAAGAAGATGAGGAGGAAGAAGAAGAAGAGGAGGAAGACAGTGTTATTGTCGCGGACAGCGATGACTTCCGAGAAGGTGAGAGTAATCGAGCCAGGGAAGTCACTAGTTCAAAAAAGTAGGAAGGTAGTTTTGCTATCAGTTTCCATTTTTGGTTTAGCAGGAGGAAATGGCCTAAAAATCTGAGCTGTATCACTAAGTACAGTTCTGTTGTATCCTACTTTGCCCTATGTTTTCATATCTATGAAATTTTGTTGTGGAATGTTTTGCAGAAACATGTGAATTCCTACATGCACAGGATTCTTAAAATTACAGTTAATGTTATGATTATATAATCTTTCTATTATATTAAATTATAGGGTTTAGGGAACACTGTCCTAAGAAACTGAAGTGGTAACCCTGTCCTAGGAATTGAAAGGGACAGAGTTAAACGGTGTCGTTTAACAACTGAAGTGGTAACTTGGTCCTAAGAAACTGAAGTGGTTTGAACTTTAACACGAAAACGGTGTCGTTTGATAATTGGGCTTGGGCTGGTGGCGCAAAAGCCCAATAGGCTCCGTAGTGTGAATGAAGGAACTCGTTTCGATTATTTTCTAATAGTGATCGAGTATTCATTTAGATTCTATTTTATAATGAGATAAATTTTTACTTTGAAATGAAATAAGTTTAATATTTGAAATAATTTATAATTATTTTGAGTAATTTATTTTAAATGAGACTTAGGCGCGTTCTTTTGAACTGAAATTGATCTTAACTGAACTATATAAGATGATCGCATTAGAGTTTGCCTAAAGTTCTTTTTCCTTGAATAAGGTGAAACCTTCTCTCTAATGTTAACCCATTAGAGAAGGTTCAAAAGTTCTTCATTAGGTTTTTTCAAAACCAAATTGATTATTGCCACTTGGAAATAAACATGGATGATTATACAGAGAAAGATGAGCCTACAGCTCGCCTCAAATACAAGTACAAGAGCCCACCAGGGCGTGTGGTCTAGTGGTAAAAGGGACATCAAACATCTCTTCAACTACGATTCGATTCTTGATGGATAAGAAAGAAAAACAAGTACAAGAAGCATAAAGTAGAGTGATGCATGATGATAGAGACACTTAACTAGACTCATTTAACAGCTTCACAATCAGATGCATGGCTTCCACCCTAACTTTCAAGCTTAAAATGTAATCAGCCGTCTCTCTAAAAAGCTCGTCGTAGCTCAGAAGCTTCGCATTCGGAACAAGCCTTCTCAGCATCCTCACCGGCCTCCGATCAATCCTGACCCGCAGAGGAGAGGTCCTACTAGGGCAACTCCGTGTCGATGATGATGATGATGTTTTCTTCTTCTTCTTCTTCACACTTGCTGTGCTAGTTCTGCTTACACCCATCTCAACCTCTCTAATCAGATTAAGAAGAAGGGTTTGATGTAACTAGGGTTTATAAAGAGATATTTGAGTCCATCCATAATTGATGAGAATGGTGATTGATATGAAACTTGTGGGTCAGCTGCAATTATTAGCAACATCTCTACAAGTGCGAGTTGCTAGCAGCTACGATTTTCGATATGATAATTTGATTCAGTTGGAAAATGTAGGGTAGATGCGCAAATTGTAACAAGGGTTTCTTCACCTTCTTTTGGACGCATTCTTTACAAAACCCTAATTTCCTGCACATGCTATCAAACAGCATCAACGCAAGCTTATCTCTAAGTCCAGTTACGTCATCATCTCTCATGGAAACACTCTGGATGATTCCATTATGCATCTCCTAGAGGCCGCTCATGAACCCCCAAACCCTAATTAATCCGTAGTTTCGCCAACCCTAGAATAGGTATAGACTGCAATGCATCATTGTCCACGTCACACTTATATAATACAAGAGCGCGCAATAGAATCTAGTTTGAGATGGTATTAAGTATTGAATCGCACCGCCGCGCATTAAGATATATGTATGCTTTTGTGTCATGTCTTGACATGTTTTTTGTTGGTTCAACGTTAATAATGGTGTTAGGAGAGGAAGACATGGCCAGTTCATCCCTTGTCGAAATAAATGTTGTTAATCAGCTGGGGTTGCCCATCAGGACAGTGGCAAAAGAGACGTCAAACATCTCAGCGACTATGTTTCGATTTCTGACGGCCCCAGAACAGGGGCTCTCGTTGGGGGATTGGGATAGGATAGGAAAAAAATCAGCTAGGGTTTGTTCATATTAATCAAATACACAGAGCTAGACAATGGAATGTTTTTCTATGACCTGCACGGCACATATAACCTAAGAATTGTATCTACGTTAAAGAAAACAATCCCACATTTGGGTTAGTCTTGAAAAAACCAAACATTTCCAGTGGTCTTGAAAAACTTGCTGTCTGATAAAACCCTAGCTAGGGCAACTCTATTTCTCACAGAACATGAAGGCAGGTTCCCTGGAGCCATCGGGTTTTCTAATATCGAGGTGAGCTGATGCACACAAATTCTCCATTCTTGGATGACAATCTTGCACAGCTCCGCCATTTTCTACTGCATGCAGGACTCTGTAAAACCCTAAGGATGAGTCGACATCAATGGAGATGTTGAGGTTTTTTGTTTGTGTTTCAGCCACCCAAAATTAAGAGGAGGGAAAAGGTTTACTTAAAATCAAATTGCATTTGTTTATATTCTAGGGTTTTGTTTTTGTACCAAAAGATGATCATTAAGTACAAGAAGAAGAATTGGTTTTACAGCTCATAACATATCCACAAAACCTAACCCTAAACCTGATTCGTTTAGGATTATTATCTCATTTTAAACTTATTTTATCTCTAGTTAGACTTCATTTTTAGTTGAAATATTTGCAATACAATATGCCATCAAATAACTCACTTCTAGAGTGAGAATGAATTGGCTAGAGACATGTAAGAATCAGTTTCTGCACACAGAATTTCAGGGTGCTTAAAATGACACCATCAAATAGCAAGTGCCGATATTCAGAGCATCTGCACCGGTGAGAGATTTAAGGTTGGAAACTTTATAAATGAGTTGAGAGGTGCTGATTGAGCCTTAAATCATCCAGCAACTACTGTGTCAGCTGCTCTCACCGGCGTCTTTTAGATTATTTCCCCAAAATAAGTTGTGTAGCTACAAATTACAATCATGCAGCAAACTAGGCCTTCTTCATCATGCTATAGTGTATATCTTTATCATCTTTGTATGTGATAATAACTCATCTTATGGTGGGTGGCATTTGGGGAGGTCTGATCTCCCCAAACCCCTCTTTTATTGCTTCTCCTTTTACTTCAAAATTTGGAAGCTATAGGACACTACAACTCCTCCATGACCCCTCCATGTGGGTTTTTTTTTTCAAATCTTCTAACCAAATTGCAATGCATTATTATTGTTTATTATTAACAATTCAATCTTTGTTTAAATAAATCTAAAATGGGTTCAAAGTAGGTGTACTTCTTTTCTTTCCTTCTTTCCCCATTATGCTTTGTTTCATATGATATTTTTTTCTTCTCCTATCCAAGTCCTACTGTGTGATATAATGCTTTATTTTGTTTTGGTTCACATGGGCAGTGGAGTCCCACATAAACCATTAATATAGGCATCCAAAATCAAATGGGCACTACCTAAATCTCATGATATAGTCTATGCAAGGTTCATATCAAAAGCATAGAAAGAAGAAACTAAGAGAGATGTTGTCAATCTTCATGGAATAATTAGGGTTTACTTGATTCTCAAAGGAGCTTGGTCAAGAAAATTACCTTCATGTAAGTCGTTTTATTCAATAATTTGGACCTTTTGGAATTTGATTATTTCATCCCTATCATAGATTCGGATGGAAATGTGGGGAACAAAAGCTTGTGTATGGATTTCCAAGTGTATTGAAAAGATAGTGACCTAAAATGAGTAACCAAAAAGCTCATCTTAGGAAGAAGCAAAAGGGCAATTGAGGTTTTGATTTTTTGAACTGAAATATTTAACTTGAAAATTCAAGTAAAAAAACAGGGCCTAACTCGTGAGCAAGTAAAAATCATTGGGCTAATCGAGTTGAAGTATGTTGGTAATTAGTGTAAGAAGAAGAAGAAGAAGCTGTGAATTATGAGGCACTAGAGGAAGAGCAAATAAACAAATTGACCACTGTTTGATCCCTACACAAAACATAGATTACCATCATTTTTTAAGTGTCGGTTAACTTTTGTCTACCACTTTGGGCTTGAGTGAAGCAAGCATAAGATAACACCTAGAAAGATTACTTACTTGTGAAGTAGCTCAATTACAAAAACAAATCAAACCCATCATTGAATCTTTACTTAGAGGTGTTGCTTAGCTTGATCAACCCCATCATCAGATAGAAATAAACAAAAAATCAACTTGGGTTTAGCCCAGCTGTAGTCTAGACTTTAAATATCTCAACGATTAGGGTTCGATCCTGATGGGAGTTTAGGGTGAAAGGGGTCCAAAGGGTGTCTGATGAACACATGGGAGAGCACATGTAAATGTATGGAGGGCAGAGTGAATAAGGTGGCATGTGCTCGACCTATGTTGCTTGCTAATGGCAGGTGGGTCGTGCCCATTTCTGGATGCAGTTTCTCCACTCACTTTTACGTCTCAGATTTGAAATCTGATGAACTTGAAAAAATGCGCCTCTGAATACATTTAGATTCATTCAATACGATGCTTGGATAGACATGACAGATAGATGTACCCAAAAAAGAGGAAGATTAATTAATAATAACAGTAATGAGAGAGTGGAGATTTAGACCTTGAATGCCGCCCTGATCAAGTCGCCGGCGGCCGAGGTGGATGGGAGCCGGACAAAGCTCCGGCCACCGAAAGAAGCTCAGCCAAAGCAGTCATGGCTCTGACCTGCATCTCCAGAGCAGAAATATAATCATGAGCCTCCTCCAGCACCACCGCCAACGGCTGCTTCCTGCACCCAGGCACCAGGCTACCGAGCACTAACGCCTTTTTCTGCACCGCCGGTAGATTTTTGGCCCTGAGACGCACCGGAGGAGCCTTCCTCGGCCGGCTTGTCCCCACCACTTTAGGCTTCCTAGCAGCTTTCAGAAGCTTGAGCTTCTTCAGCCTGTTGGTCAGTAGTGCTCTGCTCCACCTAGTCCTTCCTTTAGCAGTCACTGCCAGAACCCGATCAGCAGCCTCCCTGATTGCGCGGCCTCTTCTAGAGGCGGCGGGAGTGGATGGAGGAGGAGGAGGAGTTGGACGCACATGGCGCAAGGCCTGAAGGAGTTTTGAGGAGTAATTCTGCTGCTCTGTGGCTCTTCTCCATCTGTTGTTATGGATCATCTGGTTCAGATTCTCTGCACTGTTCTGGGTCTGGTGGAGAGATAAAGTGAGGCTCTTCTTCTTGCGCTTTCTACGCGACGACCTATCAGTGTTTGTGACAGAATTGGAGATCACTGAAGCCATATGGATCAAATCCCAACTCAGAATGATCCCCAAGCTTGTATATAGATCTGCAGAAAAACGATACTGTGATTCAGAAAATCATACAAGAAAAAGCAAGTAACTGGTTGATGGAGAAAAATGGCGACATGGGAGCAGATCAAGAAAATGAGAAGGATTACAAAAAGGGAAAGAGTACAAGAGGCTTGAAAACTACAGGAGTGAAATACAGCAAGAAGGGATGCAGAGTTTCCATGGAAATTGGTGAGATGGAAAAATATGCTTACTTTTCAAGGAAGATGGAAACCTCTGCTGATGAGTTTTTTGTGAAATGGAAGTTTGGAGGGATATGTTATACCAGACAGGTGATCAATCTGACCCTCTCCCTCTTTTGAGGGTATGTATAAAACCAGAGGTGGACACCATAAAACGGCGTCGTTGTAATGGACAACTCTTGAGAATTATATTAGAGGTCCACTAATCTTCACAAGTCACAACCATATATGAAAAATAACCTAATACACATGACAGAACATGCCACAGCCAACTTCCCTAGTCTGTAAAATTACCTTGTCATTTTCATGAGATGAACTCATGAAAGATGTCAAGTGTCTTGCTTGGATCCGAAAGAAATTTAACCTGATCTGGGTTTTTTTGTTTTCTGTACAGTTTCAGGACCATATAAAAAACAGCATGAAAAAAGGTATCAGGTACCCACCATGCCAACCTGCATTAACTCATCCAGCCTATCAAACCTGACTCCATTAGCTAAAATCTTTTCCCAGTCAGATGAAGCTTACCAGCATCAGTATTGGCTCCAAATTATTTAGAAAGGATAAGATGGTTGGCAAAGGACTATAACAATTTAAAACACTATCTTTTTCACGTATTATACAGATCCCCTAGCAAAACTAGCTTGCACGTTTTAGCAATTTGCGCTTAATCATTGCCCAAACACCAAACACATCATTTCATTTGTTGTGTTTTTAGGATGCAATGAATGATGATAATGCAACATTACATTCTGAATAAGGAAAATGCAAAGCACATGGCTGAGGCAGATTTTTAGTTACAGGTCTTACCATAGCTAAAGATCAGCTTCAGGGATCCAGTAGCTTCAACAGTGTATCCAGAATACATACAATGTCGTCCATATCAGAACTTATCTTCCATGCAATTCTTATCACATTTCTTCTGCAACAAAAAGCCATAGAGTTAGGGGTTTGGTTGGGCATGATAGTGTCATTTGTCTTTTAAGCACCATCTCTTCTGTAAAGCAGTAACCACTACCTTATACTGGCCCTCCCCTAACAGTGACCTCTCATCAGTTTATAAGACAAGTTCAATTATTAATTTCATTACAGGTTTTAATCAGTGGATAAGGTAGCTAAATACTTTTTAAAAATTTAAGATTAAGCATGTGAAATCCTAAGACTTTGAGGCTCAATGCCAACTACTAGCTCTATTCTATATCAACCACTTTGTTCTTAGTGGAATAATTGTTGACCTCCTTATGTACTTGGCCAATTACTGTTTCAACTTGGAGACAGCTTTTGTGTTTTTTTATTCTAATTACATCAGAAGCTTCTAAATTCTAATCTTGCCAGCACACATTGACTTCTATTTCTGAATGACAATCTCCCCTTATAATATACCACTCCCTCCAAGCACTATGTAAAATACTAACCTTTTTAAATGCATACCTTTCATATCAGATACTGAATACTACCCTCTTCGCACCAATCCGAGTCCAGCACCAACATATACAACAAGAAAAAGAAAGTTAGAAATCCTGCAAAATAGTAGAAAGCTCCAAACTTATTTGAAAACAAGAAAAGGTCTTGGTCAATCAGTGACAGAAAGCTCTAGGCGGTTATTGTTGTATATGGAGAACAAACTGCTCTAGAATAGTAGAATGTTAATTCTATAACTTTCACAAAGAAAACCATTGATATAACAAGGGGCATTGTGAATTATGATATTTAAGAATTTATAAAGTTGTAGAAAAGGATAGGTCTGGTCCTCCACATTTAAGGTCCCTTTAGTAATGTAAGCATGGAACGTGGCCTTTAACCAAAATTGATACTAATGAATAAGTTCCTTTTGATATACTAGGAAGCATGATAATGTGTTCTCTTGCTTTTCTTATAGAAAAAGTTGATCATATATACAAGAGATTGAACTTGAAAAGAAAGAGGCAACTAATATATACGAGATCCTATCAACAAGGAAACAAGCATACATACAATATAATATGTCCTAATATGATCGCTTAATACTCCCCCTCAAGTTGGAGCATGTAAGTCTCGAATGCCCAACTTGCCAAGTAGAGAGAAAAATGGTTGTTTGCACAATGCCTTGGTGAACATGTCGCCTAGTTGATCTTGCGGTCGCACATAAGAAGTGACAATACAACCTGATTTAGGTATGTAATCACATAAGAAAAAAAATTAAGAAGATAAATGGGGACAGAGAAAGACGCTGGGGTATGATAATGTTTTAGGTATGTAGCTTTAATACCATGATAGACTAGGAAGCACGGTAATGCGGATCTCTTGCTTTTTCTCTTGAAAAAATTGATCACATATACAAGAAATTGAACTTGAAAAGAAAGACTAGATCCTATCAAAGAGGCCACTAATATATACGTGATCCTATCAACAAGGTAACAAGCATGAATACAACATAAGGGTTTAGGGATCCTATCAAAGGGTCTAATAACTTTAATGTAGTTGTTTCTACAGTGCCTGAACTAATACAAGTGCGGTTCTGTTGTGGAAAACCAGATGTTTGTCAATTGGAATACATACAAAATAGTGTATAGTAGAAAATGCGCTGCTGAATCTAATGGCAGACATTCACCAACCAATCATATCTAACCAACACATCAACTGGGCAAAGAATCTAAAATTTGGCGATTTATCTATGAACAAATCCTGCAAAGTGCAAACTTGGGAGTTAAAAGATTTAAATTATCAAGATCGCATTGAGATATCATTTGAGCCAGTTCCACGTGTTCTTAGTTTCAATTACTTAACTTATCAGGCAAAATCAGCTGGTGACTAGAAATATCAATTCCACCGTAGTGGGTCTCTACCTGAGACTAGCATGATAAACAGACAACATCTCCAACAATTTCATTCCATTTACATCTCGTGATTATTAGCTACTTGGAAAAAATGTGACTGCACTAACCTGTTACACCCAGCAGCACCTACCGGCAACTGTGATGCGGAATACAATGTGTTCCAGCTCTACATATGTAGAGCAATGCTTTATTTTCACTATACCATCTTCTGAGGTCACAGAACAAAAGTAAGAGACATATTAGCTCATAGAGAGCAAACACAGTCACAATCAGCTAATGTCCATATCGAAAGCATCAAGCAGCTACAGTTCTAATCAACCATAATCTGAACTCATTTACACGCTGACGCATAGACAACGCGATAATTGATGCAACCAGTAATGCACTTGAAAACATAATATTCTGCTCAAAGGCGCACATAAGTAGCAGCTTGTAAGAAGATGGACATGAATCAAAACAAACAAAAATTTGAGACAAGAAAAAACTACAGTGTACTGTTGCAAACGTTGAGATCCAATGACAAAAGAACTAGTCGGCCCTAACAGCATAAACTCCGAGTATGGCAACGAATGGTCATGTAGCCCAAACAAAACTGTTACAATTTGTAGAAAACCAAAAACCCTAATTACAGAATCTGATCAATACCGCCGTATCTTCCGACTCCACTAAAATCAACGAAAAGCAGTCCTCAAACCCTAATCCAGTTTCTCTCAATCGATGAGATCCACAACCTCCATCCATCCTCGATCGCTCTCAGCGCCGAATTATGGCGGGAAATCGCAATGAGTCAGCCCTTCAGGAACCTTGTTGGGCCGCAAGCCCTGATATTATTGGGCCAAAAGCCCTAGTCTTATTGGGCCGAAATCCATGATCTTATTGGGCCGAGAGCCATGATCTTATTGTTTCGATTGATGGGGGCTTGTTGAATTGAAGGGTTAACACATAAGCTGAAAAATCGAATTTTTTAATCAATTGATGGCGAGGATGGCCAGCAAGCCTTCGTAGCTGACGCCAGCGTCGACGTCATCTCCACCGCCGCCCAACAGAATCATAGCGTTGATGTCTTCATCACTTACCGCAAACCCAGCTGAGGTCAGGTAGGTTTTCAAATCGGTGTAGCTCACTCTCCCATCTCCGTCCGCGTCCATGGCTTTAAACACATCCTCCATCACTCCTACTCCTCCGATGCCGACAGAGCCTGACAGGATCTGCTCGAATTCCTCGTACTCCACGACGCCGTTTCGGTTGAAATCGGCAGATGAAATCATCGTTCCAATCAGGTCTTCGTCGGTGTAGAAGGAGAGTAGATCCTCCCGGCTGATCTTCCCGTCGCCGTCTGTATCTAGAACGTCGAAAGCTGGTCGGAATAGCGGCCGGCTTGAAGGACGCATTGCCAGAAATCGTCTCTACCTAATCAAGATTCGAAATTTCTTCTGGGTTTATCAATTTGAGCTGGGGTTTATAAAGGGTCGGGACGAAATTCAGAAATCGATTCGATTCAGACGCGTTGGATTTCTGGGTGTGTGATTGAGATTCGGTTGGCAGCTTGCTGCGGCCGATTATGTTGATTTCTGGGGTCTCTAGTGCGTGTATAGTGACGTCAGAAAGAAGAAAAATGTGGTGGAGAACGAAGAGGAATATCTCTGGTCCGATGATTGATCAGACCGCTACTCCCAATAGCGATTTATATATTTCGAAAATAAATTTTTGAAAAAGATGACGGATAGAAAATAAATATTTAAATTGGTGACATTCAAATAAAATTTTTTGGACAGTTCGATACTCCGGACTAAACAAAATAGAAGCCTGTGAGTTGAGGTAGGTGTAGGAAAAATTGCATCTCTAAGTTGCTGGACTCATCTCTCAGGTGATGAGAAGAAGATGACAATGAAGTATACAACAAATCCAGCTAGAAGAATCCCGCCATACATGAAAGTCTGAGAAGAGTGAACTGGGAACTTGTACTCGATACTGCAACATTTCATCTTCTCCCGCTCGCTTGCCAGGACAAAATCTACATACCTGTCGATAACAATCAGGGTAGTCGAGTCAAAAGGATGTACTTGATGCCGATAAGAAGAGGAATGGGAGGTTGAAGGTGGGATTGATTTGACTTACTGCTGAGTGAAGATGGAGCTTTGGAGAATGTCAGAGCTATTTAAATGTGCGTCTTGTAATCGGTGGCCATACAGTAAGAATGATAGTTCAACGAGTTGCTCCTCGATGCCCTGCAGTGTGAAAGAAGAGATTAGTGATGTCTGAAAGATTGCGCGATTGCATTTGAGATGAAAAGCAGTAACTTACATCCAAGTACTTTTCTAGCCGCTCTACCAGTTCATGTGGGAATGGCTCTGGCATGTTTGTTTTCTTCCTGTAGAACTTTTCCAACCATAGCTCAGTAGTCGTCTTGTTCTTCTTTCCCTTAACGGGTTCGCCCAGTGGAGTTTTTAAATACTCGGAAGCAAACGCTTGAACGACCTGCAAGCAGAGTAAATAGAGCGGGAAGGATGACCATTAAATGAAAAGGTTCCGGTTGCTATGATAAGCATTTTTCATATGTTTCAGAAACAAGTAAAAGTACCTCTGAGGTATTTCTAATTCTGTGAAGCGAGGAGTCCACGCGGGCGTATATCGTGTTCCTCTACAAAACCATGGAAAACAAAAAGTCAGCGGTGTTGAGTTCTTAAAATTCCATTTATCTTTGATAAAGACTGAAATTTATTTAAGATAATGTGTCGGGACTCACCAGAGCAGCATCTTGAAGCAGCTGACTGACTTGCGTGGTATTTGAGAATGGCCCAAAGGGATGACAACCAGCTGCCAAAAGCCAGTTCACCAATGGCCTTTCATGTACATGAGAAGCCTTTTCATACGGTGCACTCAGCCCACCCACGGCAGAAGCAAGCCCTGCCAATATGTGGCGCTGAGCTTGAATTGGGACAGCATGCCTCCGCTCAGTTTCGGAAACATAACTGCAGTGTAAGGTTCAAGTTAGCAATTAATGCATTGATCACATAGAGGACCTTATTGCTCTCTTTGTAAATTTTCCAGACGAATATTCAACAAGATATCAGCTCGGACTAACCTTAAAGGGATATTTTCACCTTCATGCTGAAGGACAATGACGACATCTTTACTTGTCCACACTAGGCTTTCATCTTCCATCATGAGATGTGGATCTACATCAGCCAATGACAACACAAAGCTGCGCGAAAGAGCCAACATACCATTACTTCTAGAACAGACACTCCAGAGAGTAAACACTATTTTTAATTAAACCACTAATGATTTTACTTTGATTGAGCATGAATATAGATAACTTGATCACTACAAAAATTTAGAAAACAGAAGCCCATGATGCACTCACACTGGAATGACTCTGGTACCGTAAGTCCTGTAAAGATTACCATATTTCTTCTCTGATCCTTTTTTCTTCTCTTTGGCATGTTTGTGTCCATGTGTGGCCCAGAGAGGTTTATGTTTTAGCACAGAATCACTTGAAATTTCAGACTCCTCCAACCAATTCTAAAATTTGCAAATGACTTCAGTTCAAGTTTATTCATACGTAAGCTTCAGAAATAATTTCATTTCATATGTAAAGGTGAAGACAAGAAGGGTAATTATGCAGTTTTCACTATAAAGGACAGCACAACAATCATTATCACAAGGATTACTCATACTTAATCAGAGGAAGAGAAAACCAAACCTGTTTAATGAAATATTTATCTGATAGCGATGGATCAGACACTTCAAGTAGTCCTGCGGCAAGCACATCAGCAGACCGCTCCATCTCCTATAATGATGATTGCATACTAAAGTTTCAGCAGGCGGTGGAACTTGCAGACAAACAAACTCTTACAATCACTATAAAGGGTGATGATAAAAGATATACACACAACTTCGTCATATAAATCCATGAAATCCCAAAAGTCATTTACAAAGCTGCATTTGCAACAGGAAAATGTTGCCTGTGAATATCAATGACATAGATGATAAATACACTTGCAGGCAAACCCGTTAGTTCATCGAAAAATGAAAGATGTCCATAAAACCTCAACCCAATAGCTTTGATATCAGTATTGTATGCTTTAAAGGACCAAGACACATATTAAATAGAATGAATTGCTTGCATGTAGAGCTTAAGCTAACGAAATATTATTCGAGCTTCATCACCAGCACACGCCACCTTCACTTAAATCATCAAAGAATAAATATGACATGCTAGAAAAGTAATGTTTTTACCAAAACCCAGTAACTTGTAACTTACTTCCTTTAGAAAAGCGCCATCTAAATATGTCTTCGTATGGACATGGAAACGTCCATCTTGCTTAGTTTCTTGCAGTGAGTGGCCTCGCATTGACTTTGCAACAGCTGTTGCCAGCTTCTCATGCTGATGCAATGCATGTGCACCCCCCACTATTACCACCTCTTGGCCATTATGAAACATTTTCTTCACCTGCATAAATAACTGTCAAAACAGGAAAGCTGGTAATCCTAACTTGTATGGCTACATATCCAAATGACCATCACACAAACCTCTGACTCAATTGCTTCAACATCAATAGAGTAGTTATGGCCTTTCTCAAAAATATTGTATCGATTGTGATTTTGAAGAACAATGATGGGTATGAGCAACCTACTAGTCAAATCAGCAGTCTCAAACCTGACAACAGAGGTGTCAAAACTGTTCAGAAACCTTTTGGTATAACTTCTTACAAAGATATTGTGATTTCATAGTAGCCTCCCGGGGTAACAAATGCATCTGGAGAATTGTGTGAAGTCCACTAATAACTATATACCTCACATCAGGAGAAATGACGTGCTCAATAGTGGTGGCAATAAGAGCAGAAACCTGTCCAAGAAAAATGCTATGGGACCCAGGATGATTGGTTAAACCTGTGCCTCCAGGTAACATTATATTCCGTAGACGTGGAAGTGACCTATGGCTAACACTACCTTCCTCAGTCTCAATCTTTCCATAAGTGCAAGGTCCAGCTGAGAGGTCGATAACTACGAATCTGTACATTAAGAGATAAAATGAGAAGAAGAGTAAGAAAGCTGCCTCGCATATGGAATTTTTATGACGACTGGGCATCGCATACCTCCCACTGCCTAGCCAAACTTGAGAGGCTCCACCTCCATTATACCGATAATGATATATAAAGCCACCCTCTTGTTTCTTCATTTCTTCCTCGGTCAAAGGTGAAATCTTTCCATACATCAAATTGTCGAGGTCAATGTCCTTGTTCCGAGGATCTATTCGTACCTATTAGATGTAAACTAGCAAATATATTACACAATAATGATAATACACAAAAGCATTAATGGGGACATTAGGTATCCTGATGGTAAGTATTGCCTCTATAGACTTCAGTTAAGAAATCAAATAAGTGGGTGAACATGAGAGAAGATTAAGATGGTACAAACTATATAAAATCACAGCACAAGTTAGCATATAAGATATAAATGCGAAAGGTAGCTGCTTGACGACATATCAAAAATAACCAAAGATTGGTGATTAGATGGCATTAGATGATCATATACCTTATCAAAATTGACAAGAAATATTGCACTTGGCTCAGGTTTATCATCTTCACCACCAGTTGCTCCGCCATTCTCCATATCAAATATATAAGAATATAGCTTCTGGAATACTTTCTCCATGTTAACGGCTTCAACATCAAACAGTGGTACAGACCTCCCGTAATCACTCTGAATATTGCAGAAACAACAAAATAGGTCATATACAGAACCAGCCATTAATCCAACTGACCAATGTTTAAGATCAGTTAAATTGCAACACTTGCAAATAAAATAGGGTGTGAAAATTTTACCTCTCTAGCCGTTCCAGCTGGAACCATAGACTCCTTCAGTGCTTTTTCAAGTGCTATCAATTCTGGCTGCCCAGACTGATTTCAGAAAAAATCAAAATTAACCAAATGGGTAATATCACAAAAATAAGTGAAATGGTTTCTTCATTCTTCACCAAATAAAATCATCTATCCTGCACTACCAACAAGATACCATAAGCAACTTGTGATCAGAATACTTTCAAAAGCTTACAGGGAAGACACTATAGACGATAGGATGTTCAATGTCGATCGGCTCGCCAGTCTCGAGGCACGAGGGTCTGTGAGATGGGAAGCTCAGCCTCAAAAACTCTTCTAATTTATGAGGATCAACAGTATACCTATAACCTCCATCGCCATTAAATCCAATAAGCACAATATTCACTTCCAACGGGACACTGAAAGGCACCTACACACCATTCAAATCATCAAACTCACATCTAAAAACCTAAATCCCCCAAAAGACACATATACCCATATCATTCACCTCAGCACGAGTGTGAAGCATCCGTTGGACATCCGATCGCACACTCTCTCTAACATCCCTAAACGCGCTATGGTGCCACTGCGGATGACCCGGATCTCGACGGAAAGGTTGCGGCGCCGATTCCGCAATCGGCAGTGAAATTAAACCCACTGTTAATAACAACGCACAAAACAATCTCAAACCTGAAATCATTGCACTGTCGGATGAACTCCTCGATTACGACGAAGCTTGAATTTCTTCAAGGGCGAACTCAACTCCTCCTAGTGATCGATCGAGACAGAATTGATCGGATTTCTCAATCCGCCATGGTTAGGTTAGTCGAGCTGGGGCTGACTCCGGTTGACTGCGGAAGAAGAAACGTGATGCTGTTGTAGGGAAGCTTTATCCAGGATTACCTTATTCCTTATCAGTGCATTGTATCCTCGTATCCAAACAGGAATTTTACTCTTGAAAATTCTGATCAGGTCTAAGTTTGAAAATGATGTGAAATGGATTTGGTCGGGTCGGGTCGGGTCGGGTCGGGCCGGGCCGGGCCTATATTCTGATTGGCAAATTTATAGTGAAAGATTCGTGACGTTTTATTTTCTAGGGTTTGGAAATTTGGAATGTAAAAATATGAATCCACAAGTTTATACTGAGGATATTGTGTGGCGTCAATTTGTGCGGCCGCCAAGTACCCTGTTGATTTGAACGAGTGATGTTGTGAGTTTTTATAAGCTATATTGTGTTCCTAGTTGAAGGAAATACTAAATAAAGAGAATATAAATGCTTACTTGGTTTGAGATGTTCCACGTTACATTTCAAAAACACGCGGCCACCATGGATTCTCATTCTTTGAATTTGCCTATATATCTGCATCTATGCCCATCTTACTCATTCATTGATTTCGAAATCCAGGATGGGGTTGGTGCTGGGAAAAATCACAGTAGAGACAGCCAAGTACGAGGTGGTGAAGAGGGCAGCTGAGTACGAGATCAGGAGATATGCGCCTTCAGTCATCGCCCAGGTGACCTACGATCCATCTGAATTCAAGGGCAAAAAGGATGGAGGGTTTATGATACTGGCCAACTACATAGGAGCTGTAGGCAAGCCCCAGAACATGAAGCCGGAGAAGATAGCCATGACTGCGCCAGTGATCACCACGGAGGAGGGAGGAGAGAAGACTGAGACGACCACACCGGTGGTGACAATGCAGTTTGTGTTGCCCAGTAAGTATAAGGATGCGGAGGAGGCGCCACGGCCGGTGGACGAGAGGGTGGAGATAAGTGAGGTGGGGGAGAGAGTGTATGGAGTGGTGAGGTTTAGTGGGGTGGCGACTGAGGAGGTGGTGGAGGAGAAGGTTAGCAAGTTGAAGGAGTGGTTGGCGAGAGATGGGGTTAAGGTGGTCGGGGACTATTTGCTTGGGAGGTATAATCCGCCATGGACCATTCCTGCTTTCAGGACTAATGAGGTTATGATACCTGTTGAATTCAGTGAGTGATATGAGATTGTTAGTTTATGTTTCTGTAAGCATCAAAACATTACTCCCTGAAAGTGTACAATTACATACCTTTGGTTGTTTTCATTTCCAAGTGTCTCAACTCTCAATGCATCTTTTGCCGATTGTGGAAGCCTTCTGTGCTTCATTGAAAATACATGTTATTTATGACTGGGATAAACATAATAGAAGCTGGAATGCTAAAAATGTACATGCATAACCGCGAAATGAATTTGCTTGTGCAAGAAATGCGGATGTGAGACAATGAGATGATGATTCGAAAAGCACGGGATGATATATCATACCTTAATCTTCAGGCGTAGAATGGGCAGATGAAGGTGGGAGTTGGGAGGCCAACTGTCTTTGCAGGCATCTTAGACTCTGAAGAAGCTCTAGGAATGTTGGCCGGGTTTGAGGATCACTGTTTTGAAACAGAAGGAAATCATGATATGATTGGAGAATCTGCTTGTTGAAACTCTAATAAATTTCAATATGAATTCATCACAGACTACCTTGTCCAGTGTGGTATGCACCTATAAGGGGAGCAACTATGTGTACACATTTGGCTATAGTGAGAAATAAGAGTGAAGTATCTAACCTGAGCCAACAGCTCTCTATTATTGAAGCCCAACGAGGATCGATGTCATTTGGGATTTCTAGCCGCTGGTTCTTAAACCCCACGACCCCAACTACCTAAATTAGGTACGTCATTAGAAAACATAAACTATTGTAACAGAAAGAACTCCTGCCTTCAATTTTGAAGTTAATGGGACATTAAAAGGACATGTACCTGCATGGGATTAAGATCTTCCCAAGGGACATTCCCCGTAGCAAGCTCCCACAAAATCACCCCATAACTGTATACATCAGACCTGAAGGCAAATAACCAAATGGAGCCATCGTTCAAAAGTTGATATGTAGAATTTTGAGAACCGAAAAAAAAAAATATAGATGATCCAGTACTAATTAAATGGCATGCATTCATTTGTAGATATACATAGGACATACTTCTCATCTGAGGGTTCAAGACGTAGAGATTCTGGGGCCATCCACTGTGGCTGAATGACAAGAAAAAAGTATATAAAAAAAGTTCCGTCTGCAAATATAAAAATAATGCTGTAAAAATGAAAGAATAGTATGCATGAGAACAAGTACCGTTCCCTTCCCTGTTTTTGTCAATAAATATGTTTCAAGCTTCAGGCGCGACAAACCAAAATCCCCAACCTGACCAAAAATATTCCCAGAGTATGGTTTCAAATCATGATATTACTGCAAGGGTTTAAGTACGAGAGAAGGAACAGACAAAGGTGAAAATAATAAAATGATGAAGACCTTGACATTCCAGTTCTTGTCAACGAGAAGATTGGAAGATTTTAAATCACGGTGAATTATAGGTGGGTTGCTATGATGAAGATAATTCATCCCTTGTGCCTAGAGAATGACAAGAATAACTAGTTAGAATCACAGTAGGTTAAAATTTTCAAGCACATACATGAAAGCTACAACAAGGCAATACTCAACAAAGCCATACACGATCACACCCTATGCTTAGTTATGTAAAGCCGATGCAAATTATTAGTAATATATATTAAATATAGGTTACAATTTAGAGACTCCTTCAGGTGCCACCATTATTTGAGATTTGTAGTAGCATCAATATCCTCTAAAATAAAATTGGCGGAGTTAGGAATGCCACATCAATTCCGCTTCTGTCAGAGAATTTTTGTTTCAAATCACGAAATTGAAGTGACATTCAAAAAGATTAGTGTGGCCCTTACAATCCTTAGAAACTTAGTTCACAGGATTTTCAAAAGTGTGCCACCACCACCTTCTCATCAAGAAGATTTCAACAAATAAGAAACAAACAAATAGAACTTACTATATCTATAGCCATGTTAACACGCCTTCTCCAATCTAACATGATTGTTTTCTTTCTTAACAATTGAAACAAGCTTCCTCTGCAGACATATTTGAGTAGTCAGATTAGAAACAAAAGGACAGAAAATAAGTAAAAAGAAAACACATCCTGTACAAGAAAAAACCAAAATATGAGAAACAAATATTTATCTCCATAAATATGCGCACCGAGGAAGAAATTCAGTGACAATGCACAAATGGTGACCTACAGTGACTGCTCCCATGAAAAGTAAAATATTTGGATGCCGCAGTCTCTTCATCAGTGATAGCTTCAGAGAAAAAAAAAACAAGAGAAATACAATGATGTTAATAGTTGACAAGAGGGAAGCCATCTGATTTTACATAATCAACAAAATGTGAACTTTGGTCATGTGCTATAAAACACCTCTTTCCTAAAAGTGGAAATGAGATCATCAGAAAACTCCTGATTAGAAAACATTTTGACGGCAACAACCTGCAACGATATAAAACTCTCGTTATGTTTTACTGTTCAGTAAAATTTTGATTAATGGACTTTCAATTCCGTTGTTGCATGGAATTCCGGTTAGAAACAGCAATCAAACGATCATACCGATCCGTACCACTGAGCACGATATACTGTGCCACAAGAACCTGCAGCACAAGTGATTAAGTTCATTTTCTACTTACATTATAGTGTGAAGTTAAAATTATAACACTCAAAAGATGGCTTACCTTGGCCAATTTGTTCAGCAATTGTCAGGTGTTCCCATGAAATTTCGTAATCAGCAAAGTCGGGATCTATGTCCACCCTTGTGATATAACGAATACTGGTATTACCACAGCTACTGCTATAGCTGGTACTCTCAGACCTGTGTGTTTTACTTGTACTGTTAACAGTAGAAAAGGAAGAGCAAGAACTGGTCGTCTCGTTATCGATGACAAATTGCCTTTTGCCAGCCTGGCCATAAAGTTAACAGTAAGCAAAAAAGAAGAAGAAGAAGGTCACTGACCTGATCATAGCACAGAAGTCTTAACAAGTGGTCCTTACCTCTGATCTGTATACACCCAACTCAGCATCTTTCCTACACCAAAAACCTGTCCTTCCAAACCGCAAATCTGTTTCTGAGGGAATGCCTTTTTGGCTCCCTGATGCCACTTCAGTGTCATCATCAAAATCCATATTTAAATTGCCCAATGGCTTTCTATCTGGTTTAAGTTTAGAAAATACCCCGTACGAAGAGGATGAAGCGTTAGAAATTCTAACTCTACCAAACTTTGAATCATCAGTATGAAGAGGTGTACTTGAGGTACAATGACTGGATTGATTGACGTCATTATCCAGAGTACTTTTGCGATTTTTTTCTCCAGTACCAATGGACCGAATCTTGTTGCTCACCTTCGAACTAACCCTCGAAGCCTGTTACATGGAGTTACATTATTAATATACAACCTTTGATACAATTCATGGAAATATAATGATAAAAAAAAAAATCAAGATAAAACAAAACAAGGATAAATAATTTAGGAGACGAACCAAATTCGAAAGTTTTGAAGTGATGGCGGCATGTAGCGGTTGTTGAGGATCAATACCGAGTTTACTAGCTGTATTGTTTCTTAACTTCCTAAAAGTAGAATCTCCTTCTGTTTGCTCATTTACCAAAGGCATAACCACTCCCTCAAATAAGTGTGAATCACAAGCCACACATATTTCACCTACCAAAACGCCATAATCATCATACAAAGGAGTATTTGTCGCCAAAATAAGAAGCCTCTCTCCCCACTTATTCTTGCACGGGAACAGCCCCGTCCAGCTTTCTCCTTTGTAAACCTTGCTGATTATGTTCCTGGCAGCACCATGGTCTTCCTCGCCAATTGCTAAATCAATGATACTCTCACCTAATGCTTCTCTGGCCGTGTAACCAAACAGTTCCTGAGAACCTTTACCCCTGCATCATCCAAAAATCGGCGTCAAAGGTCAAACACACCAAGTCACGCACGATCCATAAGCAGTATGCACAAAAGCTTCAGAAAATTGAAATTAAAAAAACAGATAATTTCGGTCACCAGTAAATGACTCTGTAGTTGCAATCCAGCACATGAACAGATTGCCCCATCGACTGCACTATGTTCATGTACCGCGTATCCATAGCCCTAGCAGCCCTGCTTGCCGCCTCATCTCCCGAAAGCAGCAACCGCCTCCGATCCGATGCCGCGACGCCAGGACCTGAGCCAGCGACAACCTCAGACATCTCAAGCTTCAGCTCTTCAAACCCTGCTTCCATTTCCCGAATCTTCCTCAACATCTCCGCCGCCACATCGCCATCCATCTCGAACAACAACCACAAAATCTAGGGCAAAACCCCTAGCCGGTCGTAGTATATACTTGCCTACTGAATTGTTCAAAACCTAGAAAGCCGTTTTCTGCCCGCTTGTTCGTGTACAGCCGTTTTATCAAGTTCCACCATCACCGGAAGCTTACACGTAGGTACGCGCTTGTCGCGAATCCGATGACTAGTCGACTACAGTCACACTGACTGCGTCGTGCGTCATCGTCTTCTTCGTTGTCGTCTTCCTCCTCCAAGCTGCGCCGATTTTTCTCCGTGCTCCCCCAACCGATCTTGACGGATCGCTACAACCCGCATTTATTGCAACCTCCTTCCTCCCCAACTTTTCTGAATTTCCAAATTTGCCCCGTTTTTCGATTATGTTCCACTTTTAAAGTCCCAATTACAAACTGACTTTGTCAAATGTTGTTTTTTACATGTCTTTACTCTGCCTAAACAACGATCATACGACGGTGACATCGGAAATCAAACAAATAAATTGCGATACTTTTTTTCGACCAAAAAAAATGGTACATATCTATTATGTCATAGAATCTAAATGTAATTATTTGAATTCGTTCGTCAGAGCATTTTGCGAGACAAATGATAACTTTTGCTTTAAGATAGAAAGAGTTGTCGGTGGCTCCATACTCAAACTTAAACTCATCTCAATATGAGGTAATTACGAGCGAAAATTACAAACAAAAAAAGAAATAAATGATTAACCGGATGATCTCGATGTACGGCAGAGACTAATTGTAATTATTTTTTAATAAAAATTATTATAAATTCATAATGCAAAACTCGAAATGACATCTTAATCTTTTTTTCACTGTATTTTGGTGGATCCAACTTTCATGGACGAAACCCTTTCAGCTTTTCCTATGAATGATTAAGGTAGGAGGAGATTCATGTGAGGTTACAAAAACCAGCTTGAAAACATGAATGCAAATGAGAGTGGCGGTCTCTGGAATCAGTCCAGCAAATTGCAGATGCAGAAAACTTGAGCTAATCGGAACATTGCCACGGCCGGCTTCCGGGTAAGAATCATCCAAGAATGGATCACTTGGTGTAGAGAACATCCTCCCACGGATGTCGGTAGAGTGGCTGTTTGAGCCTCTTTTGGTCGAAGGTGTGCCTGAGATTAGGATACGAGGATCAGTGAGGAAGGAAAAAGTTGCAGAGATGAAAACGGTGAAAAATGACATGTTTTGTCCAGGGCCCCATAAAAATGAGGAACAGGCCTGGACGAGGTTATGATCTGAAATTACCCGATGAGACCGATGGAGCGTGCCAGCACGAAGAGGCCATTCAGGTAGCCAATCCCAATAATTTCGTCGATTTCAGGCTTGGTGAACATTCCACTCCCGGCAAGGAGATCCAAGAAAAGGGAGCCTATTGCACCATCTACGTTTAGTACGAGGTTGTTCGCCTTGGAGAGCGTGTAGGTTTCTACTTGGACGGCGTACTCCATGTATTTCACCGAAGGGAAATTCGTGCGGGCGAAGCGTTGGAGTAGCTCCACTCTCTTGTCTCTGTTGTCGCCTCTCTTGATCCTGATCGGTGAATAAAATGAGTTGACCATTTTAATGGAGAATCGAAACAAAAAGGTAGATCATAGGTTTATGGTGTTGTTTTATCTTACCTGTGTCCGATTCCTGGAACACGGATGCCTTTCTTTTTCATACTTTCGACGAATTCATATGACGACAGACCCTTCAAAATACGCAGTGGAAAAAAAATTTAGACGAAAAGCGATGAGCATGCGTATAAATACCAAGCAAAGCCTCGTCGCAACGTACTCTGTCATAAGCATCCTTAAAGTATCTAGCGGCGTCATCAATGGCACCACCAAATCGAGGACCAATAGTTAGCAAGCCTGTATCGTAGTAAGAACGGTTTTATGATCAGATTGCTGTTCTAATTCTATGGCGAAAAAACACTCTGAATAAATTTTTTGCAAAATTGTTCCGTGCTGGATGGATATTACTAACCTGAGACGAGACTTGAAACTAAGTCCTTTCCGGCCCTGGCTGTTACAATAGTGTTGTGAGCACCGGACACGCAAGGACCATGATCCGCACATAGCATGATACAGATCTGTCGATAAAAATTTCAAAATATGAAAAATGATATTATTTCTTATAATTCAATATGAGACAATTACAAATGGGAGATCGCCAAAAAGCTGGTACATATCTATTCTGCCGCAGAAGCTAAATGTAATCATCCCTTAATAGGAAAATGAAACAGGCACGGTTTGTTTTGTCAGATAAAGTGGAAAGCTACGGAAAGTATAAGTTGTACCTCAATGAATTGCGTACAGTAACGTGGAAGACTGCGTTTGAACCAGAGCAGCGAAATAACGTCTCCAACGCCGTAGCCCTGTTCGACAATGGATGACATTGGGACACCAGCGTAACACGGCTCCTCGCCTGCATAAAAAAATTTGTATGGTTAAGGGAAGAAAAATTAAACTTTTACCAAAGCACTCTATTATGAATTGAAGCATACCTCTGTCGTCGGAAATGGTGGAAATAATATGAGTTGGGGCACGGACTTTTCCACTCTTAATGGCGGCATTGAGGTCTTCTGGGATTTGAGGAGGCTGAAATTCCTTCACAGGTGCAATGTTCCCGGCTTCTTTCTATTATTTGAAGGCAAATACACCCAGGTTACGAGGATTTTAACATGGAAGGATTTTACGGACGAGCAAAGATGAGTTTATTTGATGTGTGCTTACCAGTTTCTCAAATGTTTCTTTTATCGATTCTTCAAATGCTTCGTACGAGGTGGGGACAACAGCGCCGGCATCTCTAAGAGCTTCGTTCTTTGCTTGAGCAGACTCCATTTCTCCACCACTTTTTGCCCCCTGATTGACGACATAAATAACGCCTAATTCACTATGCAGTTCATTTGTATGAATACGAAAGTACACAAATATTTTAGTCCAAAATTTAAGGCGGAAACTTACAGCATGGCCGAATTGCACTTCTGATTTGAAGAGACGGGCACAAGTTCCGCTGACCCAAGCAACCACCGGTTTGGTTACTTTCCGCTGTTTCAAGGCTTCCACCAGGGAGTACTCATCTTGACCACCAAGTTCACCGAGCACAACTATCATTTTAACCTGATCGATTATAAAACCACATTTAGCATGTGCATACCGTAAATCAACTGCCAGTAAAATTCTTCATCTAGTCATCGGTCTAAATTTGCATCCGTAACAATCAACAAACTCTTAGTTTAGAATCGCGGTTCGTCATTCAGGGTTACCTAGAATATATACCTGAGGAATGTTATTGAAACGAAGAACGTGGTCTGAGAGGGTCGAACCAGGGAACACATCTCCTCCGATCGCAATACCTAATATAAATAAGCATGTTAGCACCGTCCAAAAAAAAAATTCGTTACAAATTTTGAGTTCTCAAATATTCATGAAAACATCATATTGGGTCGTTGATACCTTCGTATATTCCATCGGTTACACGGGCAATGGTGTTATACATCTCATTAGACATTCCGCCCTATGATGACAATTTTAGTCCGATGGAAGCATAGGTAAGCATGAAAACTGGAAGCTAAGATTGACGCTTACCGACTTCGAGACAAAACCAACAGATCCTGGTCGGTACAATTTGCATTGAATAATATTATCAATAGTTCCGGCAGTGTCCCCGATTTTAAAAGCTCCCGCCTGAATTCCTCCAACCGTAGCAGGGCCGATGAGAATCTGCAAATTTTAATCGTCGAACAAATAATAAGTCATCGCCTTCGAATTTAAAATACTTCGTTACTGTTGTACGTTAAATATCTCATTTCGAGCTAGTCCTACCTTGTTGTTTGCCCTAGCGTATGCAATCAACTGCTTCGTGTCCGACTCAGGTACACCTTCAGCAATAATGGCCGCAACCTTGATGGTAGGTTGCTTCAGAGCGGTCATCGAAGAAGCAGCAGCGCTGTGAAAAACTAACGTAAGAATTGTGACGCAGAAACTAAGACTTCAGGCATCTAGAAAAATACTTACCTTCTGTACGACGCAAAGTTTATGAATACATCTGCTGTGGGATGCGCAGTGCACGCAGCTTCGATCCTGCAGCACAAAATTCAAATCACGTGGAGTGCATACTCGCTTAAAAGTGTGTTTAGAAAATTAAGAAACTATGAACATACGTTGAGTGTACAGGGATAGCAATTTCCTCTTGGCCGAAAAAGAGTTTCTGAAATCCCTCGGCACCAGGGTTAATGATTCCTGCAACGGAAGGAGTTTCCCTCCCTTCGCATACAAAAAAAAAAAAAAAAAACTTGGCAACTAGCTTCGTATCTATAAAAAATAACTGTGACGATAACAACAATATAAAGTATTATTTCTAGCTTCATTTCGTATTAATTAGTAATTCTCGTCGCACAAACAGCTTGGGTTTGGCTCAATTTAAAACGGAAAAAACACACCCTAATACATGCAACTCCAGCAAGTATAAAAATAACCCGAATAATTTTTACACATACCGCATAGGAAGTCAAAATCAAGCATCCGCTGTACGGGAAGCTGCTTGTAGTTGTAGAACAACGCTTGCGTTGTTCGCGAAAATATCTGTCCAGTTGCCATGGCGCAGATACGCTAGGGTCTTCTGATCAACTATGTGGTATGCTAAAACTAATCTTGACAACAACGGCAACAGCTGCAAAAATCCAGTACACCGAAACAAATTTATTTTGCAAATCAACCGAACACTACCGTTTAAAGAAAACTATTAAACATACTTTTCCGACCATAAAGAGAAAATATGAAGCATATGAAAAATGCCGCCACATGAAATAAAACTATCTAAACTTATTAAACTATTAATCACTCGTACACTTCGACAAAGATTCAGGTAGACCTGTCTATCAAACAACAACATAGAATTCATGTCTTAAAAATCTTGGCATCGCCAAATTCATTAAACTTGGATTTCAAGCGCGACACTAACTAAATCACATTACAGATTCATGATCAAGTAAAGCGGAACCTAGTAACTTTTCGCGCATAATCCAATCAGATCTAGCACGCCAATGATTCGCCAAGCATCGAAATGAGTCTACTTGCACAAACATCAGCCTCAATCTACACCAGATCTCACACTTCTTCCATCAAATCTCATATAAACAAAACCCTAATTCACATCAAATCAAACCACAATATCCAACATATCCTAATCTTCACCCACTGCAAGATCACCAGGCACCCAAATCCAGACCCAACTAAACCACACCAGACGACAACAAACCCTAAAACAAGATCGAAACTTGAATCATATGCGCAAACACCCACCTCGGAATCTCCAAATCCGGAACAGGAAACACCCAGTTGGGAAACTGGTGACAATGTGGAGATCAATATAGAGTTTGGAGAGATGGCAGCTACTACAATTTTAATGGAGGAAGGAGGAGTGAGGAGAGGTGGCACGTGGCGAAGTGGTAGTTGGGTCGAGCAAATAGCTCCTTGTTTGGTTTAAAGAGAATAGAAATATGAAGAAGAGAAGTGTAGTTGGGTGTTAGGTGGTAGATGGAATTAGATAGATTGCTTTGCTTTCTCCACTTGAAATATTTCAAACATTCAAAGTTTAGTATTTCGTTGGCTGTTTTTCTGGTCCCATTTGGATGCATATTCAGCATCAGACGTGAGACTAGTAAAACATCCCCTCTCAAAGTCAAATCCAAGAGTAACTGCATCCACTTCAGCAGGTCGATGATTAACACTCAATCAGCAGTTCTTTCAACACCTCTCATCTCGTTTATAATGTTTCCAACCTTAAATCATTAAATAGATGTTGTGTCAGCTGCTCAACAAACGATGCAGATGTTCTAATACAACGATATAAAAATGGTAAAGTTATCGAATTATTTTATGTGAAGAATCAAAAACTACAACGTACAATTGAACATAATATAAAATGACATACAACATTGTCATTGTGCAAATAGACAATATAATATAAGATGCGGTGCAATCAAGTCGAAATATTGTAATTTTAAAAGGACTAGTTTTGAGTTTAAAACGTTATATCTCTAGATGCAGATGTTTTGATATGCCAGTGAAACATAAATTTATAAACTATCTTATATTGATAAATAAAATTATTTTTTTTTTCAAAAATTATTTTTGTCTTTTTGTGGTTCCAACCATATGGGTCTATAAGAGTTATTTCAATATTTAAGATCGTGATTTAATTAGTGCAACTTGGGTCAATTTGATGGCTAACGACTTTAATTATGATGCCTATTTTTATTTATAATAAACTTGGAAAACTTAAAAGTGATTAAAGCCTTTTTTTAAGGATAAATACCTCATTGCCAAATCATCGTCCAATCAACATTTTAACTTTAAAAATTCCACAAACCGCTATCCCGAGTAACGGTTTGATAAAAAAAATATCATTTCGAAAATAAACGTCATATTCATGACAGATTAGGAAACAAGTTTTTAAAAGGTGTCAGTTTAAAAGTTTTCAAAAAAAAATCATTTGAGCGTCCATCTATATATATATATATATATATATATATAAACAATGACATTGAATGAATAATTTAATGTTAAATTTTAACTGGGTAAACATGAAGATCTCTAACATCTTTTGCCTGTTCATGACCATGTTGCTAGTTTTGTCTCCTGGTAAAAACACTCTTTTTCTAAGTTTAATACTTACATAAAATTTCTTCTAACGATCTTTTGGATTTTGCATTAATTTTTTGCTATGTTGAATCTGTCGACAGCGAACCCTGTAACAGCAGATCCGCATCCGGCTTGCTCCGACCTGCGGAGGCTCGATCTCACAAAGTGCACTCAGTCATCTTGTGGAAAGTTATGTTCTTCCAAATTCCAACATGTTCTCGGATACAAGTGTACAAATAACAACGTGTGCAATTGTTGTTTACATGTCGAGTGAAACCGCCGAATATTAAATAAAAAGAATAAAATTGATATTTCATTGACTGATTATATTGTATATCTGTTATTTCATCGTCTATCTTTGTTCACTAAATAATCCATAGTTACAAAATTTGAACGTCATAAGAAATGTGATTGAACTAACTATTTAAGGTAGATCTACTTCACGCCACAAAGTAAAAGTATTAACTTTTTTATCCTAAAGTAATAAAATTGATAGTAGCGATGGTAATGAATTGTTTGATGAATCGTCATTGCAGAGTGATGATGTTCTTTGGTTGTGGACGTTTGTGACTAAATTGGAAAAATTGGGACAAAGCGGAGGAATTTAGAAGTAAAAATATAATTTCTGCAATGAAACTCGATTTACAAGTTATTTTAGATGAATATTCGCCTACTTCATAAATTAAAGGACAAGAAACTGACATTTATAAGAAGGTACTACGTCGTATTGTGATAGTCAATCCACACCATAAAAAAAAATAGGTGAAATTTTTTAAAAAATTATTAATTAAATATTTTGTAGATATTTTTGTGATTCTCAAAAAGGTTAAAATATTTATTCAATAAATATTGAGTATATCATCTGAGTGAGAAACCGCCTTTTGTTGTTTTGTATTTTTTTTTCTATGTATGACAGTAAAACTGTACAGAGGAAATGCGGTGAAAACACTTACTACTCGATCCATACTTCAATGCCGTCACCTCGCCGGAGCTGGAAATGCCGTCGACGCCACGATCATCAAAACCGGCTTCGACCCAGATACATGCCGACGTAATTTCCAACTCAGGGACCTCCTCAACAGTGGCCATATCGATAAAGCATGCCACCTGTTTGATAAAATTCCCAACAGAAACATCATCTCCAACAACATGATGATATCCGGATACGTTAAATCCGGCAACCTTTCTGCTGCTAAGGAGTTTCTTTACCGCATGGTTGAGCGCACTGCGGTGAGTTGGACTGTTCTGATGGCCGGCTATTGCAGCCGGAGCAGCGAGTTCAGTGAAGGATTTCGGTTGTTGGTTGAGATGCTTAGATGGGGAACTGAGCCTGATCATGTTACGTTTGTCACTCTATTATCGGGTTGCGGAGATGCCGAGCTTGCAAACTATGTAGCTCAGTTGCATAGCCTCGTCGTGAAGTTGGGGTTTTGTTCAACTCTGTATGTGTGTAACAGTTTGGTGGATTCTTACTGCAAAGTTTGCAGGTTGAAATTAGCTTGTCAGGTGTTTGATGAAATGCCGGAAAGAGACTCTGTGACTTTTAATGCATTGATCAGTGGGCACTGTAAAGAGGGATTGAATTTAGAGGCAGTGGAGCTTTTTAAAGAAATGCAGGAGTTGGGATTGAAGCCGTCTGAGTTCAGTTTTGCTGCGATTCTGTGTGCAGGAATTGGGATAGATGGGATAGCTTTTGGGCAGCAAGTTCATTCTTTTGTCACCAAGACAAATCATATTTGGAATGTGTTCGTGGCCAATGCGTTGCTCGATTTTTACTCAAAACATGACTGCTCGGAGAATGTAGAGAAGCTTTTTGATGAAATGCCGGAGTTGGATGGCATTTCTTACAATGTAGTGATATCCAGTTATGCTTGGGATGGCTATTACGACAAGTCTTTAAGTTTGTTTAAAGAGCTGCAGTGTACTAGTTTTGAGCGGAAGCACTTCCCTTTTTCAACGACGTTGAGCATCGCTGCTAATAAGATGGATTTGCAACTGGGAAGGGAAGTTCATTCGCAGGCGATTTTGACTACTGCTGATAGGGAAATTCAGGTAGGAAATGCGTTGGTTGACATGTACGCTAAATGTGGGAGATTCAAGGAAGCTGAGGTGATATTTGTGGGTCTGACTCACCGAACCTCGATTCCATGGACAGCCATGATTTCGGCTTATGTTCAGAAAGGCTTGCCTGAAGAAGGGCTGAGGCTGTTCATAGAGATGCGACGAGCCAATGTGAGCGCTGACCAAGCTACCTTTGCCAGCGTCTTAAAAGCTTCTGCAAACCTAGCTTTGCCCTCATTAGGTAAACAGTTTCATTCGTTAATAACAAGGGTAGGATTTATGTGGAATGTTTTCTCCGGAAGTGCTCTTCTAGATATGTACGCTAAATGTGGGTCCCTGAAAGATGCTCTCAGCGTCTTCCGAGAAATGCCCAATAGGAATACAGTGTCTTGGAACGCATTGATCTCAGCCTATGCGCAGAATGGCGAAGGTGACATGACTATAAAACTTTTCGAAGACATGGTGCAGTCTGGCTTGAAGCCAGACTCAGTAAGTCTTCTCAGTGTTCTGACTGCCTGCAGCCATAGAGGGCTGGTTGAAAAAGGCTTCGAGTATTTTAATTCAATGTCAGAGAAGTATGGAGTGGAGGCAAGGCGAGATCACTATGCTTCTATGATTGATATCTTGTGCAGAAGTGGGCGATTTAATGAAGCAGAGAAACTGATGAAAGATATGCCATTTGAACCCGATGAGATTTTGTGGACGGCTGTTCTGAACTCGTGCAGAATTCATAAGAATCAAGATCTTGCCAAGATTGCAGCAACCAATCTTTTCAGCATGGAGCTCAGAGACGGTGCTGCTTATGTTAACATGTCCAATATCTACGCCGAGGCGGGGCAGTGGGAGAATGTGGGCAAGGTGAAGAAAGCCATGAGGGATCGAAGAATTAAAAAAGTGACTGCTTACAGCTGGGTGGAAATAAACCACAAGGTTCACACATTCTCAGCAAATGACAGGACACATGCCCAAATCGATAGTATCAGAGAAAAGATCGACTTCCTGACAAATCAAATTTGCAAGGACGGATACGAGCCAGACACAAGCTGTGCTCTTCACAAGGAAGATGAGGATTTAAAAGCAGAGTCTCTCAAATACCACAGTGAAAGATTAGCCATTGCCTTTGCCCTGATCAGCACGCCCGAACACATGCCCATATTAATCATGAAGAATTTAAGAGCCTGCGTAGATTGCCACACTGCCATCAAAGCCATCTCAAAGATTACACACAGAAATATCACAGTGCGGGATTCCAACAGGTTTCACCACTTCAGCCATGGAATCTGCTCGTGTGGAGATTACTGGTAAACCATAAACATATGCGTAAAGTGATCCATTGAAATTACCCAACTTGACCAAAAAATTCCTCTTGGTTTCCATCCTTGGGAAAAACACTGTTGTCAACTTCTGTTCTGCGAAACTAAACTTCAATATAATCAGAGACTTGTCATCTCGATTTTTACCAATCCAATACACATCTTCCTCGAGACCTACCGCCTCCAAGATGTCGTATCCGCGGACGATGTTGCAAGGAGTGGCCGGTGCATCCACCGTCGTCCACGCATCACTCCTCAATGCTCTAACTTTGATTAGGCCCCTCTCCGGGCAAGCCTGACCGGAACTCACCACCACAATCTTATAGTCACTTATGGTCCGATCATACCCACAACCAACAAAGGTACATACTCCATAGTACCTATCCAAAACATCACTTGGCCAACTTAATCTTGGTTGGTTTGACTGATAAGTTTTTAATTAGGATTCTATTCCTGACAAGCGAAAGTTTTCATGCGGATGGCGTGAGACAAAGAACTGAGCCAGCAGTGAGTAACGTTGTCTGATATGGAGAGGAGATTACCAGGCAAGCATTGTCACCAGTTTGTTACCGTGGACAACAAGGCAGATCAATACTCAACTCCTGCACTTTTTTTACAAGCCGGTCATGAAAAAGAATCCGACATGGAGACACTCGTGGGATATTGTTGTAATGTATTACAGGGTATGATCTTATATGGATGTGAAACATTGAGATGAGCGTGAATGCAAAGATGGCCTCTCTCGGGTTGAATTGTACGAGAGTGATCTAGGACTCATCCATGAAAACTGCGCCGTAGCCGTTGGCTTTCATAAACTTCTTCAGCAAGAGAACCAAAATAGCAATGGTGAGACCAACTGCAGCCCAATTAAAGAGACGATCATCGGTAAATCTAGGGTGGTTGACCTCTACCCTCTGATGCAATGGTTGGGTTGAGCTTCTAGGTTGCTGTTGCTCAGCAGTGCGTGACACCGCAAGGGTTGGACTATTATTAGTAGGAATCTCTTCGTTTGGTTGGTCTTCAGAAGAAACATCCGCTATTAATGCTGCGTCTGGAGGGGTTGATTCTGAATCAGCTTCTTTTAAGGGGGTTTCCACAGAGTTAATTTGAGAGGTTTTTTCAGGAATTGGTTGTGCCTTGCTCAGCATATATTCGTGAATCTGCACAAATTAAGTTTTATCAGAGCTTCACTTTGAAAGATAATTTAAACACAGCACAACGACATATACTGGAATAGACATGGACCTCGTCTATGAGCCTTTGACGCTCAGGTGTTCCAAACTGTGGAGCTGCTTCCTGAGATTTAATTGCCAATGCCTTTCTTTCTTCCTTGCCGTAGTCTAGAGAGCCCACTGCCGCATTTGGGTCGGTGGGCATGAATGCAATAAGTGCAACCAAGGCAGTCCTTACTGCAGAAGATACTAAGCATCAGAGGATAGATAGAACTTTTCAATAAAAAGTTTTTTTTGTGTACCTAACTTATCATGAACGACAAGAACGATAGCAGTAACCTCAACAACAAGAATGATAGCAGTAACCTCAACATAACTGATAAAACAAAAGAGAAGCGAGCATTTGCGCAGCATTAAAGAGTAAATCTTACCACTCCATGAAGGTTGCCAATGCTCAGGATGATAATTTGATATGCTTAAGCAAATCTTTGTCTGCGTTTCAAATCTACCATTTGGCTGGAAAAAAGTCAAAAATCAACTGTTGAACTTGAAAATATAATGACTTCTAGTTATCCTTGAAGATTTATACAAGCATTCTAAAAAATGAGTTGTCTTACAGTTAAGAGCATAAATGAAGGAGGCTTTAAAGGATACTCTGGAGGCAGCTGAATCCTTCCATGATAAATACCTCCTTCAAACTCAGTGTCAGCTGGTCCCCTAATTGCAAAGTGCCACTCAAAAATATTTTCCTGCTTGACACGAACAGATATACGTTAATATTGGACAAGTAAAGACTCATCATACTTCCTACAATTCTCATTTTAAACCAGAGACTTGCCCTAGTGGTGTAGCGGAAGCGAAATAAAATTACAAAATACCCGTAGGCTTCGTTCCAAACCGAAGTTAGGAAAATCACTAAGGGATTTTATTCATCAAAGAAGGCTAAGAGTTTGTTGTTCTCAACAGTTACATGTGTGTTTCCTTATGTATACAAGGAAGATCTAAAAATAACATGTGTAAAAATAGAAATTGCTACTTGGATCCTGTGGAGACTTAATATCTTGAAAGCCTGCATTTATTTGGTCCATGTAAAGGGACTGAATCAGCTTTCGAGAGATGTAACTACATCACCTAGTTACCCAAAACAAGCCACATCCCACATATCAGAAAACAGAGAAAAAAAAAGATACAACATCAAATCATAATAAAAGCGATTCTTCTTCTAATCGATAACCATTCACAATTTGGTAACAAATGCATCATTACCCAGCAACCTGATACCTATATATCTTACTGATCCCGGCCCCATTGTTTAGAAAAGAAAAAAAAAAACCCTAAGCCCTAAACTCATATTTAAGCTCCATATAGCACAATCCGCAGTATGTTCTGAAATCACAAGCTTGGATTAAAAATGAAGCCTGATTCAACTTGAGCTATAAAGCTACTAACACAATGATCCAAAATCATCCATAACCTCAGACTCAAAATCCCGCAGCACCAAAATTGGGTCACGTATCTCAATCCAATCTCAAATAATACACAAAACGACACCTCCTGAATCCAATTCCGTAACCAATACCAGACCCCCAAATTCGAATTTTTTTAAACAACAAGAAGCTTAATGCAGATATTCAAAATTAGGGCAAAAACTGACATCAATACCTCCAGAGGAAAGCTCATGAAATCATCGGATGGATTCGATTGCATCTCCTTCACCTCCTGCATGATCCTCTTCACCGACGGATTCTTCATGTTGTACTTCTCCATCATCGCCACTCCGATCGTTTCGATCAATCGACTGATTTCTGCAGACTGGGATTTTCTTTTAGTTTTAAAAACTTCTCATGAATAAGATGAGGCGATAGACGTTTCCAACACGCGGCGTGAAATGTTTAGTCCACGTGTCATAGTATCCAACTCGCTCAACTCGGAACGAGTCAACCCGTCAACGCTTTGACCCTAGTCAACTGGAGTATCAAAGAGTTTCGAAATTTCTATTTCGAATTTCGAGTTTCGATGGCGAGGGACAGAAAGCTGCTGCGCTCGAGGTTTGGTTGCATATATCCGTTGTCGGTGGTTGCAGGCTGTTATATTGTTCTCATCGACAAACGAAATTGATTCTGCCATTGTTAAAGCAATTAGGGTTTTGTCTTTATTTTCAGTTGTTTTGTTATTGTAATGCTTTTAGGGTTGGATACATTTATAGAAGGTTGGATTAGTGTGTGCTGGTTTTTGTTTGTGAGATGTCTGATCCAATATTTTCTGTTGATCAGCTTGAGAGTGGAGTTTTGGTAGAGTACAGTTCTTCTGAAGAAGGCATGAAGCATTTTGAGTGGGTATGAAGCATTTTGAGGTGGATGTGGCCGATTTGGAAATAGTATCTGGAGAAGGCATTAATATTTCGGTACATTAAGGAAAGAGGAAATCAATTCTGTTTTGCATCAATTGAGGTTCTTAATAATTATGGAAGTGGGTTCTGGCGATTACGCGGAGAAGTAATAAGTCAGCCAAGCCTTGTTCCTCCATGCCAGTGGTTGGAGAATAATTTTCAACCGACGAGGTTTTTAGGGCGGCAGGAGAGATTTTCATTCAATCCAGTTCCCAAGGAGACAGTGAAAGGCCTAGTTCTAGCCACTTGACTGATTTTCATTTTTCCAACATCTCCGAACAGCAGTTCAAAGATGTTCAGCTAGCAGTTTTGCTTTTGTTAGCAGCTGAGAGTGTAGCCTCTCAGCAGTTTTAGCGAGCGAGTAGGTTGCTGAATCAATGTGATAGATTGGCAGCCCAAGATGGAAGTACAGTCCAGAGAGTGGTTTACTACTTCTCCGAAGCTCTTAGAGAAAGAATTGATAGAAAAACCAGAGGTTTTTCATTGAAGGGAGTAGGTAAAATGCAAGACTTTAATATTGAGGAGGAAATGATGAGCCTTAATCCTTCTAGCCTCACATCTCAGCTATAAACTTCTTTCAGACAAGTTTATCAGTTAACTGGAATGCAAGCTATTCTGGTGAACGTGGCACACGCAGAAAAGGTTCATGTAATTGACTTTGGGATCAAGTGCGGTGTCCAGTGGACGATTCTCATGCAAGCTCTTGCAACTCGAGAAGCTTAAAATTATTGCTGTCAGCAGTACGTCAAAACAGAAAATTGCAGATACTGGAACACGACTCGCCAACTATGCCCAAAGTCTAAACTTACCTTTTGCATTCTCCATAGTCATTGTAGATGTATGCTGAATCTTCATGAAAATCTCTTTCAGCAAGAAGATGATGAGGTTTCTGCTATCTACGTTCCTTTTGTGCTGAGAACATTGCTCTCTAAACCTGATCGACTGGAACATATGATGAGAGTGATCAGAAGTACTGAACCATGTGTTATGGTGATGATAGAAGTTCAGGCAAACCACAATTCACCAGCTTTTGGGGATCGTTTCACTGATGCTCTATTCTACTTTAGTGCATAACTGCGTAGCAACTTGTATGGGGGACACTGATCCAAATAGGATGATTACCGAATCAGTTTAATTCAGTCAGGGTATTCGCAGTATTATTGCAACTGAGGGAGAAGTCAGGACAGTTAGAGATGTCAAGATTGAGCTTTGGAGAACCTTTTTAGCCCGATTCGAATTGGTTGAAGCAGCACTAAGTAATCCATCTCTATATCAAGCTGGACTGGTTCTGAAACAATTTAAGTGCGGCAGTTGTTGTAATCTCAAAATGAACGGGAAAAGCCTCATTATTGAGTGGGATGGAACGCCTATCCATTCTCTTTCTGTTTGGAAGTTCACCTAAATGAATCCTACGATATGGCGTAAGCTCGTCTTAATTGATTTTGTTGAATATTTACAGAATTAAACATATCTGGTGGATTTGTATATCAACTTTAATCATCTAGATTAGGCATGAAATCGTATATTAAGTCTACATTAGATACATAATCGTAGAATGTGTCTATAGGATATACGTAGAATATTATGCATCCTAAATCATGTAGCTAACTCAATATAAAATTATGTATGGATGACAAACAGAAATCATCCTTTTCACACCAAATACTTCTCTACGGGTTTTTCCCAAATTAAGATATGTGTTCATTGTATGACTTGAAAGTCTAGGAAACACTAATAAATTTACTATGAGTTTATGAATGCATCATCTAATTCGGCCATCAGTTATTGAGCATTTTTATGCTCATATCTAAGTGGCTGATCATCAATGAATATTCAAGCTCAGCTTACTTTTTATGCTTTTGTTCTGAGGTCTTTCCTCTTTATCAAAAGCTTTCTTAACCATTGTAAAATCTGCTCAACATAATCCGTACACAGGTGTCAGATACAGGTGTTACTTTTATTGTATTAATGTTTCTAGTGTTTATCATTGCCTAGTCACCTGTCTTTTTTCTGCAACATGCGTTTCTTAAGAAATTCATCTTTTATGGTGTTTTATTACCTCAGTCCTCACTTGGTGAAGATGGATGTTCTGAACCTCTTCTCCTGCACACTGATTGCTGTTGAGTTGAGATACCCATGTGGCTTCTTATACTTGTAATTTCTAGTCTTAGAGACATATTAACCACACCTGCATCTTGTTATTCATGTTTCTCCGGTGCAATGAAATTATTAAAAAACAGCTCGGATCTTATAATTGCAATTTATGTTGCTTACTGAGATTGATGTTTCTATTGAGTTTTGACACAGCAATTTTTTTTTGCAGAAACCGTTTCGTTGACAATGCAAAATACCAATTTTTTGAATTTCTTTTTACAAAAGTTTGTGAGGATACACGATCATGGACATCTCTGTGGGAGGCATGATTAACCATCCCAATAGACATTATTGTGGTTCTTGTGCCAGAGACAGTGGAACCCGATCACAAATCGGCCAGTTTGATGCTACTATTATGAACTATTACTATGACAGAGTTTTCACCATGTCGGGGCAATGCAAATAAAGACTCTTTTATGGTTGTGCTTTTCTAATCTCTTTCAAAATGCGGCATGACTCTTTTAGAGATTATGAAATTTGGTTCATCTGTTGAGTGATACCACAATTCAGCCATGACAGGTTATTATCAGATAGATGTTTCACAGCTCATAAGATAAGTCTTGCAATATCCATAAGCAGAAGGTACTGAGATGTTCAGAAAAAAAAAAAGTGTCGCAACAAGCAACAGAAAACCAAAGGAAGTTTTCACCAGGCTTAAAAGTTCTGAGGTTTCAGTTCTCAAGGACATATATGCGCGACCGGGAAGTTCCCGGTCAAGGAGAAACAAGGCTCTCAGTTGGCAGGAAATCTGCTCCAGAGGCTTCTTGAAGGGCTTCAAGTGATACTTGCTGGCTGACATGTTCATATTCGGGGTCATGAAGACTCAAGGATCTCCTCCACATGGATTCACTGTAACTATACTTACGCTGCCATGTACGATGTAGTATTCCAAATCTTGAACTGATAACCCCGACGTCAAATGGCTGATCCCTGCGCCTGCTCCACTTATACCCAGGCACAATTTCTCTGCTCAGTTCTTCAGGAATGTGCATAAACTTGCTCCAAATTCCATCTGGTTGTGATATCCAAATGTCAACGTTGCGGCCAAATCTGTCAGCAGTGTCACCAGACATATGGTATAGGCACAGAGACCCATTGTACAATCCAAGCTTGTAATTTTCACCATCAAGGTCGGGCGCGATGGGTGGAGCTTCAAGTCTTGCAAACTTTTCCTCAGACAAATTGAACTTGAAGATTCTAAAGACCACTGATTCTGATGCAAGGGTGACAGTCAGAGCTAGGTATAAACGTCGGTCATCAGATGCCACTGCCTGGGTTGTAGTCAGCCCTTTTATGGCCCCTGCTGGCCTATTCTCATCAGTTGTTTCGAGGGTCCTCCATGCCTTGGCTTTCAGTGACAGTATTTCAATGTGGAGAGGATCATCACTGTCTTTACTGGTGCCTACAAGGACAATCTTATAGTCATCACTGATCGGGTCATAACCAAGGCACATTGATGGCTTCCCAAATTCACCTCTCAGAGTCCTAGACTTCAGTGCAGGGTACGGAAATTCCTTGCAAGCCCTGGTAAAAGGGTTCCATACAAATACCACCTGAGGGAACCTCGAGTTTCTTGTAGAAGCTGTGGCGCATACGAGACCTCTGCAGAATGACGCAACCTTAAATTTATAGAGATTATAAATTCTCAAGGAGTATGAATGAGGAGGGCTGCTGTAAGTAGCTTCTATTGATGCAGCACCATTTTCTTGCACCTTCATAATTGACAAGGGTCGCTGATAATACCCATGATCGGAATTTGTGAGGAGAAAATGACTCTCCTTCATTAAGGAATGGTACTTCAAATGCTTCTCAATGAAGTCCTTGCTGCGAATTCTTTCATTCCATTTTTTGCACACAGCTCGGAACCATACAAGAGATCTGGCAGGGAGTTTTATGAGTATTTCATCAAATATGATATCCTCCGGAATATATGCTTCTGTAAAGTATCCGTCAAGAAAGCGTGGCCGCTTTAGGAGGTGCAAAGGCGGAGGAGGAAGCTTCATCATATCCATTGTCCCAGCAGATGTTCTTATGAGAAAACAAACAAGAAGGGAGTTCAGGTAAGTTGCAAAGCCTTGACACTAATATCAGTAACAAAAGAAGAGATGAAAAATAAATATATGTCAATCTAATTCCATGATAAATTTATCTGAGATTCTAATTGCATATAAACTTAGGTTTACAAGTCAAGTTAGAGTTGGAATTCGATAAAAAATTATGCTGGAAAAGCAAAGACTTCCCTATATATATTGAACGTCCTATCAATGCAATTTTATAGAGCTAGCAATGGCATGTATCAAAGATTTTTTAAGAAAATTTAGAAGTGACAAAGAGGTTGATGATGATGTTAAGTTTTCCACTATTTATAGTTGAGTATTTGGAGAGGAAGTCTCAAAAATGTTTTTTTTTTTTTTTGGTTTGGGGTGAAACATAGCTAGATTATCATTATTTGTAAATTTATCTTTTTAGATAAATTGTGGTTTGTACCTTGTCTGCTACTTATTTAAATTGCACAGTGACGGTCCGCTATTTTTAACCCAAAAATAAATTTTTATCGAGTCTTGATAAATGGTCCAACTATATAAGTGTGATGTTCAGTCTAATTGGACTCAAATGAAAGGGTCGTTGGGTAGTCCAACTTGATTCAAAATATATAGGATCAAGGCTCGATATCTAATGATTAAAAATTGAAGGACACAAACCTGACATCTAGAAATTTCATGAATAGTATGGAAGATTCAAAAACTTGTAAATATTATAGATATTTATGGATATAGCTAATCTTACCTGAAGGATTCTTCAAAATTTCCGTTGTCCATTGAAAAAAGATTTTTTGCTTCAACTAAAGCAATGGGAAGTACTTAGATGCATTGATGCTATTAGAGGCAATGCTTTATCAACTAAGCGATATAGGCAAAAGTCTAGCTAAGCGTCGCACGAGTTAGAGATCAAAAACTTAGTGTTCGTTCTTTTGAGCTGAAGTCATTAGTATTTAACTTTATTTATGTACTTAATTATACATTTTCTTCTTCAATTTTAGCTTTACGCTACCCCTTTAAGTATTATGAGATAAAATTATTAATTTAACTAAACTTTATTTATTAAAACTTTAAGTGATAAAAAATAGAGTCTATCTGGTGGTATCAGATCTCGATTGACTCTTAATGCGTGGTGACTTCCCACAACGAGACACATAAAATATTCTTTGAGAATGACAACAACAAGCTATCACGGAACAAATTTGTTCGAATATTTCAACTCGATTGACGTCATTTCAAAAATATTTTCAGAAAATGACACTCTGAATGAAACCTTTATTGAAAATTTCTCATTTCTGTGTTGAATCACGATTATGAGTCATGGTTAAAGATGCGGGTGATGGGCAAATTATATATGAGATTATCCTTAGGAATTGTTTTATAATATTATCAAAATTGATTAAGTGTTCACACTAAAATTTGTAATAAATATTTATTATTGACCAATTATTTTAAAGTGTCGAGGTTAAATTGTAATTTCTAATATTCAAGGGTCATATGTTAACTAAGTAAAAAAGAAACTTGTATCCCCTTTTTAATCGGTAACCCTAACTCTTCTTTACACAAGGTTGATTGAACGGCGGCGACATCTATGCTCATAAAATTCTGATTGAAAATTAAATCATGTATCAAACTGTTTCTTCATATACTCGGTCGCATCATTTTGCGCACGATAATTGTCTGATTTTAAATCTTTGAATTACTTCTGACCAAAACACTGATCAAACCATTGGGTGACGCTCGATAACCATCAAATCATAAAATTAATTCAACATCACACATAAATGAATGAGAGCAAAACCATAATGTTAAAATCTCAAGTAATCCAACTATGATTTCATATGTTAAAACTAAATCTTTATGCGATCATGATTTAATCTAACACTTCAATAGTTATGTAAAATTAATGAAACGAAAAAAATTAACTTACATGCGAAAAGTGAATGCGATTGGAGCGGAACACGAATAATTTGCAAGGGCATCGCGATGAACTTGGCAGAAGAATAGAAATCAATGGATGTTTTTAGGACTCACGTCACGTCGTGCGAGATACCGAAGAAATCATGTGAAATCTTGTCGAAACGCAGTGTATAAATGAGGTCAAATCCGAAAGACAAAATAGGTCAATCCGTAAATAATACCTTAAAAGTTGAAAAACAAAGGTGAATACACTTTGAATCTGACCTCACATTTCTAAAATTAATAAAAAATATAAATAAGTGATTTAAAATACAAAATATATTACTCTTACAAATGAACAAATTATGATGCGAAATCATTATCTTAATAATTTACTTTTTGTTGATACTTTAGAATTATGAGGTCATATCAATAAAAATGCTTCCTTCCAACTTTTCCCTTCGATAAACTGTCAAGGTTAATTTATGTGTCTATTCATTTATTAGTAAGATTTAATATAAAATTTTAAACTTGACATGTACAATCCATTCAAATGAAAATTTTCTAAATTGTCCGTAACATAACAATTATTACAACAAGGATCATTCGATTTATTTTAAATCGATTATTTTGTGCTCCTTTCATTTTGCAGTCCTATACTCGGTGTCAGCTGCAGCTCCATGGAAGGTTCCAAGTTGAACAGATTTGTGCTTCAGAGACTCAACATCAGCATCTGCTGGTGACTCCTCCAAGTAATTTTCCAGCTTATCACTTGTGATTGATGAGTACTTATTTTCGGCATGGAACTTTTTCTCCATAGCCAGGTAGAAAGACATGAGACAAACTGCCATGGCTATCAAATACCAGCTGAAAAGTACATTGGCTAATGATTTAGCGCGGTGGAGAGCCTCGTCTCCTGTGCAGCGTACGATGCGGTGATTGTCTTCATTGCTGATGAAACACCCTTTGGCAACCAGAGCAGGTGTGTAAAGCATGAAGCCCATTATAATGAGCCACATTCCTTGAATCAGCACGCTGGCTGACCTGACAAAGGCGAGGAGGAAGCTGTTGGGTTGGCCGATACACATGAGCGTGGTGGCTAATGAGATAACTAGCAATGGCTGTATAAGCATGTGAAACTGGCCCTCGACTCCCATGTGGTCTGTGGAGTGGAGGCTGAAATTGAGCAAGTTCTGTCCGAATGCCGCTGCTAGTAGCAGCTCGGTTAGGCTGGAGCTGAGCTTTGGCTTTGGCTTGAGCCTGTCTAGTAAGATAGCGAAAACTGCATATACCAAGAACGCCATGTACATGGCAGAATGCTCAAAGTTGCGGAGGTGGTTGGAGGGTATGGTTCCATCCGCGTCAAAAGGATGGTGCTTTCTTGGGCCAACAAATAGTTCAAAGATCAAGTACACGAACGAGGATAGAGTAATGAGTGCAGGCTCTAAGTGTCGGAACTTTGATGTTGGGTACCAGGGGAGGGACTTGAAGGATTTTGGGGTAAGGAGATGGAGCTTGACATTGTTGTAAATATGCCATGAGCCAGCAATGAAAAAGAACAGCCCTGATACTGCGTGACCTGTCAAAGAGCCCATTCTGGAAATTGATCAGGAAAATCAGAGTTGCTGGTGAAGAGTAGACTATTTGAGGACCATTTATACAGAGAAATAATTCCATGATGAGTGTTTGAGATTCAACTTGTTGATGGCTTTATCTGATCCACAGCTTTCTTGTTATATAAGCCGAGGCTTGTTGAGACACATCAGAGCTAGAGCCAGAAAGTTCCGCTTTGATGGTACAAGAAGGAAACTTCCTTGTTTCATAATGAGCTGCTGGTATCAGTTTCACTTCATGATACCCTTCATTGAGAGCTTGAGCCTGAAATAAGATCAAGTTATGTTGGGTAGTTGGATATAAATAAATGGTGACAAGCAAATGTCAGACCTCGTTAGTGTCTGGGTGGCTTTGAGTTTCTCCAGCCGGAACCATGAATACCAAATGGAGTCTATAAATCGTGTAGCCCATTGATGCCTCTTTCCTCCTCAGTTGTGTGTGTTTCTTGCAATTCTTCAAAACCTGAACTGTGCTTCGATTCAGGTCAGCTCTGGTGATGGGGTTGAAAAATTATTTCTGCTGCAACCCTGTGTTAACTTCTGATATTATTCGTTAATGGCAGTATCTGAACATCAAAGTGGCTGTAGTTTAGTGGTAAGAATTCCACGTTGTGGCCGTGGAGACCTGGGCTCGAATCCCAGCAGCCACACTTTTGAATATATTTTATTGTAATCTCTTTTCTGCATTCCAGCTCTAACTCTATTTATCTTCTCTAGTTGGAAAACACTGAGAAGGAAAAAGTAACTTGTAATTGTATCGAGGGGAAAGAAATAAGAGCAATTACAATGGGTATGAAGAAGATGAAGAACTATAAATAATAGGTATTATCACTGAACATCATTGTGAAAGTCAGAATGAGTAGTCTTTACCATGCCGTGGTGGATCTACAATGAACTATCGTGTTATTAATCACGATAAAGAAGAAGGTGATTAATTTTTTTGCACTTCTACATATCCAGAATCAATATTTCGTTGGAGATTTCGGATGCGCTGAATTTTATTTTTAAAAATTCAAGAAGAAATATCGGCTCATGATAACACGTCACTCAAAGAACAAACGCGATCGGAGTTCGTGGATTATCGCCTCTCCAAAAAATAACAGCAGCCCGAATGATTGCCTATGGAACTGCTGCAGATGCGGTTGATGATTATATAAGAATTGGCGAAAGCAAGGCGCTACAAAGTCTCAGAAGATTTGTAAGAGAAGTTGTGGAAGTATTTGTTGCTGAATATATGAGAAGACCAAATGATGAAGATGTTGCTAGACTGTTGGCGGTAGTAGAACACCGAGACTTTCCAGGAATGTTGAACAGTATTGATTGTATGCATTGGAAGTAAAAGAAATTGTCCAACTGCGTGGTAAAGTATGTATACTGGACAAGTTCATAAACCCACTATTATTTTAGAAGATGTAGCCTCATATGACCTTTGGATTTGGCATGCTTTCTTTGAATTACCGGGATCTTTAAACGATATAAATGTATTAGATTGATCTCATCTATTTGAAGAACTAGCCGAAGGTCGTGGTCCTAAAGAGTCTTACAATATAAATAGGCACGAATTTACCATGTGATATTATCTTACTGATGGTTATATCCTTCATGACCTACTTTCGTTAAAACTATTCCATCTCCACACAAAAAAAAAAAAAAATTATTTTGCTGTTATCCAAGAGTCTGCTAGAAAAGATGTGAAGCGAGCATTCAGAGTGTTGCAGTCTCGATTTGCAATGATACACGAACCTTCTCGATTTTGGCATGTGGACACAATGTAATATATAATGTCGAGTTGTATCATTTTGCATAATATGATTATTGAAGACGAGAGAGAATTACAGACTCCCACTACAACTATGATTCAACTGTTGAGATTGCAGATATATCATTGAATAGGAGTGGTACATCCAATATTATGGAGTTCATACAAGTACATCATCAAATTTGGAACAAACAAGGTCATATTCAAATGCAAATGATCTATCGAGCATATTTGGCAAAAATATGGTGCCTACCAAGACTGATGCGGCGGCCTCCCTTTTGAAATTCCGTAGTGTCTTATTTGTGAACTTTTTTTTTTTATGTTGCAATTCGAACTTTTTTTTTGTATAAACATTATATGATATGCAGTGTCTACTTTTTTTATGAACATATTAGTATGTGTTTCCTGCCATATTAATATTTAAGGGAGACATAGTCTCTCAAATGAACAATAACTTCTTTATTTAACAATCAATCACAAACCAGTAAATCAAACTGATCAACAAGTGAATAAAACATAGACAAACTGATCCCTTAAAACATAACCAAACTGATCCCTTAAAACATATACAAACATATTGCTCAATGCCACCATAGACAAACCCAGTCAGCCCATTTTCTGCCTACATATTCTCTCCTCCCTTTTCCACTTGAAGAGGCTGAGTGAAGGAAATCGATACAAAATATTCCCTTGCACATGAAGGATGATAAGAGCACGAAATCAACTATCAGTTACAACATTATTGAAATAAGCAACTCACCTCTTCATCAACTTCTGGTTGACCATCGAACCGCAAGAGAACGGGAAGAATGTAGGATCAAAATTCAACATGAACCTCTTCTTACCTTATCCTGGCTCTACATTCGGACATCTTTCACAATGAAAATCATGTCAGATCTGGAAAGGATTGTTGTCTGCAAATCGATGTTATCTAGCATCATTAATCTTTCCAAACATGAAAATACAAATGAAAACTCAATATCATCTAGGAAAGATACGGGAGAACCTCAGGCGACGGCCTCCCCTCTACAGCTGGTCCTAGGTTTGTATGCAGTACAACTCGCTTCTCATCGACCGATTGTTGCGACTTCGATCATCCCTCTCCTTCATCTCCCTCTCCGGCCTCGGCACCTATCTCGGTCCCGCTACTTCACCTCATATATCTCACGAACGCGTTCTCGATCTCTCTCATCCCTCTTCTTGTCCCGAACTTGCTCGTCGTCATCGGCTCGGGTCCGTTTCCGATCTCGCTCGCCGTGGTCGGCTCGGGCACATTTTCAATCCCAGTCGTCCTTGTCTCGGTCGCGGTCGGGCATGGCTTTCGGCGAACGACGCACATTTTCAATTCCGAGCTCTGAATTGTGGATTTGCGAAGAAAGAATAACACAAGGAAACGGGACAGCGATCAGAACTCCAGTAGCAGATTTGGCGATTGGGAATGATTCTCTAAAATTATAGAGAACCGTTGGAGAAGATAAAACCTATATTTTTGATGTAAAATTGGATATTATACCTAATGGGCCTGTTTACATGCTTGCATTGGAGTTGCTCTAACCAGTAAAGTAGACAAAGTATGCATCAGTATCCAGATATTTCTGAACATTAGAAATCTCCAGTTTTAAGTGGCGTGATAGATGTCCTTGCATCCATAAAAAGTGCCCCCAAACGCTCGAGATGGCAACTCAGTCCCTCCACCTGTGCCCACAATTTGGGTTGCAGCAAACAAAGAAGAGTGTCATACCCTCCTCACCTCTAGCAGTTGCCTGTGGATGGATCCATAAAAAACAGTTTATCTCAGCAGAGCCCAGCTGAACATGTATGTGTTTCTCACAATGTCGGTAATGCTAATAAGATTTGATATTTGGAGAAAAGAGATAGGGCATTATATTGACCTGAAAAAAGACAGCTTCACCATGGTTACATTTTGCACATCGAACAGCTTTAGTACGAGGGAGAGTTGGATCTGAAGCTACATCCTGCAAAATTTGGGTCTGGTCTCGTTCTGAGTGGTGGATCTGATTTCTGTATACACAATTATCTGAAGCTACCTCCTGCACAGGATAAATGAAACAATATATTTAGACTGATGATTGCTAGTGGCTCATTCGTCATTACAACAATAGCCTGCTTCGAGCAATAGCCACCTTTTAGATAAGTTTCTGCCTCATAGATTAAATCAATAGTCGAAAATCCAAAACAATGCATAGTATTTGATCTTTTAATGGATACTGACGTGGCTGATGTTTTTCTACTACAGTATTCTTTCAACAGATACCATTCTATTTATATTGTACTTTATGCTCTAGGTCTCAACAAAATTATACTCACAGTGAATGGGATCACAGCAACTTGGTATTGATTCAAGATGAAACGGTTTGAAAAACAATAGGTAGCTAGGATAGTCTTAATTAGTTAAGTCACTCTAACAGTTCCATATTACATTGCAATTTGAAAGAAGCATGTTTCTGGGAAATTAAAAAAGTATTCCACTATAATCCATGAAAGAGAAACAAAAAATATAATGGAGGTTCTGAATACACTTGGAAGAAACTAATGAAGAGGAGAAATTTTGACAAACTATACATTAAAAAGGATATCACAAGCGAAGAACCCGAAGAAATTTGATACAACAAATTACTGAATAAAACTAGCTGGGAGTTTGGGACAACAGCATGGAAGGGTAAATCAGCCTCGCATCAGGACAACCATCCAGTGGGATGTTTAAACAACTAAACGGCAAACAAGAATTGTAGGACACAAAATATAGACCACCATGAATGTCGCGTTTACCATATATCAACCACAACTGGTTTGGCCAAGAAATTTATTTGAAAAATTGAATAAAAACACCAACTCTGCATCCTTCAAGTTCAAACACAAAACATTAATGGTTCGTAAACATTTGTTCTCAAGCACGTATGGACTATGCTGTCCAACACTCTTTTGTAACAACACTCTTACAGCGTGTTTGTTCTCAAGTACGTCTGTACTACTTACACTCCTTTGTAACACACAATAAGTCACTAACTACCCAAATATTCCACTATGCTTTTATCTCAAGTTAAGACTCCCCTATACTAGAAAAGAGTAACCTCACACAAACCAGACCCGACTAAAACTTCAACGCCATACTAAAAAAAATGATTCAACATTTCATCCAAACACCACAATCAGAAACCCGAACTCTATAAAACCTAGATTCCCAAAACTGAGTAAAATCACAAGCCAAAAGATAGATATGCCTGGTGATCACAGTTACGACATCCGTAGAGCAGTATTCTCTGCTCCTTATCCTCTTTCGGGTACAAAATGTTGTTGCTACAAAATCCAAAACAAAAGCCGCATCAATGGAATCATAAGAAAGCAGAAATTCAAATCAACCTCACTGAACCAGACAACTCTCACCACTCACGGCAGAATTTCATGGTACTCATCCTGGCGCTTCGATGACGGATTTCTATCAGCTGCTGCTTCTGGTTCTCTCCAGAGCTTCAGTATCGCCATTTAAGCAGAGAACAACCGAAGGGTAACTTCGTCATTTTAAACGCAATGTTTCCATAATTACAGAATGAGCCCTTAAGGTTCCCTGAATTTATAAATGAGCCCTTGTAGAAATAAAGTGTTCATTAGTAATGTTCCTGGTAACAAGGATTGTGTTTTTTCTCATAAAAACATACACTAAAACAGTGAAACAATGTGTAGAGCATGTATTCATGTCGAGATGAAACAAGGATCTTGCAGTGCAGAATATGATGAGTATCTTTCGTCGATGATGGCCACCTCTTCTCACAAGGCTATATTCTGTATGAATGTGCTACAACGGCTGCTTCTGATGTAAAGCCAAGAGCAAGATCAGTGGTCATATTTGAGATATTATCATTGGCGGTGGGATCAAATCCAAGTGCAAAAGTAGCTGGAGCTGTACCAGTTTCAGTTTTTTCCAGTAGACTCCGATCCCGTTACTGCTGAATGATATAATTACAAAGGATAAGCATCTTGAGGTTAGCCGTGCTGAATGTGACACATATGAGACCGTGACATGAGTATCTAATAACAAACTCACCGTTAAGATCAGCATAAGACATGGGAAGATCCAGCTTGAAGGCATCTCCAGCCAGGAAACATAGTAGGAAATAGGAATAAGAGATCACATAATAACTTGAGATGATCCATGACGAACTTATGGCTTAATATTATTTATTTCACACCACTGTCTGGAAATGTCCTGAAACTCAACAAAGGGTTAACAGGGGTCAGCAATAGTATTCTCTGGGAAGAGATAATAGTATTTTGATAAAAAAAATCAAAGTTCACCAAGAACAGAAACATGTTTTTGTTTGGGTTTTCAAATATAAGTTTATTAGAAATAACAGCTCGCCAAGAATTCTTTACTTCACATAACTATGCACATTAATGTCTGCTAAAGTATGATTTCTATTCAGTGTTATAACAACAAGTGATGGGACTAATTCATCAATAAATAATCTTGCCAAGCTTCCCAGACAAAAAATATGAGATAGAAGCTCCTATGAGATAGACCATCTCTAGCCAATCTAATAGAAAATTTAAAGCATATGTTTCGTAATCTTTTGTTTTTTTGACAATTCAAGAAACAGCAAGAGAAATCATAGTGAACAAACTCATGAACATGTCTCCCAAAACAGAAAAATATTGGCAGGCACAAGTCATCTTACAGATATGAGATATTATCATTGCTCATATTTGAGAGCACGAGTGATCTCCCAGTTAAATCCGTCGTCATCTATTGATAAGTTTGGTCCATGACAGTCTCTCTTGCAATAAACTATTGCTACCATAAATTTTTCATGTTCCAAGGAAGAAGGATACATAATCTGCTCTTCCTACATTTCACATCAAACATCAGATTATAAGAAAATGTTGAAAAAGATGCCCGAAAGACAATGGCCATGTAGAGTACCATATACCTCTGGAAGTTCAATAAAATCATCCGGAGATATTTGCAGCAACTCTGTCGCAGTATGACCAGTACACCATGCAAAAATTTTAGCAGTTTCATCAGCAAGAGTTATTTTTAAATGAAAGCAACGGATGACTTCGTGCCCGCAATTCTGATGACAAAAGTTGCATTCAGCAGTTCCATCAGCTATCTCCTCAACAAAATGACCACAGGCTGTGTGTACCATGCGTGTAGTCACATGACAATGATCAATGTGGTCTGGCCAAACTCGACAAATCTGGTGAAGCGACAACCCTTTCAGAGTAGCTAATTAAAATGGAGAATGTAACAGTCACATCAGACATAATTATTAAAATGAAAAAAATAAAAGTATTGCTCATACGTGTGTGTAACTCTGTTGCATGGGTAGATCAGAAACGCATGACAATTTTTGGAGACAAGGTGATGTAAGTAGCGCTGGCAAGCAGCTCATATTGACAAATGATGTTCCAGCTTCATTCTCAACCCAGGAAAGTTCAAGACTGACAAATTCGAGAACAAGATGATGTATGTTAAGTTTGGATAGTATAGTCATACCTTGAGCACACTATAAACAATGCAATGCTCTCATCTAATTACACATACTACCCGTGTTAGCATTATTTACAATTCGTGGCACTTTTATCACAAAAGTAAATTAAAACACAATTTTCTTTTGAACCAATGCTTACCGCTTCTGTGGCAGCATAGAGCAAGTTAAGCCGGACATAAACACAGAGTGACCATGGCTCAATCTACCTAATGACCTGCTACAAAAAGAAAATTTTAAGCACATAAGATATATTATTTGTATCCTACTTGTGTAACTTTGAATACCAGGACTTGATGAAGTGCAACTTTGCCCAAATTGCTCCGGTATTGTCTTCAAATCGCAACGAAATCACTACTTTTTGTGTGTTTTTATCCCTGAGGATGTCTGTAACGACGCCATATAGGCAAATACCAGTCATCTTGTCACGAAGATCTACAACAAAAGACTGCAAGACCTTTTAGAATGTTTCCAAATATTGCACGATGAAAATGAAAAGCATGGCAGTTGCATGCATTTTCCTAAAAACTGAAAGAGAAATGTCAGACTATGGAGTTTAGCAATTGAAAGGAGATGTGTCTTCCCAGCATGCTAAAAAATAAGTCCAAACATTTTTCCTTTTGTTAAAAAAAATCAAAAAGCATGGAAGTAACTGATCAGCTTATCATAATGAATAACTCTACTCTATCAAAAAAAACAGTGAAGAACTCAACTCCCGGAAATCAGCTTATTAAAACATGAAACCAGCAGTGGAGCCACTATAAAAATTTAGAATATCACTGGTAAGAATCTTACTCTGAAAGGGCAAGTGCTGAAGTCAATAGTTCCTTGAGAATCACAGCGCAGGGATACTTGAGAAACTTTGTAATCCTGAGTTATGTCTGACACAGCCATCATCGGAGATCTTTGATATCGGTTTTGTGTCAACGATACACAGACCTGAAAGAAGATAACGGTTTCATGATATAGGAAAATCATATTTTTTGTAGAAAAATTATGCATCTTACTTGTTCTTCATGATCAATATGAGGCACCAGATAAAGTTGGGTTGCACTACCGTACTCGAGACAAAGCTCTGTGGCCCCATCCAAAGAGGAAGCTATATACGGTCTATCAACCGCGAGCATGCTCCCAACACTAAGAAAAAGTTCAAGTTGTATTACATGGAAGTGCGAACACATTTTTGAAAGAAAAAAAATTCCTTTCAAGATCAAAGCCTTACAACTCACCTAAAAAGATTAGCCAGCACAACTTGATCACCCCACAAGTAAAAGTTTAATCTAGCACCGTCGTTGTCCACAAGAACAATTTGTTTCCTTTGAATATTTCCAAACTTTCCCTGAGTATCTAAAGCTTCTATACATTCAATCCTTCAGAGTATAAGAACATGAATGTCAGATTGCAGTGCACCGACAATAACAAACTTGTAACAGTCTAAACTTTCTGATGATCTCAAATAAGTTCATGTAGCCAACCTAGTATACAATGAGTAAGAAATTCCCCGATTAGCTGCATCAAGAGAAATACAAGAAAAAGAATCAGAAAAAAACTGAGCTCCCAAAAGCATTGCATCATCATCTTGGTCCTGCAACATTTGTACCACAGAATAAATCTGAGTCAGTAATATGTCATTCCAAAATTTCAGAAGTCACTGACTTTAACATGATGATTGACTATCCAGATTACTTAAAACAACATTTTAGGGCCCAGGCAAACATGCACCAGTATGGGCCAAAATATCACAGTCTTCTAGAATTATACAATTCAACAAAACAATGTCCAATGTAACATTATTCACCGATTCCAACAGATAGTGAAATCTGATCTTTGCAGTTTTAAAAAAATCAATGATACAGTTAAGATGAGGATAATGAGCAGGGATAACCTCATCTAGAAGAACAATGAGATATTCCGTGGGCAGGAGTCGTGGTCGCCCAGTTCCTTCAGCTGCAGTTCGAAGATAGCAACCAGTGACGAATACCTCTCTTCCTTTCTTAAGAACTCCGTTTTTAGAGTCCACCAAATTATAATATCTGACATGCTCAGGAGGTAAATTCAAAATGCAACCGAAACACTAATAATTACATACAAAACCCACTCAAAAGTTTACCTGCGGTGCAGATAAAGATCAATGGTATTGGAGCTCCAAAAGTCCCCTAAAGTGAGCATGTAAATATCTGTACCTACACAAGCAACACAAAGAAACAGATAAAATGAAAATAATAGTTTGTAAATATAATATACAAAACAGGTGCAAGCAGAAGCGAAAAACTCATGTTTCTGCAAAATATCACGAAACAGCATAAGCAACTAAATTAAAAAAATACCCAAGAACTTTGAATAACAATGAAGTATTGTCCTTGATCATTAATTTATCTTCATTCACCAAAAAGCCACCAAGTTGCATCATGATAGACAGTTAAGGTGTGAAGTACTACTACTACATATATAAAATTCATAACTGCAATGACAGTAGGTTGAATCATAGACAAACCAAATAATATCCTTTAAGAAACCGAGCGCACTATCTCTTTAGGAAAATCAACAAGATCATAGCTATATACCTGGAAGTAGAAAGGCATCAACTACAACCGCCTCCAGCACACTGTTCAGGGACAAGAAGTTCTTTTCAAATATAGAGTCTATAGTCACATTGTTGACAAGCTTAGTTCTCCTGTGCTTCTTTTTGAGTTTATCTATGCACTCCAGCCTTTTCTTCGACCTACCTGTCCTCTGCAGCTCATCCCAAGCCTGCATCAAATCCCAATCAAACACCAATCACCATCTCAACATAAAAATCTTCATCACTAAATCTAACCAATCAGCTAATAAACAAAAAAAAAACTCAATCATTAATATACCTGAGCTAAGTCAGAGAGCAAAATGGCCTCCGTAACTCCGCTGGAGTACGCAATGCAAGTTCTCACAATCCGAGACACGATCCAACCCCATCCAGGCGCGTTAGACTCTCCTCCATTTTCCAACCTTCCCTCCTCCTTTCCTTCTCCATCCGAACACAACACCGTCTTCGCATACTCTACAAACGCAACGAACCGATCTTCTTCTTGCTCCAGTCTCGCCAATCCCTCCTTGAGCGAATCGTCGCAAATCTCCATTCCGACGCCGCCATAGTCAACGGTCGAACTCGTTCCCAGAAAATCAAACTTCGGAAATCCAACCTCGCTCTCTCGAATCATTCCAGTGTTGCGGTAGCTCCGTCTGTCGGCGGGAAACCCTGAGATTTTATCGCGCGTCTTTTCAAAGGGCAGCCTTATTGGGCTGGGCCGGGCCGCAATAAAACTGACCCGGCCCGGCCCGTATCACAGAGACCGTTATATTTTCGCGCTCCTGAAACAAACATCCAAAAAAAAACCCTAATTTCAATTTTGCATCGCTCAGATTTTCACAGACCATCGTTTTGTGCAGGTTTTTTTCAGCCTTGAGAGGAAAAGCATACTCTGAAACTCGTAAAATAAACTGCCTGAAATTGGAGCTCAGAGGCAATATTTCAACAGTCCAGAGTTTGTCAACAACTGCACGTCGGACCAAAACATTACCCAAGTCTCCTTTTTCAGACAAGCATGCCGGAGCTCCGGTCCCATTCCTTCCCTCCTCACCCTTCATTATAGCAAATACTTTTGAGGTCCAAAAATACGTCACGGCCCTGCATCTGAGGTCTCCCACATTGCCATTGCAACGAAACAATCTCTACTGGTGTTGCTTTTGGAGGGGAAAAGGAAAAAATTTAGATTTGTCCGGTCTGCCAAAATTTAGACTGTTTTATCCCGACCGTGACAAAATGAACTTAGTAATGCCGACAGACAAAATTGTCTATGAGACAGAGAGACCAGTCTTAGTAAGACCGATAAAGAGATCGGTCTAGTTAAAACCAGTTTCATTAAAAGCAAATCTAAATTTTTTGTAATTGAAGGCAGAGGCCGGCTAGAAAACAATGCAGCTAATGACTGTAAGATCCCCTAAATAACAAGAAGGAAATGTATAACCACAATGCCTGCGCAGCCGACTATTATCAAACATTTCGACACTCATGTTGAAAAGTATAGATGACAAATTCAATAAGAGAATCTTTAAAACCAAGCCAGTTGATAAAGGCTTCATATTGAAAAACATAGAATTTCAAAGAGTCTTCAAAAATCCATTCCTGGACAAATTTTAGAACCCTAAAAAGACATCATTATGCATAGATTTACTCTTCGTCAGCAGAGCCTTCAGAAGCCTTGTTGTTATGCTTCCTGGCATACCTCTGGTTCCTCAGAAACTTGGGATCCATCTGCAATCACAAAACCATAATCATACAACAAAAAGATCAAATCTTTACTCGACAAAAAGTAAGGAAAAAAACCAAAATTGAGACTGAATTCATTATTGGTTGAAAAGCTTACGCCTTTGGTGGAAGCGTTGCGGTGCTTTCTGGGCTTCTTGATGCCGTTCCTGTGCGCCTTGTGGGACTGGTTATGCGCCGTGTGGTTCTTCGACTTGGCCATCTCTCAACTACTGCAACCAATCACACACGATACGATTTCGAATCCGAGAAAAAATCCAACCGACAGGACAGTCGAATTTACGTACGACCAACCGAACCTGGGATTCTGGGAAGTTGCCTATGCTCGATGTCGCTCGATCGGAGATTCTGCAGATGCTGCGATGTTCTGCGAAATTGAAACCCTAGCTGTTTTGTACAGAGAGGGAAATGGGCCTCGTTTCGGCCCATTTAAAACCTTGTTGGGCCTCCCATCGGCCTGTCAAATACCTTGTTGGGCCTTCAATTGGAACCTTAGCGTTGTGTAAGTGAAATGGGCCTCGTATAGGCCCATTTAAAGACGTGTTGGGCCTTTTAGCGGCCCAATATAAGCTTTATTATCGCCTGATAATAAAAAAAAGGATACATATTTAAATAAAAAATATAAATAAATTCAACGTGCATTTCTCTTGCTTCAATCTCTGCGACTCGATCGACCTCTGCAAAACGACGAGCAGCTTATCTTCGGCTCCGACGATGGAGGCCGGGGACATAGACGACCTGCCGAAGAACGCGGCCAATTACGCTGCTCTGACGCCGCTCTGGTTCTTGGAGAGAGCTGCGTTCATCCATCCGCAGCGCAAATCCGTCATCCATGGATCCGTGGAGTACACGTGGCAGCAGACTTATTCCCGATGCCGTCAGCTTGCCTCTGCGTTGCTCAGTCGCGCCATCGGACTCGGCAGCACGGTACTTTCCTGTACTTATGTCGGATTTCGGTTTGGTTGACTGTGGTTACTGGTAGGGATTTTGAGGTCGTTTTCGGTCAATCATTTGAAATTTGAATTCTATCTATAGAAATGGACTAGGTGCTTACAATTTTGACAAAATTGGTAAAATGCCTTTTGTTAGGACATAATGGGACCTGGTACGGTTAACTATATACAATTGAGAATTTGCCACACAGATTGATTAATGAAAGAAATATTATTATATATTGGGTTATACAATCATAATTGATGAGCTAAGACTTTTGAGACATATAAGAGTATAAATCGGAATATCTAGTTATTACCATATCTTATCAAAGCCACGGCATGCGGTACGGGCCAATGCGATTGTGGGGAGCGTCAATGCATGATGAGACGTTCATTTGAATACAATGTCATTGGATTGGAAGACAACCCATGAATGAGGCAAACTTCATTTTGCTGTCTGGAGTCTGATTATGTATTATAGTTCTCCGGTAATTTTTTGTTGGAGGTTATGAATGCCTGATAATTTAGAAAACGGAAGGGGCTGGTTGGTCTCATTTTTATCTCATGTGTTTGTTTTGTAGGTAGCTGTGGTTGCGCCAAACATTCCAGCAATGTACGAAGCTCATTTTGGAGTACCGATGGCTGGGGCTGTTCTGAATTGTGTCAACATACGGCTAAATGCGGAGACGATTGCTTTCCTCATGGGTCATTCACAGTCTAATGTGTTAATGGTTGATCAAGAGTTTTTCCAGTTAGTGGAGGAAGCTTTGAGGATTTTGGAGGAGAAGAGTCGAGGGAAGTTTAAGCCTCCTCTGCTTATTGTTATTGCTGATGCAAGCTGTGATCCGAAGGGGCTTGAGTATGCATTAGCTAGGGGAGCCATTGAGTATGAAAAGTTCCTTGAATCTGGGGATCCAAACTTTTTGTGGAAATCACCTGAGGATGAGTGGCAGAGCATTGCTTTGGGTTATACGTCAGGTACAACTGCAAGCCCAAAAGGTGTGGTTTTGAGCCACCGAGGGGCTTATCTGATGTCTTTGAGCGGCTCAATAACATGGGGGATGCAAGAAGGTTCCGTATATTTGTGGACTCTTCCCATGTTCCACTGCAACGGGTGGTGCTACACTTGGACCCTTGCAGCAATTTGTGGGACAAGTATATGCCTGCGACAGGTACATGTCTCTTTAATATTTATTATTGCCTACAACATACTTGGGTGATCATCAGTCATGTGTTTCTTTATGCGCATTTTGACTTACTTAAAGCTTATGCAACTCTAATTATTGTTTCCTTACTCGCTGAACATAACTCAGGAGTACTTTGAAGGCTCGCCGTGCAACTGTTGTTTCATATTTGTATGTTTTCCTTGTAGATTAAACGTTAGACATAAAACCAAACTAGTAGTGCTATTCTGGGGACCGATCTAGGTGACGTTAATTGTGTTGCATACTTTTGGTACTATTTAGTCACAAAATAGATTTGTGAAATTGGAATGTGCTAAATGCTATTATTAGTCGTACAGTGAAGAGTAGTTGTCTTTTTGTGATGTTTAAATTTCATTCTAACCTTTAATGAGTTAGGTACACTTGAAACGTTTAACACTTATCGGCAGTTATTTACTTTAGGTAGAATGTGAGTGGCTTGATTTCGACATACTGATTTCTGAGTGTTTTTATTCGACTATATTTGGGTTTCTCCTTCTGTTTGAATACGCCATTGTAAGAAGTTTTCCTATTGCAGGTAACAGCCAAGGCAGTATATTCAGCCATAGCTAATCAAGGAGTGACTCATTTTTGTGCTGCTCCTGTTGTCCTCAATTCCATCATCAATGCCTCACCAGATGACACCATTCTTCCACTTCCTCGTGTTGTCCAAGTCATGACTGCTGGTGCTGCTCCTCCACCAACCGTACTATTTGCAATGTCAAAATACGGCTTCCGTATCACCCACACATATGGTCTCTCCGAAACTTATGGTCCCTCGACAATCTGTGCATGGAAGCCAGAGTGGGACTCGCTCCCCCCTATACAACAAGCCCGACTCAATGCACGTCAAGGTGTCAGATACATTGCCATGGAAGGTGTAGATGTTCTCAATCCTCAGGATATGAAACCCGTTCCTGCAGACGGAACCACCATTGGTGAGATCATGATGCGTGGAAACGGCGTAATGAAAGGTTACCTGAAAAACCCCAGAGCCAACGAGGAATCATTCTCTGGAGGGTGGTTCCACAGTGGTGATCTTGGAGTGAAGCATCCGGACGGATACATAGAAATCAAAGACAGATCAAAGGACATCATCATATCTGGAGGTGAAAACATAAGTAGTGTAGAGGTTGAGAACATTCTATACACACATCCTGCCGTATTCGAAGTATCAGTGGTAGCAAGACCGGACGAGAAATGGGGCGAGTCCCCCTGTGCTTTTATAACCCTGAAGCCCGGCACAGACTCATCAGATGAAAAAACTTTAGCAGAAGACATCCTTAAATTCTGCAGATCAAAAATGCCGGCTTACTGGGTTCCCAAGTCTGTAGCATTTGGTCTTCTCCCCAAAACCGCTACTGGTAAAATTCAGAAGCACTTGCTCAGGGCCATGGCGAAAGAGTTGGGTCCTGTCAGATTGAGTAAATTATGATCCTTGTTACCCTCTCTGCCTGTACAAAGATGGTCATTGTCCTTACAGGTCCCTTCCCCATTTCTGTTCTTTACCGGCCAACGCCTAAAGATCCTAGGGATGAAAAACTTTGTTCGTCTCTTCATTCAACATGTTGATTATCGTCTTTGTATAAATGTGTTGGGCCAGCTAAGAAAGATTTGTCCCTGCGTAACGTGTCGATTCTGGTCTGCGTACGAGTTGTTAAAGTGTTTTTTGTGACCTGTACTTGAAATGTGAGTCAGTATGTATCTCAAATCGCAATCTCTAAAGTTAAAATTAATTTTAATAGCATAAATATAAGAAAAACTATTACGACCATGATTGCTAGATATGCTGAGGTCAGGAATATGGAGCCGCCTGTAGCTCTCTCTATTTTTCTTTATCTCGAAGAGGATTACATTTAGCATCTACGATAGATTAGATAGATATGTACAAACTTTTTTGACGATCTCTCATTATAATTATTTCATATTAAGTTATAAAATTTTTTTAGGATGTTCTAATATTTTATAAATTCGGGTTCAGATCATGTCAATTCAAGATAGCACACCTTTTAGTAGCAAAGCCACAAAAAATAAATAAATAATTTTGAAAAATAATTATTAGAATTCTGATTGGCTGAGAGATTTGATATCCTGGACTTCGTCGCAGACAATAACAGTCTCCTTCATGTTGCGCTACGCTGCGAATGTCGACATCGAGACGCTCTTTCCTTCGACGACAACCAATCGAAGCTTTGGTAACCTTCGCGTCTTCGGCGGAGAAACTAGGCCGTGCATCCTCTCGATTCGGCTCCGTCTGATGGTAATTATTGACCGAACGTGGTTTGATAGGGAATCATTGGCGGCGTGGCCGGGGAAGATGACGGCGCCGGCGAGACCGATTAACCTGAAGGCCGCGGCTAGAAAGATTGAAGTAGATAACCGGATGCCACTGCGCTTTTACTATCGGATCGCTGATAAGGTTCATTTCGCGTCAATTGGTGTGATTTAGGTTTTATTCGATTTTTGAGGTTTTTGGTAGTGGGGATTGTTTATACGGAAAAGTTGGGTTTTGATGAAATTTTGGTGTAATTAGGGTTCTGTTGATATCACAGTCATGATGAATTTTGAGTTTGAATTGTGCCTCTTTCTGGATCAAGCTGTGTGTTGGATTGCTGGTGCTATTGTGATTTTATTTTGAAGTGAAAAATCTATCTGTAAGTTTCATTAGTATGACTGTAATTGCTTTATTCATAAGCTGATACTCAGGGTTGGAGATAGATGTAATGGATTTGTGAGTTGGAAGATTATGTTGTTTTGTTGTCATGAATTTGAAATGGACATCCTCGTATGTAAGCAGGATTTGTCAATTGTTGTTTTTCACAATCAACGTGATATTTGTGTTACTAGGAAGGATGTTGCTTAGAAGAACATGCAGTCAGTTATAGCGTAGTTGATTGTTCATGGAGGGAAACACTCAAGATTTGATTTTTCTACTTTTGGGAGTTATGCTCGTCGTGTTGCTTTTGTATGTGATGCCACCCCTTGTCTCCTGTTGACCGAGTGTTATTGCAGGCAGGTATTTATCGCAACGAGAAAAAATTTTGCTGCTTAGATATTCTAGGTAAGTAGAAATCGCATTCACCGTTACTTATGAACTACATGTGTCGATGTGTGTGACTAGACTTTTTGCCTCGAGCCTTACCGTCAATCTTTCTCAGTTTGGTTTCGGAAACTATTTGATGCGGAGCAACGAGCACTAGCGTACTTGGCGATCCGGGATTGCCCGAAAAGGGCGCGCGGGCAGTGCACCTTAGTGGTCTTCAGGCTGCCGGAGTCAGATGGACCGTTATCATATATTTTTTCATGCGGAACGGGCCTGCGTGACCGAACTCAAGGAGCTTCACTCGTAATATATGGCCTTTATGGGCCATCTGACGCCATTTACTATTTTATTTCGATTAAATAAAATCGAGGGTTTTCCTTCATTCGTATCAATTTTCGATATTCTGCGAAATCAACGAATTTGATCAATCCCAGTCGCCACGCACGCTGCATCACTATTCCAGCACATTGGGATTACCAGACTTCTTTCCAACACAGAAGACTGTTGCATAAAAAGGCAAGTAAAGAAAGGTTTTTCGTCTCTTTGGTTAAATGTATTTCATATGGCTAACAACAGATTGGCTTTGGGGCATGTTGCAGTATATGTTTAATAGTTTGGATGAGCTGGAATCATTGAAGCCAGCTGCTCAAAGGCAGATTGAGGAACTGAACATTGCTTATGATAGAGCTCAAGAGCAGAAGCTGGATGCACCGAAAACACCTGCTTATGGCGCATCTTCATTAGAGTGGCCTCCAGCAGATGGGAATGCCTTTATTTCAGAGGTAATCACACTAAACCGTTCTTCTACTGGTGCCAATATAAAACAGATTACTGGATAAATTGTGGGCATGTAATATGCGTCTGGATACTCATAGTTCTTCGATGTTAGTTATGCATGAATATTTTGGCAATTACATTTTTGTATCTATGATGATTTCATCCGTACATGCTCGATGATCTCAATATTTGTCTCTGCTCATGCCTCATCCTGCATCTAGCACATTATATCATTATATCTATTGATTATTATTGTTTCTTCTTTGCATTTTCTTCTTGATAGTTTTATCCCAATGTCACATAAATAATAAAGAGTAAGTTAAAGATAGGTTCGCAATGGTAACTAAAAAAGGCATTCATGGAAAAATAACAGGTCTTTGAATTGGCCTCCTCCAAAAAAGGAGACATTGTCTAGGCACTCGATTCTGGGGCCAAATGGTTTATCTGGCTCAGTTTGGTCACCCCCGAAGGCGGAATTTAAGGTACTAATGCTTCCTAGTTCATCTTTCTCAATCACCCATATGCTGAAAGCAGAAGCAATTTGTGTTTCATTTCTGACAGGCAGTGAAGATGATGGATGAGCTCTTGAGATTAGCACAGGAAAATACAAGAAATAATTTGGAGACTTGTGGTGTTCGTGCTGGTTCTCTGGTAAGGGGAGATAGTGTGATTATTATTGAACTCATACAAATAGAATTCTTTAACTGGCTGCAGAAAAACAAGGACCACCCTCATTATTCCAAAGCAAGATTCAACATGGAGGAGGACATATTCCCCTTGGCTGGATACATGTGAGTCATGCTACCAGAGGCTATTGCAATTGTTATGTCTTGGTGTTGAACTGTTTTTCTGGTTGGCAGCACAGCAATTCTAGTGTGGTTAAAACTACTGTGTTCTTCCTGTGATATAGCCAACAGAATTACACTTGAATATTTCCTATGCTCTCTCATTTACAGTTCATATGAGATGAATCTCTCCATCTTGTTGTGAAGCCTAAATTAATGAGATAGTATCTTAGTGATCTGCTTGGATCATATTTGATTCATGGTCATGTTCGAATCCGAAACATGTCATCATAGATCTTAACAAGATGAATGGAATCAAATTACCCTTTCTTCCATATGACCCCTCTTTATCTTGAATTGCAGAAGAAAACAATGGAAGCTTGCATGCTCAAAATTGACCAAACCTTGCATTTTCAACATTGCTTTATTGCATCACTTATAGAAGAGAGAGCATTATAAGACTTCAAGGGATGCTTCCAGCAAGCCAAAGGATAATTGGGAGAGTTTGGGCATTGAGGTCCTCCACTCTAATGCCCTCTCCTATACAATCCCAAGTTGAAAGCCTTGTACAGATTCATACATTTCAAAGGACTTTTTTTCAAGGATGAAAAACTAACTGAAATGTAAAAAGAAGAACATGCCTCTATGCTGACATTATTGATGCATAATTTGATCTTGCATAGCACATGCTTACATACACTATAAAAAATGGGTACCAAGAAAAAGATAAGCTTTCCTTTTGCATTAAAATCTTGACAGCATTCAGTGAACAAATTCAATAAACATTTCATGAAGGAGGACTGACATTTGTACATCTTTAAAAACCCAAAATTCAGAGTGTTTAATTTTCAATGCACTTAATTTATAGAGTCACACAAAGAACACATACCCAAACTCCATTCCCAAATGCTGCCACAATTCTGAAACTCAACTCCTCACAGATAAGAACACCTTCTTTCTCTCTCTCTCTCTCTCTCTCTCTCTCTCTATTCACCTCTTTTCTCTCTGGAACAACATTTTGGGTCACAATGGTGAGAGCACCTTGCTGTGAGAAAGAGGGGTTGAAAAAGGGGAGATGGACAGATGAAGAAGATGACATTCTGACAAGGTACATTCAAGCTAAAGGAGAAGGGTCTTGGAGATCAGTCCCCCAAAATGCAGGTATGTGGGTGTCAAGAAATTAGAGCTTTTTCAGCTTGGATTTGTGTAAAGTTTTGAACTTTATAGTGAAATTGAGTTTTTGGTTTTGTGGGGTTGGGTTTGATTTTTGTGGGTGGGGTTTCATAGGGCTGCAGAGGTGTGGGAAGAGCTGCAGGTTGAGATGGATCAATTACTTGAGGCCTGATTTGAAGAGAGGCAACATCACTGCTGAGGAGGAAAGTGTGATTATCAGATTGCATGCATCAATGGGTAACAGGTTGGTTTCATCTCCTGGTGTTTTTATGTGTGTTTTTTAGGTAGAAATGTTGCAAAGCTTGAAGCTTTTCTGCTCTTTACTTTGATTTGTATAACCAAAATTGCAACTTCTTGATTGAAATTTGTGTTTCTGGACATGTTTGCAAATTTGACTTGTGTTGAGACATTTTTGATTATGTAAAAAGTATGGATTTTGATGATCCAGGTGGTCTTTGATAGCTGGGCATTTACCAGGAAGAACAGACAATGAGATAAAGAACTACTGGAACTCTCATTTGTCTAGGAAAATCCTGACTTACCCTAATCCTGCCTCGAATGCCGAAGTCACCGAGCTTGACCCTTCTGCAGTTGGTCCAGCAGACCTCACCGCCGAGCGGAAGCCAAGAAGGGGTAGATCAAGGCACCGGGCGAGTAATAAAAACCCTTCGAGGAGTATGATTGAAAATGAAGAACTCGAGCCTATGGCGCAAGAGAACACAATGCAACCTGATGCGAACGAAGAATCTTTCGAAATCACAAAATACATCAATGACGAAGGTCACGCTGAAGAGTCTCTAATATTCAGTCCAGCGAACAAGCCAAGTTATTTCAACGAGGAGCTGAGCGAAGTTTTATATTCTCTTGATGATTCGCCAAACATCAAAGCGGAAGAGACTGAAGTAAATTTCTCAAGGCACAATTCCAACACTTCTTCCATGGAACAAAAAAATAGTTTCAAATCAAGCAAGGAGGTCGTCGGAGTTGCAGCGAGTTGGAATGAGAGCAAAAGCTTCTTATCATTATCTTCAGCGAGCGATCCCTGCTGCGCTGATTGGGATTGGAAGAGCCTCGTCAATGGTCAGAAGCTGATAGACGATGATGAAATGTTGTCGATGCTGTGGGATGCAGATGATGGCTCCAATTTCAAGTGCAGCAACCAACAGTATGGCTAGGAATGAAATCTGCAACCAACAACAGCTGAATAAGAATGTGTAACTGTTTTAAGCTCCATGGCTGGTCTATGTACTTATGATCTCCAGCAGTGTAATTTCACCTTGAAAATTGGTTCAATGCAATAACATGTTGGCAACCAGAGCTTCAATCTCTGCTCCTGTTGAAAATTCTTCAGCTTCAACTTTGACCCATTTCATATCTATGGCAGCAAGCTCATCATCAACCATGCAATCCAGAGATTTACTTCTTCAACAAACTGATCCTTCTTTTCACCATTGACAACTTTATACAGCTTAAAGATATGGTGCTGGTAAGGACCAAGGGATTTATGAGCAAGTAAAGGCTCTCAGAGGAGGAGAGGGTGAGAGATGCTTCAATTGCAATAAATGTTGAAGAAATGTTGTTTTTGGAAATTATTTTTCCTCGTTTTGAAATTATTTTTCCTCATTTTGAAATTTTGATAAATATAAAGTACATTTTAAAACTTGTCATTTAAAGTATTTTGGGGTGCAAATGGAAATCTCTTTTTTTCCAGATCAGCATTTTGAAAATTCGAATAATGTGCGGTCAAATACATTCAATTGCGCTATAATATAAATTTCATATTTGTATTCACCGATAGGAAGAAGTTTTTTTTCATACAAAATTACGTAATTTTAATATTATTATATTTGATTTGAGTGTATTCGCTATAAATTCTTAAAAATATTCGAATCAGAGTTGGGGCCCTTGATTAAATATTTATTACTGTTTGGTCCTCCATCTTTGTAGATGTAACAAAAATGTAAATTTAGATGACTTTCTTTCAAATTACCCCAAACATGTCTTAAATAACAGAACTTGAGGGTCGTAAAACATATAAAATTTACTATTATGACTATTTATGTATTTGCAATTGGGTCCTTAAAAGTAATTGTTATTATTGATAAATAATATCTACACTATTTACTTGTCGGTAAGTATTGATAAATAATTTGGGGGCATTATGGTAATTTCAGATATCTGTTTTTAGGGTTTCTTCTCATCACGTTTCAAGATTTTTTTCAAATCTTCATTTTGCCGGTTCGTGTCTGATGAGGCGCTGACTGAACTCTTTGTCGGTTCAATCTCTCTCTCTCTCTCTTAAATCCCTCCATCATCATCATCATCTCGCGCCGCTCGCCTCCGTCTTTCGAAGCCTCGATTCCTCCAGGTTTGTTCATCTCCTCAACTTTTCAAATCTCATCTTCCGCTCCGTTTTCCACCAAGTTGTGTTTCGCTGCGGCGGAAATGGCTTGGCTGATCATGCGGCTGGTTTCCTTAATCGCGTCGACCTGCGTCTGACCGGTTTGCTTGGTTTTTTTAAGGTAGTCGTTTTGATTGCTTGGTGTCGGTCGGAAATGGTGGCTGAAGTGGTCGATGTGAGTGATCGCTTTGTTGATTCTCATCGAGTTTGATCAATGATTGGTAACCAGAACCAAAATCGATGGATTTTGCAGGAACCTGGCAGAGAGAACATTCCAGAAGTTCGCTCGAAGAAATTGTGCGCTGATTGTGGCACATCCGAAACGCCTCTTTGGCGCGGCGGACCTGCTGGACCGAAGGTACGAATCATTGATCATTCCGCCACATTTTTTATAACACAAATTTGCAATGTCGTTTTACGTAACAGCAATGTCGTTTAACGTTAATGTGGACTTTCATATGCTCAGTCTTTGTGCAACGCCTGCGGCGTGCGGAGGAACCGGAAGAAGCGAAGGGCGGCGGTCCTCGAGTTAACCAAATCGGAGAAGAAAGCTTCGAAGACAATTAAGCATAACAACAGCACTGGGAGTTGCATCAGTAATAGCGGCTCCGGTGGCCGGAGAACTGGGCATTCTGATTCCTCCGCCAAGGACCGCCTGATCGCGGTGTGGGATTCGGTGAAGCCGAGGAATGTGGGAATTGAGGAGCTCAGTGAGGAACAACAGGCTGCTCTTTTGCTGATGACCCTTTCTCATGAATTCAAACATTGCTGACGTTACAGTTTGTAGTGTTTAGTACATTGTTGTTCTGTTGTTATATGATGTTTTTGGGATCCATTGATTCATTGATGTTGTCACAAATCGAATTTCAATGAAATTTTTTGGATGATGATTTCTTTCTTCTTCTTTTTTAATAATACCGTGTCGTATTTTTTATATCGTTACATTTAGTTTGATTACATTGTAATTAATTCACAAACTACGTACACAATCTCAAAAGAAGCACACAAAAAAGACAATGGGCAAGACCACCACCACAACATTCCACCCAATCCAAAAGACGAATAAATAAATAAATAATCGAATTTTTTTCTGTTTATTACAAGCCGAGAGCTTAATCAGTTAATTCACTCTCTCCTCGACAAATGACAAGATTTATTTAATGCAATAACCCAAAACCCTAAAAATCAACACTGCAATGACCCTTTTAAGAATAAGATTATATGCACGCCAAAATAAATATTTTAATTTAAAATCGTGCAGCTAAGAAGAAACAGCACGTGAAAAAAATTACTAAATTATAATAAACTCTATTTTAGTGCTATACAACAAATCGCATCTTCTGGTCAGCATGAATAGTTCCATTAAAGCGTCTTTATCCACCCAATAAAAAAGTGTGACATCCAATTATTAACATCACTTCATTAGTAAAAAAGTAAGTAGAATATAAAATTAAAATCATTTTGTTTATATAAGATTAAGATAAATAAAAATAAACAATTATTTAAAAGTTAAATATTTATTGAAAGTAAATACAACGTATTATTATAAATCAAATGATTTTATTTAAAGCTGTGGAAACAAAAGACATTTATGCCCACTAAGTTAATCAAAATTACAAGTAAGCCCCTCTAGAGTGAAGAGTAATCATTCCCCAATTTATCTTCTTTGCCACGTGGACCGGCGAGGGTAATTTGGTAATTGTGGCAATCGACTTCAGCTCCGTGTCTTCCTCGGCTGCTTCTATTTTCCAGATCTGCAGATTCCGATGATCATCAGAATCCGCTCAAGCACCAAATGAGCAACCCGGTCGCTGCAGTGACGAGAGGATTGAATCTGAACCGGGATTCAGCGGAGTTTCCTGGCGGCGGCGGGTTGTAGAAGTAGAATGGAAAATAAGGCACGATCGGATTAGGCGGCGGCGGAGCTGTGAAGTAGCTTCGGTCCGGCGGAGGAAAGTAGAAACCGCCGCTGGAGGGAGGTGGGTAGACGTAGCCCGATTGGGGCGGAGGAGGTGAGTGGTAAGGGTAGATTTTCGGAGACGGTGGTGGAGGGCAGTTGATGGTAGGCTGAGACGGCGGCGGAGGAGAGAGCGCTGGAGGGGGAGGAGAGAGCGCTGGTGGCGGAGGAGAGAGCGCTGGTGGAGGAGGTGAGTAGACAGGCTGGCAGGGATTCTCACAAGCGTCGCACATTGTGCAATCGATCTCGTACTTGGAATTGGCGCTGAAGGCGGCCGCCGGCAAGATTCCGGCGAGGATGAAAGTGAAGGCTAGGAGGGTGGATTTGAGGAAAGGTTTCATTTTTCTGATACCCAATTTGCAGAAATGGAGATCGGAATCGGTTGGAGGGTGACTCAAATGGAGAAATCGAGAGAGAGAGAGAGAAGGAGAAGTGGAGGAAATGGAGGTATATCCCTGAAAAAGAGAGGCCTGAATTAAGGGCGTGTTTGGATGCTTCTTATCCCCGAAAGGTCTCCTTTACTGAAAATGTGAAACTTTAATGACTGATCCAAACGAGGCGTTAAGTTAATGGTTAAAACTTCAAAGCCGTCACCGACGTCTTTGTTTCTTTCTCACTCCTGGGATGGGTTGAAAAACTTGACTCAAGTTGGAATAGTTATGACACGTGGGCGACGATCATTGGGTTGTTGGTGATGACGTGGATACACAGGAGAGCCATGCTAGTATATTTGGAATACTTGTATCAAAGTTTTGATAATTGATTTGAAATGAACCGATAGTTCGAGTATATTTTTATATATTTTTCTTATTTTTTATATAGTTCCATATTTGTAATGAAAATTTTGATGGCTAGATCTTTGACATGCGACCATAGTCAAAATATGTTTTTGTACTTTCTCCAAAACTTTTGATGACCTCGTGAGAGGTAATAGATCAAATTTATAATTGTTCGGATCGATTCTGAGGTCGAAACAATCAGATGTTATGATTATTGTGTATGAATGTAGAAGGAGAGGGAGGCTTTGAAGTGACTCAAACTTGTCTTGTTTTGGAGACTAGGGAGTGAAGAACATCCAATTTGGTCGACAACTTTCCAGCCTGGTTTCAATCACAATGTTTCTGTCATTCTTCTGTTTTTAATAGCTTGTTATTCCAAGCAATGTGCAACTTACATGCACTACAAATGACACGTATCAATCCATTCATCTAATATAAATCCCAGAATGTTCTACAGAGGGAGTTTATTGTAAATGATATGATGGGTCCAAGTTTATTTGGTCGTATTTCTACAGGCCATGAGTCTGCTAAACCTAGGTTTTTTCTTCTTGTATTCTACTATTAATCCCACTTTAATCTATCGAATCCTAATCGATGAGATTTTTGATCGGACAACATTGATCTTGATTGAGACGGTTCAGGAAACATAACATGTTAGTAACAACATTGCAGCAATAGCTATTTATGGTTTATGAGGTGTTGAGAACAATTGGTTCATGTGTGAGAATATATGGCTATCTCTCTCTATGATATTGGCAATTCTCAAATAATCGAATCACATGAAAGTATACCTCAAATATGATCAAGTGTACTTTCTTTGAATCGAGTTTGGCCAATGCCGTTGCCGGGTTTTAACTGAAATCGAATTGAACTGAACTGAATCGATCAGAAAGGTATGAAGAATGTGTCAAAACCGTAAATGTTTGGTCCACTCCAAAATTTGAGAGATACAAAAATATCAATAAGCATGAATACAAATTTCTCTGCAAGTCTCTTCTTCCCAAAACTTCACTGAAACCCTACTTCTGCAATTCTCCTCCCCAACCCTTTCTTCTGCTCATCAAGATTTTATCTGCAATTATCAATCAAGGGGAAGCAGCGTGACTGGTGACGTTGGGAAGACTAGGAAAGGTGATGACGTCAGCAGAGTATGATCCTCCATGTTGTGCAACATTGTAGCGCCATTGAAGCTCGGCCTGGTTGGTTTGGTCTGGTGGGTGTTGTTGACCAAAGTTTAAGGATGCATCCCCAGCCGAGACATACCGTTGACCCATTTCAACCAACCCCTGATCACTTGCAATGACTGACGTAGAATTAGGACACTGCTGACGTATGTTCATTAGAGAGCTCTGCTCATTGTTGCAGGGACCGAAGACCATGTCCAGGTAATTAAAAGACCATGTCGGACACCCTTCACCTAGTCCCACAGCTGAAGGGTCACAACCATAGATCTGGCTGTTAAGAAAGCTCTGGTCAACGCCATGGGGGTCAAGCTTCATACCCACTTGGTCAAAAGACCTAATCTGATGATTGCTCGGCTGACTTGTCCTACAGATTACTGGCTGTGCCCTAGAGCTTGGCAGGGTTGGGTTCCTAACCCAGTTCTGCCTCCCACCAGCCAATCCATCTTGCTGTACTGGAGCTTCACTCTGCTGCTTTTTTATGTACATACGATGTTTCTGAAACAAAACAAAACATCACTAAACTTTAATCGTTAGAGATATGAACTTGAAGAATTATTTCACATTGCTAATTTGAATAATAATTTACTATGATATATTGGATTACAAAACCGTGACTCTGGAGCTTAAGCTTTTGAATCACATAGGTATGTGGTATCTGAGCCGCAGGCACACGACCTGGACCGAGTACGTGATGCGTGGGATAATTCACTATTGAGCGCCAAGTGCATGACGACGAGACACAGTCAGCACGCCTAGTTCATCGCTACATCCTCAAGTGAGGGGAGTGTTAGAGATATGCACTTGTAGAATTATCCCACATCACTAATTTAACGAATAGTTTGCTATGATATATTGAATTACAAAACCGTCACTCTTTAGCTTTTGAGTCATATAGAAATGTGATCCGATATATTGAGTAACACATCTCAAGATGTACTCATCATACCTGGAGGTGGCTTGCCACATTCTCCCTAGTCAGCCCTGGAGTGTTCATCAGCTCCAGAATCTTCTTCGGCACAGCCTCTGCAAAAAAATAAGGAACATTACGTCAGCAATGATCAACCAAGCCCTGTTCAAATCCAAGCTCTCTGCAACCACCACATACTCTCAATCCCCAGCTTATGAACTGCATCAGCAAAAACTCGATGGAGCTCTGGACTCCAAACCACTCGCGCCCTTTTCGCCGGATTCAAGCAAATCCTATCAACCTGATCACTGTGATTCTTCCTCCTCAGACCCTCATTCAACGGTGCCGTTTCACTAACCCTAGCAACCAGACCTCCATTAGCAGAGCCTGTGCTGCTCAGATTCTTCATCTGAACCTCAAACTGCATAAACCCTTTCGACGCATAATAGCATGAATCTGAAGTGCCGTTCAAAACCCTAGCCAGCTGGCTATCTGGAGCAACCACTGCAAACATAAATCTCATCAATCCCCAAAATCTCCATGTAAAAGACAGAACAACCTATGAACAGAACTCTACCAGGAATCGAATTCTAATCAATGAGATGTTTAAGTTAACGTACGAGTAACAGGAATGTTGATTTCAGAATCTATCTGCTTGATGAACTCCTGCACAACCTCGTCCACCAAACTCTCGACCTCAACTTCACATATCACCATGTTCAAGACACCACCTTTTTCTCGAACAATCCGAACCACGTCCTGCCATTGATCCCCCTTCGCCACTGCACGAAACCTCAACCGTGTTAACAACGTCATCAATCCTGGACAGACAAAGTACGCTAAAAAACCTTTGTGTAAACAAATGTAGAGCTTCTTATCAAGCTTGGATACGATGACGTCATCTCCGTGTTTCAGAAGGACATGGAGGATGATGCTTGGCCGAGCAATGGCGTGGGCGGAGGAAGGTCTATTAATGGCGGTGGGTTCCATTTTCTGGGTCCGAGTGTTTTCTTCGAGAGGATCTGAAGAGATTGAAAATCTGAGTTTGTTGTGAAAATAGTGAATCCAGGAGTAAAAAAGACGAATATCCACAACCTCTGCTAACTTGTCGTCTTAGGATTTAATTCATAAATACAAACCCTAAACCCGCGGAAATACACTCAATCCTAAAGTGACGTCGTTTTATGTTCCTATTTCATAAAACGACGTGGTTTTTATATTTGGCTGCACTTAATCTAAATCTTTTTTCAAAATTTTGTTTTCAAATCTTTGAATTACTAACAAATAATTGCCAAACTACCACGTGAAATTCCTTTTGATAATGTTAAAATTCCTCAAGATGTCAATCTAATTTCATGATAATTAAAAAATAAATAATATTTTGAATTTTCAAAGTGTTGTTAGTTGATGATATAAAAAGAGGGAATGAGAGATTTCGACAATCGAGCCAAAAAATGATGGAGGGAAATATATAGTAGTTTTATATTTTATACCAATGAATTTTTTTTCATATTTTATCACAGACCAGAGTTTCTGTTCTGGTTCATTAGGAATCGAAATCTAGTAGCTGAGATGTTTGTTGTATTTTTGATATTAGACTGGGTCGTGAAGTCGTCTCCGTCCATAGAAAATATTCCTTGTTTTATTTGATCGGACACTTGGTTGTTATTTGATTGAGCTTTTCTCTTTGGCTCGAATAAATCGTTATTTTGAATGCTGACTTGAATGACACGAACATATATGGAATTTTGGAAACTGATAATAAAATGGTTAAGTCCTCCCATGTTCATGACGTCATCTAATTTGTCGTCGAGCGATTCCAACTCCAATGTCGCCTTCCGCAGTGTCGGAATCCTAGAAATCTTCCACCACTACTCGTACCAAGAACAGGAAACCTTTTCGGGGCAGGAACTAGAAATCTCTCATCACACCCCGTTAAGATTTGTTCCTTCTTTTCTGATTTCTATCATCGAGATTCTAGGGTTTGCGATTGCCGGATCAAATGGTTGCTCGCCGTAGGTTTTTGTCTCCTCAACGGTAACCCAGTCTGGCTTTGGGGATAAAGTTTCAAGCTTTGGATTGAGAACGATGGATTTGTGGCGCAACCGGGCCTCAGCTTCGTTGTTGGCGTTCCAGAATCGGTCAGGTACGTCTCGGTTTTCGCTCCCTTCGGGTTGGTTTTTGCTTCCTCACTAAATGAATTTGAGTTTCTGATAAACTGATGATGTCAATTTGAGTTGGGTATTTGTTGTTGATTCATTTACTTAATTTAATCAACCCTCCAACAGTGCAGGTTTTAGGGTAAGCTATTAAATGTTGTTTGTTTCGTTGGGTATAAGAATTTGGGGGTGTTGGAGTCAGTTTTTATGAGATGTTGATGCTGTTGATTTTGGTGGTGGTTTGTGTTTATGTCTGGTGGCTTTTGAATATGCCTGACAGATCTGTACTTTCGGGGCATGGATGAAATGGACAGTGATGATGATCGTGCTGCGATTGAGTACTCGTGTCCCTTCTGTGGTGAAGATTTTGATGTTCTGGGACTGTGTCTTCACATTGACGATGCGCATCCTGCAGACATGAAAGCTGGGGTATGTCCATCTCTCACTCACGCGTCACGCCTCTGTGTTTTCTGCTTAGTGTTTTGGTTAAAGGTTCTAAATTTTCTGAGAGAAGTTTGAGAACTGTGGAGTGGCGAGTTCGAGTGATCAGTGACTTTAGAGCATGTTTTATGATTTTTGAAGATCAAGAATTTAAGGAAATGGAAAATGGACAAGTTTTGGATTCTGGCATGCATGTGTATGTAAGTAGCTGCAGCACTTGTCTTCTTTTACGCGAGTGATTCAGGACAGTGATGGAATTATCAATTTAGCAGTAAGGATTTGATCTTTGCTCGTGGGAGATGATTGAAGCTTTTTATCTTTCTGCTCTTGATTTTTGATATATGTTTGGATTGATGGGATAAGGTTGCATTCTGATATCAGCAGATTGTGGACACTGAACTAGTCAGATGTAATATTTAGCGTCACCAGGAAATTATTAAGAGATTGAACTTGTTTTGAAGTTCAAAGGTTTTACTTTTTCACATTTGGCAAACCTGGTTAGCTTTGGTAACTCCAAGATCTTAATCGGTCTTTGAAGTGGGGTCAATAGAAAAGTCTAGATTGTAATTGGATCTATGTTAATCATCCTAGTGTCTTACCTGAAATCTGCCTGATTTATATTGTTTGGTTGTGCAGTTATGTCCGGTGATTCCCTGTTCGAAGAAAGTTGGGGTGGATATAGTTGGTCATATCACCACGGAGCATGCAAATTTGTATAAGATATCCTTTTGTAATATAATTTTTATTTCTATATTTGTTAATATGCGATGCGCTTAAAATCTTTCCAGCTGATCGAGAATCCAATTGAAGTAAACACTTGGGTTAGTTTTGGGGAAGTAACAAAGCGTTCGATGGCCTTGAATTTGTGTCATCCTCTTTTGCGGGTGTTTCAGATTTTTCTGAAAGATCTGTTTCGCTACACAAACATATATTTGTAGTTGTTTGTTGATTATTTTCGTTGTCATCGTTGTGCTGGTATTATTGCATAGCATCCAAACATATATTTCGAGGCTGTGCTGTTTTCAACCTAAGCACGGCCACTAATATAAGTGTTACCCCTTAACTGATGATCACGTCCAGCGAAGGAGGAAACTCTGCAGGGGCGGATCAATATCAACAATTTCCATGTTGAGGAAGGAATTCCGTGAAGGTCATATGCATTCCATTTATGGTGGGTCTTCTGTCAAAGCTCCCAATGCTGAACCTGATCCGCTGCTGTCATCCTTCATGTCCGCTGTTGGAAAGGTCAAGGAATCTCAACCTTTGCAGTCAATTGAAACCAGCATTGATAGCAAAATGAATGCGGATGAATCTTCTGAAAGGTACCTATCAACACCACTGGTACAACTTATAGGCATATATTTTACTCGGCTCCTATTCAAATCTCTTTTTTTTTTTCTTGCATTGCTCCAAATGTTGCTATGATTTTTTCCGTTGATAGCTTAAACCAATAATATTTACATTAGAATACGTAATTTTCAAATAATTTTGAATGTGACATTGTGGCAGGGTTGCTAAAAAGGCACCAGTATCAGAGAAGGAGCAAAAGGAGGCGGCACGCAAGTGCGAGTTTGTTCAAGGGCTGCTGCTATCCACCATACTTGGCGATGAATGAGAAAAAGGGTGACAGTCAATATGTCGATGAATGAGAACTAGGGAGAGGCTATTTCAAGTTTAATCGAATAATTATGATGTACATGTGTATGTAATAGTAGCCTGTTTTATCAGAGAACAATTGTGGATCACAGAGAAATGCTCTCTACAGCTCTATGCTCATAATAGAAAAGACTGAAATACACTTTCTTACAGTGTTACATCTCTGTATAATCTGTTCTCAGGTGATTTGCATCTCAGGGTCTAAAACATTTATAATTCATTCACTTTGAAACACAAAAATTAGCATAGTCATTTCATCATCATTATCAAGCTGGGGAGCATAAAACCTACAACAAAGGAGAGTTCCTTATCAGCTATCCTGACCCTGAAAATGAGACTTGGAGGACCCTGGATAAGTTGCAGCTTCTTTGCAGCATGTATCACTTCCAGCAAACTATAGGAGGCCTTGAGAAGGACTGCAGCATTGTCTTTACAGCAAGGACATAAGTAAGGAGGTCTCAGGGAACATACAAAGATGATGCATGGGAGGAGCTGCAACCTGCTTCAATACAAAAAAAAAAACAAAAAGCAGAACCGAATGCTCGTTTTCAGGGACTTGTACTTCTGTTCCGGTGTAATAGGTAGTCAATGGCATTCCAAAATCAGATGATATGGTGTAACATCGTCATCTTAGGAGCGGGGAGATATAGTTGGTCATAAAGAAGCCATAGTCCGGGTGCTCGACTTGTCTAAGTTTTAACCAATTGCCAGCTGCCTGAAGAAGCAACTGCTCTTTTTGGCAGTCACTCTCCCAAACCGATGCTTTTAATCTGTACGAGGCAAGGGCGAATGTTGGTAATGTTAACTTTTGGGAAGTGCTTAGATGGTGTGGCTCGCTGACTTTAGAGTTTTGAACCTGAGATGCGGTGACGCTTTTACCTGTATTCATGAAAAATAATGATTAATAAATTGTCCAGAAGCATGAGAACTGGATGGATTAATAAAACCCGGAATGGAGAGAATCATAATACTTGATAAGGGCGTGGAGAGGGAATGATAAGTCAAAAAGCATGCATCCACGTTCTGAAGTGTTGGTCCAGTGGGTATCCGGTAAATGGGGTACCTAAAAAAGAGAATATTCAAAAATCATGACAAGATTATTCACGTACTTCACAGAGCATTGACGTTTAGACAAGCCCCAAATATACACTTACCAAGCCACAGAAAGCCAACTCTGAGGCAAAAGATCGCAACTTCTGTACGTCTTCAGTCCTGGAAATCTGGACGCAAGACTTGAAATCTGTAGGTTCATGAAAGCATTTAGTTAGAATGATAAGACGAGCAAAAACGTCAGATGTGTAAAAGTGGACAGAACATGCCTTATTTGCCAATGGTTCGCGGACAAAAGGTGAACCACGTTCAAAGAACTCAAATGCAGCTGCACAAGGAATATTTTCAATCTCTCCCTCTGAACAAGATGCACCTACATATGTCTTGTTTTTCAGTGACAAACGATTAAAACTTCGAATATCAGTTTCTGTAACATTTTGCAGACCCCGGGACCGGTCATTATGGTTAATGTCTCCCCTTTCTGCATCCCGGTCACAACTGCCTTCACTACTTGTTTCTCTGGATGACCCAAAATCACTGTCTTCACCATCCCGTCTACTATACCAGAAGGAAGACATATTAACACAACAATGAAAACCGGAAACCGGAAACCTTTCCCAACAAATATTTTTGGCTAAAATAAATACAGAAAGAGCGATGAACAACAGAAAACTTTCAACAATCATCACCAATCTAATTCAGGAGACCAAGGAGCGTAGCGCAGTAAAAAAAATTCATCATCATTCATAAACTAAAAGTGTCAAGCTCAAAACGTAATGGCATCTCGCAACATCATACATCATATGAACAAAGTGGATATAAATAGAGAACTGTGCCAATGCTCACCTTAACCCCGATGAAGGCCTCGCGGGGTCGACAAATACCTGAATTGCAGACAGGAAAGGAACATAATACTGTACAACAGACTCACTATCATTCAACAAGATAGGCACACCAGCTCCATAAGCACTCCACTCATTAAATGACTCCCATAGATCGTCAAGTATAAAGTACATAGGAGAAGCCATAACACGACTCCTCCTTCCCCGCACACTTTTCTGCACATCCACATGGCACAATTCAAAACAAAGCAACAAAAGTAGATATAGATTTCTTACAAATCAAACAAGCACCCAAAAGTAAGGAAAAACTCTCCCAATTTTTGCTCGATCAATGACATGATTGAAATGTAAGAAACCAAACCCAAAGCCTGTCGGAAATATTTAAACCACAGAATGCCACAAAGATTGCAATTTCGAAAAGAATTCAACCATCCCAAGCCTATGGTAATACAAAACTGAACACAATAGGAGAAAACATCGTCAATCCAGAAAGTGTCGTGTTACTCATCTACACTTTCTACAATCAGCACCTATATAAACATGTCTCTAAATCGCTATAAAATCCAAAAACTGGCAAGTCACTACACTAGAATTCTACACAAAAACAACAAACATCTGAAAACAAAGCACCCTAAGTGGACAAAAGAAACCCTAAACCCCATCAAATGCTAAAAATAAAAAAAGCCCTAAATTCCAAGAAAAAGGCGAAACCTTAGAGAAACACTGGGCAGCCACAACCGGGGTAGTATTCTGCAAAAACCGATCCAGATTCGTTGCACAGCCAATCGCCTGCCTGGAAATCGAACAGCCCGAATCAGCCCTAGATGACGATGTCGACAAACAATCCTCACTGACTTTCTCTGAATCGACCGAAGAGCTCATCCCCTTTTCATTCTCATCCTGTTCGCGCTGTTGCTGCTGCTGTTGCTTTAGCAGCATCTGTTGGTGGCGCTTCCTGACAGCCGGCGGGCTGTAGAACCGATCCCCGTCGCGACTCCGCGCGATCGAGACTCCTCCTTGAGCAGACATTGGATTGGGAAATTACGGTTTTGATTGCGGAAAATGGGACAAAATCGGAAACGAATTTAGGGTTTGCGAGGGTTTTAGATCATGCGAGCGCAGAGAAAAACTCAAACTGAAGCGACGACACGACGCTACACTGCGGAAGAAGAACAATCGAAAAGTTCGGGGCAGTGGAAGAAGAGAGAGAAAATCGCAAGGAATGGATTCAATGCAATCACAAAATCAGAGATTTAATATTAATTTAACTAATTATTTATTAAATTAAAATAATTACTCATTTCAATTTGATTTGTCAAAATTTAATATACATAACTCTGAAAATGACTAGTCGGACCATTTCGATTTACGACACGGATTTACTATAGTGATTTTTTAATAAAAATCCGTTCGTCAAAATTTTTTACAATGCAAAATATAATTTCTATCTCAAAATAGAGAGAGTTGTCGGTAACTTCATATCCTTGCCCTCAGTCCATCTCGCCGCCACTGTCTTGATCTACTGTCCGCTCTCACTTCAAAACCTCATTAAGATTTCATGATAAAAGGTACGGTTTAAGATTTCATTGACTAAACAACCAGCCACATATTACTTAAATTGACACTAGTTACGGTTTTTTACCGAGTTAGTTTCGGTTCAAGAAAACTTATACGGTTGTGGGTTTAAGTGAAAATGTCATATATATCCCTAGTAGGAACACAAGCTTGTAATATGATGAATCAGTTAGTTGGGGAAGTAAAATGGGGACTAGTTGAAATAATATGACTCGCAATCCCAACCGATTTGGTTAGCATATAACCAGAAAGAGGTCGAGAATTTATCAACATGCATCCCAAATTTGACTTGGTTGTCCGACATGTGCAACCACTTGCTTGAAAAACATCATTGTACATTGATTGTGTTCTATCAAACATTTCGATGAAGTCGAGACATGAGGGGTGTATAAATAGTTGGGTTTGGACGAGGTCTGTCATCACTCAGTTTCGCACTTGATTCATCTGATCAGATCGAATAAGATGGGTGTCTTGAAGAGTTACGCTAGTGAGGCCGCGAGCGGCGTGGCAGCGTCCCGCATGTTTAAGGCCTTGCTCCTTGACATGGACAGTCTTCTTCTGAAGATCATGCCTGAGATTTTCAAAAGCATCGAGACGGTGGAGGGCGACGGCGGGCCAGGAACGGTCAGGGAATCTGTTGTGGTCATCAATGGTGCGTGTTGGGACATTTTCATAGGACGGATCCGAGGTTAATTTTGAATAACATATTGGTCGATTTCATGTAATGTGCAGGGGCTACGAAGAGGATCAAGCACAGAATTGACGCGCTGGACCATGAGAAGATGAGCAAAAGCTACACCGTGACAGAATCAGATGATGATGCCCTGAAGGTGAAATTTGAGTCCATAAGTTATGAGATCTCCGTGGAGCCAACGGCTGAGGGAGGCTGCAAAGTGAAGACAGTGTCTAACTTTTGCACCAAGGAAGGAGCGCAGGTGTCCGAGGAAGAGCTCGAGGGGCATAAGGCCAATACGGAGGCGATGTTCAAGGCCGTGGAGGGCTATCTGCTGGCCAACCCTCAGGCATATGCTTAAACCAATTATCAGCAGAGATCAGAGGCACGTTTCTTGTGTCTCAAGCTATCCCTGATCTATGTTTGTTTGAGTTTCTTGCATCCCAAGAATAAAGTCCTATCCTACAATCTTCTCTTGTTAGTGTCGTCATATTTGTAACCCAATGTGTGTGTTTTCATCTATCTCGGTATATCAAGTCCTCTTATATAATTACGCTGGGCACAAACACATACCATATTGGGATCTTGGTCGAAGTAGAACCGGTTGAAATTGACAGATTAGAATGTAGAAATGGGTAATGATGGAGGGAGTGTTTGACAAGATGAGAAGCGGTTTTTGGAGAGTTTGAGGAGACTGCCATTGGGATTTACAAGGTTGTTACCTTTTGAACAATCCTCATGTCTATGTCTGAGCACCTCACCTGAGCGACCTGTTTGTCGAAATCCAAATATAGTTGTTGAGGAGACCTGGACCTTCACTAGTTTACTGTTTTGGATTGAAGTGTTAGAGAGCTTCGCCCTGGGGTGGGGAAGCTTCCAAAAATTGACGGGCCGAGTCTGGCAAAAGTAGGACAGACCCAACTCGCCTTACTTAAGGTGTGTTCATCGTATCAGGTGTCGGCACGACACGCCTTCACAGATTGATCATTAGCGTGTCGCCTCTCACCCTGACAGGACGGGTATGGAGAAAGCTGAGTAGTGAGTTGAGTATTTATAGGTTTGTGTTAGTGTGAGTCAGCATTACATCGGCCGATGTGGGATATCACTTTCCAGTTTCCACATTTTACACTAGTTGAATTCGAAATTGGTATGGAAAGTCATCGTGAAAGTTGAATTACACATACGGGAGAGAACAAGTGAATGTCATTACGACATCTGTTGAAACATAAATAAATTGAAAATGTAAAAAGCGAAACAACAACAATGTTAGTAGCGAAGCCTTGGGACCAAACATGGTAGAATGAGCACTGTTTAGCGAAACGAAGGTGGGTCACAGGACGGCCTATATCACAATCCTAGTTCAGAGAACCAGTGGCAGAGACGCAGCAGCTGAGCATTATGCCAGAAGCCCTGCAAGATGCTCACTTCTTTGGCTTCTTTGTTCCACTGCAATATATCCATAACACAGGTTAAGGTACTGTTGCAACAAATGAAGATCATGTACCAGAGTGGATTGCCAAGACGGTAAAGTTTAAGTACTTGGTTATTATTGGTACTATATCTCTAGAGCAAGAAAAACTGAGGGCTGAGAGAGAAAAATGCCTGAATACTACTTACACAGCAGATTGAGGTGCCGCAGCAGCTTGAGGTTGAGCTACCTTATCCACAGGTCCCTAATCACATCACATAAAAACACTTGGTAAAAAGAGATGCTTAGACCCAAATATGGGCGGTCTCTAAATTTAAAGTAAAAAAGATAAGAAAAGTAAACGGATGCAAAAATCAGATTGTTTGCTTATTAATTTTCCTAGGATCAATTGCCAAATGACTATGGAGAACATGGTTCATCATATTTACCGCAGCCAAGCGTTCCTCTCTTCTTGCATTCTTTCTTTCTCGGCTTGCCTTGTTCTTGGCACGCTTGGCTTCAAACTGATCAGCAAGAGTTTTCTCTCTCGCCTTCTCAGCCTTTGACTTGTGAATGCTTTCCATCAGAACCCTCTTGTTTTTGAAGACATTACCCTTCACCTTCATGTACATATCATGGTACATATGTTTGTCTATTTTCTTAGCCTCGCGGTACTTGCGTAGAAGACGCCTGAGGACACGCATCCTTCTCATCCACAAGATTTTGGTTGGAAGCCTGGCCTCCCTAGTACCCTTGCGCTTACCTTAACAAAGTTGCAAAATCGTTACGATTATATATGCCGCAAGCCAATCCAGTTATGAATGATGTGGAACTTGAGTAAATACTTTGCAGGGTGATCTGTTTATTAAACAAAAGCCCACCATTCTAGCATACAGGCAAGTTTCCAAAATTGAGAAAAAAATATATTCTATAACATATATGAAACCGAGAATTCGAGTAATATAAAACAAAACTAACCATATCCAGAATGTCGCCCCTTCCTCTTGGCCTCGTTCATTCTACGAGCTCTTGATCGGGAGTGGATCTTTGTAGGCTTCCTGATAATGAACCCATCCTTTACTAGTTTCCTAATGTTTTGTCCTGTAACAACATGAACAATCATGTTAAAGTACAAAACATTATCAGCTTAGCTAACACAAGCTTTGCAATTTCATCCATCAAAATTTCAATCAATTAACACATTAACTCACCAAATTTATCAGTAAAACTGCCTCATAAGACACAGAACTGCATGATGTAAGCTGATAAAGCAGGAGGCCAGTCAGTACTCAAGCAGAACACTTATAAATGTATGGTGTCAATTGGTCACGCTAATCAAGGGAAACTAAGGACAGCAATTGCACATCAACTGAAACCTTGTACAAATTGAACTTCAAATAAACCCCGACTTTCTAACCAGTAGCACTACGCGGAAAATTCAAATTAAGCTAAACAACTGAGAGCTTAATCGCAACACAACATCACACATCAAGCCGTTCACAAGTCAATTTCTCCTCCGGTGAAGATTAACAACAGAACACCGCCAGAGTCCATAATCCACAGTCCGTTTATCCAAACGATTAAATCAAACAGAAGTAAAAACTTACTGGAATTAGCCATGGAGATTTCATTGACCTCATTAGGATCCAGCCACACCTTCCCCTTCCCGCAGCTGAGCACGCTCGAAGCGAGCCGCTTCTGTAGCTTCAACGAAACCATTTTGACGCCTCTCCTCGTCTTTCCGTTTGGCACGACGTCACAGCGAACATTTTATACCCCTTCCCCAGTTAGGGCTTCATATTTAACCGGGTCAGTTAAGTTATCCCAGCTAGCATTACGTCCATTCCGACCCGGCCCATTTAACGGGCCTCGCTTTGGGCCTGGCCCAACTATCTTCCAGATCACAAAGTCCGGTTCTTTTCACTTAAATTTTATTCAATTCAAAACATAAATAAAAATTGATCTGACAAATTCGTCGAAACATCTCCAATTCTAATTATATGTAATCATTTTTAATAAGAATCCGTTCGTCATGTGACAAAAAAATAGCTAATTAATATGAAATTAAATTGTTTATATGAAATCTACATTTATATACTCTATGATATTTTATATTATAAATATATATATATTTATATACGACAAAGAAAACGACAAAATGAGTATGTGCGCGCAGGTAGCTTATTGTCGCATATTCAATGAATCTGCATGACACGAGAGACAAGACATCACTCAAAAAGCCACGACTTTTAGTACACGTAAGTTTACTACTAAACAAGTATCAACAAAGTAGTTGAGAAGGTCATTTTCGTAATTCAACATACCCAGATAAACATAGCATGTTCTTCTTTTATTCATTTAGAGTTATAATAGATAAGATCAACGGTCGAGATCGTCACTCAAAATCAAACGGACGGTGAGGATTCGATTCCATCCATCCAGCCGAGGTCGATCGGGTCATCATCAAGCCCGTTTAGATTACTTGAACCGGTTCCGTCATCCAGACCCAGAAACGACTCCAGATCCCAAATCATGTTCAGCATACCTCCACGATCAGGACCCGACCCGTGACCCGGATGAGTCGGCTGGGGCGGGTCGAGTAGGCGAAGCGGGTCTGGAAAATTGAGCTTGGCCTTGTCGCCGCGTATACGAATCGCAGCCTCGTCGTAAGCTCTGGCGGCCTCCTCAGCAGTCGGAAACGTACCGAGCCAGACGCGGGCTCCTTTCCGCGGGTCGCGGATCTCCGCAGCCCATTTTCCCCACGGGCGGCGCCTGATGCCGCGATAAGCCGTTTTCCTCGCTATCTTCCGCTTCGCTCCCTTCTCGCTCTTCTTCTCTACAATCAGAAAATTATAAAAATCAAAACTTTAAAATTGAGTTTACGAAAATGGGACTTGATTCATTGATTGACGCGCGCACCGCTAGGGTTTTGATCGGACTCAGCGACTGGGGTTTTGCTGCTTGCGGCGGAATCGAAGCTGAACAGGTCTGAGGAGGGATCGAGCTGATGCCAGAGATCGTGGTTGGTGAGATCTCGGCCACGTTTTTCGCCGATGAAGCTGGAGATGACAGCGCCGCCGCACATTTCGATGAGGTTCGGATTCTGAGAGCAGGAGATCGATAATGGCGACGAGCACGTAGTTCGTATTTATAGAAGCGGAGAGGATTGATTAATTACTTTAATTAAATTATTTATAAATTTGTACTACGATTCAAATAAGATGATCGAACGGCTGAGGGGTCACGGAATGAAAGGACGGTCAGATCTTGATTTGGTGTAAGAAAAGACTGATTTTGGGCCGTGTATTTTGAATGGGGGTTAAAAATGGAACGGAGCAAAGAAGAGGACACGTGGCGGTTTTCTATTAGTTAAAAGGATGATAGATATCAGTTGAAAACCATGGGCCGAATGGATCAAAATTGAAGTAGTTACAAAAGAAAAATATTGAATTTAAGTAAAAATAAATAAACAATAAGTGGTATATGGGCCCGGGCTGAGGATAAAATGATAAATGGGCCGCTAAGAGAACCTAGTTGGGCCGGACTGGGCCAAGTTTAAATTGATCTCTGGGCCATTTTGCAGTACAACAACATAAGCTGACATAATACGGCATCGTTCTGATGCGAGAAAAGGTAGTTAGGGATTCAGTTAAATGAATTTAATGAAGCCACCCATGTCAAACGACAACTAGTTACAACCGATGACAAACTCAAACATATCTTACAACGCTCGAAAATATATATATTCATTCTTATAACTCAAAAAGAAACAGTTACAAATGAGAGCTCAAAATCAACGCTCGAAAATGAAAATCAAAACTCAAACATAATCAATGAAGAAAGAAATGTGCTGAACTAAACATACAAAGCACATCAGTTTGTGTTCAAAATGCAGTAGAGAAGAAGTGGACGGTGTTTGGGAAAATTTCCTGCTTTTAGGAGCATGCTAACATTACCTACAAGAAGAAGAAAAAAGCTGAAATATTGATGATGTCATCGGAGACCGACCAACAGGAAAATACCAATGTGAAAGGATACCCGATCATGGCCATCTGGCGGAATATCCCTCCCTGGAACTTGAACATTCAGCAGATTTGTGTACCTGTCGTCGGTCAGAGTTTATGAGAATTTACCAAATTTGAACAGAAGTAGCGAAGAATAAGGGACAGGGTTTGTTTACTCTGCGGCGGTAAACAAGTGCTCATGCTCAGTGATGAAGGCAATCAAAGCCTATAAAAATGATTCAAGTTGTGATAATGTGCGACTTGAAAAGGGTTGGTGTATTTTCATATTACAAAAGTGTCGTCAAGTTACCTCAAATGGCATATTTAGAAGTTCGTAATAAGTCCTTACTCGATCCAGTCTATGCTGCACAGCTTCGCTGTCAATAGATGGAATAGCTGCCAAGGCCTACATAATGAATGATAAGATAATCCGTCCACCAAGGGGCATCAAATTTGACGAAATCAGTTTTTGAGCATCATCCTCTCAAGCGACAATGTTTAAAATTAGTAGACTTTTTACATTTTGGCCGCTCATGTAATGTTAAAGACCACTACAAATACCTGTTCCAAAGCAATAGAATTGCGACATATCTGCTGAACCCCGAAAAGATTGATGGACTTCATGTCGGCTAATGCCTGAGGGGGGAACCAGTCCCAATTTTTAAGAGGGTTAAACTGTAACACCAAGGAATTGTAAAAATACAATTATACCTTAATAGATGCATTTGCAGCAATGCTACATATTCCACCAAATATATAGTTCCGTTTCTCTCCCGCAACAAAAGGAGCCATTTCTTCATCCCTGCGCATGATCTTTGCAAACAAACCACAAGAACTAAGTAAAATGCTAATCAGAGTTCTCAGAAGTCAAAGTCAGGAGTAAACATGTTGAGCCAGACAGCGATTTCATATATTGGAATTTACTCGATAAGATATTTCATTCTTTAATAACATGTCGAAAGTATCATAGTAAATAAACGACTCAAACAGGAAAATGTATGATATTATCAATAGCATGTTTGTGGCAGATGGATCAATATTTCCTTCAAAACTACCAGAACAGTAATTTATGTCCTCAACGGAATTTAAAGCTGGCAGTTGAACTATATATTTGAAAATTACTATTTTGCTCCATTTTGCTTAAATTCAACTTCATTTGTTTGCAAAGAAGCTTTGACATAATTTTAAAGACGGCATTTGCTGTTAGACTTTTGAAGTACTACATTCCAATTTGAAGAGAGGCATAAAATTACTCACCAAGGACGTCAGAGATATAATAAAATCATCAGGCTCTTCAGCATCTTGATCTTCCAAGTATTCTCGATTTGTCATCTCCTATTGAAGTAGTCCCATTAGGTCAATTTCCAAAGATGTGATTACATTTGTCAAATTTGTTTCACTATTGCCATTAGCTGATGGTTATTGATAAAGCCTATATACCTGCAAATGAAATATCGTCTCCAACTGCATTTCAATGCGTAAAACCTTCAGACAATCAGTTGCCAAACGCCTATACTCATCAGCAAAGGAAGTAAGATCCCTAGCAGCTGAGCTTGTTGTTCGAGTATGACGGTGTCCTTTCAGCTTTTCACTTTCTTCTGCTGGATTAGATCTTAAGTACATTTCTCCGAGACTGGAATTGAATAAAAATGACATCAGTAAGTTGTATACTTCAAGTATCCCTCTTTAAGAATTCAATTCAGGTTTGTACAACTGATGGCTATTCAGATAGAAAAGTAAGAGCAATTCAAATGGCATTATGGAAGGTATGAACACTCCCCATGCCACCAAATATTTAGCCTGAATCCGCAAACTCATACTAATGTGGAAAGGGGATATAAAAATAGGCAATTCATACAAGCATACATCACCTGTCACTTTCTTTAATGATAGGCCTGTATCCTAAAAATCAAACATTATTTTAGATGAAAGATCTTGCCTTTCAATTGAATCGGCAACATATTCCAAAGAGTCACTGAGGGATGCTAGCAAAATTAGTCTGTTATCGTCACGAATCAGATTGGCCTGTGCAACATATGCAAAAGTTGTCACTCATATATACGCGCTGAGAAGAAGTCCATGAGTTAAAAAGCAAGGCAAAAGTTGCCAGAGTGCTGCCTTGACAAAGGCTAAGCTAAACATCCCTCGAAGTTCAAAAAAAAAAAAAAAAAAAAACAAGGGTCACTATTTACCTGCTTGATTGGCCGCAAACCTAACAATAGATCACCTACTTCTTTTTCAACCTCAAGACTTTCAGAATCAGAAACGGTAGTTTCTGAATTGCTGGCATCTGGTAAACCTGCACCAGCTGGATCGCGTTTCATCAACTTCTCAATGTCATGTCTTCCTATAAGCATATAACTTTGTTTCTCAAGCACTGCCTGAAATTATATTAAATCAGATACAAATTAAAAACAACTTGAAGATATAGGAGAGACTTATGGAAGCAGCTCAGTAAAGGTTGATGATGATTCAAGTGTCTCAGAAGATAGATAAGCAGTTCACTGTACATTGTAGCTGAGTGATGCAGCACAACTAGGTGACACTAGAATGCTAGTATAAAGCCAAATGATAATTTCAGAGATATTGCAAATGTAAACATCAAATGATGCAGGCGAAACATAAAAGAAAAAAGATTTCCATGCCTCCATGTACGATGCCCGACATCTCTCATATGAGCGTTCAAGAAACGTCTGCACGTACTTCACAAGGTCCTTGGCAAATTTCGGCATTGCTCTAGCCCAGCCGAGTACCTTCATATATACAATCTTATTAGGCAACAAAACAATTGTACAGCATCCAGAACTGTATAATTTTCAAAGGCCAATAAATGCAAATGTTTCATTGATAATTGTATTTATCAGAATGACATCTATACCTCTTTGGCTAAGAAATCAATAGCCAATAGACCTTGCAAGACGGGTCTTCCTTTCTCCACAAATGGACTATATGTAGCAGCAGCATGTGCTCGAGGCCGAAATGCAGCTGGACCTACAGTGAGGAAGACGAATCATATTTTGAGAAACGGAGAGCTCTACAATACAATTTATTGACACTTGGTGCAATTTATAAAACATGGTAAGAGGTTACAAGCTGAACTTGAATTCCCAAACAAGTTTATACACACATACTGGTGCAAAACATCCTCAGAGAGAAGGTTACAGCAAATGTATCTCTACAATAAATGGGTGACCTTTTTAACTTTGGTTGTCCTACATCAACGCCCTTCACTTCTTACAAGAAACTTAATATACTCAGTGGATAGCCAACCGGACCTTGGTCCTCTGGACTAGAACACACTTTGTAACTACCAAGTACTAACATCAGTTTCTGCACTGGTGTATCTGAATTATAAGACTTATGGACTACAATGGCAGAAGATAGATGTTTCAATGAACCAGATAGAAATAGAACCTACCAGTAGGCTGCAGAGTTAAATTAGTTAACTTTCACTCAATGGTGCAAGTGAGTTCTAAAAAGAGAATGCAACAGAGTATGTGAGAAAAATGCTAGAGAAACGCATGTAATGGCTCAAAACCTGTAAAAGGGCTCCTAGGAGTTCCTGTGATCCCTAGAAATATCTAGCAAAGAAACTATACAGGTGCAGCAACTGGTTGCATAGATCGAGGGACAACATGCTAATCTAACGAGCATTTCATAATATGAGCACTAATCGAGCATTTTAAGTAAATAGACAGGAAATGAATATCAGAAGTTTGATAGAACTTGCTTGAAATAGCTTGCTGGACGCCTTTCCGGTAATCAACAAACATTGTTGGTAGGAAGTGCTCTTTCACAAAGTTCTCCATGAAGGTTAGCAATCCATCATTTCTGCTAAAGTTAACGTTAATGATTATATTCATACAAACAAAAACAATAAATTCCACAGTAAGTAAATGCAATGGCTAAAAAAGAAAGTTGGATTAGTATCAGCCATATAAAATAAACAAGCCTAATAGTGGCAGCACCATAGAATTCTAGATTTTTGACCATGAGATCAGAAATCAACAAGATTTCCATGAGTAAATAATTTAGGTTCTTTAAGAGTATGATCTTCTTTTATCGTTCCCAAAACTACATCGTATCTCCCTCAGTTCATTTAGCCTTTCGAATTCCCTCATTTCTAAGTATATTGATTGTTAAAGCAAGCTTACCCGAGTTGCGAATACTTGTTTGGAAGCATTGATGTAATCTTGTCTGTAAACTGCAAAAGGTGTAGATAAGAAATACTGGAAAGAAAACGCTTGTACTTAACAAAATGCATTAAGGGCGAAACCAAGATAACCTGAACAATGGGTCGATAAACAGATGCTGCCAGGTAGATACCTTGCTCGGGTATCGCAGCAGCAGAACCATAACCTTCTTGTAGAGCATTTGTGCCCCTCTTACCCCATCCTTGTCTAATGAGCTCAGCTCCTAGAGAGCACAGAGCACATGGAGAACACAGGTTAATATAAAATATGAAAAGTCTGTGAAAGCAGCCCAAGTAAGAGTGTGTCCTCTTTACATTAATTTGACACTGGTTACAATATATAAATTTGTTTCAATTCACCTCAATTTCAGCCGAAACGAACCCATCCTTTAGCCCTTGAAACTTCTTGTTCTTTATAATAAAAAGCTAGTCTAAGCCTATGATGAGTGTTCTTTAAGTGGATTAGACAAATTAAGCCCACACTGTAACAGATCAATGTTACACTATAAAAAAGAAGCTAGTTTAAGCACCCCCTAATTATCTGATGCGGGAGGAATTGAAGACCCCACTCTTGATATAATGTATATTAGGCAGATCTCAAACACTTATCTTAAAGAGAAAATGTTGCATGACATCAGCTTACCTTGATTAGGAACAGATATAGTCACATCAGTAAAACGAAAAGCGAATGTAAGCCCATCTTCTGACCCATCCCTGAAAATCAGATATGTGGTTATATTTACAGGAGCAACAGACGATAATAAAAAAATACATATTAGGACTTAGATTAGTTAATAGCGCAAAGTCTTTGATGGGAAATAAATGATTATGGCAACAACCTGGACCAATAAATGGAGTACCAGGCAAAAATCTTAACATAATGAAATTTAATTTTTCGCGTGAAATTATTTAAAAACATCACCTTTTTAGTTTTTAGTAACATTAAGAACATAAAATATTGCAGGACCTACTTAAACACGTGACACTACATCTAGTGTTTATGATATAGAAAAGATACTTCCTAAGTTCCTAATTAATGACAAAATCCCAATTGAAAACCTCACATCAGATCGGGTGTGACTGGAATGACTGAAAACTCAATAGATAGGTGTGTTCTTTTGTAATTATATTTTGAACTGATATTTATTACATTACTTATATGTGCTTATATTTACTTATAAGTACATTAATTATTATTTTTTATTGTGGTAGTGGTGGTGATGTGGTGTTGTAGTGTTATGGTTAGAGTGGTGGTTTTGTGGTAGTGGTGTTGGAATGGTAGTGATAGGACCCGACTTTGAGAGGATTTCGCTTTGGCTGCCCCCTGGCCGAGAAAATGCAATAGTGACCTTCCCTGATGAAGTGCCTGCTGGTTACCCTCACATCAGGGGAGGAATATAGCACTTAAGGTGTACGCGTCTCTGTAGCTATGCTATCCGAGCGCCTACTGGTCGGGAGCTGTGCCCGCTCTCCTGATGAGCCCATGGGAGGGCGAAATCAGTATGGCAATTCGATGAGGGATTCGGTCTAAAACTCAACAATTGGTATCAGAGCCGACACGACAACAAAATGCGATCGTGCACGATTTTGGGAAGGACACTACTCGGAAAGAAGATTGAAACCCGACAAATGGTCGAAGAACTTTGAGGCCCAGTGTGAAGCTCGGGATCGGCCGCTGGTAGACCAATAAAGGTGAAGACCCTAAGGGTAATCGAGAAGAGTGTGATCATATGTCCAGAAAGAAGACCCCCACGCCAAAGAGCCGGGCTGGTCGAGAAGAGGCGCGACCAACAACTTATCTGGATCAACATTAATCATCGAGATCCAAACAGTGCAGTGCGAAAGAATGAAAGTGCAAAAGAGAATCTTGTTAAGTCGATGGAATGAGACATCGCTGCAAGGGAAAATCACCGCACAACATTCTTTTCGAAGCTCAAAATGAACCTCTAGGCGATGGCGATATGGGAAGTCAAAAGACCTAAAGGAAATCTCAATGCACTAAAGAATGGCAAGGAAATCAATCGATTCTCGACCTTGGGGACAAGGTCTATCTTCGACGGGCGGGTACTTAATAGGACCCGACTTTGAGAGGATTTGGCTTTAGCTGCCCCCTGGCCGAGAAAATGCGATTGTGACCTTGTCCTGATGAATTGCCTGCTGGTTGCCCTCACATCAGGGGAGGAATATAGCGCTTAAGGTGTACGCGTCTCGGTAGCTATGCTATCAGAGCGCCTACTGGTTGGGAGCTGTGCCCGCTCCCCTGATGAGCCCATGGGAGGGCGAAACCAGTATGGCAATTCGATGAGGGATTCGAGGGATTTGATCGAGAACTCAACAGGTAGTGGTGTTGTAGTGTTATGGTTAGGGTGGTGGTGTTGTGGCGGCGGCGGCGTTATGATTGGGATAGTGATGGTGGTGTTATGGTTGTGGTGGTGGTAGTGTTTTTGTGTTATGGTTTGAGTGGTGATGGTGTTGTGGTGTTGATGGTAGGAAAGAGATGATGAATAGTAGTTTAAATTTACTTATGTGCACTTATATTTACTTATATGTATTTATATTTACTTACATGTGTTTATATTTACTTATATATACTTATTTACTTATATAAGTACAAAAGAACATAGCCATAGTTGAAATCCTCATTGACAGTCAATTGGGTTGTGTGGGATTCAATTATTTTAATATGATATTAGAGCAAGTTGATACACATAATATGTCCGTGTGTCCATAGGTTGGCCAAACATGATTGACTCCAAATTGCACCACGCGTGAGGCCAAAAGATGACCACAAGTGTGGGGAGTATACAATCCCGCATCAGTCAAGAGTGGGATATGGTTACCAAGGTGCCACGAGAATCGTGACGTTATAGGACCGCTATACCACTAGTCGTTACCACGGAAGACTAATAAAGGTAGTAAATTGATATGATTTATTTCGTATATACATGAATCATATTTTAAATTACATTAAGTTAGTCAAATAACAATTAATTACAAGATTTCCAGGGTCAGATTGTATATTTTTAAACTGAAGTAATTTAAGTTCTTATAGTAAAACTTCTGCAACTACTTTTATGTGAAATTTCTAAATTCAAACCCTAAATTAGTGTTCAATTACCGATGCCACCACAACCCAATTGAGTTCTTCCAAAGATAGAAGGCCATCAATTGAGTTTTTATAGCAATAGAAGGTCATTGTAAGTTCAAAATGAATCCAGTCGTTTTTCTTGTCAGAGTTATTTTGAATTTCAAGTCCTCCGATGACTTGAGAGTGCAAAAATGACAAGACGACTAGGCAGCCATGGAGTGAGAAGATTGAATAAACCGTTGTTGAGGTTTAAAGTTGCTATGCTCAATTTTGAGTCTGTAAATTGATAGAAAAAAAACTCTCTCATCATTGGATCTCTTAAATAAGTAAATCCAGTATTAGATAGTTTAAATTTTTACGTAAAACACAAGTAAGAATTTGGAAGTGCTCACTTTTTATCTTTGGAAGGTGCTTTGTTTGCAAGTCTAGCAGTTTGCGCTGCAGCATCTGCCGATGCAGCTTCCGGGGTTGCGCGCAAAATCTCACATATGAGTTGTTGGCACTCACTCTGTTATAGACAAATTAACTGAAAGATTTTAATTTGCCTGCTCTGAACAAACAACTTTTCATAGTATAAAAATCATATTCCAAAAACTGCATAGTGACTGGTGTTCGTATAAAATGGCTTCAAATAGACAAACCTGCAAAACTGTTAAGGAAACACCAATGCTGTACCCACCAGCAATCTGAGATGTCTCAGGATCTGAGGTCCAATTAACATCTGCTGCCATTGACTTTGGTGTATTCAAATCTGAATGTTGTGCAGACTTCATTTCAAGAAGCTCCCCAACAATAACATGGTTCTCTGAAAAATAAGAAACTGTAAGCAAAGACTCAGCCCTCACGATGAAAGTGGTCTACTCCACATATGAAACCTCACCAAATATGCGAACAACTGTGTCCAAAATTGAATCTAGAAGTTCTTTCGCAGCAGACTGTGCTTTGCCCATGGGAGCCATTGCAGAAGAGACTGGGCTAACAGCCAATAACATCCCACCAGGAACTGTTCCGTTTTGATGCTTCCGTTTTGGTGATTGATAATTTTCTAACTGTACTTTCATGAAGTGGAGACTTGTTGGGGCAGTCCGGCCAGCCTGACCAATTCCAGGTCTCGTAGAATTAGCAAGTTCAGCATGAACTTTAATCTTGGAGATGATGATCTCATGAATCGTCTGTCGTAGTTTTTGGCTGTATTGAAAAAAATCAATTATTGTTGAACCAAGGAAGGAATATATAAAAGCAAACACATATATAACAAGGTCTGTCAAATCAATCAACACGTCTGAGTTATTTTGAAGCCATACATGAATAATAAAATGGACAAAGGGTTACATACACTAGTAGCGAACAGAGCCCAACATAATCAACCAAAATGAATAAACACTATTACAAATGTCTATTGCACCATTTTGGAGCTGGCCAAAGTGGGAGCAAGGTCACTGTTATGTCATCAATGTCGTACAAGAAGGACCTTCTGCTTCATGATACGCATAATTAACATCTAAGTCTGGATAAAATGGATCTTTCAGTTTAGAGATGTAATCTACTTTTTTGACAGAGACACTCAAAAATCATCTTTTCCTGCAGTATTATTCTATTGAGACCCTTCCCACTTGGAATAAAAGAGGAAAGGTTGCTGGACAATAAACTATGTTTATTACACCACATTTATATCAGACAATTTATAAACAAAAAGCTAACATCAATGGAGGGACTATAAAACGTATGTAGCTGAGGATAAAAACAGCATTGAGAACCTATTCAATAGTGGATAAAAAAGCTATATGCCCCACAATGTATACTTACAATGGAAAGAAAAAAACTATTCATAACATCAGCAGAGGGAAAAAATCCAATGTAATTGGATATTTTAAATCTTTGCAAATTCATGATTTTTGAAATCCGCACTCATATTCACTAGAAGACCCAGAAGGGAACATAGAGAGAAAATTGGATATAATCTTTCACATCAATGTGATTTACTGATCCAACATACCATATTATAGCGCCAGCAGCTGCAACTTTGCCAAGCCTGTAAAGGCATTCAACCATCGTCTGCAAGTACTTTACATGCATAGAAGAATCACTTTTTTTCATAGCTTCCTGTACACGAATTCAAGTTCGTCCCAAGCCTCATAAGATGATATAAAAAAACAAGTAACATGAAAATGCATCATAACTCTGAACATTGTAGGAGACTTACAAGAAACTCATCTGGTGTTGCACTCGCTAGCCATGTCGGAACTTGGCGAGAAAAAAATTTGACTTCCCTCCCGCTAGTATCACCTCCATTGGCTAAACTGGCTTCATCTTGCTCTGGAAGATTTTCCTCGTCGTGGCCATCAAATGATGAGCTAAAAGAGCATATGGACTGCATTTAGATTTAGAGGGAAGAATACCAAAACAAAGCATCTACATTAAACGCAGAACCCTAATCTTGGTTTTATTTACATCTAGTTTCTCTTTCCCCCTCTTTGTTTGACAAATCGGAACAAATAACAGAATGACTCAAGTTAATACAAGAAATCAATCTGGACAACTAATCCCTTTTTGATCACTTCTACAAAGCTAAGACAAATGAAGGACAACGGAGAGTATGCAAAAGAAAGCATTGTAATCAGGCAATTGGCTATATATTTCTGTATATTCTGGTCATTTGCATATTAAAGCGTATCCAATTTGCATAAAAATCAATCAGTAATGTACACTGCACTGCACATGCCTTATATACAAATATATTAAGATACACTTCACAAATACCAACAGCTAAGCATTACCAAGTTCGGGTGTCATGCAAAATAGTAATCTTTTACTTCCGTTTCGTCAGTTGCATGGCATATAAAGAAATGAAGGAAGTGAAACACGGTCACTGAAAGGCTAGTAGATTGTCAAGGAAAAATCTCACCCTCCATCATATGATCCAGCTTTAAAGGATCTATCCCCTGATATAGACTGTGAGTCACCTCTCACAGACCTTGTTCTTCTAGACAGAGACTGGAAATTATTCACAGAAAATGTACTGGCAGTGGTTGTTGGCACGTCATCATCCCCCTCAAACAAGCCCAAGGCAGCTGAGCTGGAGAAAAAAAAATATCATTCACAATAAATTAGGTGGATGATAAATATGTTGTAGAGAAATGTATATTAAGGAAAATCAATTGGTTCAAATTTCACACATGCATCCTACCAGAGTCTGATGACATGCTGTATTAGAATCAAATGGGCCACTCTAGAAACAAGAGGAAATTTGCAGGAGCAAGTTTCCAAATACCATCATAAACTAAAAACTAAACATGTATGCTCATTACATACCTGAATTCTCCTTTATTGTAGAGATGAGCATGAAGGTCCTCCACGATTTTAAAAAAGAGAACTCCTCGAAGTTTTGTCAATTCGGAGCGTACATCTTGCAGGGCGCCAACCTGCCAAATAATTTCAATTACACATGTAGCACAAGTCATACATGGCTTGTTAAGGCAAACTTGATTGATCACATGACCAAAACAATAGGATGGGCAATTTATTCCACGACTCAAATTGCATGGAATACCTATCCAAAAGTCCCAATTAAGATTGTTTCATCAGATTACAGATTAAAAGATTGACTAACAACCAAAATTTTGGTTGAATTTAGAATCTCTGTTTGCTGTTTAAGAACCCCAGACATCGTGTTTTAGCAAATTTGGTTGACGGCAGAACCAATATATGAGTGGCAAGGGCAACCTAATTCTTGATCAATATAGCAAAGGAATAGCAACCCGGCAGTTAAAGCTTATTGCAACCAAGATATATGTTTTTGCAGCTTATAGAATCAGACCAAACACATTATGCTAAACAAAAATAATGTTTAGCCAGCATCGATAAGGGCAGATCAATTATTGCAGAAATTAAGATTAAAAGATATACAAAATTGAATCTAATCAAACTTAACTTATAATATCAAGTCTGCAAATCTATATATTTAAAATTAATCAAGAAGGTGGACAACCGTTTGTAGGCCCTCCCTCTCGAGCATTAATGATGACTGAACATGTAACTGAACAGCAGCATAGAATTGTTTTTCTGCAATGAGTTTTTCAATACGGGCCGGGACCTGAACCAGTTTCAAAGAAACAATTTGTTGGTTTTGTATGATAGTAAGAGCCCATAATAACAGTTTCCAACACAGGGAAGTAATTAACAAACAAGAAAAATCAAATCTTGAAATCTTGCCAGATGATACAAAACAAACCTCCAACTCACTCTGCGAAACAATTTTTTTGTGTGTCATTTCAAAGTAATTAGGTTCATTACACCTAAAGATCCTTAACATACTTGAATATACAAAAGTGGGAACCTATATTTACACGTCAGTAAGTTTGTGACTCCAACGGATTCATTTATTGCGGAAGATGTATTTCAAACTCGAAGTTTCTGGAGGGACTTCTCACACAGAATAAAAAACTTGGAATCCTTAGACCTTGCATATCCTCAAAGCATCTTTGCAGATAATATGAATGCTGTAACATCTATCTGTATGCATAGAACTGCAAAATGTATCTTCTATCTTCTCTTGCTGATTATCACCCATCTAATATATTTGTTGTCTATGAAACAAAACAATTAATTTAGAGGCGTTGGCTTTTCATCTTATTTCGTGAATCTCGTCTAGTAAAAAAATTTACTAGACAAGATTCACGAAATAAGCCTGAATTATGATAAGAACAGCTCCTCATGAAAACAAAAACGTATGATAGCCTAGATCATTTTTGCTATTCCCCTAGGTCCTGGCACGTAAATAAATTATGACGAATAGAACAAATAATTAAGAAAACAAACCTTTGCTATTCCCTCGATTTGATCTAAAAGGGAAATAATGTGACGCAATGTTACCGACCGATACCATAACTGATGGAGTTGCTTATTACGGGCACCGAGACGACTCTTTGCCTCGGCCAAATCAACTTTTAAGACAGAAATGCTCTCGGCTGACTCACTGAATAATCTCAATATCTGAAACATGATTCATATAGTAATATCAAAAGGATAATAAGTATTCAGCAGCTAATATCCACTGATACCACATAACAGGGTTTCCTTTAGTAAGTTGTACTTTAAGATGCTAATAGTTGCTCCAGCAGTATGCATGTAAATAAAAGGCTCGACTGTCAAGGGTGATCAATAACCATAATTGTAACTGATAAATCAACAAATTAAGTAAGAGCAAACTAATAGAAGATATATCAGGAAACCTGAGAATAGTTTTGAATTGCTCTGTTGAATCCACTATGATAAGCGTGCACCACTTCATCCACAACATCCTCTATAATATCACTTTGTTCTTTTAAATGCTGGGCTTCACCATCACGATCTTTAGATGTTAGAATATGGACCACATGAGGTAAAGAGTCAAATCGTGCAGTAGTCCAGCTCTCATCTATTCTCAACAGCTCTTCTTTTAGATACTGAGATAGCAATCAACAGCACATATATAAACAATGTATTCGTATGAGACATATGATCATCATTAAACTTTATTACAAAGATAAAAGTAATAGTGAGTATTCAGCAGTATTGATATCATACATGACTTTTATACATAGTAAAGTTTTTTAGCATTCAGTAGAAAAGGAATGTATGTGAACTCAAGAAGTTGAGCCCCAAATGCGCATGGATTTTCCACCAGATGAAAGATAAATTAAAGTTTGCAGGTTTATATCGTTCAAATTTATCCTGAATCTGAAGATTACATAAACACAATGAATGCAATCAGCATCCTCAGAGTACTGTGTTGATCTTTATATCCATTGTAGATAACAAATTTTATAACTATATTAATAATGTGTCTAGAATTTGAAAAACAACAAATTAGTTAGTCCACTCAAGAACTCTCCCACATCCAACAACCTGTTACTGCTTCACTTAGTGCTACTAAACAAGTTAAAAATTCAATATATTATATGTAATGATAGTAAACAAAGAAAATGAAAAATAGTCTATCTCTTTTATCTTGGGTAGGATGTACTTACCGCTTTATCCTCTGATATAGGCAAGCCGTCGAAAATCACCATATTGGATCTATTTCGTCAAATTTGATTCTGGCAGTCTATAAGAAACAAATCCAGACATGTCATGCTCCAACTCAAATAATGTTGAAGATACAAAACCTAAAAAGGAAAAAAAAAATTATGTTTACACATTTAAGAACAAGAATCCTTAAGGTTCTTGAGCTTAAAAATGTCAGGGGTTGTGCCCCGAATAGCAAGCACCACATGGGTAATAGTAAGACAAATCTACCCTCAAATCATTACTCTTGGAAGGGCTTAGACTCATCCCTCACAATTTCACACAATGACAGTCATTATTTTCCATCCATTTCACATTCTATTGAAGAGCAGGACAGCACTTCTCTCATTATATTCAGATTGAAAGTTGACCGCAGGCCATTCTTTATTCTCATTCCTTCATAGCTAAGCCTAACCCACCACAATAAACTTCTAGAGCACTTCTTCATTCTTTGATAGAGTAAGCGCCCGTTTAGATCTTGGAAAATTTGAGGGATATAAAGAAAATTTGGAGGAAAATGAAGTTGCTTGTTTGGTTTGCTATGGAAATTTTGTACAAAACAATTAATAACAATACAAAATTCCCCTTAAATTTTTCATAGACAAACCAGTTTGCCATCAACTTTCCAATTTACTTTCCTTCTGTCAAATAAAATTCATTAAAAATGAAGCTTAAGGAGGCTCCACACCAAAGAACAAGTCCCTGACTTCATCTAAGCATCCCAACACCGCAAACATCAACACATTATAAATCAGCGTGATTAGCTAAAGAACGATGCAGAGAATCTACAAGAAATCGTCATACCTGTAAGATAATGTCGATTGTGAAATCTTCAGTGTCTTCTGCAACAAGGTCGCATCGCTGAGCCGAAAGGAATACTGCCAAGTAGTCAATGTGCGGCAGCGACGACGCGAATTGGAAACGGAGGAACCAACGACCCCGACAGCTTCAGGAGATCAAGACGAAGACAACGAAGACGAGAGAGAGAGATCAGCTGAAAGGGCGTGAATTGTCTTCAGCTTTTGTGTACAAACGGGTATGGGTACGGATCTGATCTGACGAGCTTTTCGGATCCAATAATCGGTCCGGATTTTGGAACCGGATTTCGAAACCGGATCTTTAATACGACGTAGTATTTGTTTGCTGTTTGCGAACATTTTTCCGCTCTAAATTTATAGTATTATTAGACTATGTACAATGGGAAAAAAATTCAACACCCTACTTTATCACTTTTAACACGCCACGTCATCTTCTCTATCTTCCATTCAACACACATTCAACACACATTCAACTTATACCCTCTACAATGAACTTGTTTAATAAAATTCAACACCCTATCCCATAACTTTTATTTATCTTCTTTTATTTTCTTCATAATTTAATTTTTGTAATTACAATTCAATAAATTTATCATTTTGCATTCAAAAAAAAATTAATAGTAAAATAAATTATATATATTATTTTTTTTAATATTTTTATTTTTCATCAATTTTAAATTTTATATCATTGCATCTTGCAAGAAATAAAGACGAGAAATATAGATAGACATTATTAAAACAAATACAAACAACGACTTATAATATGGACTATAATTTGGAGCAGATAAAGGCATGATGAAATTTGGTGCAAACCCATAGTTTGAAGTGTTTTGAATATTTTGTTGCCTGGATTGTTGATTTTGAAACTGATAATTGTGGAGATTTGGGTAGACAAAGGAATTATTGTTGGGATCCATTTGGCTAAAAAGAAGGGTTTAAAATGGAGAAGAAAGAGGTTTTTTTTTCGGTGTCCAAATCAAATGAAGCGAGTATGTATTTATAGAGCATAAAAAAATATGAATTTTGGTATAAAAATTAAAATCTAAAAAAATCAGTGGACCAATAAACAAGACGTATATTGGTATGTCACACATGGTCCCCACCACATCTTCATTCAACATGTTTAATTAATTCAACACCGAATAATCCAAATCATATTCAACACCATATTCAACTACCTCATTAAACCTATTCAACTGCTTAATCTCATATTCAACTACCCCATTGTAAATAATTTCAATTTAATACCAAATAATTCTCATATTCAACACCCTATTCAACTACCTCATTAAACCTATTCAACTACTTAATACCTAATTCAACATCCCCATTGTACATAGTCTTATTGGTTAACATGATAGATCATAATTTATTAAGAACCTTAATGCTTGGTTTCACATAATTCTGTTGTGTCATTGACGTGGTTACTTAAATATGATCTTTTAACAGTATCAGAATGACATGTATGTCTTGCGATTTGACGCGAAGAAGTTTCATTCTATAATTTAAGCAAATCACTAATAGATGCCGAAAAATAGGAGTTCTTGACATCATTTCACATTATTATCGATGTCTTCTCCACATCAACTGAGGAATAATTTTCACGTCAAAGTTTCAATGTATTGTGCAGGATATTACGTGGTCGGTGGAAGCCGCCAACGAGTTCTTCTAAGAAAGTTACATGAGTTAGTTCGGAGTTACATTTATTTTGGTATCTTTACGTCTACGACTCAGTGCAGTTAGACTTTATACTTCTTTAAATTTTATTCTCATTTTTTAAATAAAAAATCTTACTATAAATTGACTGATCGAACTATTGATTTCAACCGGAAAACTATTTTGAAGTCTCCCATTATTATGTCTGAAACTCCTAATACTCGACTACAACAACCACCACCACCACCGTCATTTCCAGGAATGCCGACCGCCACCTCTCGAAGTTTAAACTTCCTCCTACAATGCTTCAACTGCAAAAGGGCATTGCGAGCCAATAAAGACATCTACATTTACAAGTAAGATACATAGAAATCTAAGAATGCTAGCAACTGATACTGTTGATAATGATTTTTGCTTTTCACATTTGAATTTAGTTGGATTTTCTTAATGTGTACTTGTAGGGGAGAGTATTCATTTTGTTCACAAGAATGTCGTACCTTCTTCGTTCATCGTCTGACGGGCGAATATATACCAATTGAACCTCCTCGAGATAGACGTATAGGTCGACCCAGAACACCTAGACAGACTGAGGAGGCGCCCATGAACATAGAACAAACTGGCAATTGATGAAACTTCTTGTTGAAGATCTCCTCTTTCCATCTGTTAATGTAAATATAAATTAATGTAGTGTAATTTATATGGAACAATAAGAATATAGTAATTCGAATAAAGGAAATGAATGTCATATCATATTTAGTAAAATACATAATGAAACCTGGAAATAATTATAGTTGTCATGTTGGAACATAGACATGGTAATTAATATTTGTCACAATCACAAAAACTAAAATGAGAGAGAAATATAACCTTCCAGATGGATCATGTTGCATAATTCTCAAATACAGTGCCGGCGACATTTGGAGTTTAGACAGCAGATCCTGCATAGCACCACCACCGCCTTTGATGAATTTCCGATGAAGATGAATTTATGCATCATTCCCAAAGTGACCAAACATAGTAAAAAAGCTAAAACCATAACAGAAGGATAAAGACAGTTCCACCAACTGCAATTAAATGTCTAAAGTCTCGAATGCAAGTGTGGCGGCTGGACGATCTGATGATCAAATGTCACAAGAGCCGAGCAGTAGCACAGAAAGTGCACAAAGCTGAGGCTCTCGTCTTCTTCATGGTACTATACAAAATTCTTGCTAATGTTGTTCCTTTCATGGTAAATTAAAACATTTGCCAGAACAGTGACTCGGATTTTGGATCAGGGTATCCAAGATTGATGAGCTTCCTCGTTAGCAATTTCTCAATACGAGCCTGAGATCCATTAAGTATGAAAACCAGCTACAAATATATTACGTGGGAATAAGATGAACCTCAACTATTGGTTTTTTCTTGGAATGTTGCATACTAGAATTATATTCAGGCCAAGTGTTAACACAATAAAAAAGAAAGAAAATATGTCAGAGTGTGTGTTTGTCATTTGGAGCTCAAAGATAAGAGAGTACTTCAACACAACCTAATCGACGGGAAACCCCCAGATCCTATATTGTCAGAAGCTCCGAGTAAAGGAGCCACACTTGCAGTATTATTCTAAGATTGAAGTGTTTCCAGGCTTATAACTTACATGTTTAGCTAGTGCAGCCGCATACAGGTGTCCAAATCTAGCAGAGTTGAACCCGATCCACGCATATATCTGGAATCAGAAAAAGGTAACAGCAAGAAAATTTCTCATACCCAGCAATGTAGAGTCAGCTATTCATCAGTAAAAAAAAAAAGTGTCCCACATATTACCATCATTGCAAAGACCAAATTCCAGCAGATCTCCATCACAGGAGCTTCCTTCCAGTATTATCATGGCATCATCCAACTGAAATACTTCAGCACAACATTACTACATACTCCGGGGTTCACCCAAAATTAGAAACAACATAAACATCATTTTGAAGTTTGAACCAAGCTTCAGAAAAATGATTCAATTAATGGAAAGATGCAAGATTTCTTCATACCTGCAAATTGCGAAACTGACTGATCCTCGGGAAGCAGGTTGGTTCCATTGATCCTGATTTCAAGTTGAGGACAAACTCGAATACACTAAGAATGGATGGATTGAACTCAAATGTTGATTGTATAATCTAAAGACAATTGATCGATGAAATCAAGTGGGGAAATAAAACAGTGATGGCATGAAGAACTGAGCCTAGTTGACATGGACATGCTCAACTCTTAGTTGACATCTAGCAAAGACCTTGCTTCAGAAATTGACATTTGAACAAATTGCAGTTCTTCATCTAGCTTGTCTGATATGCAGAATGAATGGGGCTTCACTTGTTTCGATTCCAGCACATGGTTCATCTCTTCAGCAATTACTGCTCTGTGTAATTGTAACTCTTGTATTCGCTGATAGTCACTTGCCAAGTCCTCTTCCAAAACTTGAAGTTCAAGTTCCGTGCATAATGCTTGGAAAATAGACTGTTGATAATCAATGATCATGCTTTCAAATTCCTGTTTTCCATTCTCTAACATTTCAATTAGCATTTGCTTCTCCAGAACTACTTGTTTGAGCGCGGCATCCATTTCTTCAAATGTTTTAGAGCTTCTCTGTACCTCCAGTTGCACTACTTGCTTGTTTTTATCCATCTTCGCGATTTTCCTTTTCAGGCTGTCTATCTCTTTTCTCAAACTCACAACTTTCTCCTCTGACATCAGTAACTCTGTTGCCTTGCCAGCAATCCATTTCTTCTGGGTATTAATGTTCTCAGCATGTTCTATGTTATCGATTGGCATTAGAACATTCTCATTTTCTACACCCAGTTTTGGCTTTAGGCAAGCAAGAGCAGTTTCCAACTCAGTTTCAGATTGTTGAATCCTGCTCAGCTCAACCTCAGATTTATCTTTGAAAGCTTGGAGGCTAGCCAGTTCCTCCTCCTTTTGATTCAAGTGAGATAACGCAGACTGAACCCTGCCTTTAGCCCGCTCCTCTCGCTGGTCATAATAGGCAATAGATGAGTGAAATTTTGACAAAGAGTATTTCAGTGCAGTTAACTTCTGGTTAGCAATATCTCCTTTTTCTTGCATTTCTGAAGAGAGTGATTCTAGTTGTTTCAACTCTTGTTCTTTAGCACGAAGCTCGCTTTCAGTTTCTTCAAGATCTCTTGATAGCCTGCCAATGTCCACATAAGCCTTCTCAAGGGTGTGCAATACAGTTAAGTTTTTTGTAGAGCTGCAGAGCTTCTCTTCAGCTGTGTCTAACTTCTGTCTGGCTAACTTCAAACCTTCTGATATTTTTTCCGGAATGGCACCTTCTATAGACATGTCACAGATATATTCTGCTGCAATCTGAATTCCAGATTCTGCTCCTGCCTGCAAGTTCATCGTAGACAAATCAGCTACCACTGGGGACGTTTGTTCTTCAGTAAGCGAAGTTGGTTTCTCTACACTGCTTTTATCTGCATCATTCACTTCAGTCTCCTCTGATGTGAAGACATCACTTACTTGAGACGAGCATTCAGCTTCAGCAGTTGTCATCCTTTCAACTCTCTTCATATGAGATTCTCCATCATCCATTTCTATGTTTTCAGGGCAATCAACAACTTCTTTAATTTGACTGTCATTGTGCCTCACTGACAGTAGCATCCTTTTAAATTCATCCTTCTCTTGCATAGCTTTTTCGTACAATTCTATTAATCTTTCATTTTCTTCTTGCAGATCAGAAATTTGGTGCTCCAACTTTTCAACACCATGATTCATCTCTGTCTCCTTCTCTGCAGCAAGGGAAATGTTTAGGTTACTTGCATCCTCATTAACACGATCAGTACCAAGGGATGTATCTTCCTTTTCAATGTTTATTTCAGCAGTTGCTTTTTCATATAACTCAATCAGCTTGTTGTTATCTTCAACTAGTGTTTTCAACTTCATATGTAGTTCATCATTTTTCCTGGACAGGAAAATAGCCATTTCATGAGCTTCAGCTTCTCTTTGACTTGCCGCAGCAATGGCATCCACCATGGTTTTTAATTCCATCTGAGTCACATCGGGAAATCTTTGATTTTCTTCTCCTACCGAGGCAGAAGTAAGTTTTTTCTCTAATCCCTTCACTTTTCTGCAGAAGAGGTACGAAGAGACTCGGTCAATTTCATACAAGAAGTGGCTGGAAGCAGTGTTTCGCTACATTGTTGAATTCAACCATTCGAAGGAAAGCAAACACAGTATAAAATACAAAATAAACAATCACCTTTCCAGTTTATCTTTTTCTTCAGCAAGATTGCTCAGCTTCTTACGCAGGGCATCTATTTCAGACTGGTTTTGGATGGCCTGAGTTAGGTTACAAATTCATCAGTTAATTGTAGTTAAGAACATAGCTGACGGCAAACTAGTATTACTTCCAAGCTAGTAAAGCTTTTGAGCAAGATATATATTATAGTTACCTGCATACAAAGGAACTCGTTCTCCTCATTTGATGAAGTTTGTCGAGGAGATACTGGATCCTGTGCGGAGATTAGACCATTAGAATACATTTAGCATGTGCAAAAGGAAGAAAAGCTCATGAGAATGTTACACAGAACTTTAAACCAACAACTTCACTATTATCATATTATATCATGATTACAACAATTCAGTTACTGATCAGTTGATTCACCTGAGTACAAAAATCTCAACGTACCTTCTGTAATGAATCAGATTCATGCATCAGCTTCCAGTCAAGTGCCTCGAGTAACTGTATAATCATTTACAGAAATTAAACATTTTATATTTGGCAGCAATATTTAAATATTATTATGAACAAAGATGTATGTTATAATGAATGGTACAATCGACTTCGAAAAAAATTCACATACTCAATAGCTGTAACACAACAAGACTATAATACCTTGTTCTTTAGCAATGTTATTTGGCCTTGCATCATATCTCGTTCTCCTTCCTCAGCAAAAGATTTAAGCCTATTGTTTTGGAAATGATTTAGAAAATGAGAGTAAAGAATTTATTTCACAACACAATATAAGTCAAAGCTCAACCTTGTTCCTTACTCTATAAAATTCAAGTGGAAAAGGAGTTGACACTGAAATGTATTGTTCAAAATCCAGTAGAAAAGACATCAACAAGCGACAAATTTCAGTCGATGGAGCATCAACAAAGACTGATTTGAAACAACCATATTGTCAAAATCTAGCCATACAATGCACTTCCATTATCAAGCACTTAACCAGTAATCCTATGTTAGCAATGAGAGAAAATTATCATCCTAGGTTTACTGTAAAATTAACATATTGACATTATGGCCTTCTGAAATGCAATATGACTGTAAAAGCAGAGAACGATAGGAAATCAAGTTCTTGAAAATTCTAAAATTGTAAAGGATAAGATTGAACATGCCTTCTGAGTTCTTCCTTCAAATGTAGGTTTTCCATAGCAAAACGAGTCACCTCCTGATTTCGATCAACCTGGGCTCTTAAGACCTCGATTTCCTTCAAATACTCCTCCTTTTCATTCAATAAATGAGTTTGAGCTGAAATCTTCCCGGAGACTACCCCCTCAAGCCTCTTTATTCCAGCCTCTCTAAACCGCAGCCTCATTTTTAAGGCTCGTATCTCATCTTCTCTTTGCTTGGCCTGAATATAAAATGTAATGATAAAATGGTTACACAAAAAATGTCGACAATGACTAGTACACCACATGCAAATTTGGTTATCAAATCAAAAAGGTTACTCATCAGGAGCTCAACTTTAGGGTCAAATTTATGATGAAAAGTTTAAGATTGGATATCTTTGAAAAATTTACGATGTAATTCTACACAAACTATGATCACGTCTATCAGAAAGCTTTTGCTACCAACCAAATGCAAAGCAGCCTGATTTTCAGCAGCCATTGCCTGCAGCGACATCTCTTTATCCTTTTCCCTCCTAAGTGCAGCCACAATAGCAGCTTCATACTCTTTCTTCTGAAAATATTAGAGATAACATTAGTTACCAGATAAAATTATGCAATTGGTTAAAAAGCCCATTATAAAAGATCATGTAATCCACACATATATTAGCATACACTAGACGTCTTTTTATCTGAGGTGAGAGGACTAAATGATCCTTGCAGTCCATCCCATTTGAATGACCCTGGAGATCCCAGCATACAAGCTGAACCTGTTTCAGATTCCTGGTTTTGATGCCCTACATTTCCTAAGCTTCTTAGACGCGCTACTTCTTTCTGAAAGTGAACAACAAGGAAAGCATTTCAGGTTATTAACAGTTATTAGCACACAATATCAACATGGTAGTAAATTATCACTGAAAAATTGTTCAAAGTTGCATTATTTCGGCACCCGTATAATACCTTCAGCTGTTGGATTTGCAACCGCAAGGCAATAACATCCCCAGAGGCATCTTCATTCACAATTGCCTGGATTGACCACATGAAAATAATTTGGAAATCACGAAAAACATCTTACAAAAAATAACAACAGGAAGATTTCTTGAATTAATGGATATATGTCATTTATTACAACCTTCTCACAGTATTGTGAATACAAAATTTTTCTCACAGTACTGTGAATACAAAATTTTCAAATCAATCAACCGATCAGAAATGAAAGGAAATTAGAATATTACGTTATTTTTTATAAACTTGGCACGCTGTGCAAACTTCAACGTGCTTAATGTTTCAGCGGAGCAACTATACAAAAAAAGTAGATAGCTTAGCAACGAGTAAAAATACAAATGACGATACAATAAGAAATCTTTAAAAGAAGAAAAACAATAACTAACCATATAGATGGGCTGATGTTAGCTATGATGGTTGTTTTAGAGTTGCCACCTAAGGAATCCTAAAATCACATGGTTAGTATAAGTATAAAAAGCGCTCCTAGAAACTCAAAATAAAAACACTGACTATAAGAATTGCTAAGGGTTAATTTTACTATGTGTCAGAATATTATCAATATAAAATATAAAACCCATTACATACAGTACAAATCCCTAAGTTATCCTACTAAAAGACAAATGTGATCGTAGGGCTGAATTACTACTGACAAAATAAACAAACGTGCAAAGTCTACTAAGAGCTGAACCTTTAAAAACATGCAATACCTGAAGCAAAAAGGTCAATTTTGAATCTCGATAAGGAACATGAAGTGATTTTCCATTTGATATGCTAACCAAGTTCATAATCACCAACCTGGATGAACCATTAATAAGTTATTTTGGTCTCTGTCAGTTCAATCTAGAAATGTTAGTATCTGGGTAATAAAACAAAAAACATCATACCCCAATGTTGAAAGTGATTTGTTTATATTGGTAGCTTCTTTTAGTCGCTCTCCCTCGGCGCCAGAACTCTTTTGTCTGTGTTCATTCAAATATGAAATAAGTTAGCCAAGCAATCGTCAACAAAACATCTCTCCCTTCAACAATATATACTAAGTAATTGAGTGAATTACCTTTCAGAGCCTGCTAAATCAACAAGATGCAGGCGAGCAAAACGATGATGATTTACACCTTGGGACTCCCACTGAGAAGAGACACAGAATAACTTATAATGCACCAATCTTGGATTGTCGAGAAAATAAACCGCCATGAACATCACTTAGTCAGATACATGTTGATCATATAAATCACCTTGCTTTCAATGATGCAGGTAAACACACTGTGTGATCGGCTGCTTGCAAGATTCATATTAGTAGCAGCCACCTTTCTGTTCAGTGCACCCTGTAGCATTACAAAGTTCAACAATATTGAGAAGCTGATGAATAATCCATAGCGCAAACTTGTTTGCAAGCCAAAATCCAACACTAGACTCACGGAGGCGATCTGCCAAGTGTAAACATGTGCGGTATTTTAACTGCTCAACAAAATATCTTTAATTGTTCATCAATACCCCCAAGATGACATAAGCTACACACATTTGTCACATAGATTATGACATAATATTTCATTTTTTCTTTGACAAAAAAATAAACATACGAATAGTACGAGTATATACTAGTCAGATAAGAATGTTCACATATTATCAATTTATATTAATGGACAATAATTGAGTACAAAGAAACATCCACTATTAGTGAAAAGCAAGGTATGATATTACAATGTTTTATAACTAGATAAATAAATTATATAATCCAGAATAACATTACAGACGTACTTGAAGAAGTTGTTGCATCACATCCCGAGCACTTGACACTTCAATCTCCTTAAGGTTTTCAACATATACTCCTTTTTTGTGGTCTTCTCGTATCTAAGATTTTGTAAAAAGTTCATCAACATAAATAAATCAATTATAAGTTTATTGATTCAAAAATACAAAAAATTTGTTGATATATTACCTGTAAGTTGTTAGACGAGGGGTCTAAAAGATCAAGAATCTGTTCATTATATATTTCTAGAAATGAGCATTTACAAGTAAATTTCAGCTTTTCGTCCCTCCGAGCTTCCCTTTCCTTTCATAACATCAACAATGATAACTAATTAGAATGGAGAAAATAAACAGCATAAACCCTTTATATACTATCCGTTTCGTTAAGAGGTGTCAAAATTAAATGATGCAAACTAAATTAGAAGCTACATTGAGCATACACATTCCATTTTTCATTATATTTTGATAAAAAAGATTCATAACTCATGAATAAGATTTTCAATTCACACAAATTTTGTTAGTTGTACACAACCCCCAAAAAAAATTTCACAAGTAACTTATGGTTTATCTAATCTTGCTTACCTTCTGAATTCTTTGAAACATGAACTCAAAGACCCTAGGAGTCATTCCGCAGTTGACACTATGTCTTCGAGTCCCTCCCTCTATGTCTCCAAGCATTGTGTGTGTTTTACCACTTCCAGTCTAGGCACATTGGGACAATCAAAACCACACGAAGGTAAAAAGCACATTTCATATTGGAATCTCTAACATGAGATTGAATAAAATGCAAGGAAATACTAAATCCCCAATAACTTACATCAAAATGCAAGCTAATGACTTCATATACAAAAAAAAATTACTAGCTATTTTGTAAGCCAACTCATCCAAAAGAATCAATACTCACTTGGCCATATGCGAACATACAACTATTGTACCCACCCACACAATTCTCAACCATGGGCACTCCAGCTACTTTAAATAGTTTCTCCTGCATGATGATAAAAAATGTAGAAGTTAAGCAACAAATCTATGTGTACACAGCTTTTCTGTAGGAACGCTATCACAGGCGAAGAGCTTAACTCACCTGGCTCACAGTCTCATCCGCCACTGCATCGAATGTGAACCTCGACTCAGGATGCCCAGTCCATGTAATGGTTTGACTGCTCTCCTGCTTAACGCATTTTTTATATCCTTGTAGGGATATCTCCGTGTTGTTCAAAGGCCGCAATCTAATGATAACCTAAACAACATAAACATGCATAAAATAAAAATATATTTGAAAATAAAATAAATCAAAGAAGAGACTATTATGAGCGTGCGCTAGGGTCTGACGAAGGACATCAATAATTGCATACTTGAACGTTGTGGTCCTTCCAGAATGATGGATCTTCACTCAATTCGAAGCTCTGAGACGTCGACATTCCACTTTCGTCCCACTCGCCAGTGCTCGGAAAAGCCGAATTAGCTGCTGCGGATTGGTCGAGGAGGCTGTCCTTGCAATCGGAAGTCTTCATCAGAATCGGCGTACTCTTCACCGACTGCGCAGACGGGTCGGAGTGTGGATCGTTGAAGCCGAACCGGCTCTTGATAGCACTTGCCGCCTCCGAGATGAACGACATCGGAAAGAGAGAAGAAATTCGAGATGAATTGTTGAAGAAATTGCAGCGTGAAACTCCGGAGATGAAAATGCGAGAGCGTTTTTCAAATTTTGTTTAGGTCTTTGCCTATGAAGAAGAGTTTGAAATCGGGAGGTTTGATTTGGATGGACGGCTGGGATTGGAGATGAGATTTGGATCTGTGACCGTTTGAGTGAAGAATTTCAAATTTGAAAGTTTTCGTCTTTAGAGTGAGAAATGCAAACGACAGCGTTTCGTTTTTCAAAGCTTCATCGTATAAGATTATATTTACACAGTTGGGGAATATATATAGTATTTATGATGTCACTTTCATAGTTCTGATGTCATCATGTCTTTGCTTTGATACTACTCTTCATCAGAGTCTTGCACTATTCCATGTCTTCTGACCCTTTTAGCACTTGGAGGGGTATCGTCTTTGTATGCGTCAGAGTCCCCTGCGACCACCGGACTACCAGTGTCGGACGACCGGACTCTATCTTGACAGCCTTGGTCATCTTCAGATAAGTTGCTCATTTCCTTTGGAGCGTCAGAACTCTGATGGCCAGGTGATCCATGGTTTGGCACTGTTTCATCAGCTGCAGTCTCTTCTTGGAATATTATTTTGAAGTCTCGGACAATGCTGCGCTTGGCATACCTCAGAAAGTTCACTTTGCTGACCTTGCTTAGTTGGATGAGATATTTCTCATAGTCTTCTATTTGGAAAATGAGATCTGGTATACATCGATTTTCTCTTTTAATTTTGTTGATGATCCTTTTGGCCGTGCTCTCCTGTTGCCTCTGCAATGGAGCTTAAAAGACTCGGTCATATATTTACAGTTAACAATTTGGGACAGTTCATTAGCCACTTAGGTAGGTGTTTGGTTACCTTCTGCATCACATCCACAAAGTTGTATAAAGGAACAGTTAGGTGCTTGCATGTAGCATCAACAAGGCTTTGGAACTTGGTACTGGGTATTAGCTGCTTACAACCTTTAGGAGCAATGCACAGCTTTGACATTCGAGCTAATTCCTTGTAAAACTTTCCAGCTAGCCTAAGCAGCTGCTCTGCTTGGGTATCTGCAAAAACAAAATCTTATAAGGATGCTTACATCAAACAAACCTAATCATAAGACAATTATTTTGCAGACAGCTATTGTTGCGTGCTCACCATTCAGGTTCATCACGACAAAAGAAGATAATACCCTGACCACAGCTTCAGCCCTAGAGTATAGTGTTTCTTGCAATGCCAATACAGGAGAATGTACTTCATTTTCATCAAAATATGTTCTCTTCTGACTGGCTGAAGAGAAGATCTTGAGCTTTATTGTAGCCCAGTCAATGTCAGCCACGACTGATTCAATCATATGGAGCATTGAGGCCGCAACAAAAGCACTAGTAAAGTGGTTTATGATGGGAAATACTTCTGAAGTCTCTCTTGCCAATTGATCTTCAAAACCGATCACATTTGACAGCTCAACAGCTAGCTCTTGAGCCAAAACTAAATCATCTGGCGGCAAATTTAAAAATATTGCAAGGGAAACTAGACTCTTTGCTACTTTAGGGTTTTCGACGTTGTTGCTGCTCAAAATACGCACTGCCCAAGCTCCATGCAAGCTTCTCTGCTTGGAAGGCGATTCGTTTCCAATGATCATCAAGATCTCACAAATAACCTGAAGATATATATATAAATAAATGACTTGGTTTGATATAAACCCAAAATGTAGTTATGGTCAGATGACTAACCTCAACTTCAGGAAAAAATGCAGATGCAAGAAGCTGACTTAACAATGGCTTTACTACTCTAGCTATGAATAACTCTTTGAGCCTTATGGGTTCATTGGTAATCCCAGTGACCTCTCTACATTCATCCTCCCAGCTTGAATCCATGGTATCAGAATAGTCTGTTTTTGGAACTTTAATCATATCTTCAAGCATATTGATCTGGTCCATGTTCGATATACTAATCACTATCAGTTCTTTCAAACACTTGAAGGCTAAATATATGTGTTCTTTCAAGTCTCCAGAGACTTTCTTTCCCTTACCTTTGTTTGTATTGTCCTCGACATCAAACTTATTTCCTGATATGAGCATCATAACCAGGGCCAACAGTGGTGCTCCTAGGATCGTGACATCTCCACATAACAAAGTCCTGTATGGATCATTTTTGTGCACCGTATGAAAAGCTTCAATTTGACGAACACAAGCATGAAGTACATAAGGAACCAGACCAGAACAATCAACTGAATTATTATTTACCAAAGACGCCTGGCTTTGGTTATGAGAGGATATGGTACATGTGGACTCGTATAGTTTCAGGGTCATCAATATCAACTGCCGAGTACTTGTACTAGCAAGGAAGGTCTTTCCTTCAGATAATTTTGAGCGTCCCACATCTTTATCATCTGAAACATGGCCAGCATTCGATGGAGTGTTTCCTTTTCTAACTCCATTCTCCTTTGTTGATATGAAAATACTCCTTTCCAAATAGCTGTGGATATTGATCAAGTCAACTAGCTCTTTTACAAGTTCCTCCTGCTCTGTATCAGTTGCCTTTTCCAGTTCAGCAGCTATAGTGTTCAGAAACACCTCGACAATCCCTGAAACAATTGAAGCAATACATCTGCTCTTTTCTGCTTCAGGAGTTCTAGAGCTAGCAGGATGAGTAGAAGCAAGAACTCCTGTTGAACATTTAATGAGATCTATCAACATTGTATCGTGTCAAATGCATTTAAAATTCATAACTTTCAATCAATAGAGTAGTCGCCTAGTCGGTCATAACTTGAGTTATAATGACTACTCAATCACCACAAAAGATAGTCATCACTCATCTCTTCACATTGTTCAGAAAATTAACACACCTTCATAATGTCCTTTCCTGATATCCCTCCGAATTTTAAGCATTGCAGAAGAAAACTTTTCATCAGAAGAAATTCTTGCCACCTGCAAGCATATATCTAAATAAAAGAGACCATTCTCGTCCTAATAGTAAAAACATTACTTAATGCAGAATAAACTGTTTTACCTCATTTTCTTGTGATAGTGAGAAATTTATAGCCGCCCATGAAGTGGATGATGGACGCCCAGGATTATCATGAGGCTGAAGGAGAAAGATCCAAGAGATACAAGATAGAAGATGATCTAGAGGCTCCTGAATGAAAACTTTTCCGCTCTCTACTTTAACACAGCGGCTTAAGTCAAGTTGCCTGTTTGCAGAATGCTGTGATATTGGCGACAATACATGTGCTTAATGATTAACATATTGAAACTACCAGACTTTGGCCCTTGACTTCAAGTAGATTGAAACTAAACAGGACAAAGAGCCTACCTCATTGTGAAATTGAAGAAAATGAGGTAAGAGGAAATCAAAAATAATCCCAGTAATAGATGGATTAACCGAAACAAGCTTCACCAAACCATAATACAAAATTTCTTTAACTCTTGCCTGCAAATGCAGATCAAAAGTGAGGGAAAAAAAAGGGAACATGCCCGGACATAGAGAAAAAAATAAATAAACTAAAGAACTTAGAGACCCTCTAACCTGCTGATAAAGACACCTCTGAAGCAATCCACTCAACTCTTGAAAGAGATTTGCTCCTATGACACGAGGCACTTTGACTTGCTGGCTGCAACTTGCTTGGCTTGAAGATTCTTGAAAAGAGTATAAAGCATCCTTGGTGGAGATCATATTAGCCAAAATGAGATCAAATATAGCATTTGTTGCAGATAAGCGAATAGTATCTTCCCGTCGGAACAAAGCCTTCCGAACAACCAATATTATGTAATCCTGTCATTTTTTACATAAGATAGTATTCTTAAAGGGCACAACAACTAAATGACCACTCTAAAGGAAGTTGTATCACTTTTAACTTCACAATCACTCAAACAAGTTGACAATCTGTTTCAGTTTGGTGACTGCAAAGCTCTTTGAGACAGTATCTGGATGATCCTTCCAATACAGACCAAATCATTATTAATACGGAAAATGAGTACCTGTAGTTCACGACTTATCTTGATGAGAGGTAGCAAAATGGTAATGAGATTGGAGGCAACATCGCCATGCATGTAAGTGAAGTAATCTAGCAAATCCTTTAGTCTGGAGCACTGCTCTAATAGTTGATAAGAATAACTCGTCACAAGAAAACCTAATAATCTGCATTTAATGTTAGCATGATGATTGCTATATGATTAAGCACCTTTTAGAGAGAAGACTTATAATTTATCACGAATACCTCAGGACAGACATGCTCTGGTCAGGCTTTAAAGAAAGAACCCGAAATTTGCATTGGTCAATCACCTAGATAAAATTATATATTCATCAAAAGAGAGCTGAATTAGATGATAAAAAAAAAAAAGGAAAATTGAGAAGCAATTGTTTGTCAAAAACAAAACTTAACCACAGACAAACATCTACGAAACTATTTACTGGGGAAAAAAGATGGCATTAAAAACCTTCAATAGAGGAATGGGGGATATGGTGTGTGAGGTGCCAGTGCCACATGTGTAAAAGTTACAATCAAGTTGCAGTTAAAAACGACGCATTCATAAAAATAACTCAGAATGGAAGTTACTGTTAGGTTTCAATAAAAGCTATGCATTTTAAAAAATAACTCAAACTGAAATATTAAATAAAATTACATAAGTGACTGACAACATACCCACCTCATTTCTAGCCATGTCATGAACCTCAAACAAAGTTTTCAGCATTTGACTGCAGAGCTCCTCAAGACCAATAACACCATCAGCAGTTTTCTGAAATCCCTCATCTACTGTTTCCAGCAATGTAAAACAAAGCATCACAATACTAGGGACGATATGCTCCCTTCCGTAACGACTTTCGTTTACCTAAGCAAATATCAATCAACACATCTTGTCAGCAATGACCGATGAGTATCAAGCAAAGAATATGCAGTGTTGAGGACTGACTAAAGCCTATAGCATAGATCTGATTTTCAGCTGGGATCACAGTTGCTACATTTCTAATCGCTAGCATAGTTCTACTGTCTCTTCTGGTTTCTTCATTTATTGACAAAACACACTGACATAAAAGGCATCCCCAATTAAACACAAAAGAGACAGGTCAGTTATGCATATTACAGCTTTAATCATTGCCTTCTCCACTGATTTCAGCCTTCCGAAAAATTCTTTCTTCAGATCATCAGGCATCCATTTACATTTGCTGGGACAAATAAAATAATAAAATAGTAAATAAGAAAAACGTAAGCTAAAAGTTTTTATTGCCAAAAAAGATTCATGAAAATTAACTATTACATTCAGCCTAGAAAAATAATACCACTCAATGAACAATTTAACAAGTAGAAACATTACTTGTGCCTTCTATTAAGACATAATCAATCGAACTTTGAACAATAAAACCTTTCAACGTATTAGAGAAGTAATATATTTACATAAACTCGAGACCAGCTCCATCATCATGGTAATGGTGAAAAACATTGACTAAAATACAATTGTAAATTACATTCAAGGACTTACTTTGAGATGTTGTAATCACGATACACAGTAAGAACAGCATTCTTAAGAGTAGCTAGTGAACTTGAAGTGAACCTTCTAACCCTTGCAACAGAAAACAATACTGCTACAGTGAAATGGTTAATAGCCCTGACATCCGATTTCAGTAGACCAATGATTTCTTGCCCCATCGATGGATCCTGCTTCACTGCGAAGTTCACATGCAGCAATACAGTGCCCTCCACTTGCCTTAAAACCGATTTTGGTCTCCCCCTTGACATAGTTCCGAAAAAAATTGCAATCCTCTCAACTACCTCCCTCTTACTAAACCCCTTAGACGCCAGAACCAGTAGCTGGTAAACCAAAGAAGGCAAGTCCTGTAAATCAACGGCACTCATTCCCTGAAACATCTTGTTTAGAAATTCTCTATGCTTAGCATTATCTAGAAACGAAAACTCTTTCACAATCGAAAACATTTTCACCAGCATAACCTTCGACCATTCCATCACCAGAACCTTATCAACCACCGAATCCACATACTCCTTACACTTATCAATCCCCTTCGAATGATAAACCAAATGCAAACATTGTGGCAAAAGGTCCATCAACTGTGCATCCTCCTCATCAGTGACTCTCGGCAAATCACCAACAATCAAATCAATAACCGCCAGCAAATCATTCTCCGCAACGCCAGAAATATACGTAGCGAACAAACCCAAAGTATTTAACGAATTTCGATCATGAGGAATCTTCCGGGAGGTGAAGAGCTCAATATAACACAAAACAACACCGGACATAAGCGAAGACAACTCCGACGATGAAGAACACATAGAAACCACAGATAAAAGCGCCGAAACATACTCGAACACCGATTGCGAAGGCGTGTCGGAATCCGATCGGTGACGGATATAGCCAATTAGGGTTTCGTAATTACTCGGCGACAGGAGGTGAGACGAAACAGCCGAGCAGCTCCGAGCCAACCTCACAATATCCTCATCGGTAACATCCATAACGCTAACTTCTCCGGCCAAACTATCCCCGACCGCCGCCGTGGCTTCCACTAAGCTCTTCGCTGGTTGCTCTCCAAGTTGAAAATGTCAGAGTTTTCAGTTTCAGCTAGTTGTCCGCCATTATCATTTTTGCGCGGGAATTCGGTGGGCTTGATTACATGGGCCACACGTATTATTTCTAGGCCCATTAGTAGGCCCATATGTCTAGTAAAATACCCCGTTCGGGGAACTCTGACTTTATTGAAGACAATTCTGAGAGCCCACATTACAATTTTGCTTCAATCCTGTACTCAATAAAATATTGATCTATCAACGGTCGAGATTAATTTAGCGTGAGAAATGACTAGACAAATCAACGGCTGGGGATTGCCCTCATTTATACAAATATTTTCCAAAATTAAAAATCACACAAGAATCTCCTAATCGAGTGTTGATTTTGTGTTCTGAATTTATAATTTATCGTACTTTTTTAATTTTAAATAAAATAATATAATTTTATAGATTCATATTACATCATTTTAATATCGTTACATCTGAGTATAAATCTATTAAAATAGTATCTGAATTTGATAGCACGCAAATGTCTGGACCAAAAGTGACTTGCACGTTTCCAACCCAAAATCGCATTTTGGTGAATTATATTTACAATAAACTCAAATTTTGTTGGGTTGATTTTAAACCCAAAATCCTTTATCATCATAAAAATATTCAATCACTATTTTAATGGGACGGCAGGAAGTGCAACATCGTGGGGGAGAAGCACATGATGGCCAAGACTGTTTAAAATTAAAAATGTTAATTAAAGGCAATAAATAAGAAAATTATAAAAGAAATGTTTGTATAATATGGAAAGTGGTCAAAGGCAAGTACTTGACTTTCTCAGAAACAGATAAATTGTACTGAGGAAATTGAACCGATTCGGTTTGGCCAAATAAAGAAATTTATTTGGCCATGTCGCCTACCAAGCCAATTACCACTTAAACCGAACCAATTGAAAAATAGCGATCTAATTTCAATAACTAATACAGCAATAGCAGTTTTGAACCGTGAATTTAATATACCGGTCCCGATAAATCAAGTATGTTAAACCAAAGATTTTAATAATCATTTAATTAGCGCTTATGTGTGCCTTTTGGGAACACCAGCATCCACAGATTCTCCTCTCTTCAAAACCAGCCCCAAAATTACACATATTTATCAAATAAGCCCACTAAGTTTAATAAATTAAACTTTGACCCCGTTCCAAACGGGAACAAAATTGTTGGAAGATTATACTCCATTCAAAACCGACCCCAATATAATAAGTATTTACAAATTTACCCCAATATATTTGTCTCACATAGTAATTTGATCTTCTGTGAACTTACAAAATGGCCCTCTATGTTTAAAAAAAGACAATGTGACCCCCTGCAAGCTTCTAATTAATACAGTCCAGTCCACCACGTGCGTCTCCATCCTCCTCCGTCTCTTTCCCTCTCTGCAACTCTGCAGCATTTTCTCGCATTCAATTTCCATAACCAGCTCCATTGAAGCACCTCGAAACCCTAAACAGCAAAACTCTCCGGCGCTAACGTCCTGTTTCCGATCTGTGACTGTGGACGCTATGGTGGAAACGAATGGTGTCACTAACGACGACGGAGCAGACTCGGGAGAAGGCAGCATGATCTGCAGCAAGCATCCTTACAAAAAAAATTACAATAATCCAGGAGGTATCTGCGCTGTATGCTTGCAGGAAAAGCTCGGGAAGCTGGTGTCGTCTTCCTTGCCAATCGCTGTGTTTCCGTCTTCGACGTCGTCGGCTTCTCACTCTTTCAGATCTGAAACGAGCAACGGCGGCGTCACCGTCGCTGCTGCGACGAGGAGTTTTGGACACTCGTTGTCGATTAATGACGGCCATGGAAACAGTGGATTTGTGTCATCCTCTTTTTCGCGGGATAAGGAGTGTCACAAGAGGAAGCCGCGGATTCCGTTCCTGTCGTATCGGAGAAAGAAGGATGCGACGGCGACTGGTTCGGACGGGAGTGTGATATACAGTCGGAGCAAGTCAACGACAACGCCGTCGAGGAGGTTTCTGGATGGAGACGAGAACGGCGGCAACGTTGATGGTCCGCAGAAGAGGAGTTTCTGGTCGTTTCTGTACTATTCGAAGCACGGACCGGGAAAGAGATCGACGGCGAATAGCAGTGGCGTTGCGAGCACCGGTTCGAGAACCGCGCCGGCGCTTACAGCGACTCCTAGCGCGTCGTTCTCGCAGGGAGCTAGAGGGAAGGACGCTAGAGCTTCGTCAGTGCGGAGGAGGATCGAAGACGATATAGCCGAAGAGGAAGATGACAGTCCAGGAAGCCATGTCGCAACTGCGACGTCGTTGGGACGGAAGGTTTCCAGATCCAGATCCGTGGGGTGCGGCAGCCGGAGCTTCTCCGGCGACTTTTTCGAACGTCTTTCAAATGGACTCGGCGATTGCACCATTCGCCGAGTCGAGTCGCAGAGGGAAGGTAACAAGTCAAAAGTCGCCGCCGTGCGCGGCGGAGATCAGCACAGCTGCATCAAGGAGCGGGTTCGCTGCGGCGGGATATTTGGTGGATTCAACCTGACGTCCTCCTCTTCCTCTTCATCATCTTCGTCTCAGTGGGTGCAGTCGGAAGAGGCGCATGGTAGGAAAACGAATCCCATTGCCACAGCCGCCGTGAGCGGCCAAGTGGTGCATGGAAGGAGCAGAAGCTGGGCTTGGGCATTTGCCAGCCCATTGAGGGCCTTCAGCAAGGCCACCACATCAGAGAAAGATAGCTCACTGAATAAGAACGTTGCTCCCAATCTGGCTGCCATTCCATCCCTGTTATCAGTCAGCAGCTAAAGCATCATCATGACCACACGTCTCTCAATCGGTAAAAACTCTTGCTATTCTCTTAATGAATCATCTCATACACAATCTGGGTCTGTTGTTGATCATATATTTAGTAGTGATTGCACACGAACAGTCCTCCTCCTACATGTGATCTGCTTGGTAGGGAGTCATATTCTGGGTTGCTGATATTATAATGTTCATGTTTATTTGAGGCAGTGGTTGTCATGATGCCGGGACTGAATCTATGCATGTTCATGTTTTGTTTTCTTCTGAGCTGTGATAATCTTAATGTCAGAAAGTTATGATGCTTTTTTATTGGATTTTGAGATTTTAATATTTTGTGGACCAGTGGGTAGTAAATGAGACACACCTGTTGATGTGCACATGTTGTGGTGGGGGGATGTAGAGCATGGACCTCCAATGGAGGCGCATGTTTCAGAAAAGAGACATGTTTGTATGAGTTCAGTTCAGGGGTTCAATATTTAAATATCTGGATGAAGGGTTGTTTAACCATCAGTTGGATGGATATGTACCATATTTTTGTTGAAAGATCAGGTCATGGGAGTGTGGATTTAATTAAATCTCAATTTATAGGACCACTTGAAATATTGGACCAGGCCATTTAAGTCTGGATATTTATTGTTTTTCACAAGATTTGTTTCTTTATTAACCATCTGGCAAGGAAGGTAGTGAGGTTCATTATTGTATGAGTAAAATCACGGTAAAACGGGGTACAAATTCGAAATTACTAAACAGGAAATTGAACAAATACAAAATTAGATTCGTTATTGAAGCTTACCGGGTAATTTCTTTAAATAATTTTGTTAATCGCAGACTTGGCAAAAATAAACTGTCATCTCGCACCCTGAAAGGAGTTCCATTCGTGTCGTATGATGCGCGCGCAAAGAAGTTTCTTTACGTATCGGACGAAATCGGCTCATGATTTCTCCCTTGGACGCCCGCGTAGATGTTTGAGAATAGCTTCTATAACGACTTTTACATGCCCAACATGAGTTTTTTTGACTCATCGCACCATTGTAGGAATTCAATCAAATCTTCACATTCATTTCTAATGAACCCAAATTTAGCATGTATAGTACACCTTAAGGCGTTCAAATAATCAATCTTATAGTAGGCGTTCAAAATTTAGGAACTTTTGAGTACACATTCATTTCAATCGAAATTTAGCAACTTCTGAGTATCGATATCGCATTCGATACTTGATCAATGTAGACGTTCGAATAGTCAATCTTATAGTACACATTGCAAGGATTTTTATCAAGAGTTTAACTATTCAATTCGACGTATATAAAACATTGAAATTAACTCTTGAAAACGAGACAAAATCATTTTCTTCGAACCTTGAAATTTAAATTTTTAATTCAAATTTCCAACAATTATTGCCATGCAGTTTAGTTTTGTATGAGCTTCAAAGGAAATAATGAGTAGACGACTAACCCATTTGTATCATTATGTTTGGAACTTAATTTAGTTTTCTTATAGATCGTTTAAATATGATTATTGTCAACATTCCATTGTTTTAGAAACAAGTAAAAGGCTAGCAATGGTGAATGATGTTATGTCAACTCCCTTGCTATTCTCACCCAACTGGCATTGATCATCTCAAATCCCATTCATGAAATAAATACCTCCTATTCAATACCTGCTGAAATCATTCTTCTATTGTCCCTAGCATGCTCCAATCCATATCAATGAATTTTGAAATTGAATATAGCATCACCATACTTGCTTGACACCTCTCCTCACTCCATTTAATTCCACATTGGTCAATCCTCTACTTTCCAGCTCCCATCATCACCATTCTTCTTCTTAATCACACCAACAACTCATGAAGAGAGATCCGTATTTGTGTCCACTGTTAAGGTGTCAACCTGCCGACACCAACCCACAATTAAGGTGTACTCCAGCATTCCTCACCCCAGCTCTTATCAATCAACCCTTCACTGCACTAGTTTCTGGAACATGGACACCACATCTGGAACATCGCTTTTGGAAGCGTAATAATAGTGCAGTGTGGAATGACCTGCATAATCATTCAAAACTAGACACTGATAATGAAATGTTTAGGCGCATGAATTCAATAATATCAAGCAGGTGTAGTCTCTAATACCAAAACCAAAACTCCATACCATTTGCCAATTATAAAGGGTACATCCAACGTCCAAAAAGATAGATGCAATAAACATATAAATAAGCTGCAACTGTGAAAGCCAAAAGAAAGTGAAAACACAATACAGAGTTCAAGCATCTTATCTTCACTCCTCATCTTCGCCTTCATTCTCAGCAATGTTGAAGTATCTCAATTCATACACATTGCGGTCTTTGTTGGAAGCAATAACGCGAAGCCAGTCACGAACATTGTGCTTCTTCAGGTACTTCTTTGTCAAATATTTTAAATACCTGAAAGGGATATAAATATTCACTTTAGACTGAAGAATCATTCCCAGACTCTGAACCTTAAGGCGCTAGCAAACTTCATCATTCATTTGTTCCATCACTATGCAGATAATTGCAGATGTACAAACCAATAGAGAAATCATGATCATCTAATACATGATAAACCACATGATCAGTAAAAAGGGCATGATACCATCACTATGCCGAATAAACTAGGATCTGTAAACCACAAAATCCGTAGAAGGGGCATGATTCCATCACTAGGCCGATTAAACTGGGATCTAATACTGAATAAGTAGGCCGAACAAGGTTCTGACTACACTTGTTCAACACTTAAAACGAGATGCGTATACATAAAAATTGAGCCCCATAAAAGAAAACACCTTAGATCATAATAGTAAGGGTGTACTCATTTTGGATTAAATTGAAATGAAAAGATGATTCGTACCGTTTTAAACTGAGACAAATAGACAGCATTAAAACAAGCTGTGACACAAATAGAGTCAAAACATTAAGTTACTATAATGAACCTAAAATATATATATACAATAATGACCGCTGAACTGAATATTTTAGCATTCCTAAGTTAAGCCCTGTTTCTCTTAACTTATTTTACACTTACTACTATTCGTAGTTACCGCTTGGTTGAATCCATGTGTCATATATTAACACAATTGATACCCATTTCAGTTCAGTTAATTTCATAGAGTTCCCTCGCATTCAGTATTTCAGCTATAACAGATGCTCTCTTAGATAACATATATGTAGCTCATGTACTGCTTCATCTTTGAATCAAATCAACCCTCGACAGAACAACGGAATTAGGAACCTAAACACTGTGTATCATCCTCTTCCAAATGCATTATCAGAACCGAAACCAATTCGCATACCTTTTTGAGAAAGTGGAATCAGCAGTGACACTGATTTTGTTCTTCTCACGTGTTACAGACACAACATCGCCTAACGCCCCCGGCTTACCTCCGACCTTAATCCTCTCCTGCAGAAACTTCTCCAGCGACGCAATGTCCATAATCTTGTCCTCCACAGGCTTCGCGCAGTCGATTGTGAACACAACCGACTTCTTCTTCCCCTTCGAACCGCCGGATGCCGCCTTACTCATTTCGACTGTCTTCTCTGCAAAATTCAAACCAACATAATAAATACGAAATCAATCAGCGTAGCCGAGGACTAAAACGAAGCGACGGACGGGACGAACATACCGGAGTAGAATTTAGGGTTTGGTTGATCGAATAAACGGCGCTGAGATTTGGAGAAAAGGGTGATGATGATGGCGATTAGGGTTAGGAATTTGGAAACCCCATTTCGGGCTGTATCTTCTATTTGGGCCGAAGTTGGGCTTGAGGCCCATCTCTAATTCCAGTTACTTGAGGCTTGACACTATCCATTTCAATTAATTTGTTTCTGTTCGAATTGATGAAAATTAAAAATGTAATGTAATGTTTTCAGAGCCAACGGCAGTACTCTATTTTTAAGCAAAAATTATCTTTTATCTCGCAGAAGATTTTATCATTTTATTTTTTGTTTGAGATCTTTCAAGTTTCAAAATATGAAACTTGAAAATAAAACTATATCGTTTTAATCTTATTCTGAATCGGATTTCCAAATTGAATTGTTTTTAACAAATGAATTTTGACCAAACTTCAACTGATACAAAGCCTCTTATCATTAATTTAAGCTAATAAAAACATACATACAAAATTATTTCCTAAGATGCTTTGAACTCATAAATATTTGTGAAGACTTACAGAGCTTCATCAAAATCCTGTCTTCTCCTTACAGATGCTATAACATCGGCAGTGGGCCGGTCTGACTTCATCCGACTGTTTACGGCTGTTTTGAGCCTTGGAAGGCTCATAGAATTGATAGGTGGAGTCCCAGCTCCTCTGTTCAGTTCTTTTAGGACAGACCGGGCTCTTGCAGCTGCAACAACATCAGCCACGGCCGAAGCCATCTTTGCATTGCTCATCCCCAGCTTTGCGTTGGACACGGCTGAAGGAGAGCGGTTGTTGCTTTGAACTTGGGCAGTAACTGCTGTGGCCTCCAGGGCGGTGGACCTGGCCTTGGCAGTTTCGTACTTGTGCATGTCATAGATGAGTTCTTTCTGGAGTTGCTTGTCAGCTACAAGAATTTCATCAATTTCGTTCTTGTAGTCTTTTAGGAGGACTCTGAGGCATTCCATCAGCGAGCCGGTGAGAGGGCTGTTTATGCTTTCTAGAAGCCGTTTTAGCTCTATGAAGATGGGAATTGTATTTTGGATCAGACCTTTCTTTATTGCTTGGGTGATAATTCTTCCTTTGGATGCAGTTGTGGCGGCAGTGGCATCAACAGTTTCCTCATCATCCATTTCTGCTGCATCAGACACAGGTCCACGAATGGATGTGATTCGAATCTCTTTGCAAGAGAGAATTTGGAAGGCATCCTGTCCAGTCATAAAAAAGTGTTTTAGCAAAAAACAATAGACAAAAACTCGATCAAGACAGCTCTTACGAAATGCTGAGATAGTAGCAGGTAGGAAGAGGATGAAATACCTCAATACGATACATACCTGTAGTACTGATTGACCGCTGAGGTCGTTAATGTTAAGCATGCCATCAGATGCGGAGGCAAGTATCTCAGCACATACTTTTGCAAAAGTAGCTAGCAGGTGCTCCGGAGCCATTTGTTTCAGTAATGAAGTGTATATGTGCATCCTTTTAGACCTTGCCTTCTCGTCATTTCCTCTGATATATTCAGTAACCATTAGAGTTTGAGCAGTAATACACTTTTTGCTCTCCAGAAATGATATTTTTACTTACTTGATCGAGAAAAGCTTGCTTTCAGATTTTGAACTCTTCTTATCATTCTGTCTACTATGCACATTGCAGTCATTCAGAACATAAACAGCTTCCACAAAACTATTGTACGCCAGAAGGGGCGCTTTTACTGGAAATATAAATTGACAAGACGTGGTCAAATACTAGTGAATGTAAAGAGTTATAAGCAAATTCACAGAAAATAACCTTTCAAGATACTTCCAAAGAGAAAATCAGCAAGCTGTCTGATCTTTTCTGAGTCGTCAACTAGAGACAAAAGAAACCGGAGGAAGAGCACTCCTCGCCATTTCACATAGTCCCTCTATAAAACATTGAGAACCAAAGCATGTGGATGTTACATGTACAAGCAGGAATAATAAAACAACAAGTATATACCTGTAGTAACCTAGAAAGCAAAATAAATGTCTGTCTTCTAACAAGCTCACATGGATCCTGAAGGCACTTTGTGATTCTTGATATGTAACTGCAGTTATAAAATATTGTTAGATCAAGTCACTGATTTACATGCTTAAGGTGCACATGATCCTCACCAGTCGACTAAGCTTAAAATGTTATGATCCTCACCAGTCGACTACAGCAGTATGATGAACACAAAAATCTGCCATCATAGCTACCAAATTATTGCGAAGGGATGCACAGTCACTATTTTCAAGCTCCTGCAAAGGAAATCCTTGCACAATCAGAAAGGCGGAAACACATATTAGAGTTGTTAACTTTTAGGGATTATTTATAAGAGATGATAATCAAAGCTACTGTCCAAAGATAGAGCAGAAAGAATTAGCGAACACGACTAAATTGGAAAACATTCTTACGAATAAAATAAGATTGCATCAAACCTGCACAAATAAGGGAATGTATGTTTTGGCATATTGAACATCTGCAAGGCAAATCTTTCCCATTGCCAACCAAGATTGAATGTATAGAGATGGAGATGCCTGTTTGAAACAGATTCTTGGACCGGGCAATTTATTCACCTTAGGATCTGATTTCCCAGAAGTGATAATAGAGTAAAGTAATGGAACAATGGCACTCAGATCTGCTGAAGGGCAAACAATAACTAAACATCCAATAGTATAAACCGCAACAATTGCCATTGGAAAAGCTGTTGCTTTCTTTTTATTAGTCAAGGCACCAGTTGGCGGAGTAAGAAAGTTACTGCTCTTGGTGGGTTCTGCGCCACCTGATATGCACTTTTCAATTATATGTGAAGCCTTAGAAAGAAGCTTCACAACCCATTTAGCTACAAGAGCATCAGCCTCACCTGGGTTCAAAGCCTTTCGCGTGCACAAAGTTCTAAGAGCTTTAACATGTGCGTTGATCTGTTGAAAGGTTAAATATTTCATTAGAAACATGTCAAGAAAGTATACGATTGTGCTAATTAAGTAGTACTACTTTCTTGACTATGGATATTTTATGGACTTTCTTGACTGCAGTTAACATAGATAAGAGGTAAAAAGAATGAAACTTGATATTTGTAATGGTACTCTTATAGAGAGTTTATGGAAAGCATTTCTTATGGAGGAAAATAAGTGTGAAAGTTCTACTTTGGATTTCAACAAAAAAATCAGGTATGGTAAAAAAACAGTGAAGGGGATCTGTTTGAGGTTGGATATTTGACCTACATACTAGAAAATAAGAGATGATGATTATTATAATGAATACCGAAAGTTACACAACGTACCTCAGTTGGGTGCATGCTAAACTCCTCAATTCTCTTGAACAAATTATGAGCCAACTCTGCAGCAGGTTCAGGGGGGAGCTCTACAGAAACATTGGAGATGGTTTGCAATAGAAAGACTCTATCTCCAGCCCAAGCAACAGAATTGGTTTCTAAGCTCAGTTCCGCATCATAAACATTTCTTTCAGGCACAAATGGTATCTTGTTCTTAACTACCATTTTGTCAATTAGTTGCCAGTGATGATGTAGGAATTCCCAGTCTACTGCTTTGGGTACAAAAGCAGATACCTCAGATAAGAGAAACCAAGCACCTGTGGGAGCAGTCCACTTCTCTATAGAGCTCAGCCACATAGACTCGGATATATTAATAATGTTCCGGAGAGCTGTTGCAATTTGAGGTTTCAATCGTTTCTTCTTTCCAAGACTTACGCAAATCTTCTTAACCCAAAGCATTACTTCACTGTTGGAAATTTCCTTTAGTAAACTCAAAACTCCCTCGGGGAACAGTTTTTCAATTTCACCTTCGAGGTATTTAACCTTGATTGTTGATCCTTTTTGGAGCATTAAATCAGGTGAATGACTATCAGATGCTGCTCGAGATATGCGATCCAAGACCAGTTCTAAAAATAAGTTTTCACACTCCTCCTGAATGCTGGATTCATTATCAGCTATCAAACGAGGGACTGAATGTAACCACTCCATAAATACATTTTTATCTGAGAATGCTCTAAATGCCTGCAAATCCAGTTTTATTGCATAAGTCTTCATTTGCATGACTACACGAACACAAATAAGAACCCTATGATAGAACTTTATTCCAGCAGTGAAAAAAATTGAGTGAGGGAACTATCTAAAATAGTTATGCAGTAAAGAGCCTACCGAATTTGTAAACAGGTGTCTGCTAAGGTTCATAGAATTTAGTTTGGCATGTTATGGAACTAACCTCAGACAAAGCTGATATCGCTGCCTTGCGGATACTAACCAAAGGATCTGAACAAGCCATACCCATTGCCTTGAGTAGAGCTTCATCAAAGGCCCCGCCTTGAAGAGTTGTCAACTTACTGATCAACAATAATGAGGCCTTCCTGACAGCTGCTTTCTCATCCATACATCTTATTCTCAAAAGGTCACTTAGACCGCCTTCAACTCTATGATGCCGTGAACATTCTACTCCTGTCAATTCCTTCAATGCATCCCTCGTCCTACTACAATTTGACAAAAATTCAGTAATATTTGCCAAATTCGACAAAGCCTTAGCCCTAATTCCGGCATTCACATCTGAACAACGTTCGAATAAAGCATCCAAGCATTTTGCACCCCATGAGCTTGTCACTTCATCTTCCTCGGCTCTCAGTGGATCCTTGATAGAAACCATCAGAGAAGGCATCAAATCAACAGCCAAAGCCCTAAGTGAAGACGTCTTTCCTTGGCTCACCTTCACCACATATTCCACAAATGCAAGTTGATCTATCAATTCCATAGCCTGAACAATCTGAGTTACAGAATCAACAGCCATGGCCCGAGGCTCAGATCTTTCAGGCGCCTTCTGCATCAAATATCTAGGAAAGTTCAAGACAGCTTTCTTCACACTCTCAAACTTTCTAGCCAAATCCATCATTCTATCCCTAACAAACCCCAGTGCAAATGTTCTAGCACGTGACTTATGCAAAAGAATCAACAAGGACAACGACTTGAGCACTTCACCTGCCCTATGAGACTGGTCACCATGCTCAGCCCTCAACACCTCAAACAAAATCCTGGAACACAACTCCGTCAATTTATCATAACTAGCTGAATTCAAACACAATTCAACTGCCAAAACCGGAATCTCCACCACAGTCTGAATCAATGATTTCAAGCAATCAGAAAACCTATCCAAATGAATCAGGCCCAACAAAAGTTCCAAACTTTTAAGAACACTAGACAACTCCTTGACATCAACGCTACTATGCACCCCTGCATCCCCATTTTTCTGAGCTCTCCCTCTCCCTTTCCCGCCCTTCCTCTTCCTACTCCCTCCACTCGATCCCTCGCCCGAACCAGGTTTCTGATTCTTCAAAAACCGACGAATCGAGTGAAGCAAAGCGTGAAACGCCATCGGAGTAAACAAAGTGAAAACAGGAGCATTTTCACACAGAATCAAAGACAAGTAAACCTTACAAGCCGACATCGACAAGCGCGAGTCACTCTGGCCCAGATCCATGGCGGACGAAAGCGCACCAACAAGAATCGACGGCGACAAGCTTCTCGACGAAATCTCTTCAAACAGATTCTCCACAACTTCATTCTCTAACCCCTTGCCGGAGTTGGTGTTGCGAATTAGGGTTTCGAGGTCCGAAAGCGCCGATTCTGAAATAGGTGTTTGGGAAGCGGAGTTTCTGAGGGCTTCCAAGTCGGAAACGATTCGCGGAACTAGGGTTTCTTCCATGGACCTTGATCGATTTCAGTGCCGGACGATCTTCGTGGTGCGACTTTTCTCACTCGCATCTGGAAAATTGAAATTCTTCATATTTCCCGCCTTCGAGTTTCCCCTAAAAAATGTTGAAGAATATTTTTATGTCGAAAATACCCCTGCCTGACATTTCTCATGATCCTTTTTAAATGATAGTGACATTTTAGCAATATTATAAATTTTAATTATTTACATTACTTTTAAACGATTCGGTTGGTGGAAAGATTCCTCATATCACTCGGTAGCAAATTATGCAATTAAATAAAATTAAATAAATTCGATAAAACAAGATAAGCAAGAGTAAATGTTCGTTGGACGATCTTCTTAAAATGTTAGTAGCCTTCATTCGATGCGGAAATTCTGGGTGAATCATTGAACCACTTCTCATGATACAATGATTCATCGAGCTTTCTTCTTGTATCAAAAATAGTTTGTAAAACTTTCTTATGTCTTTCGCTATCACCACGACTTTGGAAAACTTAAAGAGTGGGAGAGAATTCAAAAATCGCTTGTTAGCTCATCAGGGAGGATTGGTGGAGAGTGTATTAGATTGTGTATTTTTAGTGTATTTACAAATGAAAGAAAACTTCTCATTTTATAGTAATCGAAAATTAACGGCAAAGCACCGCCTCGCTTCTGAACGAGGCAATGTGTCGCCTCAACTTGTATGCTCTAACTAAAAATTTGAGTTGAAATCATTTCGCCTACCAACATCGTGATTTGCACCTAGGCCCTGCCCTGAGGAATGGCATGTAAGGACAGCGGTCCGGATTTCACTCGCCTCAGAGGGTCCACTTTCCTTAATTCGTGAGGGGGCTCACATTATTTTTCTTTAGAAAAAAGACTTTCATATAAAATGATATTATTCAGTAAAAGTAATTGTGGTCTGTGGTGCAACCATCTCATACATAAAAAATTAATTGGAAAGATAAGCTATTGTTTTAAAGTTTGTTGGATACACAATATATATAAATATCATATTTTCCTTTTTAAATTAATGTTTAAATTATGATAGTGTTTATAAAAAAAATGTTGCAATTATATTTATAGAGTGATTTTATGTTACAAGGAGTTATACATGTATGTTTTCGATATATGTAAATATCAGATTTTCCTTTTTAAATTAATGTTTAAATTATGATAGTATTTGTAAAAAAAAATGTTGCAATTATATTTATAGAATGATATTATATTACAAGGGACTCTACATGTATGTTTTGTTCAGGGGTCATAAAACGTCAGGAACGGGCCTAGTTGCACCCTATGCGCAGAGAGACTAGTAGGTAGAATGATTTTTTTATAAACTTACATTCTATTCCACATGGACGAATGTTCTATTCTTAATAGACTCACATTTATATTATTTTAAGTTACTTTAAAGTGGCAAAACAGAATGACAAAACTCAAAATAAGTTGCCATCGTTATGGTAATCGTTCTATATATATATATATATGTTACGATCAAATTAAATACAACGATATCAGAATAATTTATTTTTGAAAAAGTTATACGGTTTTATAAAATAAGAATACAAATTGACCTTTATAAACTAATCATGTGTGACTGGATTTCATTTTCGAAAAACGTATTGAATCTTTTTGACGTAATTATTTAATTTCTCACAGCACAAAACAAACACTCAACAACAATGGCGTTGAGCCAGATCGACAAGGCTCTTCCAACCCTCTCGTCAGATCACCGCTGCCTCAAGAAGCCCTCCGTCGCTGTTCCGTCGATCCCCGACTCTGCCGGAATGACCGCCAGCGACGAGAACGGGATACCTCCATCCGCCGACTCCGCTGCCGCAGCCGCCGTTATCGACTACATCGCCTCCGAGGACCTCCAAGCGCTTCCAGATCCCGACGTTAAGATCCTGGTAAGCTCGGTTGTGTAATCGATTTTGGGATGGAAAATGTGGTTGGTGGTTGTGCGGGACTGATTTTGGTTGGGTTTAGGGTTTGGTCGAGGGATTGGAGTCCAAGGACTGGATTGAGATCTGTGAGTCGTTGAATGATCTGAGGCGGTTTGCGATTCATCACCCGGCGATGCTGATTCCGATTTCGTAAGCGAGGGGTACCAGCTGTGAATTTTGTATGCTGATTGAATTTTGTATGGTTGTGATTGTTGTGGATTTTGTTGATTTTAGGGAGAAGGTGATGGTGGTGACAGTGAAGGCGATGAAGAACCCTAGGAGTGCGCTGTGCAAGACTTCGATTATGGCTGCTTCTGATATTTTCAGCGCCTTTGGTGATAGTCTGCTGCTTGAAGAAACTGTCACTGCTGAGTCTTTTGATCAACTGGTAATGACACAGTCCTCGAGTATTTGATCAGTGTTCACTTGATGGTTACTGATGAGTTGATCTTGGCGGTATTGTGTTTGCAGCTTCTGCAGCTGCTGCTGAAGGCTTCTCAGGATAAGAAGTTTGTGTGCGAAGAAGCTGATAGAGCTCTGAAATCAATGGTGGTGTCCATGTCTCCGCTTCCACTGCTGCACAAGCTGCAGAAGTACGTTACTCATGCGAATCCGAGAATCAGAGCTAAGGCGTCCGTGTCTGTTTCCCACTGTGTTTCAAAAATGGTATTAAATCTCTGCTCCACCAAATTTTCAATTGTCATTTGTACATCGTGCCAGCTGATTCAATTAAGAGTTATACTTACTGGATTGTGGATTGATCGCTGTATGTTTCTGTTCAGGGATTGGATGGAGCCAAAGAGTTCGGATTAGTTTCACTGGTTCAGACTGCTTTAAAGTTACTGAATGACAGGCTGCCAGAGGCGAGAGAAGCAGCTAGAAGCACATTGTTGTCCGTCTACGAAAAATACACAGAGAATGAAGAGCTTAAGCTCGAGTCATGGCAAATCTTCTGCGAGGCCAACTTGTCAGCCATTCAGGCTTTGGCAGCCATCAAAGTTGCTCCTTTATAAACAGACACATATTTGCCAGGTAGAGTGTAATTGAATTCATTGTTTTAGTTTACTTAGCCGTTGGACATACACTCTTTTGAGTTGATCTGGAACTTGTTTCGGATTCCGTCAGGCCTACATTTTGTAATATACTACTCTTCATCTTGCTATGATCAGTTGTGGTATAATGTGTAATGCTGCAGTTGCAGATGGCAAAAGTTGTTGTCTCCAAGTGTGGTCTAATGCTACAAACTGTCTGTTGATTACTCCAAACACTCTCCATTTTCAGGATTGTCAAAGAACTCAATGAGCTAAGATTTAACATCAATATTAATTGGGAGATTCAATTCTCCCAATTAGTTAGGGATGAAAAAGTACTTGATAGATTTGTTCTTTATGCTTCAAAATCGATGTGGTCCGGCTAGTCTGTCAGTTCTTTTTCTTTTTCTTTTTTTGTGATTTTCATTTATAATTGTCTTATATTAAGTTATAAGAATTAATATAATTTACAAGTAGATGGAAGTGAAACGCTGCCTTGCTTCACTCGGAGAAGTGCCATCATTTTGATTCTTTAAACGCAAGCTTCTTTCGAAATTTTAAATTTATTTACGATGGTTTCAATATCGTCGCATAATTATATGATGATTTTCGTGTGGTTTTGCTATCGATCATTATTATTTCGATGGTTTATACGATGTTTTTACGACGGAAATGCGATAGTACCATTTGATACGAGTGTTTCCCTTCGTAAATACGGTATATGATACGACGGTTTGTGCGATATGTTTACGACGTTGTTACAATAATATGCTTTGTGACGGTAATTGTTTCCGTTATAAATATTATAATGTAATAAAATAAATTTTCTAGTATAACTGTCGCATATCCGCAACATTTATCTCTTATTTTATAATATCTTCTATTTCTGGTTATTCTCTTTACACCACATGATATTTCTCTCCGCCTCACACTACCCGAAATATATAGATTATGTAGCTTTATTTATTGCGTATGTAGCTTATTTGACGAACAAGAGTTATTGCATATATGACTAACATATTTTCCATGGAAGAGTTGGTTCGAGAACTTTTTTGGATGTACCAACAAAGTATCTCAATAAAAATAATGATATATTATGAGCGGTGTCCGAAGATTTTTTGAAGCGGTGTCTGCGAATGAATAAGTATTTGATGAAAATAAAATTTGTTGTCCTTGCAAAGAAGAAAAAAAATTTAGAGAATCAGTATACAAGAGTCATGCAAATTGCAAAGTTCGAACAATTACAAGAGGATTGTGAGATCCTAAATATTCTACCGTCCTATCGTATCTTTTCTTCAAAGATTGTATACGAAACAACAGCTGCACAAATCAATTGACATTCAAATAAAGCTAGAGATGATATTGTTATGGTGCACCTTCACACGGTGAATCATGAAAATATTTTGATCGATTATGTCCCGACTTCAGTTTCATGTCTCATAATGTAAGATCATGTTTGCGCTCAGATAGCTTTTGTCTGTTTGGTATGTCGACAGAATCATATTCATGCTGACCTGTTATGTTGATGCCTTATAATTTGTTTCCATGATTGTGCATGAAAACGAGATACATGTGACTGAATATCTTAATTTCAGAATCCAAAAAAAAAATCTAAGAAACACATAATATATATCTGCATCCTTTAATCAATGACTTGCTCATTTTATGAAATGTTGAAATACATACAGTTAATGCGCACAACAAACAAAACTTCTAAAGTTATGTCATTTTGGTTTATATATATTGGACTCTCCTAATCAAAAAAATTGTTTCCGTATGCTTTATTAGAATTTCAAAATATATCGTCGCCTCAACCATATCAAAACTGAATAATAATTTCAAACCATAATTTCTGTTTCCTTAGTATTATTAATTTCATCGACAACTTTTGAGTAAAAATTACTAATTTTCAACCTTTATCGAATCAACTTTTGTGGCCTATAATTACTTTAAAGAGCTTTTACCATATGTACAACTCTATTGTTAAAACTATAGGTAGTGTATCATTTTGCGAAAGCTCGATCGAAATTAGTTCACGAAAGATCTCTATAAAACAGATGATCATGTATCATTTGCCGAATATCGAATATTTAACGAGTCATCGTCTTCTTCTGGCTTTGTTCATTGTGCGAGGTTAATGGAATGTAGAGATTTGTATCTCAAGGTTTTTAGCTCGATCTTGATGATTTGGTTTAGATGATTAGAAATCGGATTGACATTATGAATGGATTAATTCCAGATGGGCAACGGATCGATAAGAAGAAATTTCCTTTTTCATTACTATTGCTATTTTCAATAGTCGACAATCGCTTCGATTTTACAAAATAAATTATAGTGCTTGAATAGCCAATATTATACACAGTGAAAATAACCATCAAAATTGTATATACAAATTATACATGTGCATCGCGCTATAAGAATGTAATCGGATGGGAATAGCACCTCGGGCTATCATCCCTTCCCTTCTGATAATTTATTGATTCGATCGACTTTTAATGTGCTTGAATAACGCCAATGGTGGTGACAAACATCTTACTTCAACTTGCTCCTCTCCTGCAACGCATCATAGCTTCAGAACTCACCCATTGTTGCAGCCCTCTCTCTCTCTCTAAATGTTTGTATTATGGTTTGTGCTAATGCTTTGCATAACATGCTTTATATATGATGAACCTTCAAGGTGAAATTACAGTTTTACCCTCTCTTTTTTCTCTTCAATGTATTGAAACGAGTGATTGTTTGGTAGAACCACATTTAGTACATGATGTATCCCAAGGAAAAAAAAATATCATCTCCACACTCTCTTTAATTGTCACGCACCGTTTCGATTCTTGAAATTTTCTTAACTTAATTGCTGCGATAAATTCAGATATGAAATGCTACATGGTTACATTTCCCTACTTGCCATTGATCATCCATCTATAGCCATTTCAATTTCAGTTCTTAAACAAAGAAATTTGGTTAGAAAATCTCAATTTATTTCGACACATTTCCAAAATAATATTGATTTTTTTTATCATTTCTGATCGCTGAGATGTCTGACGTTTTATTTTTGTTTTGGATTTTTAAGGAATGACATACTTGGGCCGAACCCAGGATGAGACATTGGGTTTGCCGGCCCACTAGGATATGAAAAGCCATGAAGCTGCAACTGATTAACTTACTTTATTCTTTGTTTTTCTGAAGCATCACAAGTCACAAAAACAACTCAGGCATGGCTGTAACTCGAGTAAGTAGTTTCAATGTATTGTAGTGCAGCTGCTAGCACGCTTCTCTGGATTCTTGTAATGTCCCGAAACGAAAAATTGGGGATTGCTTGGACTCGGGTTGATGATGTACCTACTGATTGTTATTCTTCTGTTTACTGCTGGCTTCTGGAGGTAAAGATGTGGACTGCAAGATCTTCTGAATTTGCAATGTATCAACTTTAAATTTTGCAGCTATTTGAGGGATGTCCATGGGGCCGTCTTGATCATCTGTGTTTCCTTGATGCAGAAGCAGGATATGGCGTAGCTGGGCGACATTTAAGGTTCCGGTGGGAACGGGTCTTTCTTCATACCTGCTGGAATCTGTGGTTGTATTTCGTAGTTTTGGCATAGGTCTGTTGTACTTCTCCACCACTATCGCCTGATAATACATGAAAAACATATGTCAGGTGGATGACATAGAAAGTATTTGGCTAGTATTGAACTTGTAGGACCTAGCGTGTCATTGGCAGCTGTTTTTGAATTACAGAACTGATCGCCCTCAAACTATTAAAAAGTAAAAAAAATATATATATATAATAACGAGGAAAGTTAAGCAAGAGACGGTGCAATTAACAGCAAATGCATATCATGCTCGGCAAAAATTTATAGTAAATGTATCTACGATATAAATTTTAAATTAACGTGGCATACTATCAAAGGAATATAGAGGTTAATCTCTTAAATAGGGGGCTAAAAGGGGGGATTGGAAAAAAGACTTCCATATTCTAATACCAAGATAATGAATTTTGGCAGGACAAACACCCAATGACCATTTTGTTCGGACTCTTAATATAAGTCTCACTGTGTCAAAAAAATGGAGTTTTAACAAACGTAATGTTTGAAACAAGAGACGAAATGAAACACTATTTTTGGTCAAGCTGTGGTAAGTGAGAGTGAAAATAGAGCTAACCTCCCCCATCTCCAGCTTCCCTCCTGGTTTGGCTTTTATCCTTCCAACCATCTGATTAAGTAACACATCATACTGGGGATCTCTTTCTTCAAGAAGATTATCAGGATTCATCCTCGGCGTACCTTCTACACAACAGGGAAAAAGGCAGTAATGATCACATCATTTTGCAGCACATATATCATAATCTACCGTGTAACCACACAATATGCATCATTCACGGCATCATTTCCAGTAGATAGCATCGCAAAACCATCCTACTCCCGAAACTACAAAACTCGTAGCTGCAGCAATCTCAACTCCTAGTCATCACGGCAAGAAACCAAGCAAAATCTCAATTTTAAGCCTCAGCAGAAATCTGAGGTCTTCTACATATTCACAGACATTAATCATATTTCTGATAGGATATTCACCTTTAAATTGGCTACACTCGCAATCCCTAACCTACCTCATCTAATCACAACAATTCATGTATGGAGCCAGCAGCCATAAATGCATAAAAGCTCACTGATTATAATCAACAATCGATTCCAGAAATGACAAATTCGACCTACCAGATTCCTCATTCTCCTTATCACCACTCGCGGAGGCCTCAGCCTTATCCAGATTCACCACCACCGCTGGCTGCTGCTCGCCGACTTTTTTAACCTTCGAAGTCGATTGGATACTGGAGTTCTGGATTCTACCGGACGCTCGACGAAGAGCCTGACCCATCAGAACCGTAACACTTCAACGACACCGATCGAAGCACATCTTCTTGGAAATCTTGATCGCTGGCGAATTTGGGGATTAGGGTTTTCAGACTAGAAAAGCGCAAATGACTATGTGGAGAACACACGACTCCGGTTGGTTTGTTTCGCTACAACTGCGCCACACCAGAAGAAGTCGAAGCTTGTGTGACTGGGACGCCACGTGGTTTCCTAAACTAATCGCCACGTGGTTGACTAAACTAAAAGCCACGTGTCTGTTTATGGAACTGAATATGTGATTTTGGAATAAAATTTGAAAGATGAACATCATCACTTTTGAATTAATTTTAAATGAATTATTGTCACATTTATATGAAGAGTCCACAAGATATGGTGTGATTGAATAGCATAATGATCGAATTTGCCAAGAGCATGAAATCCAAATCGATATATATTTACTTTTTCATCATATATATAAAAGAGAATGAAGTAATTTTCATTATATATGATAATTATTCATTAGGACGTGGTTTAGTGACAAAACAGACGTTAAACGCCTGTCCACAACAAAGGCTTTGATAGAGTTTAGTATCGATTAGAAGAGAAAAAATTACATATGATAACTCTAACCCTTCCTATCTTTGCCTAGTTTTGACAATATTAAATGTTCCTCGGACCTTTAAAATGGCCCATAAGAGCATATATGCATCGGTGCGGATCTCGTTCGGATTCTAGAAGTTAATCAAGGAGAAGAGCATGCATCGTCGACAATCCGAATGAACTGGCGTGCTGGAATAAAAAACAGCAAATTTTACTTAAGCCATTTAAAAAATTTACAGTTTTTTTTTGCTACAATTTTATAAAATGTTCCAAAAATGTTTTTTTTTTTTTTTTTTTGTCAAATGGCAGTTTGGAATGGGTATGTTTTGGAAAGGAACTATCACTGTAAGGGTATGTTTTTTAAAGATGAACTTATACTTAATTTATTGAATTGAATTTAACTTAACTTAAATACTTTTACAAACATATTTTTAAACTAAGTATCTGAAAATTAAACAAATATATGGCGGTTGGAGTGGCGGTGGTGATGTGGTTAGGGTGGTGGAAGTGGTGGTGGTGGGTTGGGTGGTTGTAATGGTAGTGGTGGTGGTGGTGTGGTTTGGGTGTTGGTGATGGTGTGGTGGTGGTAGTGATGTGGTTAGGGTTGGGGTGGTGGTGAATTTACTTTTTAAAAACATAATTATTTTCAGTACTTGACTTAATTTAACTGAATTTAACTTATCTTAACTTAATTTAATTTAACTTAACTTAAATACTGAAATTTTAAGTTCTAAAGAACAGAATCTGAGTAGCGATTTTATATAAACAAATCGCAATGCAATATAGAAATTGTCACTTAAAATGATGGTCTGATTTCGGCTAAAGTCACGATCAAAGACGTCCCATTAGCTCATTGTGTGAAAGCAAACTTTTTACTCGTAGTTTATAAAATATACAAAATATTACGCAAATTTATGAAAAAGGATGACATAAGAGGAAGAAAATTGTATCTAAACTGGATTTTTTTTTTTGTTCTAAAAATCAGGTTAATTTAAAATTTACACCAAATTTAGCCTCATATCAGTCATCGCTAGATCTAACTAATTAAAATCTTAATAAAGTATTGTTATGAACATGCTTTATTTGTTAAACATGTGCACATAACACACTTACAATTCACTCGCCTTCTTTGGAAGCTCGTTTATCATTGATTAACAAGATTTATAGAGCGCAAATCTTGTATAAATAAATTTACAAACAAAGTCAATAGATTGATTCAACTAAATTTTAATTATGTACTTAGTATAAATTGACTATTAAATGAAATATTTTATTTAACTGAACTTAGGGGCTGTTCTTTTGCACTTAAATTTTAAATATTTAAGTTTAGCTAAGTAAATTAAATATATTAATTATTATTCTTTATTAGTGGTGTTTTATTTTTGTGGTGGTGGGTTGTTGTCGTTTTCGAAGTGTTGTGGTAATGATGGTGGTAGTAGTAGTGTTTTTGTGGTGGTGAGTTGTTGTTGCGGTAGTGGTGGTTGCGATGTTAATATAGTGGTGGGGTTGTGGTGCTGGTTGTGATGTTAAAGTAGTGGAATGGGAGTGGTGGTAATTTTTGGTGTAACGATGAATAATAATTTAATTACTTAATTAAAATATTAAATGTTTAAATAAATAACTTAATATCAAATAAAAGATCTTATTATTTAATAAAAGCACTCCAAAATTCTTGTCTTTTTATTTCTACATATCTTAGTCATGGCCCACAAAAGGAGATATAATGTGTTATAGAAATATAATGTTGTCTTTCCTTACGTTGAAAATGCGTTATAGATATATAATTTTTATTAGATTTATGTAATTTTTAATTAAATTATTCGGCATATAAAATGTGTTTTTTTATTAAAATACAATCATCGCAGCTCATCGGACCAAATCTCTCCATTCGGTATTTTCTTCGCCGATTAGTTTTCACAAACCTCCGTTAGCAGAGCATCTCTGCAAGCTCGCTCCATCGCTTCTTCCGATTTTGAAGGCTCGATTCAGCATCACTTGGAGTACGGTTAGGGATTCATGCTACTTCGAGTTTTTTGTTTTTATTTATTATAATTCGTTTGATCGGGAGGTGAATTTGAAATGGCTAATGTTGATGATATTTAGGGTTTTTTTATGCTGAGGATTTCGATTTGGATTATGAATTTGGGCGATTGAGAAGGGTGCTTAGGGTTTATTGTGTACTTGTTGGGCCTCGCGCGCGATTGTTTTAGGGTTTGTTGGGTTGTTTGTTCTGGAGATGTGTTGTTGGGATTTATTTTGATTTCAATGTGGAATTTGATTGATGTACAATTTTAGGGGAGCGTTGGCGGTCTTAGGTGGTCGTCACCATGACTATGAATGAGAGGAAGACCATTGAGCTGGATCAAGGATGGGAGTACATGCAGAGTGGAATAACGAAGCTGAAAAATATATTGGAAGGGTTGCCGGAGACACAGTTCAGCTCGGAGGATTACATGATGCTTTACACGTACTGAGTGGTTTAAGTTTTTTTGTGGTTCTTTGTTTTGTCGTTTATGTGTTTTTTTGAAAATTTGTTGTGCTGATAGTATTTGTTGATGCAGAACAATCTATAATATGTGTACACAGAAGCCGCCACATGACTACTCGCAACAGTTGTATGACAAGTACAAGTTGGCTTTTGAAGACTATATACGTGAATCGGTAAGGAAGAAAATTCAATGGTCAATTATTGGTTCTTATATTTAGTTCTTTTGTATATCTATGCTGTTGAGTTTTGGATGCTGGCCAGAGTTGGATATTACTTTTTCCAAATAATCAAGTTATTAATGCATGTTAATGGTGCAAATGTTTTCTAACAGTGAATGGCTTTTCTGAATAGAGAGAGTGAGGCCTCAAGCATGTTTTTGGAATTTTTAAAATGCTTAATGCGTTTAATTGCAAGTTTTGGATAATACTATTAGTGTTACTTGGAATGCTAACTTTGCAATCACTTGATTTTGCTATTACTGCAGTCAACTGGTCTCTTATATGAATCTTGGATGTCCTCGGAACTCTGTAGAGACAAGTTTCTAGCAAATACATGTTCCACTCTAGGGAAAAGGATTGAATGACATAGAGTGATTCTCTTTATTAAAATTATCTCTGGTTGTTACTCAGGTGCTGCCCTCTCTTAGAGAAAAACATGATGAGTTCATGTTAAGAGAACTTGTCAGAAGGTGGGGAAACCATAAAGTCATGGTCAGATGGCTTTCTCGCTTCTTTTATTATCTGGATAGGTATTTTATTGCAAGGAGGTCTCTTCCACCGTTGCATGATGTTGGACTTATTTGCTTCAAAGAACTGGTATGTTTTGGTTGCATTATATCCTTAAAATTATCAGATGCCATTGAATCTTGTGGGTATGTATTTAGTTGCTTTGAGTATTGGAATGTAAAAATCATTGATGCCTGGCATGCCTTTTCTCATGTGGTGTTTTCCCCCGCTTCAATGCTCTTTATTTCTTAAATCCAAAATACTTATGTGTGCAGTATTTATTGCTGAAATGTCTCTGTGTTGTTTCTGTTTGTTTCATAAGCATTATTATTCAGAGTTCATTCACTGAGAGAGTAGGCGATTACTATGGTTTCAGGTTTTTGAAGTGGTAAAAGAAAAAGTTCGAGATGCTGTGATATCGCTGGTATGTTTGTAAGATTGTTCATGATAAGTGAGATCTATTTTTTTTCTTATCTACGATTGATATCATTGCGACTTTCACAACCAGATTGATCAAGAAAGAGAGGGTGAACAGATAGACAGAGCATTGTTGAAGAACATCTTGGATATATTTGTTGAGATTGGAATGGGGTCAATGGACCAATATGAGAACCACTTCGAAAAAGCCATGCTTGACGACACTGCTGCATACTATTCCCGCAAGGCATCAAACTGGATTTTGGAAGACTCTTGCCCTGATTATATGCTGAAAGTAGAGCTTTATTCTTTTTTCATTTTTGTTTGTAGTTACTTTACCCTTTGCCATATCTTATCCAATTAATGATAAATTGCAGGCTGAAGAATGTTTGAAACGTGAAAAAGATAGAGTTGGTCATTACTTACACTTGAGTAGTGAGACAAAATTACTCGATGTAAGTCACTCCCCTTTCCGTCCATTTTTATTGTTAGTAGTTTTTAAGCTACAGCATGAAGAAGAAGTTTTCAGCTTAGCTCTATTTGGACATTTATTGCATCCCTTGGGTCAATGTTTTGTCCACTCACTGTTGTTGCTGAACTTTCACAGAAAGTTCAAAATGAGCTGTTGACCGTGTATGCTTCCCAGCTACTAGAAAAAGAGCACTCTGGATGTCATGCCTTGCTTAGGGATGACAAGGTGCATGATCCAGTTTATTTATGACAAACTAGCTAATTAATCACCACAGAGGCAGCTACAATTTCGCGGATTGATTTTTGTTAGTTTTAACATATATTTATTTTTAATCTTTCAGACAGAAGACCTGTCAAGAATGTATAGATTATTTTCTCGGATCAATCGTGGTTTGGACCCTGTTTCTAATATATTTAAGCAGGTGGGTGCATATTACCCTCATTTATCTCTTTCGTGTTCTAGTAAATGTTAAGTGTTCCTTGATGATTTAATATGAATCTCTTTTCTGCAGCATGTCACTGGTGAAGGTACTGCGTTGGTGAAGCAAGCTGAAGATGCTGCAAGCACTAAAAAGGTCTGGTTTATCGCATTCAATATTTCCCTAGCCGCCTGAAATCATCTTTTCTTGATGTAACATTCATTTGCTATTGTCGAGTGGCTCAGTCATGTGATTTGTAGGATAACATTTGGGTTGTCCCTTTACGATGTTGCTTAGGAGTTTAAAAACCTGTCACAAAGTCTTTATTATTCACAGTGCAAATAGTGCTCCACAAATTAAGTCCTAGGGCTGTTAAGAGTAAGGCTTATAGATGGAACCGTAGATATATAAACTCAGGGTAATTCAGTTTCGGTTTTCTCAAATCTATAACCATGGAAAAATCTTACTTAAATCCTTATCATGCGTATGTGTTCATGGCTTAGTATATTGTGCAAGTCAGCTTGACCGAGTTGTTGCAGAAAAAATGAGTCTTTTATGTGTTTGTTGCCTCATAAGTTAACCTTCTGTTATTACCGAACGCTAATTATATTTTTTGTGAATGCCCTCCTAACATCTGCCATTTAGAAAAGGGACATGCTTTATAACATTTAGTTCACTATTTCAGGCCGAGAAAAGGGACATAGTTGGTCCACAGGAACAGGTGATTGGATGTTATGATTTACAGTTTCTCTTGAGAGATCATGTTTCATTCATCTATTGTGTTGCTGAAGTAATTTATTTCCTCGTAGGCCTTTGTGAGAAAAGTAATTGAGCTCCACGACAAGTATTTAGCTTATGTCAGCGACTGCTTTCAGAATCACACTCTCTTCCACAAGGTCAGTATCCGAGTGGTTCACCATTTTGATTATGTAAGATCCTGATTTTTTTATATGATGGTAATCTAATTTAGATTATTAGAATTATAACATAATCAAATAACTCTGAACTTTTTAATTAAATAATGTCTAGCTTAAAAATCATTAAAGATTGAGGATGAAAAGAATTTAAACATATCTAGGAAGCACCTAGCTTGCCACTAACCCTCACTACATTATTCTAGTTTTATTTGATTTATTAAAGCAGGTTAGTCAATTGTATCATCATTATTAAAGAGACATATAAAAGTGCTAAAGAAAGCTTTCTACAAAAAAAATTTGGACAGCCAAGCTTTATCAAGAGAAATCAAATAGGGATTCTTAATCTTTTCTTTTGGTCTTGATGTTTTATGTTCGTATGTGTTAGGTACAATTGTTGGTTGTTCCTTAGTGGATATTTGGATAGTTTTTAAGCTGTGTTTCCAGCCTTAATCATTGTTTTATATGCTGTCCACATATAGAACTAACTTTCTAAGACTCTAGATCATGAAAAACATAGTTTTTTGATGATTATAAATTATATGAGCAGATTTGGAGTGGTAAAAGAAGCTGTCCATGACTTTAACTCTTCATGTAAAGGTCTATATGTACTTCAAAAGTGGGAAGTTATGTCCTTGATGCTATACCTGACTTTTACGATGGGAAAACTAAGCTAGAAACTAACTTATAATGAAGCTTAATGATGTTAAGCTTGCTTAAATTTATTGTTATGAATCTGAAATTTATATATTGATAGTTTGGAGCTTTGTTTTAGCTTTGATCATTTATTTTAGGTGCTGCCATATGGTTTGAGGCTTTGTCTTAGTTTTGAACATTTATTTTAGGCGCTGCCATATGGTTTGGATCTTTGTTAAGCTTGCTGAAATTTATTGTAATCAATATAAAGTTTAAATATTGATAGTTTGAAGCTTTATTTTAACTTTGATCATTTAACTTAGATGTTCTCTATTTGGAGAAGCTAATTTACTGAACAGTGAACACTAGACCAAGAAAATGTATTCTGTTGAGCTTTGAAAGTGTATGGACAGATTTGAAGTGATAAAATAAACTGTCCATGTCTTTACTTTCTTATAAAAGACTAGAAATGCATCAAAAGAGGAGATTCATATTCTATGCAGTATTGAATGATGAAATAAAATATATGTGGTGCTTGTTACTTATGTTACCCTATTTAACAATGGAGTTGAAATACTTGTAGTTGTGAGACTGCTCGCCAGTGACCAAGTTCTTTGAGTGGTTTAATTAGTTTATGACACAACATATAACTTTAAGTAGTACTTGATATATTGAAGTAAACAAGTTCAATGAGAATGAAATGGGAAATAAGAAAAAGGATAGTCAAAAGATGATTCATTACCTTAAGGGTAGGTATTTACAACGTTATTAGTATTTCTTGTGTCGTCAGTTAATGTAGAATTTTTTATGTGTATCATTCAGTTACTTATGTTGGTAATCTTGTTTTATTATTTTGTTAGAACTTAAATTATAGCTTATACTCAATATTCACATGTTATTATTGTGCATATGCATTACCCATGTCATTTACACTTGGCATTCATGTATCAAAGAAAGAAAAGTATCAAGAAATGAAATATATGAATTATTGGATCGGGATACGAGTTATCCTTGGGTTAAAGTCCCTAAACCCTCGAGGAAGATCCCACGAAAAGGATGATGGTTGGGGCCAGGCCGATGGGAAACGTGGCCGGTGGCTTTCTAGAGGTGGCCGGTGGCTTTCTAGATTGGAAATGCCACCATTTACTTAGTAATACTGTTTATAAAAAGCATCATGCATGTCATGAGCATTGCATGTCCATACTTTCGTGGATATAAAACTTAAAAACTAAAGTTTACCTACTGAGTTGCAAAACTCACCCCTATTTCTTTACAGGGAATTCCGAGAAGTAAGCTGAAGCTCTAAAAAGAAAGTGACGTTTAGTTACATTTTGGATAGCTAGAACATCATTTTGTATTTATAATATGATGTTTAGCTTTAGTCGTTAGTGGTTTGTAATTTCTTATGTAATCATTTTGTGTATTATAATAGGAAGCTTAATGTTGGTTGTAATAATGCAAGTTTGTGTTAGCAATAAAATGGGAAAAAAATGTCTTACTCACACCTTGGGGTTTTCGGGCCGTGACAGATTACCTGTATTCTTAGCTTGACACATGTTGCTCATCTATAGGCTCTCAAGGAAGCATTTGAAGTATTTTGCAATAAGGGTGTCGGTGGAAGCTCTAGTGCAGAACTCCTCGCCACATTTTGTGATAATATACTCAAGAAAGGTGGGAGTGAGAAACTGAGTGATGAAGCAATTGAAGAGACGCTGGAGAAGGTGGTGAAGCTGCTTGCCTATATCAGTGATAAGGATTTGTTTGCTGAGTTCTACAGGTATATTACGACTAGTATCTTTTAGTCTGACTGTTGTCTTGATTGTGTGCCTGAATGTGGTCATGCTTGGCATTTGACAGGAAAAAACTTGCTCGTCGGCTTCTTTTTGACAAGAGTGCTAATGATGATCATGAAAGAAGTATTTTGACAAAATTGAAACAGCAATGTGGGGGTCAATTCACATCTAAAATGGAGGGAATGGTATTCCATGCTACAACTAAATAATGCTTCTTTTGTCCTCATTTCACCAAAAGCTAGGGATGACGTCTCTCTGGATTTGTGTTACAGGTTACTGACTTGACTCTGGCAAGAGAAAATCAGACCAGCTTTGAGGACTACATTAATAACAATTCGGACGCAAACCCTGGAATCGATTTGACAGTAACTGTCCTAACGACTGGCTTCTGGCCAAGTTACAAGTCCTTTGACCTCAATCTCCCAGCTGAAATGGTATGGGTGGATAAATATTGATACTGCATTCTATATCTGGGCCAATATTCTGGAGAATTCACATGCACTTACTTTGCAGGTCAAATGCGTGGAAGTTTTTAGAGAGTTTTACCAGACCAAGACCAAGCACAGGAAACTTACATGGATATACTCGTTGGGAACTTGTAATATCAATGGGAAGTTTGAGGCAAAAACCATAGAGCTTATTGTAACAACCTATCAGGTACTTTTGAAGATACGCGCTCTTATGTTTATGGAATAGTTATATTAATTTGACAAGTTGTCCTGAGCTTGCTTGCTTTTGTAGGCTGCTGCTCTTCTCTTATTCAATGCTTCGGACAGATTGAGTTACTCGGAAATCGTGACTCAACTAAATTTGAACGATGAAGATGTTATTAGAGTGCTTCATTCCTTGTCATGTGCCAAATATAAAATCCTTAACAAAGAGCCAGCTACGAAGACTATCTCCCCCACCGATTACTTCCAGTTCAATTCAAAGTTTACCGACAAAATGAGAAGAATCAAGGTTCGTATGTCCCGACTCTCCCCTAGTATCTCTATCGGTCAACTTAGTGGGCTCTTTTATCAGACTGACCCTTCCTATCATTTGCAGATTCCTTTGCCTCCGGTGGACGAGAAGAAAAAGGTTATTGAAGATGTTGACAAAGATAGACGGTATGCCATAGATGCATCCATTGTGCGCATAATGAAGAGTAGAAAAGTCCTCGGCCATCAGCAGCTTGTTTTGGAATGTGTAGAGCAGCTGGGAAAAATGTTCAAGGTAACATATCTATTTAAGATCATCTTTTCCTTGTCACATTTTCTGTATCCTAATCTTTTGATGTTTTTTTCCCCTCAGCCTGATTTCAAGGCCATCAAGAAGAGAATCGAAGACTTGATCACCCGCGATTATCTTGAAAGAGACAAGGAGAATCCCAACTTGTTCAGGTACTTAGCTTGATTCGGATTCCAAGTGGCCGTAGCAAATGGCCATTTTGGCCAGCAAGAAGAAGTGTATTATCACTGGGAACACAGTGACTCAAGATGGATGGCGCAAACCTAGTTTTGCATCTGGGTGGAGTAAAATATGTAAAACACCAAGTAAATTGTTTTGCTTCTGACATGTTCATTTCAGTATGGGCTTTTTCGATACCAAATGTATGTAGCATGCATCTCTACTAATCTACTGCAAATGCAAACCTACGTTTCCTTGAGAGTCAAGTTACCTAAATTTCGAAATTCACCCCCAATAATACAAATTTGCACTTGGCACCCCTTTCATTTTGAAAATATATACTATAGGGAAAGTCTATAGAGTAGAAAATGCGATTTGGAGCGTGATTTAGTGGTAAAAGAAACATTAAATATTTTTGCGATTAGATGATTAGGAGTCGATCTTTGATGGAGTCAACAGAATTTCTGATGCGATTTGTGATAGAATAGGAAAACATAAATAAACTGTTACTGAGTTATATCATAAGCCGCTTTACCACTTAATAATCAGTTCAAGGCTGATTGTGAGGAATCACCTATTGTTGTCTGGTTCGGGCGTCATGACCTCAAAAACCCGTCACTTGCTTCAAAATCGAACCTCGCATTTCCACTCCAAATCCCAGCTGGATCACCAACTCCGGACCTCCACCGAACATCCCTCCACAATCGCGACCCATTGCGCCATTCTCAAATCTGGATTCATTCACGACCCTTGCACTGCTAACCATTTACAGAACTCCTACTTCAGAGCCGCACGAGTCAGCGACGCGCACAATGTGTTTGATGAAATGCCTGAACCGAATTTGGTCTCCTGGACGTCACTAATTACTGGGTACGTCAAGGCTGGCCGACCCAGAACTGGGATTGGGCTGTATGGTAGGATGGTGAGAGTGACTTCCCTTGTGCCCAATTCCTTCACATTGTCGATTCTGATCAATGCTTGTTCAGCTCTTGCTGATGTCCAGAATGGTAAGCGGTTTCATGCCCAAGTTGAGATTTTTGGGCTGCACAAGGATAATGTGGTGTGTTGTTCGCTTGTTGATATGTATGTAAAATGTAATGATGTGGAGAGCGGGAGGCGGGTTTTTGAGTCGATGAGTTGTAGGAGTGTTGTTGCTTGGGCTGCTATGATTTCCGGGTATGGTCAGAATGGGCAAGGTCACGTTGCGATCGAGCTGTTTAGGGAGTTCAATTGGTTCGGGTCTGAAAGGCCAAATCATTTTATGCTAGCTAGTGTGGTTAATGCTTGCGCAAGTTTGGGCAGATTGGTTTTGGGGAAAGTTTGTCATGGTGTGGCCATATGCTGTGGATATGATTTCAATGTTGTGGTTGCAAATGCAGTTTTGGACATGTATGCGAAATGTGGGTGTATACGATATTCTGAAAAGGTTTTTAGACGGATTGAGAACCCGTCTGTATTTTCTTACACATCTATCATAGTTGGATCAGCAAAATACGGACAAGGGCTGGCGCTTGAGCTCTTCAAAGAAATGTTGGAGAAGAGGATTAAACCAAATGCAGTGACATATGTTGGGGTCTTACATGCTTGTAGTTATTCTGGCCTAGTTAAGATTGGTCTTCAACATTTGACCACAATGCAACAAGAGCATGGGATTGTGCCTGATTTGAGACACCAGAATTGTGTCGTTGATATGCTTGGACGAACTGGTCGCCTCGATGAGGCATATGAATTGGCCAAGTCCATCCAGGTGACGGTGGATCAGGGCGCAGTTTTATGGGGAGCACTTCTTTCAGCTAGCAGGCTGCACAAAAGGGTAGATATTGCTGTTGAAGCTAGCAAATGGCTCATATCATCCAAACAGCAACTAGCTGCTGCCTATGTGACAATGTCAAACACTTATGCCACGACGGGTAACTGGGACAATGCTGACAAACTGCGGACACAGATGAAACACAATAAAGTCTTTAAGGAACCTGGTTGCAGCTGGGTCGAGATTAAAGACTTGGTGTACATTTTCTACGCAGGCAATCTCTCATCGTGCCCTCGAAGCAATGACGTCCTAAAACTTGTATCAGAACTTGAAACCAAACTGAAACAAAGAGGTTATTTGGCAGGGAGTAATAGTAATATTTTAGTAGACATGGAGGAGGAATCAACACAAGAAATGCTCAAGCTGCACAGTGAGCGATTAGCTCTAGCGTTTGCCCTCATTAGCGTACCTGAAGGAGTTACTATCAGGATAATGAAGAACTTGCGAATGTGTACAGATTGTCATGTGGCCTTCAAGCTGATCACTGAAATAGTCAACAGGGATTTTGTAGTGAGGGATGTGAATAGATTTCACCACTTTTCCCAAGGATTTTGCACCTGCAGAGATTTCTGGTGAGCATCCCAAACTTGGATTTCTTCCAGAAAACCAATTTTTATTCACACACAGGATTATGAGCCTCCTTCAAAACACACAGATGATGTTACAGATAGCCATGTATAGAATTGATTCATTTAAATGTGAATATATGTGCTGAGTTTTGGGACTCAATTACACAGGTAAAAGCTCAAGCATATAAAGCTGAAACCCAGATAGAAAAGATACATACCAACTGTAAATTCAAAATATGAAAAGTTCAGTACTTTTGCTGACTATGATTCTTATTGATAAATTTAGGAATTATTTTGGGACATTCTTGAATGGCTGAACTGAAATGTTGAAAATGAAATTAATCATGCAATTAAATATCGAATTTAGAGAGACAAATTTGGCTAATGCATGATGATATTGACACTCCCTTCTTCCTTATAGAATAATTAGGGTTTTTGTTTGCAAAAACCTGTTAGCTACATTAGCTTTTCCGAACAGAAAAGGAGAAGAAGTTTCTCGAATGTATATAGTTTCTCGAATGTATGATTCTTGAATATTTTCATTGTTTCCAACATATAAAGATCATCAGAAGGAAATACAACAATTCCAGGATAAGCAGATGCAACAGTTTCAGACGAAGAAGCAGCCATAGCAAATGACAATAATAATAATAAAAAATTAGAGATCAGAAACACACCAGAATCACTCGATTTGCTCTGGTCAAAATCATCAATCGAATCTGTCAAAAGTGGAAGTAATGGAGCTTGATGATTCGTATTCCTCGAAAGTGAGTTTAGAAGTAGTTTATGTTTGCTTTATTCCTTTAGTTGATAGGTTAGAAATAAGATGCATAGTGATATTGAGAAAAAAGTTTAGAAATGCCCCTCTCCCGATTCAAATTTCACAAATACTGTGTTTTTTCAAATCGTTTCTCACATACTCCTTTTACTATTGAGACCGGAGATGGTGTTACCGGTCAGGAGGAGACCGGAAATGATATCTCCGGTCTCAATAGCAGAAGGGGTATATGAGAAACAATTTGAAAAAACACAGTATTTGTGAAATTTGAGTTGGGGGAGGGGGCATTTCTAAACTTTTCTCTAATATTAGTTCGAGGGTTTTATATATTTTTTGTTGACTCGATCAACGATCAAATTTTAAATGTAAAACGTTTTGATTGCTCAAAAATCTGGACCAAATTTTACTTCTCTTTCGCAACGAGTTTAGCTCCTTTCCGTACATTTTTTAGTCACTTACTTGGTGATGTTTCAGGACAATATGTTGCGACACTTTGTTGTGCTTGCTTACAACAAAATTTCTTTGTAGCCTGAAATTTGTGCAGTGACAAAACAGTTACCTCCTAGTTTGGACTGATGTTACTATCAAAACAGGCAAGTGTGAATACGATTTTCATTCTGTCCGAGGAATGTAGAATTTGACAGAGAAATGCGCCAGTTTCTTTCATAAGGCATGAACCTTTGATACATGACAATGAGAGGAGATGATACTTAAAAAACAAAGCTTGCACTGGAATCTGCTGTAGACTAGCAGCTCCATGGATCACAAGCTGAAGACAACAATTACATACCCCATGCACTTCTTCTTCCTGCTGCTTTACGAGCAAGGCTCAGTTAGATATCATATCCGAATGAGGGCTAAGATTTGGCTTCTTATTATGCCCATGCACTTCTTAATTTCGGCGTATATGGGGAGGTTTTGTGAGAAGCACGGCTGCATACTAGTGACTGCAGAGTCTAATATTTGGGCCATATCTGCTGGTGGGAATTCTCGTTCCGTGCACTTCTGCAATTTTGAAAATTTTGTCACAACGAGAAGAATATTTAAACACTTTAGAATAAATCAATCGTCTGATTAATGATTAGTTTGTCAGCATACACAAGTAGCTACATTGAACATAAATTTCCTATGAGCAATTTTGAACATGGTGTGGGATTTTACTCAAAAATGAGATAATTGCAGAGAGACATACCTGAATCATAAATAAAGTTGCCACACAATTCGTGATAAGCTCTGAAGGGATCTGTACATTGCTTTCAGGTGTATTGTTTGAATTAGGATCTGCATCACTGGAACGTACCGGATGTGATGCACTTTGTTCTTCACCTGTGAACGAAACTGGAGAACATCTGACGCCAGGAAGACTGGGATCTTCCTGTGATAGCTGGGTGTTCAGGTAATCTATGGCTTCCTCGACCCCACCATATGCACTATTTTTTAACGAAGACATTGCCTGAATAATTATGAATTCACAATCAAACATATATCGGACTGCACATAGCAACACTAAAAAAGGTGTTCTAAATTTGAAGTGAGCTCGAAATTCAGTAACTATACTACAGTGTGATTATTATGTAACATGGCTGGCAATTTTGAAAGCACTCGTATCTCAATACCTGCATGGCAGCATAGACCATCTTCTGCGCTTTACTTCTTGAGCCTTCCGCAATCTCAGTCACATGAGTTTCCTGTTTTGAGGTGTCAGAAGCAGAACTGTTTAGAGTGTCCGTGAGGGCACCAATGTCACCTAATACAGATTTCACAGTCATCGGGTCAGAGTTCCCTTGATATGTATTCCGCTGCCTCAAATAACGAAGAGCAAAGGTTGCCTGAACAGTAGACATCATTCAGCCGCCAATACATGAAATGAAGAAGGAACGACTACTTTCGAAAACTTGAAGTAAAATAAGGATCATAAAGGATAAACCTGATCATTGACTTCATCCAGCTGTACAAGTACTGAAGCATATTTCTTACTAAAAGGCTCTGGCACTTCAAAAGAACTGTCTCTCCTTTTGTTTTCCTCTACCTCATCATTCATGCGTTTAAATTCAGATACTAAAGCCTCCTGCATATTACGGGCACACGATAAATCAAATAGCTCCACATGGTTATAAAAATTTGCTAATCAAGTATTGTGAGACTGAAAAAAAGCAACAGTATATTGCAAAATGACAATTCAAGGATTGGAGAGACGATTCATTTGATCAACTAATATATGTGGTTTGACAATATACTGGAATCAAAATGTAAAAGTTTTCTACTAGGGAACAGATATTATGAATAAAATAAGTAGGTACATGACGAAAGACAAGTATCACCTTCTTATCAAGAATGCAAGTCATCTCATATAGAGCTTTAACGTCAGCCTCCTTCGATTGAACCAGAAAAAAAGGCTGATCAGTAACTGCTTGTTGCTCACCTATAGGTCCACTACTTCTGGTTTTGGCTAGTACATTGCCACTTGCTATACCATCCTGTAAATGAGGCCTTTTGAAAAAAATCTTTGGCGACAATAATGAGAATTCAGATACATTTAGAGAAAACCCACATTCAAAAGCGCTTCTAATCCTAACTTAGGTCCTTTGCATTAACATATTTCAACTTTTCACATCCTCCACATACATGTTCCCTAGTCATGTTTTAAATATCCACTGTTAAGAATCCCAGAAAATACAACCCTAATTTGAATCAAATATGATGATTAATTCTCAAACACATACAAAAGTTTGATTCATGCATTTAAAAGTTTACTCATTTTTTCCCAACTTTCATCGGCTAAGACTCAACCCAACGACCGGATCCTAGCCAATACTAAATACCTACATCCTCTAGATCTCCACAACCTTACTGCCACAACAAAAAAGCATGGTATGTTGGTGACAGTAAGTTAGTAGACAATCTTATCAAGCTTGCACAAACACGATTCCTAGCCGATGTGGGACAAGACATGGACGAATTCGGGATGTTACAATACCATGCCGACAGACTGGAGTCTATTAAAGATGATACATTTAGGATTGAAGCGAAGAGCAGAAATAAAGTTGCCTAGTCCAAATATAAATCATATTAGATGCCGAGGTGCACACCTTAGCAGGTTTAGTTGAGTTACCCACCAGACTCTCTGACAAGGGCCTCAATGCCTGACCATCAGTGTTATTAATATTTCCATTTGTGGTGAATTGTGCACTAGCAGATTGATGGCTGGATAATCCATTCAGCTTGACACCATGGTGGTTCTCAGATAATTTATTAATAGCTAGAGACGCAGGCATGTTTTCCAATGGATTTGAGGGCATACAATCAATATCCTGCAGAAAATGCCCAGGTGAAAAGATTGTGTTAAAACGTAGAAGCATACTAAAAAGTGAACAAATTAGGCTCAATTAGAAATGCATTACCATAACAAATTCAACCCCAAGTTCAGGTTTATCAAACTGAACACGACACCTGCTGCGATCAACTGTTAGAACACTTCCATCATGAATTTCTCTGGACTTTGGATGAATAGCAATCACCCGTTGTCCAACAGACAGTGGTCTAGCCAGGTCAGTCGGGAGTCCTTCCCTAGCACCCAGACGAAGCTCAGTGTAGTGATTCCTAACAGACTCCCTGTATTGGTTAAGCTTCTCCTTTTCTTCCTTCAAAAATTGTTGAGAAAACCGCCGTGGCTTCCCCAAGGAACTGCATCAAAAGAAGAGCATCCAGAGATGAACCTTAAATAGCAGGAACTGTTGATCTTTATAAACTTTTTATGAAATAAGTTGAGATTCCATGTCACTTATAGGTAAAAGAAGATCCAGACATTAACCTTCTTATCACACCCCACTCGACACGGGTTAATCTTGGAATATGACCCAATCCGACATGATCCAGATACTCGACAAACTCCCGTCTAGCAAACCATGGATAATCAATAGCACTATAAAACCATTCAAAGGTACACCACCTTTGTGCCTTGCGCCATGACAGGCAATTAGCAAGCTTAGCCTGAATTTATAGAAATATTACGCATAGTATCCTAACAAGTTAGAAATAACCAGTTCACTATGAACTTGCAATTGGGATTGTATATCACCTTAAGACTGAGTATCCCATCAACAGGTCTGTTCGATTCGACTTGTACACTAGACTTTGTACCTTTACGGTTCAATGATTTTGGTAGCGCTCTCTTCCGCCAATTCCTCGTTTTTGAAGGGAAATCACCCTCACTTTCATATGAAACATGTACAGCTGGTGCATGTAAATGCTCACCTTCTTTGCGGTAATCTGCACCTAAAGATTGACCCAAATGTTTTTCCAAATTTTCTACGAATTCCAAGGGTAGCAATTATAGTGTACCACTTACCTTTGTTCAGTGATTTATTCATGTCATCTACAGCCTGCAAAAAAACACAGGAATGAAAGGCAACACATTAAAATCATAAACAATTCGAGTCAGCAGACACTGAAGAACGCGACCTATGTCCAATCAAGAATCCATATCAGGGTCCAATCAATTTGCTGTTTCTACAATCAGAGGCATCAAGTAAGGGACTACAAAAAAAAAAAAAAAAAATACAAACAGCTCATAGGTGATGAAAGCAACTACTGAAAGGATTTGGCCATGACTATTTAGTTTCCAACTCCGCAGAATCATCTTCTGAAGAAATCTTGTAGATTGAATAACAAAGAAATCACAACTGCCACTTAGGAAATCTCACATCATGAAACTGCACTGATATGTGCAACATAGATATATGTCCTGAATCATTGGCTTTTTTTTTTGATAAAGTAAACTGAATTAAAGTAACGTATTTAAAGGTCTTAAGTTCAGGCTCGTACAATCTATCCTTAACTTTACACTCTGGGCTCTAAATCATTGTAATTGAGTTTGGATTAGATTACTGCAGGGCATGGAATAAAAAAAGGTGTTTCATTATAAAAAAGCGTCGCAAATTTTGTATTTTTGATCAGCCCATCCCATGTATGACCCATCTACATACATCAACACAGTGATTAGAGTTGTAGAAAGCTTCTATGAGGCTCGCTGGAAATGATAAATTTAGAGATATGCAATGCAACATAGCACCAGCAGCAATAAACTTAGAACATGCATCATGAACCTACGGATAATGCATGATTTACTATCATACCTATAAAGCAGCCAGTTTAAACATACAGAATTACACTTACCAGGTCCACCAGTTGTACAGGACTATAGGCAACATTTTTTAGAATACTTCCATAGAAAATTCCTCTTTCTACTCGCTCTTTGTTTATCAAAGGGATAAAAACACTTGTCTAAACATTTTTTCCATATAGAATCATTTTGAACTTCATTAAAACAACCTAATTTCAAAACCAATATTTTATGTTAAATATGCAGAGGCTCAAAAGGTTGCTTAAAGAGCAGCTATCAGTAATATTTCTGTGAAGTTCGCAAATGTTATAGTTAATATTAAAAAATTAATAGCACACCTCAGTGTTTGGTAAATTTCCTGTGTGATACATGTGGTGTTCCATTTTCGAGTTGTCCATCTGTTGAAACTTATGTACATCAGAATAAAAATTGCCACAAAAATGTATAATCAGTGACATGACCAAATGATAAGAATAGTTCTTACGCGATATGGGGATGGCTTTTGCTTTCTTTTCCGCAGTCCAGTTTTATCCTCTGAGTAGGAAATAGTACCAATGTTACCTCCTATTTCAGAACTAATGAAACAAATAGTGGTGTCTCCCTCCCCACCAAGGGAATTTTTACCTTTCAATTTAATATTCGAAGTGTTTGTGTCAGCTCCTCTATTTTCTGGTCACACGAATAACACAATAAGCAGTCATGGATGGGACTATTATTCTAGGTTACAGATAAATGACTGCTTCAAATGACTGAATCTCATAATATTGCTTAACAAGTGTCAAATTATTTGGAAATCCAATTACGTTATCTGTAAAGCATCCAAGATATTGGCTAAATCTGACTCTGATCGAAATTCCATAAAAAGTGACCAAATATGATTGGGATATTCTGTGACATAATAATCACACTTTGAATCAGAAAACGGAAGTAAAAGCGTACCATTGTCAAGGTAAGGTTCTGGCATTGTCAAAGACAAATCTGCCAAGGTATTAAGAGCCTCAAAAGCAGCACTTTCATCTACACATGAAAATCCAAACTGGTAAAAATGATAACACTGACATACATGAATATGAACCATATAAGGCTCGCATACTTTTTCCTAAGACAACCAAATATGAAAAGTTACTATTCCACACCCGATGATAAATATTATTCTAGAGTAAGTATAACTTAAAAAGTCAGCTTTGCAAATATTTGGGGAAAAGATTTTGGAAAACCCCACATGATTTCCAATTTATGGCCTGGCCTGCCACACTAAGAAACAAAATAGACCCTGGGTACTCCACCATGTACATATTTCAGTTATTGACATGATACAAATTAGCCTTGGAGATTAAGTTAGCAGTCAAGATTAAATTTAAAGGGCTTAAGTTCAGTGGCAGTGCCCCTACTTTCCAATTAGAGTAAAAATGTTACACTCACGTAAAGAAGAAACTATTATTATTCCTTATACTCTTATGTTGTTTCAATATTTAGTGATGGTGCAGCAATACATACCTTCATCAAACAATATTTTCTTGTTTCGCTTATTTGGACCTTTGGAAAGGAGTTGTTTGGGATTCTCAAATCCACGCCTCTTGTTGAGAGAACCTGAATAATGTTCCTCTGTGCCACTAAAGGCTTCTTTCATATCATCCAAATCATCATTTCCAATTTCGGCAATAGCCTTCTTCCCATAGAATCTCTTCCCCTTCTTCTGAATATCTACCGTACCAGCACCTTCTATGTCCCTCAAGGTACTTCCTTTTCTTAGATTATCCACATCAGTTCCGATACTTCCTATGCTTCCTTCATGATCTTGCTCCTCTCTTACGCTCTCCTGAAGTTGGGCACCTGTCATCCCTTGTATGAACCGCTATCATGAACAAACAAGTTATATTTAACACAAGCTGCTGATAAACTGTCAAAAATAAATCAAAATATGTGAGCCATGATTCAAACAACTACCATCCTATCATCATTTTTAGCCGGTGATAGGACATTCCCAATTTTTCTTTGTGAGGCTCTGTTCGAATGAGAAACTCGAGGCGATTTATCTTTTTGCGACGCCTTCGTCAGTGCCAAAGCTATTTCATGAGCAACATGATCGTCAGCATCCATCTTGAATTTCCGACCTGGCTTTGTTGAAAAATATTTGCCCCCCAAATCTTTATCACTAGTATGCGACACAGGGACACGTGGAGTTCGCTTTCCAACCACGCGGGCCTCACTTCCTATAATGAAATACCGAAGAGATTACTATCAAAGGCAGTCATTACTCATTACTATAAAATAGAGACGAGAATAACTCAACATTTCTAACAGAAGTATGATACCAGAAATAGCTAAAATCTAAGAAACAAAAACAAATACATCACTCCTATTTTACTGGCTGACACACCTTTACAAACAAGTATGAATTCACTCAATGAACAGTGAAAATTAAAATTATTGTAAAGTAAAACCTGATATTACCTGGAAGGTTGGCCTTTAACAATGACAAACAATCAGTGGTTGATGCAACAAACTGGGATGTAGAGCAGTCTGGTAAGTTATGATCCATGTCTTTGAGTGCACTGCTACGATACTTCCTTCGGCTTCGCTTCTGAGCCCTCTGAGCTGCTTCTTGATCTAGGCCTTCATGGCTTTCCTGCTCACTTTCACTTCTTTCCTGTTACATAATCGACACAGCTGAGTGCAACAAAATAAAATAGGAAGCACAAAGATACTTAAAAAATCTGTTTATCTGTATCATCAGCCTAAGACCTCTATGGAAACCATTATGGTCCTCTTTCATCTATTCCAAACATTTGCACCATATGTCCAACGGGACAGAAGTACTAGGTGTTAAATGCTTTTAACTTTCCACTAGTTTTGAGCGAAAATGTCAGCCCTTGGCTACGTTGACTAAATTATATGTCAATCAACAACGCAGTCTTAGTGTTTCCTTGGTGGCAGGAAATCCATGAATGTTTATGACATGTGTAATCTGTTATGGTATTGCTATTGCCTTTAAAAGCCATTGCAGGTTCTCCTTCTTGTCGATAGAGGGAAAAATAGGTTTGATTTCATGCTAACCAAAAAAACAGACCATTGCATTGACATTAGGACTTGAATTTTTAAGCCCTAAACACATAAGACATTCATCAGAACTTCACATGCATATCTCACCATGTTTTTTGATAGAGTAACAAAAGTCACAAAAATTAATAAGGAATTTTAAGATGAGGGTATAACAAAAGACAATGGCTATATAACAATACATGCATATCTCACCATAACACAATAATGATCGGTCACCATGGCAATGAGCCCAGCAACAGAGGCCGTCCCCTCCGGAAGAGATAAGTATGCCTAAGAACAAAAAATATTGAGGTTAGTCTTTGTTCAAAACGGGTTTACCTCTCTAAACTTGAAGTGAACAAGTATTAGGCCGTGGGACAAACTGAGAAAGAAACCGCCAATTAAAATAGCACAAGTCCAAAAAGGATCAATTGCTTAAATTCAAAGAAACGTCTCAAGAAATAAAAACCAGATATATCAAAGTATTTCCATAAAAGTTATAAGAATGAGAAATGATTTCCAATTTAACCAGAAAAATAACACCTCGGTAAAATGGAGCAAGAATTTGAGTTTATAATTGAATAGAAAAACCGACAGTAACAAAATTGAGATTCTTCATACAATTCATGTATTGAGAAAAGATATTGTCATCGTATCCAACAAACGCCAAAGTTGATTAAGGAAAACTGAAACACACCCTATTCATTGAGTAAAGAGCCTCCACCATTTCCACCGATCTGCTGCGTACAGCTGCAGCAACCTAAATACATTAACAAAAATTAAACTCAAAACAGTGATAATATCAAAGAAATTAAAATTCTTAAATTTCAAGAACAAAGGTTATAACTATTAATCAATCCTATTCAGGATACAACAATTAAATGAACACCATACACTAAATCAATCTAAGAATATACTAACCTTACTCCAGTTTGTCCCATACTTACGATAGGCTTCATAGAACTGCTGAAGCTCTTTGTTACTCCACTGAGATCCCAACATGTCACCTAGCTTCCTTTTCTACAATTTTACAAAGGACAATTAGGGTCAAGCAGTTGCCAATTGCAAAGCACTTAGAAAATACTCTATTTACAACATTTCAATTCAGAAGCAACCAATACAACATGTAAACCTAACCTTCTGTTTGGTTTTAAAATCTTCAACGTCCTTCTTTGAAGCAACATTTTTTGCAGTGGGTGATTGCTTATTTGCAAGGCCACCTTTCCTTGACGGGGCCATATGAAGATTTTACTTTTGTCTGAAAACTCAATCAAGTAATATACGCATAAGGACTCGATTAAGGAAAGGATCTACACAAAGTACTAACAGATGTTGTCACAAACAACCATATGAATAACAACATGAATAAAAACCATAATGATCAAAAAGTACAATTGTCAAACGTGACATTCAGCTGTAAAACCTTGTTTTGGATCAACGAATTGTTTGTCAACATTCTGCACAATATTCCCAGATCAGTGTTTTTAGAAGTGACTCATTCCATTTCCGAAAGAAAGCCAGCGCCATGCATTGAGTTATCAATAGAAGCACAACCCTCACAACATTTTACTAAAAACAATTGAGAAAATTCAAGATATCTTAAATTTTAAAAAGCGCAAGGTGTGATCAACTCTAGTGCACCGCAAGGTAATTCCATGCCAGTCTTTCACTTGCTTACGACCTAAAATTCAACATCTTTTACCATCAATTCTACAATCAAACGAACTTGCAAGTAAACCCAAGTCCATCAACTCATGGTGCCATACCACCAACAACCATTAAAATACACACATCCAAATACATATATACAATAATCAAACAACTACAGCACCCCAGAACCCACTACACATAAACCAAACACCCCAGACCCACTTCCCCCAATTCAAATTCAAATTTTCGACCTTTCCACTCCCAAAAATGACAAACCCCAAATTCAAATCCCCGAACTCAACAAATACCAATGCAAACTCAATTCCCCACCCGAACCCAACCCCAAACCTCAATCACAGCAAGATCTCACCCAGATTGGAGTGTTCGTCACCACTAATTCCTCAAAGCGTGAAGATTTAAAGATTCAGTCCACCCTCGCGACGTTACACGTCCAAATCCTTCTCATCCAGAACACCAGAATCCCAAAGCGGCGGCGATGAGATGTAAGATCGTCTTCGGCAATCGCCTATGATGAAAGCCAGAGACGAATTTGAGGCAGCGCAATGTACAACCGCGAAAACCTTGAAGAGCAAGTACTAAAAGAGCATCGAAACAGGGGTCGGTGTGTAATTTTCCGAACTTGAGGGGTCGAAATTTAAACATTCAAGGGTTTTGGACCTTATGATCAGTGTTGGATTTGCGGACTAGGGTGATTTTTTTGGACGCTAAACGCAGATTGAATCTGGACCGTCCGATGTAAAATCGGTGTTAGTCAGTCAACTCGATGGGTTTGAAATAAATATAAATTTTCATATATAAATGAACTTTTGTTTAAATAAAATTTAACTTATTTCATTTTGTATTCACTATGAAAATCAAATATAAGCTATGAGGAATGTTTCTATTTATCAGCTATTATTATTAAACAAAAGATTCAACAACGTGCAAATGAATGATGAATCAAAATAAAAAGATCTATAACTATCGTAGTGATTGTTCAATCAATGAGCTTATATTTATATTTTTATCATTGATTTATTAAGAGGTTTTGGAGCGCGAGAAGATCAGGACCGTAGCGGCGAGATGGGTTGAGGCCAGGAGTGGTATGGAGCCAATGACAGCTCTCTTAATTTTGAGTCAGAAGTTGTAATTTATTGCAAGAAGGCTCTGGCGGACGGATTTCTATTAAGGACGACTACATTTAGCTTATGCGACAGAATAGATATGCATCAATTTTTTGATGATCTCTCATTTATAATTGTCTCATATTAAGTTTATGTCATAACTAACCGCTTTTCTAAATGATTTTTGTATACTTTTCAAACGGCTTTCCATAAAAGTGATTTAGCCACTGTGTCAAAATTGGGAGGAAGTCTGAGTTCAAATTTCTTGCGTCATTCAAGTTTGCATCATATTCAACTGGTGTGAGTTTCAAATTTCAACATCAAAAAAGGACGCAGCAGCACTTACAAAAAGCTGCACTTGATAACAATAAACCCAAACAGCAAGAACAAGGTAAAAAACCACAACTCATGCTGCAAATAAAGACACTAAACTGGCAAAAAGTAAGAGCTCAAAAGAGTCAATAGCTGAAGTCAACCACATCACCAGAATCTGCAGTAGAGTTCTTGACATGGGCTTCTTCTTCCAGCTCCAATGGGTTGCAGATCAGCGCCGCGAGCTCATCATATTTCATCTCCCACAGCAGCTTCTGATTTTCAGCATCACTCCAAAGCCCACTGTCATCTGCATTCTGACCCATTGTTGCCACGCTGGCAATATCACCATGATCATACTGTGATCGGAGCTCAGCACTGTTGAAAAAGTTCAAGTTCTGATGGATCCTGGAAAAACCCAGATTGAGATCCTGAGCTGAGGCAGAGTGTGGTGGAGCTGGAGGCTTCAGGCAGACCTCAGGGACAATGCAGCTCAAATCCCCTGAATTATACCCACCAACACTGGAGAACATGACATCATCAGTAGCTGTCGGATGATCATATGATGCTTGGGATGATGTCAGAGCATTACATGGAGAATGAAACTGGCATTGGACAGGCCGACAAACGCAGCTCTGACAGCATGGGATGGTTTGGTGGGTCAGGTGTGGAGAACCAGTAGAGTAAACAAAGTTTGTTCTAGCTTGAGTGCCCTTAATAGATAGGGCAGCCCTATCATAAGCCAATGCAGCCTCATGGGCGGTATCAAAAGTCCCAAGCCAGTGCCGCTCCTTGGTGGTCGGATCTCGTATCTCCGCCGCGTATCGTCCCCATGGACGTCTCCGGACACCCAAGAACCGCCCCGGATCAGCCTGCCTCCGCCTCCCATTCTTGCTACACTGATTATCACCTCTATTATAAGCTGTCCCAGTTGCCCTTAGGAGGGACAAGCCCTTGTGACCCATTGGGGTTTCATGGCTCTTCATGGCTTTGTCCTTGTGCTTTGAGATTGTTTCTTATGTATTGAAACTTTAGTGAGAGAGAGAGAGAGTTGAATGGTGGGGTTTCAATGGGGTATTGTTGTAGGTCTATTTAAGGGCATGGCTTGACAATGGAAGTGAGCAGAGAAGGACACTTTAGAATGATTCATTCTAAAGAAGGGTCATCAACATCGACTTTCAGAACTTCAAATGTTCTAATTCCATCAAAAATCGAACTCTAGTCGCTGAAATATATGACGTTCTTCTTACTACTAAATCACGACCGAATGAATCAATATTTATTTAATATGATGGATCTGAATACGATCTATCTCTTAAAAAATTACAATGAAAGTGATGAAAGAATAAATTTAAACATGGCGTTTGAAAAATACAAACCTGAATGTAGGGCAGTTGTAAAAAATGTCCTTGCTTATCTCAAACTCTTATCATTGTAATGATGAACCTCAAAAGTCACTTCAAAGCTCCAAAGCTTCATTGCAACACAGTAACAAGTTCAGTAGATTGAATGAATGAGTGAATCCCCAGTAAATCAAACACCAATCCTAAATTGACAGGAAACCCAAGACTTTCAGAAACATCATCGGAATCATGCATACCCTAAAATACTAGGAAGACCCAGTTGGACACGTGTGATTTGTCAACAGTGTTTACAGGAACTGCCCACCCCAGTAAAGGGCGTAATCAGTACTGTATTTCATCTCAGGTCCAGTAGCTGATGAACACAAGACAAAACTTATTCAGTTAACAAACGAGATTCATCAAATCTTCCAACAGAGATGGACTGCTTCCTTGCTTGCTTGTTGGGTTTGTGTAACAACTGGTGACAAAAATCAAGACCAGAAACCCATTTTAGGAACAGGGAAAGCCAACAGTGTTAACTCAATCTTCAACTCAGACAGATAAAAAAGGCAGTCAGGGGATGAACTGAGTCCCCAATTTGGTGGGGTTTGATCAGTTTCAGAGTGCTGCACTCCCTTGTTTGCAGCTCTATGGGGCAGTTCAGAATAAATAAATTTTCAGAAGGAAAAAAAAAAGCTTCATCAATCTAGAGTTACTGCAAAAAAAAAAATTAGTATGGTATATTGACGACAAGATAGCGGTATGTTTTATGAAGTTAAGTTTGTATTACGAAATTTATATCGGATAAGATGAGACAGAGTCAGAAGCTTCATGTGATCACATTGCTCATATTAAGGAACACAAACCAGGAGGTCTGATTCAACCTGCTGGTTTGTGATCCATGTTAGATGGTATGCATTCAGATTCGAACACGATTGCCATTGCTAAATTCTGCAGTGTGGAATGCATATGTTGAAAATTGATATGATTTCAGCTGTAAGACATACCTGAGAGTTCTGAGTTTTGATAGGGCAAAAGATAAATAGAGTACACATTGGTGGAAGACATGTCAGGTAACTAGCAGCATACTTGCATCTTTCATGATTGTGGTTGCGACATTTGATGAATCATGGCCCAATCGGATTCTGTCAGCAACATTCCTGTGGCTGTGACCAAGAGGCTAAAGTTTCAGACAAACAGGCATTGAGAATCATCTTCAATTAAAAATGGCAATTTGTATGTGGCCAACTTACCAAATGCTGGGTTCGCTGTTTGTCCCCCCATTTTAGTGACATCAGTATTGGTTTAAGGAGACTCGGAAACTATTAGTAGGAGACTCACAGTGACAAAACTGCCGATAAGATGTAGTTTTGTGGCACTGTAGCTACTTAGGGTCTAGTTGCGGACCACTTGATGGTATCCGATGATTTTCTTCTCACATTAGTTGGACCGGTAAGGTCAGCAGAATCATGCCACTGTAGCTCCATCTGAGGTAGCAGAAAAGTAAAAATGAAATGTGAGTGTCTATGGCCAGGACTAAAGATGAGTTTGCCCATCGTTTCAACTCCAAAACAGTTAAACTTGACAATGGGGCTCAGCATTCACTTTAAAGAGACCATATCAATAATAAGCGAAATGATCACAGCAAAAAATTTAATTTCTCCCACCCAAAAAAAGGGGGAACGGAGTGTCGATGGTGAGTAGTGCCCAAGCTCTCGGCATTTTCAAATTTATACTGTGCATTATGAAATATTACAGGTGTATCAAGATTCCCAAAAGAAAGCCATACCTCGCCAACAATCACAGTGTCGCCTTCTTTTACTCCCTGTTTGATGAGAGACTTGTATACACCACAAGCCTCCAAAACATGCTGGAATCTTTTGTCAGAATCTTCATATCTGCCAATCAATTTGGAGAACATTAAGCAAAGACATGGGATCAAAAATATTACGAAATAATCACAGCTTTGTTGAGTTTACGCTGCTGGGTCAACTTCAGAGTCAGTACATAAACATCATAAACCCAAGCAAATGTAACTGTAGGAAGGCAAGCATTGAGGAAAATTAAATGCATATGGTGCAGTAGAAAGTCGCCCAACAAATCCTTACAGAGGATAAAGTAATACCCGTACAAAGTACAACAGCATACTGACAAACCAATGAATATAACTACATTTAACATAAAAAAGTGTGTTTGCACGAAGAGAACCCTCAACAGAGAAGGCGATCAAATTTGCGGGAGACAAGTAATGAGGGATCATTTGAAGTCCGACATGCATGTTATTAAGTCAGCGAGTACTGTTAAGCTGGGTAGAAAGAAAAAAGGTTTAGCTCTCTATTCTAGACGAAAAAATTGAGTCCACTGTGATATCAACGATGGAACTGATGTCAACCTAGAATATGACCCAACTCTGAAATGCTAAATCTATATCAAAAGTGGTCTAAAAACAATTGAAACAAAATACATAGGCAATATGTAAAAGACTAATCTGGTGTCACCAAAAATTTGCATGAGATAAAGCGAGAGGGAATCAAAAAGCCATGTTTCTATAGACAAGAAGTTTTGTGCAATTTACGTACCGCCAGTTTGTCATTTGAACAAAACGTTCCAATCCAGATCCCGTTACAGTCCAAGTGTTGGTTGCACCGTCGTGAGATATTGTAAACTCATTGATGGATGCCTTACGCTGTTTTTGCAGCATATCAGCCACACGGTTCAGATTCCCTTCGTAGAAACCTGTGCAGAATAGCTATATAAGTATCATGTAACAGAAGACTCTACGGTACTTTAAAGTGACGCCTATAAAATAAGGGTGAACTTAACCAAAATCAACTGGCACAAATTCTTGAATGAACTACATACTCATACTAAGCACCTGCTGTTCTTTATGCATTGTATTTATTGCCAGAAAAAAAAATATCGAGGCCTTCATCTGTATCTGTATGAAACAATTTAGTGTTTTGGTTTCTTACTCTCATTGTTCTTAACACCTTCTTTATTTGCTTGCAGAAGCTTGTGAGCAGTGGAAATTACTTCTTGAGTGCCTTCTCCTTTGATAGCACTCATGCATAAACATTTAAAGCCGCGTGATTCTAAATTTTTCCTGAAGGCTGGCCATTTTTCCCTTGCATCGGGAAGGTCCATTTTGTTGAATGCAACCAAAAATGGTTTATCAGCAAGTTCTGGATTAAATAGTTCTAGCTCAAGAAGAACGGCATCAAATTCATACTCTGGCTGCTCTGATGATCCATCAACCACATGAATCTGTTCCAAAGTAAATATAATTCAATTATCCCCTTTGAGTTAAAATAAGTAGTTACAAGTGCCTAACACTGAAATGTAAATGTTTTCCGAGAGCTAAGTGGAAACAACATACCAATAAGAACCATCAACCATTTTAAGTTACCGATATCAAACAGATTCATATTCAACATTTAACTTTCGAAAAAAAGTATCACTAGCTAAGTATAACGAAACAGTCATCTGAAACACTCGTTTCTTTTGGAGTGTGATTCATACCAGGGATGAACACCTTTCAGTGTGTCTAAGAAACTCGTGCCCCAAGCCAAAACCCCTGTGTGCTCCTTCTAGCAAACCAGGCAAGTCAGCAACGACCATAGTTGAATCAAAGTCGAATGAGACTACACCTAAGTTTGGGAGTAACGTTGTGAAGGGGTAATTTGCTATTGCTGGCTGGGCAGCACTAACAACACTAAGGAGTGTGCTTTTCCCTGCATTTGGTGCACCCACTATACCAACATCAGCTACCAGCTTCAGCTCTAAGTCCAGCCACCTAAGCCAATACATACGACGTAGATCACTGACAGTCAATCCTCAGACTTCAGTTAAAATTTGCCGATAAGTATTATACAGCAGTAGCTGTACATCAAGTAATTGTTAGTTCCACGCATAAACATTAACACTAATATGTTCCTTTGTTCCAGCGACATCCTTTGAGTTACCTTAACTCAAGCATTTTCTATGTGCTAGTTGGCTTTTTATCTGATAAAATTCCTGCCAACTATTCATCCACGGTCTAATTGTACAAAAAAAAAAAATCCTACTTAAACACACTTTTGACCTTCAAATTAACGAATTAAGACATATCTAATTCCTATTATGCAAAAATTCAATGAAAGTTAAAAGACATATAAGCAGGAAGCTCACATTTCTGGCCCTTCCTCCCCATTCTCAGCAATCCTCGGCACCTTATTCGCCCCAGACTTAAACGATGCATTCCCTCTACCACCCCTCCCACCAGGCAACAAAAGCGCCTTCTGCCCCGGATGCAACAACTCCAACAACACCTCACCTTGATTCCCATCCTTATACGCTTCTCTAATCACCGTACCTGGCGCCACCTTCACCACCACCTCCTCCCCCTTCGCCCCAGCCTGCTTCCTCCCCTGCCCATGCGCACCCCTCCCCGCTCTAAAATGTATACTATTCCTAAACGGCAACAACGAATTCATCGAACCATCAACCTCTACATACACGCTCCCACCTTTCCCTCCATCTCCACCTGACGGCCCTCCATAAGGCACAAACTTCTCTCTCCTAAATGCCACAACTCCATTCCCTCCATCCCCAGATTTCACAAAAATCTTTGCACGGTCAAAACACCTCATCACTGCCGGCACTCCCTTCTCCTTGAACTCTTCTTCCAAATCCTCCTCCTCCTCACTCGCCTCAAAATCAGCCATCTCCCCACCTCGGAACGCCACCATTTCTCCCTCTCCATCAACCTCCCCCTCCGCCTCCGAATCATATGTCCCCTCAAACACCTCATACTCACCATAATCATACCCCAATTCACCATCAACTACATCCTCCTCACCCACCTCATCCTCCCCAATCACAATCTTCTTCTCCGAAATCGCCGACACTGTAACATCCGATAACTTAATCACACACTCCTCCTCCTCCGCGTCTTCAATCGAAGGCAGCCGTGAATACGTCGTGGCTTCCCCTCCGAACGGCGGCGGTGGCGGAAGCTTCCGCTTCGGCTGCAACTTCACCTTCGGATTGGGAAACTTCTTGGTGTAGGTCTTGCGAGGCGTTCCTGCCCCTGTGTTGGTTCGAGCGAGCGCGTAGGTAGTGAAGAATGCGTAGTTGGATAAGGACGCCATTGTTGCTCCTCCAAAGCTTCTTCCAAAGCTTTATCGAAATTGAATTTCAATAAAAATATTATATTTTATATAAAAATTCAAATCTCCATGGGCTCAAAAATCAAATGTTTGCAGGAATATCAAGAACATGCTCATTCATTAGCTACGAAAATGTATTAATAGCAACGGAAATGTAACATTACCAACGAAAATGTAATATAATAAAAGAAAATGTAACATTAGCGGCGAACATATAACATTAAAGCAACATTAGATTTTGTTACTTTTGGATATTTTTAATATATGAAAAGTTCAAAACGCCGACGTTTTTGGATTTGAGTTGAACAAAAATAAACACACCGACTGATGAGATGTTATATTCATTCTATAATTTTAAAAGAGACAATTACAAATGAGATCTCAAATTAAAGAGAGAAAGATGGAACTAATCCTAGTCCTTTCTTAATAGAAATTCGTCTGCCAATACCTTCTGCGAAACAAAAGACAACTTCTGCCTCAAAATGGAGAGCGCTGCCGGCGGCTCCACACCCTTAGCTGATCCTGATCAGCTGATCCGCCCTCGCTCGGAAACCTTCTACAGATTTCATAATGAAAGGCACGAACATAAGACTATTGGCTGAACAAACAGCCCCATACTTAGAGATTTTACTCTCCTCTGATCTCCTAGCAGCCTCCCTTGACCCCAGCACTGCCCATCTTCCCACAAAAGGCGAGACAATGGACACGTCCACACAAAGATCCATCCCTGCATCCCAAGCCGGTACTAAAATGTCCGCTGGCTTCTCCCCCCATCGAGAAGACCGGCCACCCCCAGCCTTGGCCCCATATTAGCTTCCCTAAAAAATGTGTAACGCATCTCTCACACCGTTATGCCTTCGAATCCTCCTCCCACCCCCGGACAATGGAAATCATGATCCCCGACAGCGTCGGACGTGTGAAACCCCCTACAGACTGTACAAGCCCGAGAAACTGCAAATACATCGTGTCCGCTACGGTATCTGAAGGCCAAGTGATACGCCGCCGGACTCATATGAAGCCTAGAGAAAGGCGTATGTATCACTGTGGTCCAAATACCACTCCCCGACGCAGAAACAGCATCCACCAGAGTACTCACCCGGACCCCTCCTTGCCCTTTGATCTCTACTCTGATGACTTCTGTAGCCAGACCGGTAAGCCACTGTTGTGGCTTAGGCTTCGACCTAAGCTCCACCAATCCAATAGGGGAGGTAGGACGAAATCTCAAATTCCACCTCTCAAGCAAGACTCCACACCTGGACGAAGAGAACGAATCCTTCGTAAGTATCTCCCATAAACCCTCCGCCTGCACCAAGGAGGCCACTGCAGCTGAGAGAGCCACATCGCTCCCCACCGGAATTTCAAGTCCACCAAACTTAAGAGGCAAACCCACCAATCTTCTTTGCTCCATCGTGAAACCCGTGTTCCAGATATGCATCCAATCGGGCGGTGAACTCCGCAAATTATACATCATCTTCGGCATGCCTACGCAGGCGCGCAAAAGCAACAACTTCAGCTGCGGATTATCCAATTTAGACACCACAGTCAGTATGGCCTGAATGCCTAGAATTCTCTTCCCCACCACCCCATCGGCCCCTCTCCCATCCGTTGAAATAGGATTACCCAAAACAGATAAAGCCGAGGAGTCCGAAACAACAACCCCGTCTGGCACCTCCGGAAGCCGGTTTGTGCCACCCCCTGGCCACCACCATAAAGATTTGGTATGGTTCACCACCAACCCAAATCGTGGCCCCAAATGACCCCAAACGTTATCTACAAATCCTCTTTATGCCCCATCAATAACCATCGTTCAGGTACCAAGCGTTGAGCATCAAACGAGGACATAACTCTCCAATCCGACGTAGCAAAGGCTGCAAAGAGACGGCAAAAAGCAAAGGCCGCAAAGGATCGCCTTGCTGCACCCCCGACAGCTAAGAATGGTCGACTCTCCAACAAAGAGCAAAGCTTGAGACCCATAACAATACTCAACCCAAGCGCTCAGCAATGGGAAATGCAACGGCACTCCTTCCAAGAAAACATCTCTGCTAACCAGATTAAAAGCATTTGTGAGATCCACCTTCAAAACCTCCAATCTCTCATCGGCTGAATCCTTCCCCATCAAGTGGTTTAAAGAATGTGTAATAGCCTCTGCTTCCCCTTTCACTCCCACCCCCAACTGAAAAGGCAATAAATAAGCCATCGCTGAAGCTCTAACAGCACTCAGAGCCACCCTGGACATAAGACGCCGCCAAACCTCTCCCACAGCGACCGGCCTAACCCCACCTCCAGGTTTAGCAAGAGGAATAACTGGAGCACTCATAAGAAAGGGAGCCAAACTAAGAGGCGCTCTCCCACTGAGCAAAAGCGCGACATGAGCTGTAAAAACTCTCTGTAACTGAACCTCCTCCACCCGACCTGCGACCCCCTGAACCATATCCAAAAACAGCTGCGGCTTTAGCCCATCCCGCCCCCCGGCGGAACCGCTCGGAAAAGACTGAAGAGCCCGCGACACCTTCTTCTAAGAAGGCATGACCGGATCATGAGACAGCCCCGTGGGAATCCTTGGAGGTGGAGCATGCGGGTGCTTACAGACCAGCTCATCCATCACCTCTTGAGACCGCTGCAATACCCTCTACTAACTAAAGCACCCGTCGCATCACGAGACGACCCATCGCCGCCAACTTCCCGCAGCGCTTCACATTAATCTTCCTCTGATCTTCTTTAGAAAAAACTGGCATCCGCCTCCCAGATGTCCCAAAACCCAAAGCCTCCTGCCAAAGGCGACGCTGACCGTCCCTTCCTCCTTCCCACACCTCTAACCTACGAGTCACCAACTCAGCCAAGGAGACTCCATCCCTTTCTTTTTTTTTTGACTGATCGAAGAACTGACAGAACAAAAACCTGCATGAGCCCTCATCGGTTAAGGTCACCAGAAACCTCATTAACCGCTCTAACTGCTTCGACATAACACTTAGCCACCTCTCTCCTACAAGCTCTTGGAATGAAGTTCAGGATTGGGATCGCAGCACACCTCAATTTCTTGAGAACCTCAGGATCTTAGTCAATAGGATCAAAACCACCGGGAACCTCCTCAAGGACCGCCTGGTCCTGCTGCACAGGTATCACCTACCTCAAAACTAGTACCGCCGATCCAGCCGGCACGCAAATCGGCAACTCCTCAGAACCAACGAAGGTGGCTCCATAACCGCAACCTCGACGTCGAGTCCCCACCCTGTACGTCTTGATGCACCGCCCGCACAACCATCTCCCATGCTCACGAAGGTGCTGAACTAACTCCACCAGCCCCCTTCCCGACAGGCATTCACTCCGCGATCTCCTCAAGTGACAAGACACATGAGCCCGCATAGCACTACTGCCCCTCATACTCGCACCAAATCTTGGACAAACGAGAAAGGGCACTTCCAACCCAGGCCCAAACCGCCCAACACGTCATTAACAAGACCACTGTCTTGAGACTTCATCGCATTCCACAGCTTTCTTAAACTAAAATCTAGAAGGCTAGAAAGGGCACTACTGCCACTGCTTTTTTGTGTAACAGATTCACTCCAATCCAGAACTCACATAGAGATCAAGGAATGGAAAGACCGATCTAGAAGGCGACTCAGGGAAGAAGGTCACCTCGAAGATTTCGGCATTGGTTAGCAGTAAAGGGGAAGATACGTAAAATAGCAGGATAAGATTTTTCATTACCCAGCGCATCATGTGCAAAAGGATACAAATAGCAATTTTGAGCAACTAACGGTTCGAATATACTCAAACCGTACTGATTAAAAGGAAATTACATTGAACCAAAATGAAGAAATACGGTAGACTAACCTGCCAAGACCATTTACCTATTACATTTTGGTGACTGGTTGATCAGGTATCAGATGTTTGCGCGCTGGGCGCCTGTTCTAGGTTTTGGCGCGAATTGTGCGATTCTTATCGGCTCTGGATATCTTTGTGTAGAGAGAGGTGGCCGGAGCTTAAAGCATTCGATGATAAGACTTCTGTAGCTGAGCCTTTTTCGGTATGAATTTTGTATGTATTATTTTTTTACTAATTTGTTCATAATTTTGTGATTTCTTTTTTGGTGTTTGAATTGTTTGATGGACTGGTAATTAGTAGTTTTCAATGATTGGTTCTATGGAGTCATCTTGTGTTTGATCTTGTTGTGAAACCTGTTTGGTTCTGTATTTGCTCCTAATTTACGGTCTTGGTTGTTGCTTGTCACCTTTCTGGGGCAGAAAGGTTGCCATTTCGTCTGTAGTATTTAATTGTAGATTTGTGATGCATGGCTGTTTTGAAACCTGGATATTGCTTGTGTTGCTGTTGAGGTGTTTTGAACTGTCGGTGATTGAAATTGTGATTTTCTTTTGCAAATTTAACTGTAGCAGCACGATGTTTATGAGCAGAATCTATTTTTTTATTTTATTTTTATGAGCAGAATCTATTGAGGTGGGCAACTATTTATTATTTATGTAACATTTAATTTATATGGTGAGAAAAAACAATGACCAGAAAACAAATTACAAATATGTGGTTTTTATCGTTACAAAAAAGTACAACACAGTCAGCAAATAAGTGTATCCTTGGATATATGGATAAAACATCACAGTTATCCAAATCCAATTCATTTTTGATATTATTGATCTAAGAATATACATTTTATAAATAAAATACTTAATTATATATGGTATATATTTAATCTTACTTGACGTAAAATATTCAGCTCCTCGCTGGATGACACATGGCATATTATCATTGGCGAATATATAGTTATATACAATTTAATACAAATAACTTTTTTCAAATTAAAATTAAAAATCATCATCTGTTTTCGCGTTCTTCGGCTATAAATTGATTCGACTTCAGCTCTCAATTCCAGTCCATCAACCAAACCCTAATTCCTCTTTCCCCAAATCTCTCTCGGAACTAATCCTCTCCAACCGTCGTGAATTCGGTTTTCGGATATCCAGAAGTGATTTCGTATTTGTTTTGAATTTTTTGGCGGTGATTTTTTGGGTATGGAGGTTTCGGTGATCGGAAGCTCTCAGGCGCAGATCGGGAGCTCTGAATCGGTTTTTGGAGACCTCGCTGTGTGGAATTCGAAAGTGCATGCGTTTCCTGTGAAGACGGGAGTCAGCTTTGTTCGGAATCGGAGGTGCGATGTCGGTCGCGTGCGGTTCAGTTTGAAGTCTGTTGCCGAATCTCAAGTAACTCGGTTGAAGAAGGCTTCGGCTGATACTTCTGCTAGATTTTCCAGAACTGTAAGTTATCTGCTCTGATTTTCATTCAATTTTAAGATTTTTTGTGCTTCATTTTCTGGTTGATTTAGTCTTTATGCTTGGTTATATAGTCTGAGAATTGACTGCATGCAGTGTTATCGTCGTTTTTTGAGTAGTTTTATTTTCTGACTGAATTTGAAGTTTGAAATTACTCAGTAGAATTGCAAGCTTTTAATTCAAAATCATGATCGAAAATGTTGTTAGGATATAGATCAGTTTGACTACTCTGCGTCGGATTTCAGTAGGGCTTCCGTGTTGATTCGACTTCATACTCAACAAATGCATGAAGGGATGTGAGAGAGATGGGTGTTTTGCTAGCTGGTCATTGCCTTGCATATTTGATAAAAAGTATTTTGACATGGAATTGGTTGTTTGTGGGATGCAGAATGGCGGAGTTGAGCTATATGTTGGGCTGCCGTTGGATGTGGTTTCTGATTGTCACGCAGTGAATCATGCCAGCGCTATAGTGGCAGGACTGAAGGCCTTGAAGTTGTTGGGTGTTGAGGGTGTGGAGTTGCCTGTGTGGTGGGGAGTTGTGGAAAAGGAAACAATGGGGAAGTACGAGTGGTCAGGATACTTGGCTGTTGCCGAGATAGTTAAGAAAGCTGGGCTGAAGCTCCATGTTTCCCTTTGCTTCCATGCTTGTAAAGAAGCGAAAATTGGGCTTCCCGAATGGGTATCAGAGATTGGTGATAAACAACCTGATATTTACTTTACAGATAAGTCAGGAGAGCGTTACAAAGAGTGCTTATCACTTGCTATGGATGATGCCCCTATTCTTGAAGGGAAGACGGCTCTACAAGCGTACAAAGAGTTTTGTGGAAGCTTCAAGGCATCCTTCGAGCCTTACTTGGGTTCGACCATTGCAGTAAGCAGTTCAACGGAATACAGAATTGTGTGATGATTTGTTAAATACTATTTCTCAATAATTTTGTTGTTTCTAATTAATGTTGTGCTCGTTTTAGGGCATAACAATGGGCTTGGGACCGAATGGTGAGCTCAGGTATCCTTCCCATCACCATACGACAGCAGATGGCAGCGTCCAGGGCGTAGGAGAGTTCCAGTGTTATGACAGGAACATCCTGAGTCATCTTAAGCTAGATGCAGAAGCCAGCGGAAATTCTTTCTGGGGTATTGGTGGTCCACATGATGCCCCTTGCTACAATCAATCTCCTGATGCGAGCGCTTTTTTTAAAGACAATGGAGGATCATGGGAAAGCCCATATGGCAATTTCTTTCTCTCATGGTACTCCAACCAACTCGTATCTCATGGGAATGCCCTCTTATCCATGGCCTGGTCAACTTTCAGTGACAAAGGCGTGACTGTGTCCGGTGTAGTTCCTCTGATGCACTCATTACAGAGGACCAGATCTCACCCTGCTGAGTTGACGGCAGGGTTTTATAACACAGCAGCCAGAGATGGTTATGAAGCAGTTGCTGAAATGTTTGCAAGAAATTCCTGCAAAATGACCTTACCAGGAATGGACCTTTCAGATGAACACCAACCACCTGGTTCCCCATCCAGTCCCGAGTCACTTCTTGCACAGGTCATGACATCTTGCTCGAAACACAGGGTGGAGGTTTCTGGGAAGAATTCATCAATGTCACTACTCCCTGAGAGGTTCAGGATGATAAAGAAGAATTTACTAAATGAAAATGTAGTGATAGACTTGTTCACATACCAAAGAATGGGAGCTCTTTTCTTCTCCCCAGAGCATTTCCGCTCCTTTACAGAACTCGTCAGGAGTCTCCGCCAACCTACCGTGCAATTTGATGATTTGCCTGATGGTGGCACTGTCAAAACTGCTGCACCGAAGCAGCAGGTTGAAGCAGAAGGAAATCTTCAAATGCAAGCAGCCTAGGTAGAATATATTGCTCCTGAAATGGGAAGCCTTGTAGATATTCTTACATCACGGACGTGCTGATGTAACAATTACCTGAGTTCTGCTATGAACATATTATGAATGTGAAAAAAAAGTTGTCTGAATTTGGGCCACCAGGGCAACCAGCTTGCTTCTGGGGCTGCAAAGGAAGCTTAGACATGGTTAAAAGGTACGCCATTCAGGTAAAAGATATAATAATGCTATGAGTTTTATTTGAGTAACCTACATCTCTTTAGGCGACAGCGAAACTCATGCCAGACTAAAAGCGCATTAAACATGAAATTAGATTTCACTTGCTAATAGTTTCTCAAAATTCTCTTGCAGGCTGCATATCAAATGTTGAATCAAAACCTAAAGGGAGAGGAGAGTAAAGGCTACCAGCCAATCAGGCAATGTCCTCTTCCGGCATGGTACCAGACATGGCCATCCACACCATTAAACTCAGCAGCGTTGAGTATGGGTCCTATTGAAATCTATTTTGTGGTTTCAAAATATGAAACGTTTTTATAATCAACAAGTATTACATCAAGAATTTATGAACCTTTTTTTCCTTATAAAGACCTCTTGTTTTCTGATTCAGTTTTATCACACCATCTCCTTCGTAGCTCATTCATTGCCTTGTTGTTCAATAGAAACAAGGATTTTGCATTATGTCTCAGTTTCTTGTTGTTCTTGTAATGCTTTGTTCTCTGACACATTTTGTGCCCAGGGCTGTACATAGTGAGCCACAAGTGCCTTGTTACTTCATTTTTGGGGACTCGCTGGCTGACCCTGGGAATAACAATTTCCTTCAGACCCAAGCTAAAGCCAATTACCCACCTTATGGCGTCGACTTCCCCAAAGGACCTACCGGAAGATTCACCAATGGCAGAACCATAGTCGACTTCATCGGTACATTCCTTGTCAAAAAATCACACTATTCCATTTAATATCATGAAGTATCATCTGTTCAGTGGTAACTATACTTTCACAATTCTCAAATTGCAGCTTCATTTCTGGGCTTTCCCGATTTCATCCCACCTTTCATGACTGCAACGAGCACTAAGATCCTCAAAGGGGTCAATTATGCATCCGGTGCAGCTGGTATTCTGCCTGAGACCGGCAAAACACAGGTATCTAGACGCATATAACCTGTTGGCAGTTGATTACAGGAACTTCATACTTCAAAATGTACCCTTATGTTTGTATGAAAATTTTGACCACAGGGTGATAGGCTTTCTTTTCAACAGCAAGTCTTTCTCCATAAACTCACAGTAAGCCGCTTAGCCCTCTTGCTCAAAGGCCGGACTGCTGCATTAAACTACCTCAACAAATGCATATACACGGTAGGATTCGGAAGCAACGACTATGTGAACAACTACTTCATGCCTGACGCATATACCACCAGTCAAGAGTTCACAGCTGAGGCCTATGCTGAAGTTCTCGCTCAAGAATTCCAACGTCAGCTAAACGTATGCTCAAAACTCAAATCAGTCACTCATATCCAAACTCCATTTTAATTCAATCTTTATAACTTGCCAGGCGCTATATGAATATGGTGCAAGAAAGGTTGCAGTGCTGGGAGTCGGCCAAATAGGATATACCCCTGTGGAGATAAGCAGATTCGGAGCTGATATAACCACGCTGAATGCAGCAGTTGAGCTTTTGAATGCACAGCTGAAAACCCTCGTAGTTGCATTCAACGCAAACTCGACAGACGCCAAGTTCACCTTTTTAAACACAACTGGCATATCTTCCGGCAGCAGTGGTGAGCACCCTAAATCATCAACATAATTAACATCATTTTTTGCACCGCTTATATCTCTCTCGTATTTGGTTCACAGCGACCATGGCAGACTTAACCAAGACCTGCTGCTCAGCCATGGCTGCTACAAACTACACTTGTGTTCCATTCAACAGAGAAATATGCACGGACAGAGAGCAGTACATTTTCTTTGATAATATCCATCCAACTGAGGCTGCCAATGAGCCTGTGGCCACAAGATACTACTCAGCTCTGGACCCAACCGATGCCGACCCTTATGACATTAAACAGCTCACCTCTTTGTCAGCCACTCTTTAATGTACTCTGTTTTATTAATATTGTCTTAAACCTTGTTTGTTTCTTCCTGCACACCCGTGAAGTCCTCTTGTAATTTCTTTTCAGTACCTTTATCAATAAAATCTCACTCCCATCTTTTGTTATGTTATGCTTCCTAAGTTCCATATCAGCATGTTCCCCACCAACCCTTCCAAAGAGTGGCCAATCATTTTTAGCCTTTAATTGGATTTTTGTCTTACTTGGGTTGGGTATGTTTCACGTTCTCCAACTCCAAGGTAACAACAAACGAATATAGGTCACCTCTCCTATTCAGATGTTGCTATGACATTTCAACTAACTAGCCTGAGGTACTTGTTGTTGCGGGAGCCCAATCGCGTGCCCCATTTCGGGTGCGTTCTCAAAGCGTAACCGATCAAGTGAGTACATCAATTTGATTGGGACGGTAAATTAAAAGATCAAAGACAAATCGGTATAGTTTATTGATAAATATTAATATCAAAATGTATTAGGGATGTTCTTTATAATTGAATTTGTATTTAATTTAATTGAATTTAAGTTAATTTAAATAGTTAATTTAAAAATACTATAATTCTGTGTGTGTTCACATAAATGAAACACAAACCACAACAACTCACCCACCCCCACCACCACCACAACAATAACAATCCACTACCACCACAACAACCCACCACCATCACTACAACAACAATAACAATCCATCACCATTACAACATCCCACAACACAACAACCCACCAATAATATCCACCATCATTACAACAACTCACCACAACAACAACCCACCACAACAACAACAACAACAACAATCCACCACCATTACAACAACCCTATTTTACAGTGGAACAAATGTACTTAACTTAACTTAATTGAATATGTTCGAAAGTCAAAGACGGTTTAAAATCTTGATTGAATAAAAAAATATTGATAATCATAGTACGATAGATCGGAGACATAAGGAAGGCATTTATAATTCACAAGTATCCCAAAAGAAAAAATCCAAACAAATGATGAATCGTTACAACAGTTGTAAGAGAAAATGGTTAGTCTGGACAGACATGAATAAATTGCCGGAATTACTTTCAATGATGACAATTTCAAATGAGTTTAGCTGTTAAATACTATAAAAATTCATTCAAGTATTAAATTTTACACATCTCACATATTGTAAATTGTGTTTTATCATTGGTTGATATGGGTACGAACCAGTGAAATACTACAAAAATTCATTCAAGTATCATTGTTGTATGTTGCAATCGAAACTTTAAACTACATGTACTCATAATGAGTGTAGAATGAATGAAGGATTTATTCAATAATGTCGGAGAGTAGCTCTTGAGAGGCTGTCAAATTTTGTTCCTGCTCCGAAAAGAACAGAATTAAGATTTAGTTGTGAACCCGGGGCTAAATATATGCACAAATAACATGTAGGAAGATAACACTAAAGTATTCTTCCAGAGCGGAGTCGACTGAAACACACAATTAATTTCCTTCATCGTCAATTTTCGCACCGACTCTCTAAAACGCCATTTTAAACATGAGTCTTTTTCAATGTATTCCGAACAGCTGAAATGCAAACAACACTAAAAAGTAATTGTTCACATACAAAACTGCCGAAATGTTCACCGCACTAGTACGATGAGTTACTTGTATTAGCCGTCTTAGAACCATGCATGCGAATTTCATTATAATGATCAACATGGGAAATAATTTGATACACGTTACCTCTCAACTGAAATTCAAACTACTCTGAATGATTGGGAGATAGTTTTGGTTCGAACCATGATCTGCATTCTATGTCCCAACCTCCAGTCATGTGGTTATACTTCACCGTTTTTTCTGACACGTGATTGATCCGAGCTTCATAGAATTAGGGTTATCTTATTGTATGACAGCTTGAATACGAATTTCTTGTTTTGATTAATTCAGAAGATTTCTCTTGACTTGGTATGTCATTTCTGGTGTTGAAACATCACAATTTGGCTAATTATTTTCTTGAGCTTTGCTCCTTTATCGTGAGTTGTTTGTCCCTTCGTTTCTGTTTGAACGGATCCAGTCATAGCCTTCGGATAACAGCATATGAATCTCATCCCGCTCTTTCTCATCATCGTTCTTTCAACGCGAGGCAGGATAGAGGTTGCCCACCCAGGCACCCGTTCTTGGTGAATCAGACTAGAGATAGAATTGTTGGTACCGCCTACTTAGACAAACACTGCCGTGACGGAGCTTACTCTAATTTCATTAGTCTCGGAGCATTAGCCTCTACAGATTAGATACAACCACATGATTGTTGAATTGGTTCTTTGAATACTCGTCAAGTCTCTCTAGGACATTGTTATCATCTCCACATCCCTGATTATTTCAACTACAAGAACATGACACAGATTCAATCCACATGTAGTCACATTATTCAAATTTCACACGAATAGACATATACTCAGCATCGCACAAGCCACTCCAAGGTACATGCATGGCAATAATCATAGCACAAAAATGTGACACAACAGGAAATGTGCAAACAGACACGACAGACTCTACTAGTCCCACTTAACACTGTTGAACAGAGAAGTGTCCTCACGGATAAAGCTGGTCATGATACACACTACAAAATAAAAGAAATGATTAATAAATAAATAAAAAAGAAGGCAGAAACATTCCTTAGAACTCATCAGAGTCATCTGTGGGTCCGCTGGAGGATGACGAAGAGTCCTGCATGATCACGTACTCCGGAGGGCTTGGCTGTCCTGAATGCCACCCTGGCGGTGTCTTAAGCGGCATGAAAAAATCCAACACATTATAGGCGTTGAACGTAGCGTCCAGCTGTATCTGAGTGAAGGTCGGCGACGGTTGCTCACTACCGACTCTGACAACTATCCTTAACGCGGCTCTCCTGGAACCCACAGTTTTATGCTCAGCCTGCGGCATCTATCTGTCATAAGCTACTCATGATACCTCTGATCCACATGATACGTCCATGCAAACTGATCTGGGCCTCCGCGAATGAGTAGTTAGTGCGCGCATCCCTGTGAAAGCCTCTCGTGTGAGAAACTTCGGTGGGACAAGCTGGTGAGATTCCAAGACCGGCTGACCATGCAAGCGGTGCAACATATAAGTGATCAGACCTCCGCAAAATACTCCACATGAAGGCCTCCTCTTCCAGAACTTGCTGAGCACATCCATGAAATCAAGAGGCAACTGATGATGATAACAATGAAACACAAGCATCTCGTACAAGGGCACCTTGCCGCCCCCATTATCGCGGAAGATTGATCCGGAAAAGAGCTTTTAGAGATAAAAGTAGGTCGGCTCAAGAAGAGGCGCGCCTTGCTGACGCTAGTCCTGTAAGCTACCCAATTCGAAGAGAGTTTATACTAGGTAAGGATACAATCAAGACTCAGACAAAGCCAATTGGTTGTGGCCATCCACCTGCCATCCAAACTAACCCACGCAGCTGCGGCGGGTTGGTGAGAAAATATTGGCCTCGATGTCTGTATCGAATACCAAGGTCGTTCGCGCAGCCCACATAATTAAACGAACTAGAAACTCCCGCACGTCTTCCACATCCATCTCGGGTTGAATGGTCAGTAGTCCAGGCCACACGACTCCAGTAAACAACTGTAACATCCGATCGTATAGACCGTTGCCCCGTAAGAACTCCTCATCGGTAAATACACTAACACCACACTTCGTTCGACTGAATTTCTCATAAAGCTCCACAAATGTAGGTTCTTTTTTCAGCGCCATCCTAAAAAAATAAAACAAGCGCGTACAAGATGTAAAAAAATTGTCAGCCAACGAAAGTCAAAGGTCCCGCGCCGGCTATAAACATCAACACCATTAATGTCTTCTTCTGGCGCTTTAATCGCGGACTTTCGTTGATTGATAATTTTTTTGCATCTTGTATGCGCTTGTCATTTTTTCAGGATGACGCCGAAAAGAAAACCTACCTTCGAGGAGTTTTACGAGAAATTCAGTAGAACGAAGTGTGGTGCTAGTGTATTGGCCGATAAGGAGTTCTTACGGGGCATCGGTCTATACGATCGAGTGTTACAATTGCTTACTGGAATCGGGTGGACTAAACTGCTGACCACCCAAAAGCTCCTTTCCAGATCAGTCTTCGGGCGCAACAATGGGGGCGACAAGGTGCCCTTGTACGAGATGCTTGTGTTTCATAGCTACCATCACCAGTTGCCTCTTGATTTTGTGGATGTGCTCAGCAAGTTCTGGAGGAGGAGGCCTTCATGTGGAGCAGTATTTTGAGGAAGTCTGATCACTTATATGTTGGTCGCTTGCATGGTCAGCCGGTCTTGGAATCTCACCAGCTTGTCCCACCGAAGTTTCTCACACAAGAGGCTTTCACAGGCATGCGCGCACTACCTACTCGTCCGCGGAGGCCACCTCAGTTTGCATGGACGTATCATGTGGATCAGAGGTACCATGAGCAGCTTCCGACAGATAGACGCCACAGGAAGCCAGAGGATACAGAGCAGGCTGAGTGTCGGTTCCAGGATCGCCGCGTTTAGGACAACTGCCAGAGTTGTTAATGAGCAGCCACCGCCGACCTTCACCCATGCACATTTTGACGCTACGGTCACCGCTTATAGGGTGTTGGATTCTTTCATGCCGCCTGAGACACATCCAGTAGCAGCAGAACCCCAGGGTGGCATCCAGGGCAGCTAATCCCTCTGGAGTACGTGATCGTGTAGGACTCTTCGTCAACCTCTAGCGGACCCACAGACGACTCTGATGAGTTCTAGGGGAGTTTATGCCTTCCTTTTTATTCATTTATTTCTTTATCATTTCTTTTATTTTGTAGTGTGTTGCATGACCATTATTATGCGATCAATATGCTTCTCTCTATTATGATTGGATTTGATGTTAATTTGAAATTAACTTAATTTAATTTAATTCAATTCACCTTAAATATTTAACTTAAGTACTTAAATTACTATTCATCTCACCACCACTACACCACACCAACACTACAACACCACCGACTCCGACCACAGCAGCACCACCACCTTCATCACCACAATACCATCATAAATTCATAACCAGACACCTCAATCTAACCATCACAACACCGCCACCACCACAAAAATACACAACATCGCCATAATAATTAATGTATTTAACTTAAATATACTTAATTTAATTAAACTTAAATTATTTACTTAAAATTTAAGTGCAAACGAACAGGACCTAATAGCCAAATCAACAATATTAACTACTATTACATTTTTTCTTGCCTTTTTTTGACAATTTTAAAGAGCTGAATTTTACTCCCAAGTGTATCTTCATCGATCTTCTAGACATTCAATGTACCATGTTTGGATAGTTGACCTTGATGCTATCAAAATTATGTTAAGTACAATTTTAATAGTCATATTAGCGTTCTTTTTTTTAAAATTTAGCTTAGTGACTACTGTAAACCATGCTCACTGACTGGTGAGTGTTGTATAGACATATTGTCGATATAATTTGTGTAACTTAATAGGTTAACCGACCCATCTAAAGAAATTAGCCCCGGATTATTTTGAGAGATAATTCAAACGTGGAGTACAAACCGCACAATGACGGATTTTACTTTGAAATGATTTCAAAATACAGTTTCCATAGGTAGTTTGTGAGAAAAGCGGCAAATCACAAATAAAATTGGAAGCCATAGCAAAATTTCAAAGACTTAGCCACGACAAATTATCTCCAAAACAAACTGTCTAAAATCCTAACAAATACATAACACTTCGATTAGTAGAATCAGTAAATGCATAAGCTGATAAATTCTAAATAAAGATGAACTCTAAAGTCTAATCATCCATAATTGTCCTAGATTCCATGCTGCTAGTGCATTTTCTGGAATTGAACAGTTAAAGCCTCAAACATGTGCGTGCTGAGTTTTCCACTGAAGGACAATAATTCAATTTCATGATCAACGACAGTGCTCTCTGATTCTATATCTCGCTAAGGTATTAGCAGAATTACCTTCATCAAGCAAATCCACTTCATCAGTGTAACACAACTGTCGACGGAACCAGAAATTACACAAACCGAGAAAATCAGGACTGCCGAGTCCACAAACCCTAGAAAATCGCAGCGACACTCGGGCAAAGAGATCGATTGCTTCGGAAATAAAGCTCGTCGAACGATCGATCGATCGATCGATAATCTCTTTGCAATGTGTTTGTGGGCTGGGCCTGGCCCACTTATTCGATGGGCCGGGTCCAGTGATTAGATGGGCCCATGAATTATCGGACCCATTCAAAATTTATTTTTAATTTAATTATGTCACGGAATGAATCTGCACATGTAAATGTTTTATTTATGAGTTGTCTTGTATTCATAGAAGTTTGGCATCCGGCTTAAATTAAAATAAAATATTCACAGCTGGCATCAATGTAAACATGTTGCTGTCACACGTAAGACCGACCACAATAAATAAATATTTAAATAAAATGTATAAATATCTCTAAATGGGATTTGTGATTGAATAAATCTCAGATTGTACTTAAAAGGTGTGTATTTTAGTACTACTTTGTACTTACTTTATTTATCAATTGAATTTGTCACGTCTCAATAAATTTGACATACGTGAGTATTTAAGAAATTTGTATCAGTTCTTATAATTCAATATGTGATAATAATTGGAAGATCGCCGAAAAATTAGTACATATTTAATTTGTCGCAGAAGCCAACTGTAATTATCTCTTAATAAGAATTCATCCGTTATAGCATTCTGCGAGACAAACAACTTTTATCTCGGTGATTTGTTATTTTCAAGTCATTTTCGTAGTAGTTTTTTGAAAAAGGGATCGAAGTGCGAAATCTTTTTCCTACCTGATAGACGTGAATGCATGTTCACCTTCAACACAAAATGTCAAATGAAAAGTATAATGTAACTGAAATTAATTCGAAATTTTCGATGAATGTTTTTACAAAAAAAAATAATATGAAATAATTATTTAATTTCATTTTCATAAGAATTTTTATTTCCAGAAACTTAAATTCTCCAATAATTAAATAAATGTTAATTATAACAAATAAAATAAGACTAAGAACGAAAGGGTTGTCCAGGATGAGATTTTGCATCACACCACCTTCGATCATCATCAGCAGCATCAACCAATAAATATCAACCAGAGCTCATCCGATTCTCGTTTCAATTTACCACCACCACCATCTTTTTGACTCATCTTTTTTCATGTGATATTTCAGCTGTACATCATCATTTTCGTATCTGCAACCTCCCAGGCCTTTTTCAAGTATATATAGTTACTTTGCTGGAGCTGCTAGCAAGATCGAAGCTTGGAGTTGAGATCTGTCTGATTGGTTGTGTGGTTGCTTGCTGGGATTTTATAAAATTCGGCTACCGGTTTTGGTGAGGTAAAGATTTGACCTTGTGTTATATGTTGAGGTTGTTTTAAAGAAGTTTCTGGTTCTGTGCATCTGTTGTTTTGGGGGTTTAGGGTTCATGTTTGTGAGATTTTGATTGCTGGATGTGTTGGTTTTTGCAGCAAGCAACTTGTGAGGTGATATGCTGAGGAGGTGAAGTTAGGGTTTTGGAATAGGAGATTTTGATTAGAATTTGGAATTTGGAAAAGATGGGGATGGAGATGAGCCAAATTGTGATGAAATTGGGGAATTTGTCAACATCTGATCATGCTTCAGTGGTGTCAATGAACATATTCGTGGCGCTGTTATGCGCATGTATTGTGATTGGGCATTTGCTGGAGGAGAGTAGATGGATGAATGAGTCCATTACAGCCCTTGCAATTGTAAGATTAGGAACTCAAAATGCGCGTCGATTATAATATTTATTTGAGGTTTTTTGACCTGGGAGTGAATGGAATTATGATGGTTGATTGCAGGGTTTATGTACCGGTGTCGTGATTCTGTTGACTACTAGCGGGAAAAGCTCGCATCTGTTAGTGTTCAGTGAAGATCTCTTCTTCATATACCTTCTCCCGCCAATCATCTTCAATGCAGGGTAAGCATAAATTTTCAGTTATTCTTAATTTTCGGTCCTCAACTTCTTTTTATATGAAGGCAAGTTTCCTTATTTTTTAAATTTTTTGTTTGCAATTCTAACGGACTCTCAATTTCTAATAGGTTTCAAGTTAAGAAAAAACAATTTTTTCGCAACTTCATTACCATTATGCTGTTTGGAGCAATCGGGACTTTAATATCTTTCACCATTGTGTCGTTGGGTAATCATTGATTTCATCACCACCGTCAGTGTTAATTTATTACAGTTATTTACTGACCTCGGCGAAGGACTGACACGTATCTTAATCAGGCGCTATGCACTTTTTCAAAAAGTGGAATCTCGGTTCACTCACGACTGGGGACTTTCTCGGTACTGTATTTTCTTTTGATCCGTATTTGACATGCCTCGAGTTCATCTGACTGACTGATCATCTAATCCGTGGCATGACCCTCTTTCTACAGCCATCGGATCAATATTTTCCGCTACAGATTCGGTTTGCACTTTGCAGGTAAAATAGTTGGATGAAAATTTGTTTCTGAGACTTACTCGTCGGCTGTTGCTTAGTTATTCAACAATGCAGGTTCTGAATCAAGACGAAACACCTTTACTATACAGTCTGGTTTTTGGAGAAGGTGTCGTGAACGATGCTACATCAGTGGTGCTTTTCAATGCAATTCAGAGCTTCGACCTGACACACTTTGATTCAACTATTTTGTTGAGTTTTATGGGGAACTTCTCCTATTTATTTCTCGCGAGCACATTGTTAGGAGTTGTAGTAAGTCGCCTTTCTTTCCCTATTATTCTTTCCGATTCACGTTGCTATGCAGATAGCCAGCCACTAGATGTAACTTCTAAGTGACACCTTCTTCTATTTGTTTGTTCCCAGTCCGGGCTGCTCAGTGCATACGTCATCAAAAAGCTTTACTTCGGCAGGTTGGTCTTTCCTTATTTAAGTTGTTGGTCTTGATCTCGTCTCTCTTATCATTGAGTTTTTGTTCGAGTCTCAATATGGACGAAGATATTTTTGGTTCGGATGAAATTAAAATCTCCTCTCAACTTAACTCCCACGACCCTCTATATCTACAGGATTTTACAATACACGTGTGTTTTTAAATTTCCCGATTTGTGATATGCGAAGAACGAGTTTGAGGGTTGACATTGATCGGGTTTTTTTTTCCTGACAAACTTCAGGCATTCTACTGACCGAGAGGTTGCTCTTATGATTCTTATGGCGTACCTCTCTTATGTCCTGGCAGAGGTAAGATTTACAATTTCGCAAAGACTCTTCACATTTCGTAAACGTTCACACAAGCTGATATTTCGTAATCTTCATGCTGGTATACATTTCTTTTGCAGCTCTTTTATTTGAGTTCCATTTTGACTGTGTTCTTCTGCGGGATCGTCATGTCTCATTACACATGGCACAACGTCACTGAAAGTTCCAGAGTAACAACAAAGTATGTTTCAAGTTCGGAAAACTTCTAGTTTATTGAACAATCGGTGTTTTCAACAAGAGAATGATTCATAATTTGGGCTTTATTGATATCTTCTATCAACTTCCACAGGCACACTTTTGCTACAATGTCCTTCATCGCTGAGATTTTCATATTCGTATACGTTGGTATGGATGCTTTGGACATTGAAAAGTGGAAACTTGTGAGCGACAGGTATCGAGCATAAAAGTACAGTGTTCTGTAAATTTGAAGCATATGTAACTTATCTGAGATGGTTGCTAATTATGTTCCGTTACACGCTCTCAGCCCTGGAAAATCAATAGCAGTCAGTTCGACATTGCTGGCCTTGATTCTTATTGGAAGGGCCGCCTTTGTTTTTCCGCTGTCATTCTTATCCAATTTGACGAAAAAGACTGCTGGTGAAAAGATCGCTTTTAAGCAGCAAGTACGTTAAAATATTACAATGTTCTTCCACATCCTTTTCAGCTATTAGTCGCATTGTTTTTAACCGGCTTCCGCCACCGTGCAGGTTACAATTTGGTGGGCTGGTCTCATGCGTGGGGCAGTCTCTATGGCCCTCGCATACAATCAGGTAAGGCTCGGGCTAACAGAATAATCACTCAATGATTCGGTTATTTTATTTCATTTCATTCCAGCAACTGAATACCTGGTTTTTTTCTTATGACGTCATATGTCACTGCCTGACGTTTACGGTGTATTCTGCAGTTCTCCACTCCCAGCGACAATAAATTACGGCAAAACGCAATCGTGATCACAAGTACCATATCGGTGGTTCTTTTCAGCACAATCGTACGACATCTCACTCCCTCTCGTAACCCTCTTTTTAATATTAGTCTTACTACGTTAGAGTTTGAATTGAATCTCCATTTGTGTTGCAAAACTTGAAATTGAACTTTGTATCGTGGTGCAGGTTTTCGGGTTGCTCACCAAGCCGCTGGTGAAACTTTTGCTTCCTTCTAAACATTTCACCAGCATGACGTCAGAAGAACCGACTTCTCCCAAGTCCTTCATCGTCCCGCTCCTCAACGGCCAGGCTTCGGAATTCGAAACTCAACACGTTCACCGCCCGCCTAGCCTGCAGACATTTCTCCGGACGCCCACGCACACCGTCCACTACTACTGGAGAAAGTTTGATAACGCAGTCATGCGGCCAATGTTCGGTGGCAGGGGCTTTGCACCCTTTGTTCCCGGCTCGCCCACTGAACCAAGCCTGCATCAATGGCAGTGAGGACTAGTTCAGCCTGATGACTTTACTCTCCAGGTTCGACCAAAAGGGTCCGTTTTCCATGTCATCATTTTGCGTGCTAGTGACGTCATGTACATTTTCGGCAGTCCGGTCCGGCGTACACTGTAGTGAAAACTAGTTACATTTGACCCCGAGATTTTGTCTCTTGGGCATAATTTTGCATCATGGGTGTCATGTTTTTTTTATGTTTTGTGATGTTGATTTAAATTCCTGAGTTTGTATCAAATTATTTACTCATAGAAAATGTCAAATTTCTTTTTTATAACTTTTGTACCAATATTACCTATTTGAATATGTTTGCGTTCGATTTGTTAATTTTTTCTATATTAAGGGTCCGTTCTTTAGAGTTGAACTTATACTTAGTTTAATTTAATTTAACTTATCTCAACTTAATTTATTTTAACTGAATTTAACTTAACTGAACTTAATTTAATTTAACTGAACTTAATTTAAGTACTTTTACAAACATATTTTTAACTTTAAATATCTAAAAATTAAACAAGTATATGGTGGTTGGGGTGGCGGTGGTGATGTGGTTAGGGTGGTGGTTGTGCGGTGGGGTGGTGGTGGTGGTGGTGGTGGGTTGGGGTGGGGTGGTGGTGGTGGTGGTGTGGTTGGGATGGTGGTGGTGTGATGGGTTGAGGTGGTGTGATGACTTAAGTACTTTTACAAATATATTTTTAACCTTAAATAACTGAAAATTAAACAAGTATATGGTGGTTGGGGTGGCGGTGGTGATGTGGTTAGGGTGGTGGTTGTGGGTTGGGGTGGTGGTGATGGTGGTGGTGGTAGTGGGATGGTGGTGGTGTGGTGGGTTGAGGTGATGTGGTGGTGGGTTTACTTTTTCAGTACTTAATTTAACTTAACTTATAGTTTAACTTAACTTAATTGAACTTAACTTAACTAAACTTAACTTAAGTGCTGAAAATTTAAGGTCTAATTAGGCCCTGTTTTTTAAAGCTAAATTTATACTTAATTTAATTTAATTTACATTAATTTAACTAACTTAATTGAATTGAATTGAATTTAATTTAATTTAACTGAACTGAATTTAACTTAACTAAAGTACTTTTACAAACATATTTTTAACTTCAAGTATATGGAAATTAAACAAGTATATGGTGGTTGGGGTGGTGGTGGTGATGTGGTTAAGGTGGTGGTTGTGAGTTGGGGTGGTGGTGGTGTGGTTGGGGTTGTGTTGTGGGTTGAGAGTGGTGGTGTGGTTTGAGTGGTGGTTGTAGGTTGGGGTGATGGTGGTGGTGGTGGTGTGGTTGGAGTGGTGGGTTGGAGTTGTGGTGGTGGGTTGGGGGTGGTGTGGTGGTGTACTGGTGTTGTTGGGGTTGTATTGGTGGGGTGGTGGTGTGGTTGGAGTGGTGGTGGTGGGGTGTGGTTAGAATTGTGGTGGATTGAGATAAATTTATTTTTTCAGTATTTAATTTAATTTAACTGAATTTAATTTAATTTAATTAAAGTTAAGTTAAGCGTTCAAAATTTGAAGTTTAAAGAATTGGAACTAAGTGATTGAACGGCATATCAACATCACATCCACGTCACATCAGTACCAATGTGAACGATCGTCTTTTTTATAATCGAGAGGGACGCGGTTCGATTTAAGGCCTGTTCTTTAGACCTTAACTTATGCTTAACTTAACTTAATTTAACTTAACTTACCTTAACTTAACTTACCTTAACTTAACTTAACTTACCTTAACTTAACTGAATTTAACTTAACTTAACTGAACTTACCTTAACTTAACTGAACTGAACTTAACTTAACTTAAGTACTTTTACAAACATATTTTTATGGTGGTGGTGGTATAGTTGGGGTGGTGGGTTGGGGTTGTGGTGGTGGGGGTGTTGGTGGTGGTGGGGGTTGTGGTGGTGGGGGTGTTGGTGGTGTTGGGTTGGGGTTGTGGTGGTGGGTTGGTGGTGGTGGTAATGGGGGTGGTGGTGGTGGGTTGGGGTGGTGGTAGTGTGGTGGTGTTGTTGGGGTGGTGGTGGTGGTGTGGTTGGAGTGGTGGTGTGGTTGGGGTGGTGGTGTGGGGGTGGGGTGGTTGGGGTGGGTGGTGGTGATGGTGTGGTGTTGTGGTTGGGGTGGTGGGTTGGGGTGTTGCTGGTGGGGGTGGGGGATGGTGTGGTTGTGATGGTGGTGGTGTGGTTGGGGTGGTGGGTTGGTGGTGGTGGGTTGGGGTGTTGGTGGTGGGGGTGGGGGTGGTGGTGGTGTGGTTGGGGTGGTGGGTTTGGTGGTGGTGGTGGTAGGTTGGAGTGGTGGTGGTGGGGTGTGATGGTGGGTTGGGGTGATGGGTAGTACTTAACTTAACTTAACTTATCTTAACTTAACTTACCTTAACTTAATTTAACTTACCTTAACTTAACTGAATTTAACTGAACTGAATTTAACTTACCTTAACTTAACTTAAGTACTGAAAATTTAATGGCTAAAGAACAGGCCCTTACATGGACAAACAAAACCCGGAAGCTCCTTATCACCAACGATATCCGCGCAACCAAACAGCATCCAATTTCGATGCGAACAAAGCTTGTCAGCGAAAAAATCAAACGCGAAAAAAATCGTTAGCTTCCATTTCGCCGACTGCTATAAATACTATCCCTCGCACTCTCTTCGTGCTCTCCGCCTCTCTCGATCGAACCGTCTCCGGATCTCCATCAATGGCTGCCGTCGCCGGTACATCCATGTCGCTCGCTGCTGCTTCACTCTCCTTCAAGCAGGCACAGGTCAGATTTTTTCGCTTCTGATTTCGCGTTTTGGAACATTTCTGGAGATTTTTTTCTGGATTTGTTGTTGAGAACTGAGGTTGGATGGTTAGGTTTTGTTTTTTTGTGTACGTCTCGCATTTTGACTGATTTTGATCTTGTGGTTTGGTTTGTGGTGGTGGATCAGGGAGTCACGAGGTTCTCAAATGTGACGATGGTGTCGGTTTCCGTCAACCGGAAAGGATTTCAGTCGCTGAGGACTCGCCGATTCAGCCTTTCTTGTGCGGTAGGTTGTTCTTTGTGCTGCAGCCTTTGCCTGATTGTATTTGTTATGGCTATGCATGGTGTGATTAAAGTGACGTCTCATGCTGTTGGTGTTGAATTTCAACTTTGAAATGAAGTTACTGCAGAATGAGTTTGTGGCATCTCATGCTGTTGAATTTCAAATTTGAAATGAAGTTATTGCATAATGAGTTTGTGGCGACATTTCGAGATGATGCAATCTCTGTATCTGTTAGTTCAAGAGCAAGGGTAGAGTAGAGATACTGTTGTTTTTTATTGTATGTTTGGGCGTTGATCATTTGTAGGCCAAGCCCGAGACAGTTGACAAGGTCTGCGCAATTGTGAAGAAACAACTTGCTCTATCGGAAGACACTTCAGTCACTGGAGATTCGAAATTTGCTTCTCTTGGAGCAGATTCTTTGGACACGGTATCCCAATTGTACATGTTTTGTTATCGTCGAAACATTTTAATTGACATAGTTAAGATGTGGGGCTTATCATACATGTACTTTGATGCCTTGCGCTTTTGTGAGCTCTAGTGTCATTTTTCTATTCTGTCTCGAAGCTGGCTTTCCACATTCATTTCAACACCAGTTTGTAGATAAACTAGAGGTTCCATTTTTTTCTTCAACTATTAGGTGTTGATGTTCCGATTGTAATCAACTTTTTGGTTTTACAGGTGGAGATTGTTATGGGGCTTGAGGAGGAGTTTGGGATAAGTGTGGAGGAAGAAAGTGCCCAGACCATCGCAACGGTCCAAGATGCAGCTGATCTCATCGAGAAGATTCTTGAGAGCAAATGATTCCAAATTAGTACATGGATCCTTCCGAGTGAAGTACTAGTTTGCATATTATACCATTATCCCCTGATTATGAGTACTCGTCTAGAATTTATCTGGTTTCTATTTTCCTATATGCAAGACTGCTCATGGCATTGGACAAAGTTGTCAGATATATCAGAGGCTTGGTTATATGAATGACAACATGTTTTTAAATGTCACGGAGCATATTTTTAGGAACACTTGGATTGTTTATGAAGGCCATGTTCTGCATTTTGGCAATTAACCCGACCAAAAATAACTGAACCCTATGCTGTAGCAATATCTGGTGGAAGAAATGAACTTATTACGTACTTCATGTGTCAGAAATTCATAAAATTTGTTCTTGTCTATCGGACTAAAAGGTTCATGGTACCGACATAAAAAGAGGAAACAATCGCTTATGAAACTCCAGTTTAGGACAGTGACTTATGATGATACTATCAATACTGCTGTAACATTTTTTTTATTTTAAAATTTTTTATCAAGTAAAGTTACTTCGGTTTAACATAAAATTGTGTAATTTTAATATCAATATATTTAATTTGTTTGCATGATCCTAAATCTGATATAGCTGCTCTCTCTCAATTGTTGTACCAGTAAAGGTATATGGAGCGTGCGGGAAATTGAGAAAGTTTTGGATGGCTAAGACGTCCGAGGCGAGCTCGCGCAGTGCATATTAGAAATTTTTTAAAAATATTAATCAATCATAAAAATTATTAAAATAATTAGAAGAAATCCCTAGAAAATACAAAAAATTAATAATACAAGCGATTTAAAAATATTATTTTTTATTAGTCGAATAGTAATAGTAATTCCTGTTTTTACAGCACAAACTGAAAAATTAAAATATTATATTCCATCAATAGGAATAAAAAGTCCTCTATAAATAGAAGAGGAATTCTTGGATGTATGTGCCCTTATGGCAATAGCATTAAGCTTGATTCATCCGGTTCAATTAGCTGACCAAATCGAACCAAACCGGTCGGACGAACAGCTGAAAACACCGGTTTGGAGTGAACAAATAAAGGAAGTCATCTGGAAATGCTCGAATGCCATTTCACTGTTTCTCTCACGTAACGATCGCCGTCTCCGGAAGCTTTCACGTCTCCGATCTGGTAACCATTATCCTCCTTTTTCCACTTCCTTCAGTTCTACTTGCAAAATTTGTCCAGGTTTTAGCATATGTTTTTCAATTATGGAGATAGGTTTATTTCTAGGGTTTTATACAGTGATGAAAATTATGAAAGTGGGTATATAAACTAGGTTCGAGTTTATTGAGCTATTTTAGGTGAAGTAGCGTTGGGATTATGAAGTGGAAGCTGTGGTTATGTGTTCACTGGAGTGGTTGTTATGATAAATTATATTGTTTAGCTTTTAATGGGTGTTCTCGATATGATTTTGCGAGTCATCTACCTGAATTTGTTACAAATTGGTTGTTTTTCTGACTATTAGTTTGCTATTTGGGTATGCACAAGTGGGAGAGAAAGAGGAAAGGAAGAATGAATAATCGAACGTATCTAAGGAGAGGAAGATTATTGTTGTTGTGATATGTGCTTTTGGTCTCATTAGCGCGTGACAAAATACTGCTTCCTAATTTAGTCTATTCAATTTTGGTTCATTATCTAAAGTGCTGCATTTACCTTTAGCTGAAATGAGATGGCGTCTTCGCAGCAGAATGTTGAGGTGGAGGCAGCAAAGTTTCTGCAGAAGCTCATTCACGACTCTAAAGATGAGCCGCTAAAGCTTGCTACAAAGCTTTATGTGGTATGTCGAATTCACATCATGATGTATGATTTTAAAAAAATTTCCCATGCATTCTTTGGTTGACTCTTGCACACAATATCCACGAGGGTCGCAGATACTGCAGCATATGAAATCAAGCGGGAAGGAGCACTCAATGCCGTATCAAGTGATTTCAAGGTTCGTACTCAAACCCAAGTTGCATATGTAGTATCTTGGTTATGATTGGGTCAGAGATTTTTTCTTATCTATCCAATAGTAGCTTTTGAAGCCACACACTTTAATAATCTAAAGCATGGAGATGAACAAGCTGTGGATAGAGCAGTGGAGTATATCTCATACCATAATTTATTGTTGAATGAAATTGTTTCTCTGTTGAGTAATATTGATAGACACATTGATTTAAGCAATATAGTCATTAGATACTAGGATATATTATCAACTATGTTCAGAACTTGACGTTGAGATGCAGTGAATGTTACTGATTAACTACTAATTCATTAGTTGGCTCTCATACATGTCTATCGGGGTTGTAGGTTGGTGGTAGTAGCCTGTTAGATGGATCTTGTTTTGGAAAAAATTAAGCAACTTGTAACATAGTTTTACCAAAATATAAGTTAGAAGCAATGCATTTCATATATTTGGAATGGAGTTGTTGGGTGACAACTTATAACTACGTAGAAAGGGACTTATCAGGTCAAACAGATAGCCTTGCAGTGTGCTGGATTGAGTCATGACTGAGACACACACATGTTAAGGTTCAATGGTTATTTTGTAGCCTAAAAGCCGACGATGGTGATTATCGTCTTTGCCGTCATGCTTGCATAAAATACTGCATGTTTTCATCTCAAGTAATCCGAAGCAGTATTCTAATGACATTTGTCCACTTCAGGGCAATGGAGACTGTAATCCAGCAAAATGGCATTGACATCGAGGCTGTGAAGTCGGCACGCCCTCCATTGACTAGTCAAAATCAGGCAGGAGATTCTGCAGGTAAATGCACATTTACTGCATTAAATTATGTTGGTTTCTTGCAGGTTTAGTTTATTTTTTCTCTTGTCTAATAAGGTGATTTGCATATGCAGGGCTTTCACAAGTTGGAGTGTCAAAGGATTCAACATCCGTGTTAGGAGAAAATGAGGTGGCCAAAACTGAAGCACATGCTTCAAGCAGGCCACCTGTTGGTCCCAAAAGTGGTATGCATGATACTTATCAAGGATCCATGTCACACAGAAGTGGAAAGTCCTTGGATCACGGTAGTCCTTCCAGCTTGGACTCTAAGTCTGCCAACTCTCAGTCACAAGACAAGAAGGCAAATCCAAAGGATAGCAAAAAAGGCAACAGTAAAAGAAAGCGAACCGATTCACCATTAGCAGAACCAAATGCTGATACTTCTCAGCAGTATGATTCTCGCAGTGCAAGGATAGGGAAACTAAATATTAAAGGTGAATCTAAAGGAAGCTTTTCAGAAAAATTTTATGATCCATCAACCTGGATACCCAGTGTAGACAATTTTCTTCATTTATCAATCTAGTGATCCATAAAATATTTCTAACAGACCTATATTTCGTCATACAAAAATACTTGTCAGCCAATTGTGAAATATTTCTGATAGACATTTCAGAGTTTCACTAAGGTTATTTTATATGATTATGCTACCCTTGCATCACATTTGTTCTGTAATTTAAGTCAATAACAGAGATTTTGATTGAAAATTGACTTTCAGGTGCTTCTAGCAAGTTCCCAGGCAGTATGCCGGGTGTCTCTGGTACGTACCCAGTAATGGAATCTGGCTTCTTAAGTCCAATACAAGGAAGCAGCTCATCATATGATAATCATAGCTTATCTATGAAGAATGACAATGAAAGGGTCCCTGAAGCCTTTTCTTCTGTTAGCTCCATGCCAGCTGCATTTTCTTCTGGTAAAGTTGCATTTTATTAAATTGAACAGTCATTTCTGTGTTTGCCTAAGAAATTTCAATGATGCATCCGCTGCAGGAGGGTTAGAGCATGTGGGTGGAATTTCTAATGTGGCAGCAGATGGGAGTAAAATCAACCAGGTTCATATCCATCTTCTTAAGTATCTTACTAGTTCATCATTTTCGGAACCTTATAAACAAAATTTTCACTCAATTTAATGATGTTGTTCTTGATTCAGACACTTTCCTTTTGAAACCGCTTTTGCCATACTGATTAATAATGCACATGAAAAAACAGTTAAACGATGAAAACCTTTGTTTATTTTCCTATGGGTTAGTTTTATATTTATTTTGTGAGGGTTTACACAAGTTTTCATTTATTGTTTCTCGAAATATTACGTTCATGTTTGGCCTGGGGAAACGGTTTCTGAGAGATCTATTTTATGATTTAACAATGCATTTTGTCGACATCCATCCAGTGACTTATCCTTGTTTATTTTCTTAGTCTTATTTCTCTGTAAAATACTCCCGAGTTCTAACTTCTTACATCAAAAGAAGAATATGTATTCAGAATTGGGAATCAATTTAGCATAAATATTCAGAATATTTCTGGGTTTTGTTTTAAGAAGCGACAATTTTAAAGTCGATACTATTTTACTGTTTTAACTGCTCATTAAGTTTGAAGCATAGTCAATGGTTTCTGAAATGTTCATTTTAAAATCCATTTCATAGTTTCGATGGGTATAAAATCATCATATCACCCTGCATTAGGAAGTTGTATACTTGTACTATGCCATCAATTCAGTCTCTTTTTACTAGCATTCATTGTTACTTCATTATTGGTATACTTATTAACAAAATGTATATGGTGATGCAAGGCGCAACGAGGCGGTATATTTGTTTGTCTATCTTTTTTCAGCTTAGTTGGGCCTTAAACCATAACTACACACATAGCATTACATTGATGGCTGCTGACAAAATGTCTTATCTTTAAATACCTTCATGGACCAAAAAAGCATTATTGGTCGATGGAATTGTCTTCAGCTTGTTGGGAAATGGGAGTCGTAGTGTTGCAGACCTGTTTTTGCTCCTCAAACTGATTGTTTGTGTTCCATTGTCATCTTTAAACATCCTGCAGCCTAATAAGTTGTTTTGGCAGTCTTTATGTTCCTTACGATTCTCAAGTCACGAAGTTGCATTAATGTTCCATGTTTGTCTGAGGTACTTGTAAATGCGTTTCATATTTGAGAAACTACATCATTAATTGCCAGATTATAGGATTTTCTCCCCCGAAGACTGCAGCTAGCTCTACTAATCATAAAATATGTACCTTTTACCTTTATGTATGTTATTTATTTCTGTATCACTTTGTAAATGCTGTGGCTTCCTTGTTTCTAATTAAACCTTTGTGCTTGCAGAGGGGAGGGCCTAACCTTTCAGATTCAAATATGCACAGACACACAGCGTCAGGAGATTCTGGAAAGTCTATTGCACAAGGTTTAACCTCATCAATCATGCCTTTCAAAGAACACCATCTGAAGCAGCTCAGAGCCCAGTGCCTTGTTTTCCTCGCATTCAGGTCCACATCTGTGTTTAATCTTTTTATTATTCTCATTGCCATCATTACACTCTAATATTGTTGGTGGATTTGATCTATGTTTTTCTTAATTGTAGAAATGGTTTGATGCCGAAGAAGCTGCATCTTGAGATTGCACTTGGGAATATCTTTCCGAAGGAAGGTGATTGCCTGCCTGTTCACTTCTTTTTTCTTCTTCTCTAGCTTTCACTTACTGGTTGTACAGTAACAGGTGGAAAACCTGATGGATTTGGCAAGGATCTTTCTGATTACAGAGGAAATGAGCAGCCATCAAATGATGTAAATGACACAATAGTTGGAAAAGTAAATCCTTGGAGAGAAACTGACCTAACTCCGCAACAAGCTTCTTCGAGTGGGAATATTACAAATGCAGACTCCAATCTATTAGATGCAACAATTACCAAATTGGAGAACAAAATTACCTTATCGTCTGATGTGTGTGTGACCACTGAAGAAGCAAGAAATCATTTGGATTCCAAAAGAAACCTGGGAGCTGAAACAAATTCATCTCTCATGTCAACAGAGCATGATTTTGCTACTTTCAGAGGCCTAGGTGTCAGCGGCCTTGACACATCTTCAGTGGGAAAAACTAACCAGTTGAAGTCTGAGATGATGAATTGGGCTGAAGCTGGTGGACCTAGCGATTCCTCGAGAGGATTTGTACCAACCCCAGGTGCTCGTTTTGAAATGGGATCAGATCGAGTTGATGGTGTTCCAACCCAGTTGCATAATATTTTTGACTCAAGCTTTCATCCTAATCAACAGGTTAACAGGCACTTTTCAAACTTCTCATTAAAAAATAATTGGCAATCTGTCCATAACAGAGAAATTGATTATGAGCAGGCTATGTCTTTGAGACCGCATAACATGTTTACTCCACAAGTCCTACATGGTTAGTACTGCCTTATAGTTATTTTCACTTGTTACCTCTTTAGAAATTGTAGGTCCTTGTTGCAGCACAAAAGAGAATTTTTATTCAGAACCATGTGTTTCAGGAGGTAAAACCATGCTTTTTCATGATTCTGCTAGCATTGCAAGTGGTGGCAGGATGATGGAAGGAGGTTCCAGTGAAAAACGGGATGAAACATTGCTAAGAGCCAATACGCCACATCCAAAATACACAACATCAGAGAAGTGGATCATAGAGCATCAGAAAAGGAAATTTCAATATGATCAGAAATGGCTTATAAAGCAGAATAAAACAGATAAAAAAATCACTGCTTGTTTTCACAAATTAAAGGTTGTATGAGCCTGTTTAGTTGTTTTATTGAATTTATTTTATTGCTGTTGATTTCTATCTCATGGTGGTATAATATGGGGCATAACGGATGCCCTATTTGTCCCTTGATCAACAATAATTTAGTGGCTTGTTACATTAGCTAAAACTATCAGTACCATTCTGTTAATCTGTGCTTTTGTGCGCCACTAAGTATCAGTCTAAATAATTTTTTAACAAATTGCAAAGGTTATTTAGATACCTTACATGCCAAACTCAAGTGATTTATTGTCTATGCTACAAGTATTTTAGGCCTTAGATGTCAAGCTAACTACATCCAACGTGCCGCACCCTATCTGTCAAAATAGTCTTCTCAATGAGTTTCAAATGTAATTTGACAGGAAACTGTGAATTCCTCCGAGGACATCTCAGCAAAAACCAAAAGTGTTATTGAATTGAAGAAGCTTCAATTGCTAGAACTTCAACGGCGTCTTCGGAGGTAGTGATTACTTTTATGTTGGTGGTTGCAAAAGTTATATATAGTTTAAGTTAAGATCTGCTGACTTAATTTATTATGATAAAAATAACAGTTTTTCATTTTGAATGTGTACTTCTCTACAGTGACTTTCTGAAGGATTTTCATAAACCAGTTGCAGCAGATATGGATCGTTTGAGGTCAATGAAGAAGTATAAACATGGAAGGAGGATAAAGCAATTAGAAAAATATGAACTGAAAATGAAAGAAGAACGACAAAAGAGAATCCGGGATAGGCAGAAGGAATTCTTCAGTGAAATCGAAGTTCACAGGTAATCATTGTCCCCAAACTCTGTTTGCAGTTAACTTCATTGGTTCTTGCCTGTATATTTTATTTCTGCTATGCACATAGGGAGAGGTTGGAAGAGACTTTCAAAATCAAGAGAGAGCGTTGGAGAAATTTTAATAAATATGCGAAAGAGTTCCATAAAAGGAAGGAGCGCATACATCGTGAAAGAATTGACCGAATCCAAAGAGAAAAAATTAATTTGTTGAAGATCAATGATGTGGAGGGCTATTTAAGGATGGTGCAGGTTGGTCTGCATTTGAATTCTTATTCATTCCATGAGTTCCTCCCTCTGCTATCTATGTTTGCACTATATGTCATTTCTAAAACTTGCTTCGCAATTACGTTACTTGTTCAAGGATGCCAAGTCAGATCGAGTTAAGCAATTACTCAAGGAGACAGAAAAGTATCTTCAAAAGCTGGGGGCAAAGTTAAAAGAAGCAAAAGATATGTCAAGAAGTTTTGATTCCAATATGGATGAGAATCGTGCAACTAGCACTATCGATGAAGTTGCTCTTGAAAATGATGATGAGAGTGACCAGGCAAAGGTGACGCTGCACAGTCATTATAGTTTCATATTATTATCTAACGGCTCCATTAAGTAGCGAGTATCATGATTCCCTCAGTGTTGTTACTTTTTCTGATTTCCTAAAATGGCTCCATTGCAGCATTATCTAGAAAGCAATGAAAAGTATTATCTGATGGCTCATAGGTGAGATTGCAATCCTTCAGTTGTACAGCTCAGTTAGTTGGCTGGTTTGCATGATAATCTTTTTCATTCTGTAAGCTTTAACTTAAGGTGTCTAGCATTTAATCTTTCTATCTGACTTCCACTTTCAATGGCATGTCTTCAAAAGGGTGCCAATGATTCTTCATGCAATTCATCTTGATGATTTCATTTCTTTGTCAATATCATCAATTTTGGCCTGGTAAAATGTTCTACATTTCATATTTTTTGCTGCAGTATCAAAGAAAGCATTTCTGAGCAGCCGATTTCTCTTCACGGTGGAAAATTGAGAGAGTGAGTTGGCAATCTCTTGTACTATGTTTACGATTTGACGATACAATCACTGCCTGCTATTTTACCTGTTCCTCTTAATGAGTTAACGGTTGGCAATAGTTATATAGATGTGCATGGATTACCTACGTACCTACTTATCTCTTTTAGGGGATTAGAAAGTGCTCTGGTTTTGTGGCATTGTCCATCACAGCTAACTCTCCCAAGTCCCATAAATGTTCAAGATCCTTACTTTTGATGATGTAGATAAAATATAGCTTCCAGATTCCTATGTTGTAAATTGAGTCCTCCCATCCCTTGGAACAGGTATCAAATGAATGGGTTGCGATGGTTAGTTTCACTTTACAACAATCATTTAAATGGCATTCTCGCTGATGAAATGGGTCTCGGGAAAACTGTTCAGGTAATATACTTAGTTTTGACTGACATCTTAATTTTGTCAGTCTGAATCTGGTGGTGACGCTCCCGCTTTTGACAATCCTGCAGGTGATTGCCCTAATTTGTTATCTTATGGAGACAAAAAACGACAGAGGGCCCTTTCTGGTGGTCGTGCCTTCATCTGTTCTTCCTGGCTGGGACTCTGAATTAAATTTTTGGGCTCGTGGCATAAAGAAGATTGTCTATGCTGGTCCTGCAGAGGAGCGCCGTAGGTTATTCAAGTAATGATTTTTAGAAACTCAGTTTTTATATTGCTCATATATATAATTCGATGTATTTGTTCATGATTATTCGGTTTTGTAAAAATACAGGGAAGTAATCATCCAACAAAAGTTCAATGTCCTGCTGACAACTTATGAGTATTTGATGAACAAGCATGACAGGCCAAAGTTATGCAAAATACCATGGCACTATATTATAATTGATGAAGGTCATCGAATAAAGAACGCTTCATGCAAATTAAATGCTGATCTGAAGTACTACCAGAGCTCCCATAGATTGCTGTTGACTGGAACACCGCTGCAGGTACCCCCGTGCTGGAATCCTTAACTCCATGCTATGTGGACTGATTTTTCCCTCTTGCCTTATCCCTGTTTTATGCAGAATAATCTTGAAGAATTATGGGCCCTGCTTAACTTCTTATTACCCAATATTTTTAACTCATCTGAGGATTTTTCACAATGGTTCAATAAACCATTTGAGAGTACTGGTGACAACTCTCCAGATGAGGTAGGTCTTCCGTATCTTTGCTAACTGATTTTTTTTTTTTTGCACGGATGTTGTTTACTAATGGATTCCAAGTGTCCTTTTTTCTAGTTAGCACACATTATGTGTGCCTCCTATTAACACTGGAGTTTGATGCCGATCACAGGCTTTGCTGTCAGAGGAAGAGAATCTGCTGATAATCAATCGTCTTCATCAAGTCCTTAGACCATTTGTTCTTCGAAGGCTTAAGCATAAGGTATATATAATTCTTATTGTACTGATTCACGTCCGGGGTGTGTTAGTTATATTACTGATGCAATTTCCCTTTACCAAATGAATTTTGAGGTTTTCTGCAAACAATGGCTGTTGGTAGTTCGAAAAAAATATACTATTGTGTAGCATATATTTTAAGGAGACAGTTTAGAGATGTGTAATTTCACCTTTTAATTGTTGGTGTTTTCTTCGGTTGTAATCTTTTTTGGTGTGTGATTGCTAGGTTGAAAATGAGTTACCTGAAAAAATAGAAAGACTTGTGAGGTGTGAGCCCTCTGCGTATCAGAAGATTTTGATGAAGAGGGTGGAAGACAACCTTGGGTCCCTTGGAACTGCAAAGGTTTGTGCTTCTACGAATTGGTTATTGTAAGAGGGAGAACAAAATCTATATAGAATTTCTTTGCATAAAATTATCAATCAAACACTAAGGCTGTGTTCTTTTCAACTTAAGTTAGCATTAATTGTTTCCTCAAAAGCTGTTCATAATTTAGTTCAGTGAAGGTTGGTTCATGTCTCAATTGTGTATCGATATTAGGCGAACAAAATACAACCCAAGTAACGTAATGTGCATTTAATTATGTCTGACTTGCTTATTTCCAGGGTCGATCAGTGCACAATTCGGTAATGGAACTGCGCAATATTTGCAATCACCCATATTTAAGTCAGCTTCATACCGAAGAGGCAAGCCTTCTATTTGTTTCTTTATTTCATTTTGATCCTTTGAGGTGCAAAAGGAAACTCTGCAGATTGGACTGAGGTTTTATGAAATATTCACACTCCAAATGTTCTTAAAAGTAATAGTTCCAGTATCTCATGATAGTCTCATCCTAATACAGAAGTTATGGATGACATGGCAAAACATGTTGGGTCTTTCTCCAAAATTCATTTTTCAGTTGCTCTTATTAATAGTTGTTTCCTTATTGCAGATTGAAAATTATGTGCCTAAACATTATCTGCCGTCTATAGTGAGGTTATGCGGGAAACTTGAAATGTTAGACCGTTTGCTGCCAAAACTACAAGCAACTGGTCATCGGGTATTGCATCAATACCATTTTCTTTGTTGACCCCTCTTAAGTTTTTTCTTCTTTGAAAAATCTTAATTATTAAGTGTTACTTTTAAGACCGGCACATGCTGTGCTGCCGGAAGTCTTGTGCTATTCAAATAATCTGCATAAAAGATCAGCTTAACTACTTGAAAGACCACGTGACTTTTTTTCTCGGACAAAAGATTTCAACATAGTGCTATAATATGATTGAATGCATACATTGAAACACACACGCGTATCATTGTCTGTGTGCGGGCGTGGTTTTGAAGTATGTGGTATGCTAATGATTTTGTAGTGAAAGTGGTATGAATTGTGCTTTTCTCTATGCAGGTTCTTTTCTTTTCGACGATGACTAGGCTTTTGGATGTCATGGAGGATTATCTTCATCTGAAGCAGTACAAGTATCTTCGGTTGGATGGGCACACATCTGGTGGTGATCGGGGTGCGCTTATCGACCGGTTCAACATGCCAAACTCTCCTTATTTTATTTTTCTGCTCAGGTGTTCCCTATGTGATGTTTACCTTCTATGAATATATTGACTTCGATTTCTCCATTATCTCTTATATAGCAGTTACCGAACAAATGTCTCAATTTTTTCGGCCATGAGATTGATGTTCCTTTTAGTTGCTCTAACATTGAATATTTTCATTAGTATACGGGCAGGAGGTGTTGGAGTAAATCTTCAAGCTGCAGATACCGTTATAATATTCGATACAGATTGGAATCCACAGGCATGTTAACATTTCTCAGTAGTTTGAATATTGAATTCAGAAATTTTGTGATGGTTTCTAATCTATTTCTGCATGGCTGGCTACTTAGGTTGATTTGCAAGCTCAGGCAAGGGCCCATCGAATTGGACAAAAGAAGGATGTTCTGGTTCTTCGTTTTGAAACTGTAAGGCTTAATCATTTTTTCTCCAATATATCCATTATATTTCTCTTATACTGTTTTTTGGGACTCCATATGAGACCACTTATACCATTGTATAACACTGGTGTTTATAGCCGTATACTTGTATGAGGTCTTTTGTGTAGAAGAGGCATATAAGCTTATGCATGATCATATTTTCTGGAAGTTTTCATGAAGATATTCTTGTATTTTCATGTGCATTGTATGTCCTTAAACATTGGTGGATTCTAAATGTTTTTTGTTACCTGACACTTTTTTAAAAGAACTACACACATGAAGATACAGAACCGTGGAACTGAATGAATTTTTTTTTTTCTATATTTCATTATGATGCGTTAAAAACTTTTTGTTTCGATAAGGTAAACACTGTGGAAGAACAAGTCAGAGCTTCAGCTGAACACAAACTGGGAGTCGCTAATCAAAGTATCACTGCTGGGTTCTTTGACAACAATACTAGGTATCCTTTATTATTTTACCCTGGTAAATCTTGTTTCACGTTCAATCTAATCAGTAAACTCACTAGACTGAAATGGCTCTATAATCTTGTGCAGTGCTGAAGATCGAAGGGAATATTTGGAATCTCTTCTCAGGGAATGTAAGAAAGAGGAAGATACTTCAGTTTTAGATGATTATGCTTTAAACGATCTGTTGGCTCGCAGGTAATGTTTTTCGTCTGTTACTAATGGTCTTTCGAATCATCATATGATTTGACTTAAAGTTTTGTCTGGAAATATCTTTTGTGGCAGTGAGTCAGAAATTGATGTGTTCGAATCTATTGACAAGCTAAGACGGGACGAAGAAATGGTACATATGTTGTTTTTTGAAATTGTTTATATCTTCAGTCTTACACAGCTAAAATTTTGTAACAAACAAAATGTAATCGCATCAGGATGCTTGGAGAAAGTTAATGTTAGGGCGGGGGGTAGTTGTTCCTCCTCTTCCTTCAAGGCTTGTGACAGATGATGAACTAAAGCCTTTCTGTGAAGCAATGAAGAAATATGAAGTGCCAAATACTGGAGAGACGTCTCATGATGGGATTAAAAGGAAGAGTAACTCTAGAGGTCTTGACACTCAACACTATGGCCGTGGGAAACGAGCCAGAGAGGTAATGCTTCTACCTTATTTCAGATGGGTGAAGAATTTTGCTGCATCATTATCAAACTGCAGGTCAAACATCACATGCTGCAAAATCTTGTCTTAGTCTCTTACATTTAAGTTGTCTCCTCATAGGTGAGGTCCTATGAAGAGCAATGGACTGAAGAGGAATTCGAGAAGCTGTGCGAGGCCGATAACCCTGAGTCTCCAAGTGCGATGGAAGACCTAGTTGACTTGAAAGCGGTTCGAGATTCTGTTGGATCAGCCTTTACTGAACTTCAGTCAGAAACACTTTTACCCTTCCAACCAACTCTTCTCAAAGAAATACCGCAATCACAAACAGTGGAAGTGACACCGACATCTAAACGTGGCCGTGGGAGGCCAAAAAAGTCATCATCTGGATCAAGGAGTACATCAGCACGTGGTTCAATGAAATTAGATGATGGTGTGCCACAATCTGGTTCTCCAAGAAAGGCTGGTCTATTTTCTTCTCCTGTTCAAGTTGATGCTGCAGCCACATCTCAATCATCGCTAACATACCTCACTCCTGCTTCTGTGCTTGAATCTGCTCCTTCTAGTGGTGGAGCGAGGCTTTTGTGTTATGAAGAAAAGAAGGATCGAATTCCAGCAACTGTTGCTGATGTTACTGGTGTCCAAGATTTGAAGACCAGTGCTGTATCAGTTGTGGGACCTAGCACGTCGTTTGATTTACATACAGCAGCTATACTACCCGTAGGATGTGCTATACCAGTAACAAGTGGAAATAGGCAGCAGGCTGGGTTAAGCACTGTTCCAAACTACTACCATACTTCAATGGACAATTTACCGTCATCTGCACATGTTCAGGCTAGCATTCAAAGTCAGAAAAATGCTGATGAAGCCCCTCGTCGTAGGGGTAGGAAGCCAGCTGTGGTACCACCGAATGATTCTATTGTTTTAGTAGGTTGCGAGCAAAAATCAGATGGGCCATCACCTAAGAAATCTGATGATCCACTGACTTCCCAGAGTGGTATTACTTGTGATCCCAGTAGCAAAGCAGTTCCCACTACTGGAGCGGGTATTGAAGTAGGTGGCCTAAATATCGGAGGTGTACATCATACTCAGACAATGCCTCATGTTTTTTCAGTTGCTACCCCTTCTCAGTCTACTACTCTTATGGAATCTGCACCCGTGAGGAGTGGCCGAGGCCGGGGTAGAGGCCGAGGCCAGAAGACTCAGAGAGGAACTGATGGTGCTGGGCGCCGAGGAAGGAGGGCATCTATTACTCCGGCTGAAAGTATAAGTCATATTTCTAATCAGGGTAAGCAGTCTGATATGCATATGCATAGTCAATCTTCTATAGAAGTGACGTTGAAAGGGAAAGAAGAAAATCCTCAAAAAAATGTGGAGTCTGGTAGCTCCACTGATGTTTCCATGGAGTCTCTGAAGAACAACCAAGCTGATGGATTATTGAAACTAAAAGAGACATATGTGCCTACAGTAGCAGCTTCACTTCACGGCCCTGTGGATCCTGCTTTAGGCTCAACAACATCCTCCTATGCAGTTGACTCGCTTCAAGGACCAAAGGATGTAACATCAGGGCTCTCAAATATGCCTGGTGGCTGTTTATTTGAAGTAAAGTCAGATGCAAGCCTGCTCAGTTTAAAATCTGTGCCAGGAATAAGTTGCAACATAGATGACCAGGAAGAAGCTCCGCCTGGGTTTGACCGTCCGATTCACAGACCCAAGAACCCGTCTGGAGATAAAGATGATATGGAATCCTCTCCTCCGGTTAAGGATCCTGTTCGGGCCGAAGTACTCATGTCCCAGTCTGTAGTTGACAAGCTTAACACGCGAAAGGCTTTTGGAACTGTTGATAAAACAGATTCAATAAAAGATTCTGAAGTAAATGTTGAATTAAGCGGAACCGCTTCTGATAATGTTCTTGTTTGCCATATGGAGGGCAACTCAAGTGACAAATCAAGTATGCCACCTGTGTCTAAGCTGAGAGTTGATTTGTCTGGTACGATGGAGAACAATATAAGGTGCGCTGCAGAAGAAGCTTCAGTAACATATGCAATTACTTGCTGCGATGTAACAGGTGATAGTGTTGGTGATACCCCCGATGCAACGGCACCTATCCTCCTTCCTCAAGAGCCAGACAAAAGTGGACAGATTGACCTCATTTCAGATGACAGTGGTGCGAGAGACACTGAAGCCACACAGGAGACCATAAGTATTAAAGATGTTACTGAGAGCACTTCCATTCCCAGTGAAGCTGACCAAATGCTGTCTGTTAAAGATCCAGTTGGCATTGACTATGTGTTTGCTCAAAATGCAGCCTCTCGTTACCATGATTCTTCTGGTGAGGGGAAAAGCTTGAACACGCAATGCAGCATTGAAGGCCCAAAATCAAAAGTGCTGGAAGATTCAAGATTTGGACCTACGGTTGAAGTTCACTCAGATGTGGGTGAACTTTTGGATGCAGGGCAATATTCTGGACTTTCAAAAATCGAACAGATGAGCCCTAGTTCTGAAAGTCGTTCTGAAACATCCAAGTCAGTCTCTACATCCTCAGCTCTTCTTGATGTGGATAAAAATATCATTGATGAAAAGAAGTCCGGTCTAGAAATTGTCATCGAGGAACATAAAATTGAGCTTCCTGTGTGTGGTGCAAACGATAAAATGAAACGGCATCAGGAAGGAACACTATCTGCAGGTGCTATGTCTATCGATCAAATGCCTGAGTCTTCTGAAACAATTATAACAGTGAATACTTCCCATGAAGTTCACTCTTTAGTTAGACAACTACTTGTAGATACACTGCTTTCATCTCCTATGGAACTAGTTGAGGTGATGAATGCTAAAATATCACCCGAGACCGATCAAGTTGCCATACAGTCTACTGTTGAACCACCTGATGAATCTCGAATCAAGTAAGTGATTCAATTATATGATGTCATTTGAAATGTTGTTTTTGAGTTTTTTGTCAATTGAATTACTGATTTTTTTAGTTCCTATTGCATATATGATTGCTCATGCAATATGCATAATGATTTGTTTCATGTCAATAATTCTCTTGTAGTGTGGCAATGGGAGTTGTTTCTGATCCTCCTGATCCAGCAATCGAGAGTGAAGCCTCTGATAATTCATTGTCAAGGATGTCACAAGCGGATCTAACTGCACGTATTGATGATGATGATATGCAAGCTGAAAACCCTTCAAATTTAGAAGACGGTGAGAATGGAATAAACAGAGAATCCACTATGGCTCAGAAAGGTCTTGACTCTGTTGAAGGGAAACTAAAAACCACTTTTGTGGATCCTTCGATTCATGAGAGCCCATCTAGAACAACTAAGTACAGCAGTGAAGGAGATCACAGTCAATCTTTTGTTGATGTATCAGGGGATCACGTTGGTCAAATGTTAGCTGAAGTTCAAATGGCTAATGTTTCTGAGGTTTCTACAGCGGAAATGGAGCTGTCAAAAGTGTCGTTAGTATCATCTTCTGGTGCTGATATGGGAAAGGATGGTGTCTTGCGAGATTGTGACAGTGCTCAAATGCAGATCACAAGTGAACTTGCTGTCCAAATACCCACTTTGGAAATGGAGCCAGCAGAACATTCAATATCGTCTTCTCCTGATGTCAAATCAAGAACGGGTCATGTCCTTGGGGGTCCCCATGATGTTCAAGTCTCGGTTGGAGTGGAGAGAAATATTCTTGAGAGAATGGAAGTTGTCAATATGGAAGTGGAGCAGCCTCAAATACCAGTATCATCTTTTCCTGATGTTAATTCCACAAAAGGTATGTAAAACTTATATATTATTGTTAATGTTACGCATGAGTATATTGATTTGCATCATAGAGTATAGATTGTAATGCATTTGATAAAATTTACTAAAATGTACTGTCATCATCCTCTCTGCATACTAGTTTCTCATACTGACCTTTATGTAAATTTTTGCAGGGGATGCTCCAGCCATGTTAACTCAGTGCTCTGACTGCAGTGATCAAGCTTATCTGCAAGATCGGTCATCTGTTATGATGACTGATGATTTAGGAGATACTTGTATGTTTGAAGGAAAGGTGACAGGGGAGCTATTTGAAGAGGTTGGAAGTGTGGCTACTTCAGAACAGTTAGGAGCCTGCGGTAAGCAAAATCCTACACATGGGAAGACAACTGAGAGGTCCGTAACACCAGTCCAGGGTCCAAGTGCACTGGAGCTGTTAGAAAGTCATGGAGCTACTCACACCGAGACCATTGAACAGGTTCAAGGTCCTGATGGAATGATATCCAAGGATTCATCTCCACTTGTTGGGAGTCCTGCTGCTTTGGGAGATGGAGAAAAACTAGATAATACCCTTGAAGTAAGTTCCAAAAAGTCAGAAGTTGAGGGATTGGTGATAGAGCAGTCAGATGAACAAGACGTAAGTCCGGCAGGTCTTGCACAGTCGGTAATGCTTGAAATGAGCTCAGAATCAGCTGATCAGACTAAGGCTCCTGAAAGGATGACCATAGAGCCAGCATTAGAAATGAGCAAGAGTGCAACCACATTGACATTTGAGTGTGTAGAAACTCATGAAACTACAATGCAAGTGGAAGGCACTGAACAGATAAGTTTTGGTGAAGGAATTGTGACTGAGAGAACTGTTGAAGGTTCAATCGGACAGGATAAAGGTTTGATGGAACCTTCAGAGTTTAAAATGCTCGAAGGCGTCCAGGAAATAGAGAGGTGTGGAACCTCTCAAGAGGGAAAATTTGAACTGCCAAGACACGCTCAAGTATTGACAGTGGAAGGGAATAGCATTGATCAGCCAGAACCTGTAATCACCCTTATGGACAACAGTGAGCCGGCAACTTTCACTGATGAAACGACGGCAGAGCCACCCAAACCTATTGGTGATTCAGCATTATTGAAGCTTACCAAGGGGCCTGAAACTGTCAAAAATGAAAATTTTGAGCAGCTAGAAGTGGAGCCGTCCGTATCAGTTAGCAATCCCTCATTAATGGGGCTGCAAGGGAAGCCTGAGACAATCCAACAGAAGGAAAATGATCAACTAAAAGTAAGGAAACCATCAGAATCAGTTGCCAATCCTGCAATGCTTGAACTGCAAGAAAAGTCTGAAACTATCCAACAGGGAAAAAATGAACAGCTAGAAGCGATGGAGACATCAGAATCAGTTGGCAAACCAGAAGAGGTGCAGGAGATGTCAGAGAAGCCTGGAATCATTCAGAATGAAAAAATTGAACAGCTAGAAGAAACTGAAGGAAAGGCAGCAGAAGGTTCATTTGAAACGGTAATGTTGGGGCTTTCAGAAGGGCTTGCGTTTATCCGGCGGACTGGTGAGCTATCGAGACCATCTGAAACAAAACTGCAAGGGTCATCAGAACTGGTTGGGTGTCCAAAAACAGTGGAGCAACAAGATGGGACTGAGGCTATGCAACTGGAAACTATTGACCAAGATGATATCGAACCTCAGGTCCGAAAGGTATCAGCTGGACAGGTCGAGCCTTCAGTAGCAATGGGGCACCTAGAAAGGCAACAACCCAATCAATGTGAGACCATTGAACAACCACAAGGGGTCAAAATAAACCCTACTAAAGTTTCAGTAGAGCCACAAAAGGTGTTTGTTCCTATTCAACTGGAAACCATTGGAGAAGATTTCATTGAAGCTCAGAGGACAGAGGGGTCAGTTCAACAAGTTGAGACTTCAAGGCAACGAACTACTGAAGTTGAGATTAAAGTACAATTGCAAGGGGTTGGAGTAAATCTTCCTGAATCCGATGTGGAAGAATTTGGAAACCCTTTAACAACAGGGTCAAAAGAAGGGTCTGAGAAAATGGAGGTGGACAACATTGAAGAAGTTGCCATCAAATCTCAGATCACAGAGGGGTCAGATGAACAGGTTAAGGTCTCAGTAGAAATGGGGTGCTCCATTCAATATCAGAGCATTGAACAACCACACAGTGTCGAAATAAACCATCCCAAGATATCACTAGAACAGGTTGGAAGCCTATCAGCAGTGGAACCACAAGTGGTGCTTGATTTTATTCATACCAGAACCATTGGAAAAGAGGCTATCAAAGCCCAGAAGACAGATGGGTCAGTTCAACAGTTTGAGACTTCAGCAGTGAGGGAAGGGCAACAGACTACTGAAGTTGAGAGCAAGGAACAATCACACAGTGTTGAAGTAAATCTTCCTCAATTGAAAGAAATTGGAAGCCCTTCAACAGTAAAACCACCACTAGACAAATCTGACTTGATGGAAGTGGAAAACATTGAGGATGGCAACAAATCTGAGTTTGCAGAGGGATCAACTGAACAGTTTGAACCTTCTATAGGAATGGGGTGCCTAGAGAGTGAACAAGCCCCTCAATATGAGACAATGCAAGCTGAAAACATCGATGAAGTTGCCATCAAATCTCAGATCACAGAGGGATCAGCTGAAAAGATTGAACCTTCAGTAGCAATGGGGTGCCTAGAGGGGAAACAAGCCACTCAAGATGAGAGCATTGCACAACTACCCGGGATAGAAACAGACCCTCCTAGAATTTCAACAGTAGAGCCTCAAGAGGTGTATGATTCTGTGCAAGTGGGAACCATTGAAGAAGATGGCACCAGAGCTCAGGTGACAGAGGTATCAGAAATCAATATAAATCCTCCTCAATCCTCCGTGGAACTAGATACAAGTCCTGCAGCTCTGGAGCTGCTAGGAGGGTATGACACTGCCGGAGAAGAAAGCATTGAAGCAGATGAAGCTGTAGCAACAACTGACTCTCCATTTGAACCAGTTGGTTCAATTGCGCCACCTGAATCCGACTAGGCCATTGCTGAAAAGGAAGCCACTGCAGTTTCAGTTGCACCCAACAGAAGTTGAAACAACAAGGGAATCAACTATGTAGAAAACACAACATCATGGAAACAAGAAGAAGAGCAGCCCAAATCCTTGGAAGAAAAAACACTGCAGATGACACGCTTGAAAAACCAGGCGAGGATGACGTAACACTACGCTAATAAAAGCCTTGGTTGTGGAAAATCATATCCTCACAAACGACGCCGTTTCGGTCCGGGTCGGGTTTACTATTGACAATTATGACATGTCGACCCGTTTCGGACCGGTCGGGTTTACGAAATTAATTGTTTATTTATCATTTAAACAAATAAGTAATCAGCAACGGTCATAATTATTTACATATTAATGAATAAGTGCTTCGGCTTTCCCTCCAGTTCCCTAGTGAACCCTACTAGCCTTCTTCTCTCACAAACCCTAACTGTACCTTACGTCAACGATCGTCGATGGCTTCCGCAGCGAGCGATGGTTTCGGACGCAGTCCGACTGAAAACCGCCGTCTTCGTAACTGCGCGTCTGTTAACCAGTTCAGCGCCCGTCCTCGGATTTTTCCTACTCCTCCGTTATTGTCTGGTAATGTAATCTTAACGTTTAGTTTTAGGAATATGTTTGATTGATGTTTAGATGGATGTTAGGGCTTTGAGATGCGGATAATGTTGCTTTTTTTGTATTTAATGTTGGATTAAGTGATGTTGGTGTTGTGGAAGTGTGTATTGATGATGGTTGTGGTGTAGGTGAAACTGAGGTGTGTGAAGATGTGTTTGAGACTCAGATTGAAAATATGGTAGGGGAAACCCAAGTTTTGGTTGGTGAGGGAGAGGTTTGTGATAGGGATTGTGTTCAACTGGCAAATCTAGAGGATGGCACACAGGTTGTGGAGCATTTGGACGATGAGTTTGAAATGTGTGGGGTGAATGTTGGAGGGGAGACTCAGGTTTGGGATGATTATGGACGGGGGACTCAGGTTGATGATGCTGAGTATTATCATGAGATGCCGATAAACCTAGGAGGCGACACTGAGGTGCAGGATGATGAGGATTGTGTCAGGAACATATGCCCTCAGTTTCTAAGAAATGGTATTGATTCTAGTGCTGGGGGAGGAAGTAATGAGTCTGGAGTCGTGAAGGATGTGTTCTGTGATATTAAGAGCAATTTGGTTGATGAGAAATTGGGGCACAGTTACGGCAAGCGTGTGGAGCGAGAAAATGAGACTTCTTCTTCCACTCCACCTAGTATTGTGGAAGTAGACCCAAGTGCGTGTTCTCTCACCCATGTTTATTTTTATTTGTATCATTTGATTAGATTTCCCAATTTGTATATTGGCAACTGCTAGTGATTTTTAGTGACTAAACTACTCTAGTTTATGTTCACAAGTGATTTTAATTTGTTTTGAATATGTTTCATTGTGTTTTCCTTATCATGAAGTGCAGCTAGTTTGTTTTGTCAATGTCATGTAGCATAGCTATCTCCCATCTCCATATTTTGTTAAGTAAATGTTTGGAAGTGAAGGCTCTTCATTTGGAAATTAATTGGCTGGCGTTGCTCATCGTATGTCATTAGGTTTCAGAATGATGTCGTTATATTGGTTTTGGGATCAAATTGTAGATGTTTAGAGGAGTAGCTGATATGAAAGCATGATTGAGATCCGTTGATTTAATGGACAGTCTCTAGGCTTTTGACTTCATCAGGCCATTATATTTAGCTGTAAATGTGGGCAGATCACAGTATTGACTTAACATATTACTTTGTAAGTCTCTTCTCAGTATTTTTGAGGTTAGCATGCATTAAAACAGTGTGCATATGTACGAGAAGTTTTTTTTTTGTTTATTATTTCTCTTTACATTTTCATAAATGATTGTGTATTATTTTTCTAGGATCTTTTCAACGAAGTTTTACTTCTATCCGCGCAGCATCGTTGCGGGCCTCAGGTCTAGCTGCTCGATGTAAAGCTTTGGTTGAAACAAGAAATAATTCATTTCATACACTAGTGGAAAAGGAGAATGAGATTGCGGCGCACTCACCAGGGTCAATACGTTATCATGATATAGCTGAACAAGAGGTTAAAGATGATGCCAGCATGTGCGAAGCTGTGTGCTCTGTTGCGAAAAAACTGTTTAATGAGGTTCCAGCTGAAAATAGAAACTCTAGTATTGAATGTGACTGTGAAGGAGCCAAAACACCTCCACTTACTTTACCCGATAATGATGATGAAGTGGCAGGGTTGAGCTATATTGACTCCCAAGAACCCGGTGATTCAACACAAGCGGATGCTCTTGATTTTATTGAATGGTTTGTTAAAGATAATGCCTCTGCTATGCAGCTGGAAGCTGACAACAAACCACTAAAAAGGACAGTCTCAAAACCTGCATCATGTGCGAAAGGTTTCCTTAATTTTCCTAAGAAAACAACAATTCTTAGGCAGATGGGAGATCAAGCAGTATCCTTTGACTGGGATGAGGAACTTGAGGATGAAGGTGGTGGAGAGTTTTTCTGCAGATTGAAGGAAAAAATTCTCAAAGAAAGTAGCCACAAACAGAAATCACTTCCTCAGCCACAGAAATCCAGAAAATGTGTGAAGTTGTTTGGAGATCAAAGTGGAAAAATGAAGTTCCATGATAAAAGTACTGCAATTCAATCTGATTCAAAATTGCTATTGTTTAATTCATATAGAAAAGGTAAGATTTTAGATACAGTGGAAGCAAATATGAGAAGGAATCTAGAAACGGAGTTGAATGAGGAATTTGTAGCTAGATGCGCAGAAGAGCCTACAGAGGCTGCTACTTGTAGAAGTGGCATTCAAGAGATGTTCAGTGTAGGTCCTGATACCCAAATAGCTGCTGAAGCCATGGAAGCCCTGTTTAGTGGAGTACCCATATTTGACAGTGATGTTGATGCTAATCAAGGGAACCATGCTTCCGTTACTACTGTGGCAGAGTCAAAGAGTACACAGACTGCTAAGATACTGGAGTTAAAGAAAAAGTCACCTTCTGATGATTTAGTTATCAGAAAATCCAAGAGGAAATTAAATGAAAAGAAGGGGCTTATACATGGAACAACTCGTAAAAGAAAGGGTGAGGATGAGGTTAATGAAACCCACACTACAGAAAACAAAAGGCCTGCAAATGACAAAGTCAGTCCATCTATGATTGCTCGCAGAGCAACCCGTTCAATGGTGTTGAATAAAGGAATTATGCTGTTAAATCAAGATGATGTGGCTGTATCAAAAGATAAAAATTGTAAAACAAACTTTCAGGTTGGGGTTGCAATTCCAAAGGGAAGGCGGAGTAGAAAAGAAATATCTGATAAAAGTACAAAAGATGGCTATCCAGTTGTATTAAATTTGAGTTGCAATGAAGGTTCAGCCGCCAAAAGATCAGTAGCAAGTTCCACAAGGGCTTTCTGCAGCCTTGATGCTGCTAATATCAATTGGGATGTGTCACACCAGGATGTTCCGGACCATCATTCTTCTAAGGGAACAGGTTCGGACACGGCTGATTGTGGCATGCCTGTTGAAGTGGTCGGTACTGTACCAAGGACAGATAAGCCAACACGAAGAAGTTGTAAACCGCCTGATCCATCATGCTCTACTTCAGATAATCACTCAAAAATTCACGAGTCTCGGTTGGGAAATAGTTGCAGAAGACAGTTACCAATACATCTTTCAAGATCATCCCTCAGGAAAGAAATTAGTGCTTTATTGTCCAACTCACCGAAATCCCTTTCTGACTTGAAAAGGAAGAGGAGAGAGATGAATGAAGTGCGGATATTGTTCAGCAACCACCTGGATGATGATATGATAAAGCATCAGAAAAAGGTATATTGGGTGGTCTGATAATTGTCGATTCCTTATTGTTGATAAACCACCTTTTCCTATGTTTCACTCATCAATGAAATACTTGCAATTGTTTAATTATTGTTGATTCCTTCTTGTAGATTTTGGCCCGGCTGGGAGCCTCTTTAGCATTCTCTATTTCAGATGCCACGCACTTTGTTGCTGATAGCTTTGTCAGGACAAGGAACATGCTGGAGGCAATAGCATTGGGAAAACAAATAGTAACACATTTATGGCTTGAGAGCTGCAACCAAACAAGCTGTCTAATTGATGAAAAAGCTTACATTCTGAGAGATGTAAAGAAGGAAAGGGAACTTGGTTTTAGCATGCCTGATACGTTGGTCCGAGCTAGGCAACAACCACTACTACAGGTAATTACTAAAATCAAGTGTAATGGTTAATCTAGCTAGTTTATATGTCTTTTAAGATGGTATCTTTTCATTTCGGTTGATTGTGCAGCATCGGATAGTCATCATCACTCCAAATTCAAAACCTAGTAAAGACATAGTTGCGACGTTGGTCAAGGCTATTCACGGTCGGGTATGTGGTTTATTCACGAGCTTAGTGGCTATGAATTATGTTGCAATATAGATGCATCATTTATTGATGGTGGAAGATTATGATTGGTTAATGACAACTATATAAGAAAAATAATTAAATCACACAATTATAAGAACTTGGTTCTATGAAGTCACACAATAATAAGAAAAGTAATCAAATCAAATTAAGTCAAAGCTTCGAAATGGAACATAATGAAAGATTATCTTCAACCTTAGTCATCATAGCAACAAAAATTAGGTTTCACTTTTCACCGGACAGCCTCTTTAATCTCTTGACCCTAATCTGAAAATAGATAAAATGTGATGGGTTTAAATGAAATATTAAGATGGATTGCATAATAAGATATGTTGCATACTAAGATAGGTTGAGTATAAATGAAATAATAGGAAAGGTTACCTATAGGCTGGCTTCATTCCCTCAAAACATAAATTTCCTTCATTTCTTGTGCATTACTCTGAAATAAAAAATAAAATTGTTAGTGAATCAAATATATATAGTTCATAAAGAAAGAATTTAATAAGAACTAATTGCACTTGTCCAGATATAATCATAGAACGTCTGGAACAAGTCTTCAAATGTCTTTGACAGTGCGTAGTGTTCCCTAATTTGCTAGTTTTAAACACATTCTTACCATGCTTACACCTTATGCCTTTGACCACATCATCCACTTTGTATTCTTCAAAGTCATCCCACACTTTTGAAACTTTTTTACGTGCCTTCTTCCATAGCCAATATTTTTGGTAGCTTCTTGTTCATGACTTTGAGTGCTCATATCAGTTATTCCAACAAAGATGGAGATGCAACACATGATTCTATTAATTCGAGTATGGGAGATGAATCAGTAGAATTTTCATTGCTTTCTCTTCCAATGAAATCATTCAACATACCTGAAAGTCCTGCAAAAATATTAGAATAAGCATATAAACAGCTTAAGTTCTTTCTAACCAAGCGCCTCTACCTAGTCTTGAAACACTACATACATAATAAGTCCTTAACAAATCAAAACTGGAGGCATCATAATAAGTAAAAATCCTAAAAATGGTAAGCAAAAATCCTCACCTATAGAAATGGTTCATTGTGATCATACTGTATGCATAAAAAATAATCAAAACATGTTAAAACCTTCCAAAATTTCATAAACTAATGAACCTGTTGTAATGTAAAACCATTATTAACTGGTAGAATTTCTGTGTTTTTTATGCTGTTCATTATCTGTGTGTTCCCATTAGGAACAAAGCTACACTGCCAATTAAAACAAACCAGGCAGTATCATATCAATCCATAGGGTGCACTAGAGTCCAAAAAATATTCGTAAAAAATAAAGATGATAAAAAAATAAATATACCACAAGATGATTATTTTTGATAGTCAATAATTGAAGAAAAGATGATTGTTGATTGCCATCGGACGCCAAATGCTGAGAAGAAGGATGAATGGACTTGGATTAGGCGACAAATCGTTTGGATGACTAAAACTTACGGTTTGGATGGCTAAAAAATTATTCATTTTTCAAATTAGACTTTAATTGGGCCAATAGCCAGAAAATATTAAATAATTATAAATAAGTAAATAAAATTTAAAATGAGTAACAAGTATAAAGACGAGCTTTAATCGAGTTTATAAACGAGCTTTAATCGAACAAATTAACGAGATGTTCACGAATCTAAACGAGTTGAGTACCACTTTATTCATGTTTGGCTTGTTTAATAAACGAGTCTAAGTATCATGCTCGTACTTGGCTTATTTCAAATCGAGACGAGCTTTGACCAAGGTTTGACCGAGCTTGTTCGCGAGCTGCTCACGAGTGTATATTAACCTGTAATGTTCGCTTTGCACAGTAGCAATCATTTACCTGTATTATTTATTATATGTTGCCTATCACCTTAACACGCCAGTATAAAACACAGGACTCTTTAATAGTTGGTTGTGTATTATGCTAAACTTTTATGATCTCCTCAGTAGAATCCCCCCACCCCCTCTTTAAATTATCGTGAAAATTTTTGTTGTGTATTTTTGTCCATTTTTAGTGTGATATGCTCCTGCATGTGTTGTTTTGGTGCTGAACTCTGGCCTAAATGATTTTCAGGTAGTCAAAATTTTTGACATTTCTTCACTTAAGGTTGATAAAAATCCAGACAACGTATTGATTTTATCATGTGACGAAGATTATTTGTTTTGTCAGCCTTTCCTTAATGAAGGTTAGACATTAACTCTATGGCCCTGCAATAAATTTATGTACATACCATGCATTGACCACTGCAATGTTTGCACCTTCAGGAGTAAAAGCTTACAGCTCAGAGCTATTATTGAGTGGAATAGTCACACAGCGATTAGACTATGCAAGGTTTGTGTTCAGTTTTTTCTTTTCTATATGAGTATCTGAAGTTGCACAAAATCTGTCACAGTCAAGTTGACAAGGCACAAAATCTGAAGTTGCTCTACTTTTTTTCAGTTTTGATGTGATTATAGAAAAGACATAATTATGCGTATCAGTTACCACCAAAATGTGTTCATATGGTTCTGCGGAAATGCATGTTTATACCATTTTACAGGCACCGCCTTTTTGAAGATCATGTTAGGACAGAAGTCTCTAGAAGATCAAGATCAACAAGAGGCTGTAGGTAATTTCTCCCCACTCTTATTTTATCTGTACCCTCCCACTCTTAATTTCTGCTGACCAGTTTGATTCTCTTGGTAGTTAACTGGTCATCCCTATTTCCATAACAATTTAATATTGTTTCCTATCATCAGCATTATTGTTTGAGGACCACATTTTTTTGAATGTGACATATCTAGCACTTTTTTGTACATAAGAAATTGATACATAGAGCTTATTTTATATCTATACGCCTGTACGGTTTTTTTATTTATTATAGTGCTGTAAGAGGTCTACATGATACTCATATTTTAAAATAAGCCAATGTACACCATTGGTGTTGGCTGACATAATGAAGTGTGATAATGCAGTGATGCTAATATCATTCATTCCAGGTCATGACACAATCATCCTGACATCTCCTTTTTATTTGCCTTTTGTCTTTATTCCCAACAGAAGTCCTACATTCTAGAAGGAAAAGGCCACTCTGGCCTTATGTAAGGTTCCTTCTTTTCATCTACTTTGTCCTTCTAGTTTATTTTCTTTTTTATAACTAACTTGTATATTAGGAAACCACATGCACAAATAGTTTAATTGTAAATTTTGGTAAATGAAGATATAAGTATCTCATGACTCTAGAGGGCTATGCTGGTAAATATTTGTGATAATGAAAATATTTTTAACCTACCAGCAACCCATTGAGAGCATTCAACTTGATTAGTTTTTGTCATTAGTGTTAATTATTACATTTGTGAAGATTATGAAGTCATAACATGGCTACTTAATTGATAACATTAAATTAGAAAACTCTGATCCTAATTTTTCTTTAAATTTACAGATAGAGGGAGAAGTTGAAGGAGATACAGGGAGGGAGGTATTGGAGAAGAATATGAATTACTTTCTATTGGAGGAAATTGGAGATTCAGAGACAATGGACTGCTTTGTTCATCCTAGCAGAAACAAGGCTGTTGTAGATTATGATGTTAAGGATGCTGAGTCTTATTGCAGTGACTCCATCGATCACCATGAGCCAGTCCAACTCCAAACTGAGGATGATGACCATCATGGTGGCCGGAGCATAATTACCCGATTAACACCAGCGGAATGCTACTATGATGATGAAGAAGTTGATTCAAGCAAGGTTGTGAAGGTCATTGATCATTCTACTGGTCTGAAAAACAAGCTCAACAGTGTTAGTGATAGCGGCTCCTCCTTCATTAGCAGCACTAGTACCCAGGATAGGCTCTTCTGGGAAGCTTGTTTGGCTCATGGCTACCCTTGACAGCTTCTTCACCCTCTCTGTATGAAAAAGTAAGTACTCAATTTATGGCGTGAAAACATCCATCATAAGTACATCGTCATTTCCTTACCCGATTTGTGTGCAAGAAAGTTATCATTATCTCAAGCAATAAACTAGTCATGGTTTTAAAACGTAAATTGTGATTAGATATGGAGTTTGACACCTGTGTTGTGCTGTTTATGATCTTATGTGAATAGAATCAATACGTGCATTCTGCAGTTTATGATCTTATGTGAATAGAATCGATACGTGCATTCTGCAGTTTATGATCTCATGTGATTAGACTTGCAGTTTACGATCTCACGATGTTTATTTATCATCTTATGTAATTAGGTCTGCAGTTTGATAAAAATGGTTTGGAATCATAGGATATATTCGACACAAGTGGTCGAATGATTGGATATATGGTCCCAAAAAATAGATGGCAAAAATGGGATATGTGAAGCTGGGCGTCAGCTTGCTAAATCAGGCGACTGTGCCTGAAATTGATGAATGGTGAGAAATGGTGGACACAGATTTCCACCCCATTATCTCCTTTGTTGCCTACTATATGACACACTGTTATGCGCAGGCGTCAACCCAGCATCCGCCGCCTGATCTTAACCACTATTTCGTAATACCACGATAACCTTCATAAATATTATTTGGATAAAATTGTAAAGTAAATAAATATTGAATTAGTCCAAGCTAAATATAGGATATTAAAATAAAGTAATTTTATTATTAAAGTAACAAATTTTTATTTAAAGAATAAAATTTTAAAACAAATCAGTACGTCATAATTCATAATAAAAACGATGTTTGCATTGTAATTAACTTTATTTTCTTGCGCCGCACCGAATCTCATTCCATAGAGGAACTTCATAAAGTGTTTCATATTTAAAAAAAAAATTGGATAACCCGAAAAATATAAGATTCAAACTTCATATATAGGTGGCTCATGTCGTCTTAAGTCTCAATGACTTGTTCGAAAAATGATGTCATTTTGATGTTAAAGCATGAATTTCTTTGCAGCCTTGCACTTCCAAGTTTTGATCATTATTACCCTCTTTGTGAAATCCCACAACTACCCACATGGATCAATTAGTGCACATCTTGATCCAAAGCCGCAAAAAATGGCACTAGCCATGTTTTAAGATCCTTCAATATTTTAGAGCTATGGTCCATCTCAGGGGATACCAGAAAGAAAGAAGAAGAAAACACATTCGACAACTAGCATTAGCTCAAAGACCAGATCGATCAAAGACCAAAAAACCACACTCCAGAGAAGCTCTTCAGCTTGTCCTGAACTATGTTTTTGATCCTAACAAAAATGAAATGAAGTCTATCTTCAAATTACTTGGAATTTCCAAAGGAAACAGCAAGTGAAAAAACAACATAAAAGTCTGAAATTCAATGGCTTAGTCCTTCACAGAAATCAGCACACAGAACTAACAGCAGTAACCCTAACCCCAATTCAATCCCAAATTGCATGAAATAAACTCATTCTGGATGGAAACCCCATTCAAGAAAATCTGATTACAATTCAGCATATCAAACTCAAAATCCAGAAACAGTTGAGCACAAGAGTGGAGTTCAGATTCATCTCTGAATTTGAAATGTTCAACAGAACTACGCAGAAGCCGATTACCCATCAAAGCAAGAAATTTTCATCAACCCATTTCACCAAATCCCTCACTTCATCTTCGCTTCAGTAAACAGCACATGTTTATTGACGCGAGGATCGTACTTCCTGAACTCCAGCTTCTCCGGGATCTTCCTCGGATTCTTCTTCTTCACGTAGAAGAAACCCGTCCCAGCCGCCGAAACCAGCCTGATGAATATCGCCCCGCCCTTCTTCTTCGTCCCCATTGATCCGATCAGCAGCTTGCGAAGCACAAAAAAGCCCCAAATCGAAAACGCAACGTACAAATTCAAACATCTGGAAAACCCTAATTTCTCAATTTCATTCAATTCAACTTTTCGTATTTACGAAAATACCCTCGAGATTGATATACTTTGCCATGACATACCCTATCGCCTCCTCCTCAATTTTAACCAATTCACTCAACTTTCTTCTCATTCTTTCAAAAAAAAACTCAACATCTACCACTGTTTCATTATATCCCTAATGTCAATAGCTATATGCTTATGTGCCAAATATGGCGGTATCCTGTCGTATTATTATTGACAATAATAATATATTGTTATTTTGAAACAATATGATATCGTTACTGTCAGTAGCGATATGTTGAAGAACTCTCATCTAAAATTCTTATTATCGCCGTATAAACTTCTACTCATCAATTTGATTTGAAATGCACAAAAGTTAACAAACTTTCAAAATGGCATCTACAAAAAAATTCACAAACATCCGTAGCGTCTCAAAATTCCCTAATCTCTTTGGTATAACAAATATTGCTATAATCTTCAACCATCAACCCTAATCTTGTATCTTAATCAAAGTAAGGTGATCCATGATGGCAATAACAAAGTTTCTTTCTTACAAGCTTTGTAGGAAACCTTTACAGAAAGACATCCATTTTGGGCATGGTCTGAAACACAATTTTCATACACTTTGTCATTAGTAGTAAAATCAGACCGAATGGGACTCTAAATGGGTCATGCAATGCTTAAAGATTAGAACTTGAGATGACATGTTCCGAGGAGTATAAGCAAGTCATTCCGGCTGCTCTCTCTCTCTCTCTCTCTCTCTCTCTCTCACTCTCTCTCTCTCTCTCTCTCTCTCTCTCTCTCTCTCTCTCTCTCTCTCTCTCTCTCTCTCTCTCTCTCTCTCTCTCTCTCTCTCTCTCTCTCCCTCCCTCTTATTGTTTACGTATAAGCAAACTCCACTCTTTATCATCTTTAATTATGATCCATAGCTCACCCACTCCCGTGCTTATAAATGAACAAACCCTAGAAGGCTAGAGCACATCATTATATAACTCAAGCAAAACCTCTCCGATCTCATCAAGATTTGTACTTTCCAACACCCTTTTCGTGGCTTTCAAAAACCCAGCTCCTCAAATCCCAAAAGGGTAACAAAAAACATGGGCAACAAGACCTCAAAGACACGTCATGCTTCAACCTCAAATGCAGCATCATCCAAGTGGTCTTCCTCGTCCATCTCAAGCCACAAGGCCTTCACAGGTCTAGGCAACCTGGTGAAACTCCTCCCCACCGGCACAGTCTTCCTCTTCCAATTCCTCAACCCAATCCTCACCAACAACGGCCACTGCCACGTCATCAACAAAGTCTCATCGGCCATCCTCCTCGTAATCTGCGCCTTCTCATGCTGCTTCGCCTCGTTCACAGACAGCTACAAGGGCTCAGACGGCAACTACCACTACGGCATAGCTACCTCCACCGGACTCTGGCCGGACCCGGATGATGACGTGGACTTGAAACCGTACAGGGTGAGATTTGGAGACTTCATGCATGCAGCCCTCTCGCTCATCGTGTTTGCAGTTCTGTCTTTGTTGGATTCAAACACGGTGGAGTGTTACTACCCTGAGTTTGAGGAGCAGCAGAAGTTGCTGATCATGGGATTGCCGGCTGCTGTCGGGGCGCTGGCTGGGGGAGTGTTCATGATGTTTCCCAGCACCAGGCATGGGATCGGATATGCCAATAGCGAAAATAAATCGAGTGGTTAATTAAGCTTGTTCAGAGTGGTTAATTAAGTGGGGTGATTGTGTGTCCTTTTTTTTGTCTTGTGTTGTGTCCTCTCAAATGCCTGGTTTTGGTACTTTTCCAAAATCTAAATGAGTCAAGCTGAAATGTATAAAGTTTTATTATCATTTGCAAACAAAATATCATTATTCTACCAATTGAAGTGCGACAAATATATATATATATACACATTTATGTTGATAAAAGCTGACAAATATTGATGGAGGTACTCGGAGCGGACGTGTATTATTTCATAAGCAATATGTCCGATTTATTCACCTGGTACTGCTAGGTCCAATATTCTGGCACTCTCATATTATACAGCTACTTGAGCTGCAGCAAGTCTGGCAATAGGGACTCTGTCAAAAAGAACAAAACTTGAATCTTAAGTCCTGAAATTTTAGTTGAAAGTGATGAATAAAGTGTTCAACCTGAATGGTGAGCAGGAAACATAGTCTAGACCAGCTTCATCGAAAAATGCTACAGAAGATGGCTCCCCTCCGTGTTCCCCGCAGATACCAACCTGTTTGATACCACATTTTGGAGTTTAGGATTTCAGGTCGAACAAGCTTTTAAGTTGATGAATTTACCTTCAAGCTAGGCCTGGCAGCGCGACCCTTTTCGGTCGCTAGCTTGATGAGTTGGCCAACACCTTTCTGATCAAGTACCTGATTTTGAAAAACAGCAAGAGTTGGTTTAACAATGAGATTTTGGAACTAAATATTGGGTTTGTTTATTTTGAGTACTAACCTCAAATGGATCACTTTGAAGAATGCCTTGTGATAAGTATGTAGGAAGGAACTTGCCAGCATCATCTCTGCTATATCCAAATGTCATTTGTGTGAGATCATTTGTTCCGAACGAAAAGAACTCTGCCTCCTTTGCAATCTGTGATTAGGGAGTGAAAAAAAGTTCAGGCATTTTGGACGAGAAAGAAACTAGAGGTGGCATCATAATTGATATTTGTTCGAAGAAGCTGTCATCAGTTGCACTAATTAACATCTGCAGTGCTCATAGCTTATACCTACCTCATCAGCAATCAGGGCGGCTCTGGGGATCTCTATCATGGTTCCCACTTTATAATTTAGAGTGGTTCCCGTCTCAGAAAATACTTTGCTTGCAACGCTGCGGATCACCTTAACTTGGTGACCTAGTTCCTGCCAGTTAAAGTTGTTGAGCATATGAATATAATCACTTTCTGAAGATGTTTATGTGAAAATAACAAGTCAATTTTGTAAGCTCATTTTTTGTTGGAACTCAAGTGCTGAATATAAACTACTTTAAAATGAATACTGTGGAAAAAGGGTCAATGACTTTGTGAAGGAATATCTTGGACCTGAGGTGTCCCAACAAGAGGAACCATTATTTCTGGAATGACTGTGAAACCTTGGTTGCTCATGGAGACAGCAGCCTGAAAAATCGCACGCGCTTGCATTTCAGTTAGCTCAGGATATGATATCCCTAACCTGTTCACACAACAAAAATAAGAATGTCAAAACATTTGAAATCACAAGACAATAGTACTTGAGACAAATTTTGTTGATCTCTTTTCCCACAGGCACATACACTCAGTTGATGTTTATATATTCACAGAAATTTTTTTATCTATGCAAGTTAAAATTGTGTACCTGCAGCCTCGAAAACCAAGCATTGGATTTACTTCTGAGAGTTTCTCAATTCTGGAGTAAACTTCATCTTCACTCATGCCTGTCTCGGCAGTTAACTCACGGACAATCTCGTCTAAGTGACCTTCCGGAAGAAATTCATGAAGCGGAGGATCTAAAAGACGTATTGTCACTGGAAGACCTGCAATGGCAACGTTCAACATTTATTAGAATGAAGTGATAATATTTTGCTCTAGAGTTTATTCTTAAGGTGCTACAGCTGTTCAAGATCTGATCCGTTTGTATAACTATAAGTGTCAACAGAAACTGGGAAGAATATTTTTCTAAATCCATGTTTTCTTCTGGTTGTCATGCTTAACAACATTAAGTACAAGAAACTAACAGTACCATCCATTGCGCGAAAGATGCCCTCAAAATCAGATTTCTGATAAGGCAGTAAGAGATCCAGCGCCGCCTGCCTCTGCTCATATGTTACTGCCATAATCATCTGTCTCACGGCCTTTATCCTCTCATCCGAGGCAAAGAACTGCATAGAGACAAAATAGTCTTTTGAGAGATATGAAAGCTCTGGATCCCTCCAGAAATCTGCTTCATTGGATTTAACTTATTATAGGTCAAGAGAACAATTTACTCTTAGCTCCATCACTTGTAATATACTTAGATTATTTGGGAATTCGCATTGCTGCTATTAACATCAACTGTATTATACTTGGACTATTTGGGTAAATTTCTTTTCCAGAATCCGAGTTCTTGATCTAGTTATTATATATGTTACTATTTTTCAGTTTCCTGAATCCTAAGTTTCCTTTTTCTTATCAAATAAATGTTCGATAAAATATAAGTTGAAACTTGCAAACTCCTAACCATGTGTTCTGTTCTACAGAGTCCGATTCCCTGGGCACCATTTTGTCTAGCTGTCAGTGCATCTTCAGGAGTATCAGCATTAGCCATGACCTAAGAAACCATGTAGAAATTACAAGAAGTCATAAATACTAGCGATATAGAATATCACAGAGCTCTTCTCATTGGATTGCAAATGTACCTTTAGACGCCTAAATTGATCAGCCCAAGACATGAAAGTCTCCAAGTCACCGCTAAGGGCTGGAGGAGCTAGCGATTGCTTCCCAAGAATTACTTCACCTGTAGATCCGTTGAGTGAAAGCCAGTCACCTTCCTTAATAACTTGGCCTCCGATAACAACAACCTGAATAAAGAGACAATCTGGTTTAAGTATTCAGTCTATTTACCACAGGAAGAATTTGGAAGAACTTGATAAATCCACCTTTTCAGCATCATTAACACGAATTTCCGAACATCCAGAAATACAACACTTTCCCCATCCACGGGCAACAACAGCTGCATGAGATGTCATTCCACCTCTGGCTGTTAAGATACCAGTAGCAGCATGCATCCCGCCAACATCTTCAGGACTTGTCTCTGTCCTCACCTTTAGAGGTGAATCAGCTAAGATTGATCAGCTACCATATGCCTTTGATGAGTAGAATCTCATAGAATAAAAATCTGGAATCATGATTTTATTAAAACAAAAAGTGAAAAATAACTTACCAAAATGACATTCTTTCCTTGAGCGTGCCATGCTTCTGCATCCTCAGCATTGAATATAACCTGCCCCACTGCAGCTCCAGGAGATGCAGGCAGACCTGTGGCGAGCACTTTGTCTTTGTATGCTGCAGGATCCTCAAACTGGCTCATGGCCATGTGAATAAAATTTTAAGGAGATTTCAAGATTATTTTTCACCTTAAAACTTAAATGATGAACTGCCAAGGAAACTAGCAAGAGGGCCACAAAAAACAAAGGTGATATACCTGGGGATGAAGTAATTGATCCAGATGTTGAGGCTCCACCATCTTGACTGCCGAACGAGTATCCACAAGACCCTCATTTACCATGTCTACAGCAATTTTCACAGCACCTTTACCAGTACGCTTTCCAGTTCGACATTGCAGCATCCATAATCTGTTCTCTTGAACTGTGAACTCAATATCCTGTATTTACCACATTCACAGATAGTACAGAAAACCCATATACAAAAATGACTATGGCAAGCAACCAAGGACATGAATGGAAAGGCTTGAAAGCAAGAATGAAGCAGCCTGACATTCGTTGGTCATATTCTTACCATCATGTCCTTGTAATGTCGCTCCAGGATTTCGCAGTTCTCCACAAGCTCCTTGTAAGCATCTGGCATGCATTGTTTCATGGTGTCTAGATCCTCGGGAGTTCTAATACCAGCCACTACATCCTCCCCCTAATAAAAAACATAAATATTTCAACAGCTACCATCATGAACAAGATTTTGAAATTGAAGATGTGGACAGTATTAGGTTACCTGAGCATTGATCAAAAACTCTCCATAGAGCTTGTTTTCGCCAGTGCTTGGATTCCTGGTGAACAGAACACCAGTTCCAGAAGTATTTCCCATGTTCCCAAACACCATACACTGAATATTAACAGCAGTTCCTTTGAGCCCTGTTATCTGGTTGATGCTGCGATACTTGTTGGCTCTGGGGCTGTCCCAAGAATCAAAAACTGCCTTAATAGCCAACTCAAGTTGCTTTTCTGGATCTGCAAAAAAAAAAAAATCATTCAATCAAAGGGGCTCATTCATGAACCATGATGTAACTCTTCGTATAAGTAATGAATATTATGAATATAAGCAGACATCAGTCCTAAGAATCACCTGATGGGAACTTTTCTCCTTTGACTTCAAGGTAGACATTCTTGTACTGGTTCACCAGTTCCTTAAGATCAGAGGCTGTCAGCTCTGTATCCAGTCTGACCTTTCTCTCCTCTTTCAGATTTTCCAACTTCTCTTCAAAAGCAGAGTGTGGAATGCCCATCACCTGCAATCATTTACAACAAATTCCACCATTAATTCTTAGATAAAGGTCTCTCTTAAAAGAAGAAACCGTCATTCTGATGCATGTTTCCACAAATATGTGAATATATTGGGATATAGATTGGAGGAAACACTTACAACGTTTCCAAACATGTCAAGGAAACGTCTGTATGAATCATAAGCAAATCGCTCTCCGCTCTTTGCTGCTAAGCCAGCAACAACATCATCATTCAGGCCAAGATTCAGTACAGTGTCCATCATGCCGGGCATCGAGATCTGTGAATCAGGGAAATCGAAATCAGTTCTACATTTCCAAACAATGTCATTTTCTGATGTCTGATATAGCAAAATTCATATAAATCTAGTACAGAGTTAAATGTAAGACACCAAAATGTTGTTACTACTTACAGCAGCACCAGATCGAACAGAAAGGAGGAGGGGCTTAGCGGGGTCGCCAAGGGTAGCACCAATGTCCATCTCCACGAACTTAAGACCTTCCATAATCTCTTCCCACAAGCCCTCTGGTAGCTTCTTACCAACTAGCTGATACTCTTGGCATGCTTCTGTTGATATGGTCAGTCCAGGCGGCACGGATAAACCAATACTAGCCATCTCGGCCAAGTTTGCTCCTTTTCCTCCCAACTACAGTATAGCCCACCATCATAAAGCCCGACAACCATTGATTCAAACAAAGAAGACATTGGAAATAGGTTATCAGAGACTACTCATATAAAAGGCCACACAGGGCACTACTGGTTACATTTAAACGATTTACATTTGAAAAACACAGAAGATGACTCACCAGGGACTTCATGCTCTTGTTACCTTCACTCTTCCCTTTACCGAATGTAAAAACACGCTGCATGATTTTCAGGTGTTGAAACAATAAGCGTTCAGTCTCTCACATTTGAGTTTTAGAACTCAAAACTTTACTAAGTGAACTTCACCAAAAACTGGGTTGACTACAACTAGCAAAGACAACCAGAACATCTTATAATTGTAGTCAATGTCAATATGCTACTACCTTCGTGGCACATGTCAACTCATGCCAACAAAGGTAGTCACAAACCAGATGCTCTCATCTGTCTATCACTTTGCCCTCATAACGAAACAAACATTGAGAATTCCAAAACTGACAAACTAGCACAGTCAATCGTTTGAGTTTGAACTTTATCTTGCTCTGTTTTTAAAGAGTAGCGTTTGACTATGCTTCAAAAAGTCAACCGATTATACTAAAACCGTTCTGTTAGAATATTACAAAAAAAAAACCAGTAACACCTAACTTCTTAAAATAGGGCAAAAAGAAAACTCAAAAATTATTTCAGAAAATAAAACTCAAAATGAGTGAAAATCTAAGGATTTTTCTAAATTCTTATTATACACACTTTTGACTTCAGTAATGAAGTCCTCCGTTAATGAGCTAATGCCTCAAGTGTGTATACCTTAATAAGGGCGGGGGTGTCCGTTGCTGGGGCAGTCTCCGGGACCGGAGTGAGAACCGCTTTGGGCGGTGACCCGAACCCGGAACTCGTACAGCATACCAATCCAGCCCGGTCGGACCGAGATCCATTACGGCTCTTTTCTTCGACCGCGACGCGACTGATCCGGTTCTGATCCGAGTGGTTTCCGTTGGAGAATCGCGCGTCCGGCGCCGACCTTATCAGCACTCCTTTCACCGCCGACGACATTTTCACCTGTAAAATCCATTCAGAAATTCTCTAACGAAGGCTAAATTTAAAATAAGCGGAAATCGCAAGTACGAAGCAGCAGAAATCGAATCAATCAATGACAGTCGGACAGACGATCAAGTAGTGAAACCGTAACCAATTTGCTCGATCCGAAGATCAAATGATCGGTTGATTCCAAGCAACAACGACGATCAACAACAACGTGCTACAAACGGTATACCGATCGCGCTTCGGCCGCACGGCTTTACGATGAAGCTCAAAAAGGAGTTAAAGCTTTGATGAACTGGTGCAGTAATAATAACAGAGCTGGAGTTGTTGATACCTGGTGAGTGAGATTGCAGTTGCAGAGATATCGATGAAGATGTAGAAGTTGCGGAGCTTATAAATGGAGCTGCTGAAGAGAGATTTTGGTCGTAACTGATCGCTTGGTTCTCGAAAGCGAGAGAGACACTTGTGGATGAGGTTTGGATTATTATTTCCTTGTATTGTAATCTCCCGCGTTATGGGGAGGTGACATTTTCATTCATTCATTTCTTTATTTTTCATTTCGATAATTCTCACGATCCGAATAAATTTCCTCATACAAATCCTATATTTTATTTAATAAATCCGCGCTTCCTTACCATAAATAACGGAGTAGTCGGATCATCTCGTTTTACGACATGAACTAATTATAGTCGGGAGTTTTTGGCGCTACACATAGCTGCAATGCGCGGTCCATCATAAAAAATTTGACAGCGTCTCGCAATTCAGATCCACATGCAGTTTGGGTCAGAATTTTTTAACTTGACCCAAAACCATGTATTAGGATTTCGCATTACTATATATGTGATGTAAATTCAGTACTGTTATAGATCTCCGAAAACATAAATAAAATACCTTTTTAGTTCGACTGTGATCGTAACAAACTACGTAAATCTTTATATTCTTTTTTATCTCCACATCAATTTTAATTCCTAAGTGTTGTACCTCTAATTCAAACCACACACAAGTGATATTGGGGATGCACCAGACAAACATGGATATGTTATTATGCAAGTCCTAAATCATTAATTTTTGCAGTATATCAGATCGTTCGTAAAGATATGATGAAGAAGTGGCATATATGAAAATTCTTCAGAAACTATGACTGAAAATTATAAAACGTTCCATAAATAGAATCTATCAATATCATATTTTGTAAGTATGGGCGATTCAAAGGACCCATAAATAGTTATCCGAAACAGTCCGCGTGACGTGTCTAGCTGTGGTTAATCTTGAATGATTTGAGTTAACGTGCAAATTATACTTATTCAACTTAGCCACACAACAGTGGATAAATCTTATCCACAAATATTTCTGATTAATTCCAAGGTTGTCTGTTTTGTCTGATTAAATTTTATTCAATTTTTATTGGTTAGAATGTAAATAATAAGGTAATTTTATTTATTTATTAAATCAATTCTGGACCATATATTTTGGTCAGACATTTTTTTCGGAGAGAGATTGGACACGTGGCATTGTTGACGACATGATTATTGTTATCGTGTCATGTCATTTGTCAGTGGCGTCCGTTTCCTCATTTAAATTAAATTAGTAGAATGAATTAAATATTATTTTTCTAAATATTTAACTCGTATTTTAGATATTAATTTATCTGACTATTGGGCCTCAAGCCCAACTTTATAAGCCATATATTAAAGCCCAGTAAAATATGGCCCAGCCCAAATCGAGTGCTTTTTTGGGATGGTTTGTTTAAACGACGTCGTACGTTCACAAGGTATAAACTCGTTTACTAGCTTCTCTCCAACATCTTCTTCTCCTCTCGCTGTTTCTAAGTTTAATTTTAAAAGCCCTGAACCAGAAAACCGATCGCGCACTAGATCGGCGCCGGAGAACTCTACGGCAGGATCCGATAGCGCCTTCCTCCGGAAAATATCATCCACAATAAACGTCCTTCACAGTAAACGACTTCGTGAGGGAACTTATATCCATGGCGTTTCAGGGGTTTCGCTCTTCTGGCCCGGATCGGCCTCCTTCGTCGCAGGTTCGATTCGGAGACGTTGCTCGTCCTCCGTCCCCTTCGATTCCGCCGTTATTTAATTCTTCACCGCCGTCCTTCGGCGCTACGCCTCCCCAGCGCTCGCCGCCTAGGTAAATAAGGAAATTCATGATTTTTTCTAAAAAGCTCTGGTGATAAGTTTGAACTCTTTACTATACGGACATGTAGTATTTGGATTTGGGAGACGAGGTTGTCTCCTTGTTTTGGTATTGCTGAACCAAGTCAAAATTGCGGCAATTGATGTACTGTATCATGCAATTTTTTTGAATTTTAGGGTTTTTGTTGTATTTGCAATTTACTATGATTCAGGTGTTCGAATTTCGAATTGCCTGATAGTAAAGGTGATTTTTTGTTTGTTGGATTAAACAGCTGTAATTTTGTTAAAAGTGAAGAAACTGGTAACTTAGCCTTAGGTCTTGCATTTCTTCCTTAGACTTTTGGCACTGATGGATCATTTAAGAGATGGTACATAATATGTTATATTATGTTTATGATAACCATGTACGGTTGTCTTGGCCATCTTTTCAATAAAGCCATAACTAATGAAAGTAGGCTTACTTGGGTTAATAGTGCATGAGTATTACATTTTAAGATACATCTTATATAAAAGTCGCTTTATACTTACCGGTGATTTATATCTTTTCAATTGCCAACAGGAGCGCTGGAGCTACTCATAGACCACAGTCATCACCTCCGGGCTTTGACAACCCGTCTATTGTGGATGCATCTTATCCATTGAGCAGAGCTCCAAGGTGAAACTGGAATGGCTGGAGAACATTTTATCATCTTTTATTTCATACCTTCGTTTCTCTTAGATTGTGTTGTATTGATTTATCATCATCATTTTACTATTCAGGCCTAATATCACCCGCCCAATATGGGACAATAGGCAAAATGGTACCACTAGTGGTAATGAAAATGTTTATACTGGTCAACGATTGTCCATGCTGAATGCTTCTAGCACTTCTGGAACTGCAATCAAAGGGAGGGATCCTGGACTTCAAGAGCTCAATCAAACAAGATCACCATCATCAATTTTTGGAAACAACAACCCGGTTAGGTTAGTTAATTGTTTTTCCAGTGAGCAATGTTAAATACTTTCAGGGCTGCTAACATTCAATGATTTGGCTTGTTTGAGTAGTCGTTCAGGTTTGCTTACTGATCCTAGGAAATTATCTCCTCCAAAAGCACTATTGCCTCCAGCTTTCGTGAACCATCAATCTAATATCCAGTCTACACCTTCTGGCGTCTCTCAGAGGTATGCTCTGGTTAATTTTCCTTTCTGCTTTGTTGAATGTGTGTTTGACACTTGTTCAATATATCTAAATCCAGATGACGACGGATTACAAAAGAAGTGTTATAAAAAGAAAATCCACATTCCATCGTAAATAAAAATCTGCTTGACCATGCCTAATTTTTATTGGCGCAAAAACTCGAAAGACATAGTGAGAGATTGTTCATGTGCAATTTCTTTTTTGTGATTTTTTGTGCACAATTAATTATCAAATGCCAGCGGTCCTCCCCCGTATTTTTAAGCTATAATCTTCCATAATTATATAGGCGTTTCGTGTTTTGCAAGGCTTGGGCACCTTTAACTACTGAGAATCAGTTTTCGGTTGGGGCTGGACACACCTTACTTTCTGCTTAAATTGTTTGCTACTATCCTGGTTAGAAAGTTAGGTACCTACTGATTTGGCCTTATTATAATCCATCATATATTGTATTTCTGATAGTTAATTGCTTAGGCCCGCTTTATTTTCCGCTATCGGAGATTCTCGATCAAGATCGCCAGTCAGCTATGCAGACTTGCTAGATTCACAAGACTCTCCATCGAAATCAGCTGCTGCTGCATATATTTCGCCCAGAGAGATGCCGTTGAAAAATTCTCCCAGGCTGAGTTCTCCACCGTTCCCATCTTCAAAACAAGAATTCAGAAACGAAACTCGTAATAATCCGAATCCATTTCAGAGGTAAGCTAAGTACTTTGGTAGTTATGTCTTTGCAATTACTTTTTAAAGGCCACTACGAAGACAGAACTGTGATTTCTGTTATGAACTTCTCCAATGGAGTTCGTCTAACCAATTGTGTCATCTTCTTCATGGTGGGCACGTGGTGTTAACATCTGCTTGTCAATTTATGCTTTGCCCTATAACATGTTTGGTCTGCAGTGGGAAACTGTGAATCTTTTTCTTTCTGGCTGCTGTAATTTCTCTGTGTATGACCATGAGGGTGAGATCGTACACCGCTGTGGAGTTTAATATATCTATGTAAACTAAACATGCCGTTTTGGAGGGGGGAAAAAACTTACAATAACCAATATATCATTAAAATTAAATCAGTCTATCTGTTAAACTATGGCTGGCAACATTATATGTTATGCATCTTTAAGAATTTTTTTATTATTAATGATTGATTCACATTGTAATGGAATTATTCCGAAGAATATGTATTATGTGTGAATAACATTGTCTAAGAAAAAGAAAACAAATAAAACGGCCCCCCAAAGACTGGAAATTATTTCTTCTAATATAAAAATATAAATAAATAAAAATATAAAGAAAAAGAGGGGCCTAACTGATGGCACATATTCCTTTCTAAAACGTTTTAGTTTTCCTTTTTTATAAGACATGATTTTGTGAAAATTTCTTTCTGTAAATGTCCCAGAGAGCACAGAGCAGTCTTGGTTATCATTGTAAATTCCATTTTGAATGAATGTACCTTCTTTCAAGAAAAATAAATTATGTATTCTTCTTTTCCAGGCCTTCCATGCCGACCACAATAGCCCCTGCTCCGCAGACAGCTCCATTTACTCCACAGTTTCAAACTCGCAGAATAGTTGCACCACCATCAAGGAATAATGGTTTGGAGAATCTTGATGTCAGTCGCCCATCTCTTCCCAAAAGGACTAGGTCACCGCCAGCACCTTCGAAGGATAGAGAGGTTCAAGAAATCTTCAATCGAACCCAAAATGATGCCGATAGGTCTTCTTCTTGACGCGTTTCCTATTGAAATTGATGTCGTGGATGCTTGTTAGCTATAGATTTTTATTTTTAGTGTTTGGCCTCCAAGCTGTGTGTCATTTTTGTCTTTTTGATTTTGCTCTTAGGGAAACACAGGCCAAGGCCAAGCGAATGGCGCGGTTTAAAGTCGAACTTAGAGAAGAAGAACGGAAAAGTCTTGATACTCCTATCCAAAAATTACCTGGCAACAAGCTTATAACCTCTCCAGCAGAGAAGGCTATGTCTGTGAAGGACCACTCTAATGAAGGCACTCTGCAGTATCCAAATGACAATAGCATATCTGATTATGAAGCCATGGAATCATCCAATGTCATCATCGGGTTGTGTCCAGATATGTGTCCTGGTATATACATGCTTGTAACAAACTGTTCAATGATTCAGACTTCGAATTTGTCGTCTCCGGATGTGAAGAGAGTTCAATCTGTTTGCAGCAATCATGTCTTTCTCCTTTTAGTTATCGGATAGTGGTTAGAGATCTAATGATGTAGTCAACTCTTTTCTCTTTGAAAAATCTCTCCGATCATGTCTAATTATGTTTTCCATGAACAGAGTCGGAAAGGGCAGAAAGAGAGAGGAAGGGAGATCTCGACCAATATGAAAGACTGCACGGAGATAGAAATCAAACAGACAAGTCTCTTGCTGTGAAGAAGGTAATACTTGATAGAAAAAGAGTCGCCTTACTATTTATGGCTACATGCTGCTCATTGCCATGTTTGTTCTATAACCCTCATGGTTGCTGTCTTTGTATTTATTGTACAGTATACACGAACTGCTGAGAGAGAAGCAAGTCTGATTCGTCCTATGCCCATCCTGGAGAAGACAATCCAGTACCTCCTAAGTTTGTTGGATATTCCGTATGATGACAAGTTTCTCGGCATGTATAACTTTCTATGGGATAGAATGAGGGCTATTCGGATGGACTTGAGGATGCAGCACATTTTCAATCAAGGGGCTATTACTATGCTGGAGCAAATGGTCAGTTTCTTTATATATTTTAAAAGTTAGTGATAGTTGAACTGATATTATAGCTTTCTTGGAAGTTCGATGAAGGCATTGTTGGTTCGCATAATTTTGGCAAATTAGAAACATTTATATCATATCTTGTGTGTGTAAATTATTTAGATTTCTTATTTAAATGGATAAATATTTCCACATGCAGTTTTTATGATTCGAGTGGTGTTAGTGTCATTGTCTATATATTCATGTCATAATTTTGTTCAAAAGTGTTACCTTTTTGCTTTTTATCTTAGGAACTCCGTATAAGTTTCAAAATCTTCAGTGAACAAATCTAGAATTCGTAATAAATGACTTCTGATTCTTGGTTTTCAGATAAGGCTTCATATAATAGCTATGCATGAGTTATGTGAATACACAAAAGGTGAAGGTTTCTCCGAGGGCTTTGATGCGCACCTTAACATTGAGCAAATGAACAAAACATCTGTAGAGTTATTTCAGATGTACGATGATCACAGGAAGAAAGGAATTGATGTACCTACAGAAAAGGAGTTTCGAGGATATTATGCACTGCTCAAGCTTGATAAGCATCCTGGCTACAAGGTGAATTTCCTTCCATTATATCATTATCTTAGACATAATTAAAAAAAAAAAAAAAATCCTCTAATCTGGCTATATTCATTAGGTTGAACCAGCAGAGCTTTCACTTGATCTTGCAAAAATGACACCAGAGTTAAGACAAAAACCAGAAATTCTATTTGCTCGAGATGTGGCGAGGTGATTCTTTTTTCTTGAGCTTCCGTCATGTGTCACTCCCAGCCTCCTTCATGTCGACATTATCAGAATACACTAATAGTGTAATGCTTTGATTTTCCCTGTTTCAGGTCTTGCAGAACTGGTAATTTTGTTGCCTTCTTCCGACTTGCTAGAAAAGCAACATACCTTCAAGCATGCTTGATGCATGCACACTTTTCTAAGGTATCACCTATTTCATAATTGGATAGCTTATGGGATATAAAATTTGCTCACGTACTATTTGTCGCCATAATCAGCTGCGGACCCAGGCACTTGCTGCTTTACACAGTGGTCTTCTTACTGGTCAGGGTATTCCCGTCTCTCAAGTTTCTCAGTGGCTTGGGCTGGAGGTACTTGCATCTGGGCTCTTCATTTGTTTTTTTATTTTTATTTTTTGCACAGCGCTTTAATCAACACATCCTAAAGTTTATATCATCTTACTTATGGGCATTAGGAAGATGATGTAGGCAGCCTTTTGGAATACCATGGGTTCTCAATCAAGGAATTTGATGTGCCATATATGGTGAAAGAAGGCCCATTTCTAAACAGTGACAAGGATTACCTTACAAAATGTTCCAATCTGGTTCATTTAAAGAAATCAACAAGCATTGTTGATGACATTATATCTTCTTCTAAATCAGTCCCCATACTAAATAAAGAAAGGATGGTCCCTGTGCCCCGTAAGATTCATAAGGAAGGCTCTCCCGTGGTTCAACTTGTAAAAACGAACAGTCTTCCTCGTGTTGTTGATGTGAGTATGATTGATCAAGAGCCTGTCACAGCAAAGGAAGATCATCTATCAGATCAGCTTCTGGAAGAAACACCTGCTATCAGTGAACCGTATTTGAATAATAATTGGCTGCCTAGTTTGAGCATTTCAACTTGGAGTTATCCTTCAACACCCAGATCTCCACCAGCTAAACCTATTACAAAGGAGATACGAATGCCTGAATCCTTCAGAAGAGAGTCTCCTAAGAAAACTGTCTTGTCATCACCAAGTCCTTCATCTCCGAAATCAGCAATACTGCCCTTGAAGATTGCTGAGACAAAAGCTATTCAAGAAACCCCCGCTGGGAACATTCATTTTGGGGAGGAAAAGTCGGGACCACTGGGTGGCTTTGAAATTTCCGAGACCGATGACGTTTCCTACAACTATCAGGTGGTGAAAGCCAATGAGTTTACTGAAATCAATTATGATAAAGAAGTTGCAGAAGCTAAACTTAAGCTGATAATAAGGTTTGTATCTTGTATCACTGAAATGGTTATTGAAAAATTATCATTTAGTAATTAACAAACTTGTGTGCTTAGAATATGGAAACGCCGTGCTTCAAAGATGAAAGAGCTGCGTGAGAAGAGAGTTATTGCTGCAAATGCTGCTTTAAATTCCTTATCTCTGGGATTGCCAATTCGGAGTAACAAACATGTAAGTTCAATTCTACAAATTTGCCTATGATATAGTGATATATTGTATCTTCTTTTGTGCATCTTCATCCCTCCGATTTTCCTTGTGTCAGGATTAGCTAGTCATATTTTTTTCTTTGTCAGTCTGCTATTGTTCAAATCATTGTCAGGCTTTACTAGCTTAAGATACATTTTCCTTTTTGAAGTGCTGGAAGCATATTTTAGTCTTTTCGATGTCATTCTGTGTGTATCATTATAATTTTGAAGACTCGTATTAGTATTCCGCTTTAGATAGATCTTATACTTTTTGTGTTATTTGATGTGACTTTTAGCATAGTAGTGATTCTGAAACACTGTATATGTGTCTGTTTATATTTATAAGTATAACACTTCAACTTGAATTGATTTTTGGATGTTGACTCGAGTTTGCCTTTACCTTATAGGTACAAAGTACGTCTTCAATGTTCAACATCAACCATATTGTGAGGGAGAGATACGATAAATATGAGAAGTGTTGGTCACCACTGAATGTTTCAGAGGTTGTTGCTGATCAGTTGTGCAAGAGAAATCCAGAAGCCAGTTGCTTATGCTTTAAGTTAATTATTTGTTCTCAGATAAACAACGTTGACATCTGTTCGGGGAAGCACAAGGTCGCTGATCCAATGACTGCTGGTTTGTGGTTACGCTCCAAATTAATTCCTGATAGGAAAATTGATGATGATCTGTTAGTGTTATCCCCTGACATGGCAATATGGAGGACATGGGTTTGTAGTGAATCCAGTTCAGAAGCAATATGCTGTTTGTCAGTCATCAAAGATATGAGATTTGAAGACCCGGCTGAGGAAGTAGCCGGTGCAAATGCAGTTTTGTTTATTTTCTACGACAGCATTTCATTAGAGCATCAGCGGGCATGTTTACAAGATCTTCTAATGTCTTTGCCATCTGGTTCAAGGCTTCCTCTACTTATAGTATGTGGTTCTTATAAAGCAGATATACCAGATCCATCTGCTTCAGTTGCGTGCAAACTAGACCTGTATAACGTTGATAAAACTAAAATAAGTGAAGTTCATGTTGTGTCTCTCTGCGAAAAGAGGGAACTAGAGCCTTCAGATAGGTTCTGTAGTGAGGATCAACTAAGGCACGGGTTACAGTGGATGGCCAGTGAGTCGCTTGTACAACCTGTACTGCATAGTGCTGCGATACGTGATGTGGTTTTGAGTCATTTGAAGTCTTCATTAGACAGTCTTACAAGAATGAGTGTTTATGAAATAAGTCCAGAGAATTGTGTAGCTGCATTCAATTGGGCATTGGATAGATCAGTTCAGGAAATTGTTGAAGCAGCAAAAGAAAATCCTACTGGTTGGCCCAGTCCTGAAATTGGTTTGCTGGACAACTTTTGCACTGAGCACCAGGCTTGTGACTTGTATTTGCCACGTATAGGCTGGAGTTCCCCTCAAAGAACTGAAGAACTCATGCGCGCATTGAACAGCTGCAAGCTTCCTGTACCCACTGAGGATTTAACATGGTTGCATAGAGGTGCTTATATGGGAGAGGACATACAGAAACATGGATTGCTAGTCGAAAATTGCCTCGTTAGATATTTGACAGAGTCAATAAAGGTCCTGGGGTTAACATTGGCTAAACAGGAGGCTCGTCTTGTCCTGCAGAAGAACACTAGACTTGAACTTCGTAACTCCAGCTTCTACCTGGTTCCCGATTGGGCTGCAATATACCAGAGAATTTTTAATTGGCAGTTGATGAATTTAACGAGCGGGAAGCATTCCACGGTCTACCTTCCAAAGCGTCAAGATGGGGTTTCTCAAATGTCAAGTACAGATACATTTATGGCACAGGCAAGCTTACCCTCGGCATACTCTTTAAACAATCCCTCTTTAGATGAACTGGTCGAGGCAGGATGCAGAGTTCCAGAAGTTCATCTTCCCCCGCATTTGACTGATCCAGTAGGTAGTCAAGTTCAAGTTGCTGCTAATTACCCGGTGGCAAATGAAAGGCACTTAACCCAGGACAGAGAAAGCGATGCAGGTGAGGCCAATATCAGACATCTAGATCATGTATTACCAGATACTAGCACGGAATTTGAAGCTGTGGCAAAGAAGGAAGCTGACAGATTGAGTGAATTATTAAATAGCTGTAACATATTGCAAAACAGCATCAGCAAGAAGTTGTCTCTATACTTCTGATACTCTCTTATTTACCATGGCTTTGAGGTTTCTTGATGAAGTGAAATTGAGATGATGTAACCAGAGGAAAGCAGAAATTTAGAAATGTTTTTCTCACCCCATGAGAGGGCTGTTGTAACTTGTAACATTGTGACAATATATTATTCCAATTGCAGCAGTAAAAAAAGCTGTGTAACTGATTTGTCCTTGTATCCTATCCAAGCCCTCTGCAGCTAGGCATATGCATTTGGTTAATCCTCCTCATCTATTTTTGTCAGCTTCTCTTCTTGCACTGACATTTTGGATTTTAATTTTTTTGAATATCCTGAATCCAACTGATGCATAGCAAAGTAAAGAGGAATAATATTTCATATAGTGGAAAAATGAACTCTGGGGAAGTGAAGTTCACAGGAAAAAGAAACTTCATTCTTCCTACTTGGAAACTCTCATTTGTTTCTTACTATTATTCCTCACCTAAATGAAGCTCTTCAAACTTTACAGTGCAGAGTATAGTAAGCTCTCAGCCTCTATTTCATTTTACTTTTGCCTCAGAGCCCCCCTCCAATCAGCTCTTTAAAAATAGTTCACCCATGGAGTCGGATCTTAACCCTTTGTGTCGTCAGCATCACCAGCCTATTCATTTCCTTTCACCTGCCATGAACATGAGAATCAACAAATTTCACCAAGTAATACTTGGCCTTTTGTCTGTTCAAATGCGCAAACAGTTGGTTAACAAAGAAAGTAGGACTTCTAAAGCTCATTTCCCTTCCAGAACATTCTTTCATGTTGGTAATCAAAGAGAATAAATAAACAAGATGAAAAAGAACATACAGGTTCACTTGGATGCGTCGGAGATGGATAGATAATGGCTGGGTCTCTATCTGTTTGTTGGCCGGCACACAAATCTGAGAAGCTGCTTCTTACTGAGCGGTAAAGTTCTGATCCAGTAATCAAAGTTATTTCAGAAGGCTCACTTCTACTCTTCATTCTGTCCAGCCTGCTGCCACATTTAGTCGATCCATCAGCAGAAACAAACTGTCACAGGACCATGTAAGCACAGGTCATTGTAAATCACCTTCAGTGTATAATATAAGCCTGAATTCCGACTGAAAGACAAGTTTCCATACAGAATCATGAATTTTCAAAATTTACAATTTACAGCTACAAAAAAACATATTTATGTCCGAGGTATAACGAAGATGCTAGTTTGAAATCACAGTCTGTTTAAGTGCCCAAACTATTATACAGTCGAAGTTAAAAAAGACAGGTCAGGCTGTCACGAAACCTAGCACTTGTCATAGTCTAAAATATAAGAGGGTCCTCATCTATATAATAAACTTCGAGAGGTTCATACATGTTCCAGATCATTTATGTGTACAATGATAATTGTTATATCATCTGTCCGATTCTCATGTTCCAACCAACGTTTGTAGGCTTCTCCAGCAATTACAGCACATGCATCACAGGGATCAGAATACTCCGAAACCTGCACGAAGAAGACAGAGAGCTTGTTGCTAAACTTACTTCTAGGGAGGTGCTATAATGACGTCGTTCATCTAATACATGAGATGAAGCATGGACAGAAAAAGCGTAAATGAGTATTTATTTTGCTTGCGTTGATATGTTAAGACAGTATAGTCATCCCATCTCAAATGAGAAAGAAATCTTAGGGTAGGCTACGAGCCAGCAATACATTGCTAAGGTGTTCACAACAAAATGACTTCTAATACTATTCCAAGCTAGAACTTATCTAACACGTGGCAAACTAGAAGAGAGTAATACGCCAACTAATCAGTCACAAGTGACATGAGGATTTTTCTACGAGTACATTTACATGTCAACCATTAAGAAAGACAACATACTATTTTTGCAGCGAGCATTGTGACAAATTCGTAAACTATTTCAATAACACATCTTCTAATACTAACATTATAATAATAATAATATGGGCAACTGAATGCATACCATGTTGACCACTGCTTGGCTTGACAGAAATTCAAAAACTCCATCACTTGCAATGACGAGAAAAAGGTGATTGGGGTTCAATTTAACTGTAGACACCTCAGGAACAGCAACAACGCCGATTTTTTCGGCGACGCTATCTCCTACACTCCTTGTAAAAGCTGTTCCAGGATACATTCCATTCTGAACCCAAAGCCTTGGAGGATCACCCCCTTCAGTTTCTTCATCACCCCAAAATTGAATGTCAGGGTCCTTAAGTCCTTCCACCTGATCAACACTTAAAACCCTCGCTCCACATTCCTTTACCCGCTCACACTCATCTTTTCTAAACGGTGTCTGATCACATGACAAGTCTTCCGCGATAATCTTGTTATCCTCCTTAACAGCGATTACAGCCCGAGAATCACCCACATTAGCAACAACAATAGTGTTCCCCACAACCAAAACACAAATCGCAGTAGTACCACTCATCGAATCATCAATCTCACTCTCATGCAACTCGGTATTAGTTATCTTAAAAGCCGAATTATACGCCTTGACCGGATCTTCCACCAATACGGGATTATTGGATAACTCTTCAACCAGTCTTTCCTTCACAAAGTTTGAACACTGAGTCCCAAATTGTCCGTGGCCATCAAACACACCGAAAAAATGAACATTCGGATCACCCTGAAGCTTAGTCCTCACACAGAAACTATCCTGATTTTGTTTATCCGGCGAATCCGGATAGTAACCGCGCTGAGACAGCACTGAATACTCCAAATAGTAATCATAACCCGGAACAGGCTCTCGCTCCAATGATCTCTCAGTCAGCACCTGCTTTTTACTAAGACTAAACTTCCCAGGCTCTTTCAAACTCTCACCATCAGAGGACTCCGGATACTTACAACAGCACTTCCCATAAACACAACCCATCCTCCTTCCTGAACAATCCCAACACGAAATTCAGTAGCCGCCCAAGTGTTCGACGAAATTCCCAAACTAAGTAACACATGAATCCGAACCACCCATACCCCAAAACGCGCCCTTTTCTTTTCTACACAGCTACCACTAACTTCACCCAATGGAATGCTATCCAAAACTGCAAAACCACTTCATCCGAACTCAGTTCCTAAACAACACCGAAACCCTAATTTTCAAACTCCCTTCCAATCACCTTCATCAACGACGGCAACTTGGCTCACTGATCTTCTTCCTCTTCCCACTGTCTCGCTAGCGGCAGCTTCTCTCTTATCATTTTCGGAAAGGTGGAGGAAGTGGTTGTGGAATGACTCCTGGCTGAAGAAACGAATCCAAGTACGAGGGTAGTTGGATTAATGCAAGAAATCCCTAGAAGGAAATCGACGACACAAGATTTCAGGAATTTGAAATTGCTGAGAAAATCTGGGGCAGAAAGATCACACGCACACAGACAGATTGCTAATGTCCAAGAAAATTAATTAAGATTGGAGAATATCGGTAATAACCCTAATTATTAAATTCAATAATTTAAAAATATTTAAATAAAATCATTGTCGTCGATGATTACGTTCTCGAACTTTCTTCTCTTTCTCGTAAAATTCAATAACCCGAATAACCCGAATCATGTTGAATCTCGCTTTCGATAAACTTATTAATTAACGCGTTCAATATGTATTTTGAATCGTTAGTTGATATGACATTCATTTCAAAGTGATGTTAAGATAAAATCAAGTGAGGAAAATTATATTTAGTTTCTGTAGCAAAATAAATATGTATCGATTTTTTAACGAATTTTAGTTTATAATTATTTGAATTGTATGAGTAATCATCATTTGAAATAGTATGTTAAGATAAAAGCAAGTGGGGAAGATAAGAAGGTTTGAAATATTTTGCATGATAATGATTGGGGATGAATCATGAATGATGTGAAAAGTGATGCAAGGCAAGTCATCCTTTTCTTGGCATGAAAGTGATGCCTAATGCAACATTCCAAATCTACTTTTTGAAAAAGAGATTTGCATCTTTGTACCTCACTTTAATCGAATAATATACAAAAAGGTCCACGTCATCATCACTCCTGCTGATTTGGAATAGAGAAAAAAGACAACACTGGTAGAATGAGCTATAAGTTCATATCCATGATATTAAGACGCCTCGCACGAAAATGACTAATTATTCTGATTTACACTATTTTTATATGATTTAATAGCTTTAATTCGTGAATCATGATCGTATAATCTAATATATACTAACATCGCTTTCATTAAGAAAGCGACAATTCACATCTTGAGCATGGAGCCACTGCTAACGTAGAGATGTTTATTTACGAGGGAAATCTATTAAACTTGTCGTAGAACAGAAGACATGTTTTGCTTCTTCTTCAAGAGTCTTTCAAATGTGTCCAATTCAAACCTTCATGGCCAGTTTCTGGGCAGCCAATGCTTCAGCCTCTAATGTAGGCTCCCACAGGAGCGTTGTCTCGGCAAGAAGCGCAGTTACAACATATGGGTCCATGTTCGAAGCTGGTCTCCTGTCTTCCAAGTATCCTGTAGTTTTCAGGGAATTATTATCAGTACCAAGCTCCAGAAGACCTGAACAAGTTCACTGTTCCATACCTTTGCCTTGTTTTTCAGTATCACGCCCTACGCGAACCGAGCAGCCTCTGTTAGCCACTCCCTGCAGAAAACATGTTCCTGTTTCAGTAACTGTTTTTTGGATGAAAAGGGATTGTGAGTGAGTGAGCTTACCCATGAAAATTGATCAATGCTGGCTGTTTCGTGGCGCCCCGTCAGCCTTCTCTCGTTGCCTTCTCCATAGGCACTTATATGCTCCTTGTGGCGGAGTGAGAGGTTCAGAATGGCCTTCTTGATAACCTCGAACCCTCCTTCCTCCCTCATGCTCTTGGTACTGCAAGATTCATATAACAATTTGATGTCTGATAATTTTTACATTCGAAAAATGTTTGGTTTCAGGCCAAGATACCTGTAATTGGTGTGGCATCCTGCGCCGTTCCAGTCGCCCTATACGAATATTGCATCAGCTCAGGAGCAAGGAAAAAATGCTGGAATCTGATGAATCAGGATTTACCTGGATGGGTTTCGGATCCAATGAGAGAACCACACCAGCTTGTTCAGTGATGCGCTGGTTAAGTCAGGACATGAAAAAGGCGAGTGAGCGAGGAATGTAGAGGAATTCGGCAGACTTGGGATCAGAAATGTTTTACCTCGAGAATGTATCTTGATGCCCAAATATGGTCCCCGGCTTCAATCCCTACACTTGGACCAACTTGGTACTCCCACTGCAAAAATAATCACAAGCTTCGGTCAGAACTCAGAACAAGGTGCAGGTGCAGCGCCATTTTTTGATACTCATGTCCTCGTACATGGCGGTTATTTGAAGAGGAATATGTTAGAATTGTTAAAATTTGGCCCAATTGAATTGTAGTCTGAGTTCTTACTCAAAAGGCCGAACTTTGTAAGTTCTGATACTAGAATTCAAACAAGAATTTATAACCTGGCCGGGCATGACTTCCCCGTTTGTTCCACTGATGTTAATTCCTGCATACAAGCAGGCCTTGTAATGGGCGTCCGAGATGTCACGGCCAAAGGACTTATCAGCACCAGCAGCGCAGTAGTACGGACCCTGAAAAAAAAAAGGATAAAAAATGATCCAAGTTACAGAAACACAAAGTGAAGATTCATATTGAAGGATAAATTACCTGAGGACCTGGATAACCTCCCACAGGCCAACCTAAAGGCCACTTCACGTCGGTTTGGAGCAAGGTGTATTCTTGCTCAATCCCATACCTGGAGAAATAAGTATCAATTCAGTGTCGAGCCACGAAACAGGAAACAAGAATTTTCAGCAAAACTTGCCATGGAACTTCATCTATGACTTTCTGGTTACAGAAGATCTCAGCAGCTTTGGCACGCTTGTTGGTGGGGATTGGCTCGCCTGCAGGAGTGTATGTGTCGCAGATAACCTGAATTCAAACCACATTCATAGATCACGAAAACTTAGAACTAATGCTGAAATCCCAACTTTGGATCTGATGAATGAAGCCTTGAAAATTTATAAGTTCGATTATAACGAAAATGCTCACCAGGATATTATTTCCACCTCTGAAAGGGTCCTTGAAGATTGCTTGTGGACTGCAGAAAACAAAAATTCAATAAGTTGATAAAGAGAAGGAAATTATGACACAAGTACTTTGGCTGTGTTGGAGTTTACTATAAAATGACTTCACTGTCTTCTCCCGGTGCCTGTCCAGTGCTCGATCCATCGTAGTTCCACTTAGGAAGCTCAGAGGGATGCTCAACTGGCTCCGAAAGGGTCTGTACATTTTCACAGTCAGACCATAAAACTTGTTAGCTCAAAAAACATGAGTTTTCAGTCATGTAAAATATAACATGTTTTTAGTAGCATCTTACTCTTGATTTGCTTCTTACGTCGATACCTGTCCCTCCAATCCTGTCACAAAACACAGTCGTTGATCATACGAATCCCACCATCTGCTCGTAATGACCATGTCAGAAAAAGTCTCACCAGATGTATTCTGCGATGACCTTGTCAGTGTAAGGTGTGACATCCAAGTTGAGCAAATCTTCCATTCTGTTGATGGTGCCATTCACAGCTTTGACAGTGAAAACTCTGAAGTTGGTCGAGGTTCCGACAGATGCATTGTTGCTGCCTGGTTTAAATGACAGAGAGCCCAATTTCGACGGCAAGGGCCTGGCGTAGCTTGCATTCCTGAGGCTTATCTTTGCTTGCAACTGCGAATGTGCCAAGATTTGTGCCATCTTTGCTGCTACTTTTCTCTACAATTAACACGAAAGCGGGCTATTTCAGTAAGGATAGTTCTTGGCAATTGGAGCTAGGATTATGGAATTAGCTCAAAATCCATGAAAGTCGTATGCAACCAAATCATCTTCATTGTAATCCCAAACAAGTTTGAAGCTAATATAACTTCTGAACCAATAAGTTTTAAGCAATCTGAGGCAAAGCAAAGCACATCTTTTCCAGCAAACACCACAAACCCAGTTCAGAAAACCACATTGTACAAACAACTGAAGTAAATGAGGAGCTCAGATGACCTAAAGATCTCAGCTTTACTAAAAAACACAAGCAACTAGGACCAACCCATGTCTCAAAAACCTCTCCAAGAAATCATGCAGAACAAAAAATGATAATGGGCAGCTGTGGCTCACCAGAAGGAACTAGAGGGAGGGAGGGAGGGAGTGAGTTTGATCCAAGATGCAACGTAGAAAGAGCAAAAGGGTAGAGTTTTAAGTGTCATATAAATGTTCAAAATTTTTTTAAAAAAATGGATAAAGGGATTTAAATTTATGGGTTTTGGTGGCTTTTGAAAAGCAGACAGGGGTGTGGATTTGAGTGGATGTAATTTCAAGCAAGCTAAGCTATATACACAGCTCAAAGCTATTCAACATCTTAGAAAATGAAAAATGTAAAGATAAGGTTTGTCCAAGTTCTATACTTGCTGCATCTTCTTCTCAAGTTCTCATCCACTGAGGAACATGCAGATGAAATGGGTGTGGATCAAAAAATGGATACTGAAACTCACGACCATGTTGGGTTCACTAGTGAATTTAGTGCTTGGTCGTTCTAGTTCTTTAATGATGTTTTTTATTATGAAACAACAAGAATACCAGCAGCATATGAAGCTTGGCACATGGGAGCTGAGATTTTTAGATGCTGGTTTGGTTTGGTGTCCCACTGATGATCTTGTTTTGTGGATCTGGAAATTTATGGTGGCTCTTGGGGAGTCTGAATTCACACTTGACCAGTTTTCAGTCCTTTGGGCTAGATTCTATAATGTGAAAGGAAATGAATCCAGTCATTTACAATACTAAAAATTAGTATTTAGAATATGATATTGATTATAATCAAAATACCCACCTTCTAGAAGTCTTAGTCGAGGAGCCTAACATACAAAACTGGCAACAAAGAGAAGAATTAAGAGAAGGCTATGTATGCGAAACGCAGGAGTGACAAACATCAAGTCCACAAAGATATTATTCCACACATCCAGAATTCAATCTATTACAACTAGCACTCACACATCTCTTTCAAACCTGCTGGAATAACACAAGGAACGACCTCTTATGTGATAAATTTGGTAAACCATTCCAGAGTGTAGGTATGAGCCTCTTCAGCTGATTTGACTGCAGCTGCATCTTCAACATTGTATCTAACTGTCCATCCATGAGCAACACCGGGAAATATCTTCACGAGGCTCTCAATCTAGCATAAACCAGCCGTTTTATCATACATCTTTAAATAGTGATAATATGGGAGGGAAAACCAACCAGTTTATATATATGAAATGACTGATTACTCTTATATTTTATTAGAATCACATCCACTGCAAAAATCATCTCATGTGCAGGGAATAGTTAATAGCAAGTGCAAACTGAAACCACAAGTATAGTGTATTTCTTGCATCTGAAATTATGTGTTTATGCACATGCTTAAAATTAACCAAGCATATTCCCCCTGGGGCAAGCAAACAACTAAAATGATGAAAACTATGCATGTCCTCAAGCTCACAAGAGTACGAAATATATTCTTAGTTAATTACAAAGCAGGTTAACTGAAATAGGAATAACAGTACTTCACAATTCGACCAACAATCAACAAGAATAGACTTAATGCGTGTCACATTGATTATAAAGGATATTCATACATTATAAATATTTCTTACCTCTGGCTTTGATTTTAAGACTTCCTCAAACTGTTTGATAAGTTCAGGTGGAGACATCTGATCAACTTCAGCACCCAAGATAGCGATGGGAGCCTTAACATCTGGAAAAATTACACATCCAGATTGTCAGAAACATTCTAAAGTTAAAGCATACATAGTACTGACGCTCATGTCTGAAAAAATCAGTAATCTTTGGTATCTTAATAAAGAGACACAAGTACTGCGAATGCAGTCACAAACCGAACGGAAAATATCGTTGACTACAGCAATGGAATCCATACCCTTGATATCGTCCACCGTAACAAATGAAGGATGACATAGTACTGCAGCTTCGATGTGCCCATATTTCGCTAGTTCGGTAACTACCTTAGCTATAGGAATACAGAAGACAAGAAATGACATTATTGAATAAAAAATACATAAACAAAACAAAGCCAACATGCAGAGTCCATATTTACCTCCCCAACAGAAGCCTGAAGCTCCAATAGCGGTTACCCCTTTAGATTTAAGAGCTTCGATTACTGTTTTTGCATCTTCAAACCCTTTATCCTGTTACATTCACCGCAATCAGTCATTATTTGGAATAAACGCATAAGATACAAACATCTAAATAATAAAGAAACAGGAGACACGGTCGTAATGTTCGGAGATGTTTTACGGCAAGCGAATTTGTTTTATATAAGATCCCTCTTATTTCTACTTCAGATAAGTAAACGATAAAATGTTAAGTCATAACATTTTGAGAATAAATTCTAATTTATGATATTGCTATGGAGCTTTTCCACCTAATATCATCAAACTCAACACTTTCATAGATAAACTGCCGTATTCTTTGAGCAAGATTCTTGCCACATACTGACTGATGGCCCACACAAACCAGTAACACTGCATTATGTTGAAGATACTAGCAAAACAAACTAACCGTTCCATGATCTTTTATCCACACTTTCACAGCTCTCTCAGAATTTGAAGGATCATAAGGATCTCCATATAAGAAGTCAGGAACTACCACATAAAAACCAGCAGCAGAAATCTTATCAGCTAGCTTCCTGTACAGAATAAAATAGTCGCACCTTGAGGATATAAACTGAATACAACCAAATAGACATAAAAGTATACACAGAAGAACTCCTTGTTGAAATTCTCCCAAGAGTTATCGGACGGTAAACTAACTAGAACTTTATGATTAAACATAGATTTAACACTATATTAGAGTAAATGTCTAACATACCTGAGATTTGGCGCTTCATATCCTGCAGACCAAATAAATCCACAGTTACAATCTCATAATTCAATCTGCAACTTACAGCAGTAATTTAAGCATTTCTTCTACCACTATATGCTTTCAAGTGATACATATATGAGAAATTTTTATAGCTTGGGCCAGTTAAAATCCAATAAACAAAGGGAGATAAAGCAAAACTTAACATACCGCCATCAAGCACTTAAAAACTCTTTCTGCCGGAAAAAAAAAAAAAAAAAACCTCAACCAGACAAGTCAACTTCACTATCCAACAGTTATCCGTTGATCAGAATCAGAAGCTAATCAATAAAACCTAAGCTTACACCACAACTCACATATCATCAATCAAAACCAATTCATTCACAACCAATTCGACGCATTTCCATTCCAATTACGTCAATCTACAATCAGAGCCATCATCGAATTGATTCGTTATTGGAGAAAAGAGTACCGAAGATATCGGAGACGAGTAGAACGGCTCGCTTGACATCCGACGGTCCAGTGACGTATGACTTCAAACCAGCAATCTCCTCGACATGGCCTGCTCCGCTACCAGAGTTCAAAGCCGGCGCGTTCTCGCAGCATTGAGGTCCTGACATCGCTCGGCTAAAATCTCTAGCTCACTCCTTGGTTGAAAATGCAGTGCGAAATTTGTGGAAGACGATGACGAATGAAGTTTCTATAAGCTTCAATTGAGTAGTTTGCGTTAGCGCTTACGTCATCGTTAAATTGCAGATTCGACCCCAAAGTTTCGATGATGTACACAGTTTCATTAAATTGTAGATTCAGCCCCTCAAGCTTGGATAAAATGTACGTATGGTCTAACCTAGAACAAATACAAAGCAAAGGCACTCAAAGAACGCTCATATATATGGACGTCAAGTATCTCGGTGATTATGATTCGATTCATGATAGAACCAGGCAACAGTTCTGGTTGGAGTTCGAGGTAGATAGAAAGAAAAAAAAAACGCTCATATATCATCTCTTTGATGTAGACTATAAGGGCATCCGCACCGGTGAAGAGCTCCTTCAGATTGTAGAAGCTTCGGACTTCTCAAATCGTGCACCGGTGACGAGCTGAAGAAAATGGCGAGCTGGAGGAGATGGCCGAAGGGAGGAGGTGCGGCCAGAGAAGCTGAAGGAGGAATTAAGAGAGGAGCTGTCGGAAGACCTGCTGCTAAAGAGCTTCTCCTCAGATGGACGCACGGGCATATTTGTAACGGATAATTAATCTGGTCTGTAGCATCAGATCTAGCCAGATGAATTTCCAATGGAATTTTTTTTTTAAATCTAAAAAATTATTTTTGAACTTCTACAATTTTTTGCTATAAATAGGTTTTTCATTTCACCTTCAATATATACCAATCTTCATTTGTTTTCTCATAATATATTGGCAACATTTTGTTTCATTTTCATATCATTTTTTGTTCAAAAATGACTTCCACTACCAATTGGTCCATGTCCGAAGATGTAAAATTATGTATATCTTATTATCGTTAATCAGTCGATCTCATATCCGGCAACAAGCAAAAGATTGATAGGTTATGGAAAAAAATTCATTCCGATTTTCGAGCAAATTGGGTGATGAGCGCCGATGAAATAATTGTAACGGATGCTAGGTCCCAAATTGCGTTTTCATCTCGGTTTGGAAATCTAAAGAAAAATTTAGTTTTGTGGGGGGCTTGTATGCCTATGCAAGGAGAAATTCGGAATCAGATGCTAATATACAAGATGAGGTATAATTGTATTAAATTATTTCATATTGTTTATTTATATTTATTTATTTGAAATTGATTTTTTTAAATTATTAATGTATAGATGCGTAAAGTTCAAACTAGGTATGTAAAGAAAAAAAAGACTTTCATGCATTTTGAATGTTGGGAACAAGTCAAGACACATCAAACATTTGCACCCACCCCACCCATTGTTCCACCATCTAACACATACGACAATAATCCCGCGAGTGAGGAAGTGCATGCAAGTAACGTCCCTATTAATTTTTCCTTTGAAGATGCGGCATTTTGCACACCCGAAAGTTATTCGGGAGGTTTATCTAGTCCGGTAAGACCTCCGGGAGTAAAGGCAGTAAAAGAAGCAAGGAGGAAGGGTAAGAATGTAGTCATCATATAACATAGCCCGAGATGAAGCTTTAATTGCGGAAACTCAAAAAAATTAATTGCCTTTCAAGAAAAGCAACTCGCACTTGCTAGAGAGCAGATGGAGCACAGTCATAAAATGCAAGAACACGCCATGAATGGAAAGAGATTAGAGGATGAAGCAAAGGTTATGTGGTACAAAAGTCTAAGAGGTACTTCTCAAAGAGGAAAGCTGCTATTTTGCATCGATATGATGAAGAGGAAGGTAATAATAATGATCGCAACAATTCGGAAGATTTTTCAGATATTACCGTCCATCGCACTACGATGGATAGTATTGTAGTATATTTAATTTAATTTGTTGTTATTTAATCTTTATGTAATTTCAAATTTACGTGTTTCATATTGTTCAAATATTTCAAATATAAAACTTAATTATTTTCATAGAAATAAATTTCAACCAACAGAAAATTCATTGAAATAAAACTCGTAAGGGAATTCATAAATATCTTCAACAAAAATCTTTACAAAATATTTTTTTTAATCGTGAATAATAATAGAAGCTTCTTCTGTAGATTACATTGATACAGAAAATATCCAAAATGCTATTATTGTTTGATGAATAGTAATAGAAGTTGCTGATTGAGGAGCTCTTCATCGAGATTAGAAAGCTCCAACACATGCCCTGAGCAAATCAAAAAAGAGGACGTATGCCAAAGATTGAACTCTCGACTTGCAACCAAATCAGAAGAGAAGTGTTTAGGACTTGAGATATATAGAAATGAACTCTATTTATCTGCATTACTCTACAAGCAACAAACACATAATGGTCAGATGCAACCTCGTTATACAACACTGTTGTCGGGTATCGGCTACAAATACTTGACATGTAATTTAAAGGGTGTTCGTTTGTTTACTGCTAAGAGTTAGGAGGAAGATTTGCCTGTACTTACCTGATGAGATGATGTAAGAAGCTAATAGAACTCTCTGTCGGGAAAAAGAAAAGGGGCGACGAGGGTCCAAATGTAGAGTCCAGCAGTGACCCATTCGGTGCAGATACGAACCCAGACTGTTGTCCAACCAACATCGGTTAGCTCTGAGCTATCCGATGACGAGCTGGTCCAGCCGGATAGAAGCATGGCTGAATACATGCTGGCTAGAGCGAATATCAAGTGGAAGAATGTATATGAGTAACTGACTGGGCGAGCTTCCTTTTCCTTCTTATCCTCTTTTATTCCTCCTTCGACATCTTCTGATTTGAGGAGCGGTTTGGATGAAGAGTCACCTGGAATCCAATGACATAAATAGAATGGAATTATTAGTATTTGCAGGCTTTGTTATAAGATGATTCCACTGTGACCGACTAATAGTAGCAAAATGAAGCTCGAGTACCTGCTCTTGGAGATGATGGAGGGGATAAAAAGGTTGTTGAAGAACCAGCACGAACAGCAGAGTATACAACTGAAAGAACAGTGGTAAGCATTCCGAGAATTAAGGTACTTGTGGACACTGCACTGGACTTGTTATGTAGACCATTGCATTCATAATCCCGAGGCTCACTTGACAAGCCCGTGTAGCACACATATGCGCAGTAGACTGATATCACTGAAGCCGGCAATAGGCTACCATTCACCTGGTTTGCATCCCAATTAAATCATTACTAAGCTTGATCTAGATATGACGTTACTATAACATACTATCATAATCATATGATTTTAAGAGGCGTTAATACTAATGCATGAATTGTCCCCACGATGACTAAGAAACAAGTTTATAAGTCCTGGATGTAAAGCAAGTTAGACAAAACTCGAGTGCGTATATATATTGAAGACATATGTCACCTTTGGATGTAAGGCAATTACAGCGAAGAGGAAAGCAAGAACCATGGTCATGACGAGAAAGAAAACGTTGAGGCCACAATCATGACCAGATGGATTAAACCAGATGAACAGAACACCTGAAATAGTGAATGCAGCCAAGTAACATGTAACTGATACAGCAAGTAAGGCGACATACCTACAAAAGGCAACAAATCAGTTAGTTAGGAGTTTGAAGAATTAAAGTAAGGAATAAAAAACATCTGAGATATAAACAAACCACTTCTGTTCATCTTTGGCAACCCATGCATCATTCCATGAGTGTGTGAAATCAAGTAAAATAAGGACTTGAACCAACAAAAACAGTCCAGCCCCAAATTTCGAAAGCGTTTCTGCAAGCATGCAATAATTTTTTTACACCAGTTCTGAGAGCTCATGCAGGAATGTGGCATGGAAAAACAAAAAAGGTGACTCATAATGAACCATAAGCACAGACGGTTAATAGTTAATACTAGTATCATAACAAGGCAGAGATAACTGACCATATACAGTAATGACAACATTTGGAAGGAAAAACATCAGCACCACAAGCAAAAGCCAAATCACCATCTTCGCTATCCATCCTCCATGGTGCCAGGAGTCACGCCTATCATTCTGATCCTTTACACCAATCATTATGAGAGCAAATATTGCAAAGAACAAAAAGTTCCCCAAGCTCACTCGAAGCACCGCTTGCATTTGAAACCACTCCGTTGAATGGTTATGCGGCGATGTGTTGATCCCTGCAACCCGCCACTGATTAAATACCTTTGCAACTTAATAACGCAGCATCCATCACGACTGTCCTCAATCAAACACAAATATTTTATCTTCATTTCTATATGATAACTAGTAATATAACAAGGAATTGAATTCTTTCATCCAGAATAGATTATAGAAAACCACACTTCCAAAAGTTCTGTAACTCATTCAGTCAATCAACCAACGATCTATCAAACTTTCTACACATCAATTTTCAGCATTCAATCTCGAAGCCGCGAATTTCAAACACAACGGTAAAGAGAAATGAGCCACAACTCACATGAAATTTCCTTGAGAAGCGGATAACCGACTTCCCTAAGAATCCACGACACGATCAATGACAAGCCGAACAATCCACAATACGCGAGCCTCGCTGAGCGTCGCGTGATCCCGGACGCGACTGACGAGCACAGCCCGCAGGTCGCAGCCGCGCAGCACGAAGCCAAGCACGACATTTCTTTCTCCTTCAACTCTCTCCGAGATCTGCTCCTCGCGATTCTCTCACCTCCGGTAGAATTCAGCGATTCCGACGAGCTCTGTCTCTGTGTAAAGCTTTGTGGTGAGTTCGAGAAATGGGGATGAAGGGTTGACTGGTAGGAAGGAAGAGGAGGATAGCTGACACGTGACGTAAGTGCTGTTATGCGGTGGTGGTTGGAGATTAGTTGTGACGTGGCCTTTACTGAGTGCGCTGAGAATTGGGCTTGGTAGTTGGGCCTGCCCAAGCTACGGCCCACAAAATTACTTTTGGTTCAAATTTACCATTTTTCCAAGTTCATTGATCCGGATATTTGATTCTAAAATCAATTTTAAATATTGAATTTTTTTAAGTAAGTTTAGAGTGTGTTTTTTTGTATATATAAAATATTTACACGAATAGATATCAGTATATATCAGTATATATTGCTAAGGGTATATTTTTTTATTTATAAAATATTTATTTAAATACATATAAGTAAATATCAATAAATATAAGTACATATCAGTAACTATCAATAAATATCAGTTATCATTAGTAAAATAATAAACATCACTAAATTTATTTACTAGTAGATAACAATACCTTTGAATTAATATTTGACATGAAAATACTATAATATTACATTTTTTTAAAGAAAAATTATAAGCTAAATGTCTTCATCTTCATTCATAACTTCTACTTCATTCTATAAATTTGTCACACATCTAACACTTTAGGCAATACCTGAAATATCTTCCAAGTATTTTTCAAAATACTAAATGAACTTTCAATGGTTGTCCGTAAAGATGAATGAAATAGTTGAACGTTTAATAAATTTTAGTATGTGGATGACCATTTCGGAACGCTGACATATAATAACAATTTTTTTTTATCTTTGTAAGGAGCCAAATATTATAGTGTATTTGAATACCTAAGTCGACAAAATAATATTTCTCTATAAAAAGCAAAATAATGGGTAAATGTATGAAAATTATTCCAGTTTTATATTCGTGAAAACATTTTTCATGTCTTTACATATTTGGGATAGATATGGAAAACTATACTTTAATTGCATTAACGATTGTCTCCTAATAGTTTGATCGTGAACACTTCCTTCCCACTTAATATATACGTAAATTAATAATATATCGAACTAGTAAACACATTCACATTCACTTGTTGAATATAACAGCCGGAGAAATTAGAATGAGGTGAGCTGATTATGCTATTATCCAATTAAGCTAATGAAATTCAACGAGATATATGGAGACGTATCCTTTGGGCCCTTGGTAAGTAGATGGTCACATCGGACCAAAAGCTGGGCACGGGGCCGGTTGACAAAAAGCGAGACATAGTTGGCTGGAAGTATCGAAACACAGTTGCAAGGTCCCATCGATGGTTTCTATAGCCTTATCAAGATATGGTTTGCGCCAGGGATTTGGTGGTCTTCCTAACGTGGCACAGTAGGTCAATTGGGGGTGTTCCGATGGTGACCAACTTGGAATAATTAAAGAGGGCGTTCATGGACGGATGTCGTTTCAATCCCAAGTTCCTCAATCAGCAAATTGTGTGATGATACTAAGCTCCTCCCATCCATCAGACTGATTTTTTTTTTTTTTTTTTGGGATCCAACTATTCCCTTGAGCGTACAGACCTCGATCTGAGAAAAGTCACGCTACTGTAAAAGTAGTTTTGAATAGGCGGTCGTGCATGGCCTTGGTGGGCGTGTGCTCGAGGTTCATGTCCAACATTATGAAACACGTTCACATGGAGGGTTCATCTTATCTAATGAAACCTCATCTGCACTTGCTAGACCTGTCGGGAACGGACGGTAAAGTACTGCATATGGTCATTGCCTGTAACCTTGGGAGCTTTGGAACGTGGATGTCGACATGCAGACAGATCTTGTATGTATAGCATAGTACGAGAATCGTGCCGTGGAAGCCTGTAGAAATGTTTGAAACAGTTAGCATGAATGAGACAACTCCAGGTATTATGCACAAGCTGTCTCGCCAGCAATAATTGAAACAAGAATTTATATGGATGCAGGTGAGAAAAGGAATTTCTGACACAGACTAGGCAATTTTGGTAAAGAAACAAGGAATGCCTGATGGTTTAATATGAAGCGTGGATGATTCTAGGGGATTTCCAGGTACCAGAAAATACCTCCATTAATGGAGTCCAATAGAAGCAACAATGAGTCTTTATCCCAATCGAAGGCCAGGGAACAGGCTGACTTGTCGCCATCGGCAGCTGGCCCTATAATGAGATAACATGTCAGTCCCCCACACATGACAGTAGCTCGCTCTCTCTCTTTGTGTTAGAGTGCTTCTCATTATATAAGCGAACTCATGCTTTAATATAAATAGCAAAGTAGGAAGGGATTAGCTTACCTCAACTGGTGCTGTATGAAGATGGGCCACAGAGGTTATTCAGCGGATCAATTCAGCAAGCTTCGGTCGTGGCTCCAGAATTGTTCCATGAACATTCGAGAGCAAAGGACAAGGCTTTACATTATGTGGAGGTGCACTCTGATTCTCTTACAAAGGGACGAATAGGTGGCTACTGCTTAATCAGCAGCATCACTGAACTAGAAGCCAGGTCAAGTATGAAATTTTGAGATCTAAGATGTCACTCAGTAGGTACTGAATCATGCAGTAAAGTTGTAAATAGTGAAGTAGATAGACCAGTCTATGTACCAAAATGTGCAGATATGTCGGTTTATAATGTGAGAGTTGCCATACATGATGTAAAGTGTAAGGTTCATAAGGATATATCCTGTAAGCTCTATGGGCAACTGATCAGCTTTTTAGGCTGATCTTTTTAAAGGCTTTTTAGAAAAGCTTATTGTCCTAAGTTTTGCAAATCTCAAATCACTCAAGCTTACACTCTCACTGCAAAAGCGTTTAATTCACATGACAGTCTCAGTAACAGTATTAAGCTGTGTGCTTATCTTTTGTTTGCAGCAAGTTGTTCACTTGCATTTCCATGCACTCTTGGGGAATTAACATCATCATCCAGTAATTTCCTTGGAGTTTGCACTTGTTTACCATGCCCTCCCTGCAAAATCAATTCAACAAAAAAATTAGGACCAGCCAATTAATCTGTGTACTCATTACTGGTGCCTCTTCATAAACCTTACATCAAAATTCACCACCAATCAACAATTGTCTCATTTGTTTTAACCCAGTCTCAAATACAGAACCTGTGATATAACTGACATTCTGAGTAATTGACTTACTGCTCCCTTTTGGGCTGTTAACCTCCTAATAGATGGAGCTCTTGCCATGGATGCTGCCGCTGCAGCTGCAGCCACACGAATCCTACAAAAAGGAAGTATTATGTGTCCATTAGTCTTACATACTAAAGCGTTTTTTTCACCGCTTAATGAAAAACTATCCCCATGCTACAAGTTTTAACAAGTTATCACTAAAAGCACTTGTACCTTTTATGTACATCAACAAACTCATCAGTCTCATCCACAATTTCTTCCTGCATATAATCACCAAATATTATTAGGTAACTAAAACATCAAAAAATTGAAAAGGTGCTGCTAGTTCCAGAAAATGTATGTAGTAAGATACACCAAAATGAAATCATGACGTGTACCTGAAGAAGCTCCTCAAATATGTCTTCCAATGTTATAATACCAACGACTTCACCGTCTTCAATGTCTTCCGCGCAATGATGCAATCCAATTGGTTTAAAGAATTTCTCCACATCGATGATGGTGTCTGATCTCTCTTGTGGCAGGGATAACAACGGAGCAGTTAATCCATCATCCATGTCTAAGGTTTTGTTTTCTTCAGGCTTTTCATCTGTGCTAGGTGCAGCTATTTTGTTCTGAACTTTAGTCTTCACAACAGCAGCCATATGACTACTACCCTTCTGAAACTCATTCAATATGTCATACAAAGGCATATCTGCTGGAACCCTGGAGACAATGCATGATAAAGTTTATAGTCCCATACAGAGATAATTCAATCGATAAAATATATTAGTATATGAAAAACAAAGGAGTGAAGGGCGTACCGTGGAATTCTTCGGATCGACACAGCACTGACTGGGGTATCAGTTTCAGCACGCACAGTGAGTAAACTTTTAACCTAAGCCAACAATAATACAGAACAAATAACATAGCCATACAAGTAAAGAAGAGTTAAAAGAAAAAAGAATAATTAGCTGACATGAATCTAGATCAGATTAACATCATTTAAACAAAGTTTAAAAGTTGACAAAGAAATGTCTGTTCAAATACTCACCAATAGAAGTCCAATTATGTTCTTCGGATTTCCAGCATAAACAGGGACTCGGCTGTGACCCCGAGCAAGTATTTTGCCCATAACCTCCCTACAATTAAGATCAGAGCCAAATAACACATAATTACAGACATGTAACCCTTGAAATTAAGTAAATATGTAGGCTATGTGATGCCAATTAATAAAAAACTCAAGCACTCACACATGCATAACTCTCATACACGTGAATGACTGACACAAATAAGATAAGGTGAACTGGCCGATAACAGTTGACAGTTATTTAGGTGTCAAGTCACCCCTTAGCGCTTCACCGGGCAAGGTTATGATCATATGATACAAATCCTCAAATTGTCTATAAGAGGATCAGAGGAATTACCAATCCAACTTGGAATTGACATCTAATGAAAATGTTGACTCAATCGGTGTCATAGCCTCTTCAGCCGTCTGCTCATTGAAAAACAAATAAATTTTCAACTTAGGGCATGTTCTTTTGTACTTATAAGTAAATATAAATACATATAAGTAAATATAAATAAATATAAGTACATATAAGTAAATATAACTATTCATCGTCTTTTCATCAACACACCACCACCACTATTCATCATGTTTTTCACCCACACACCACCAACACAATACCACCACCATCACACCACCACCACAACCCCACCACCACCACAACACCACTACCACCACCACCATAACACCACTACCACAATATAAAACAATAATTAATGTACTTATAAGTAAATATAAGTACATATAAGTAAATATAAATAAAGTAATAAATATCAGTACAATTTATAAGTACAAAAGAACACACCCTCAGTTTACAAACATAAAATAGAAAATGGAACACCATATAGAACATGTTTAATCATTATATTTCAATCTAAGAGTTTGCAATGAAGGGTTTGGTTTATCAAGTTATAAACAGTTTCTTCCATTGGCAACACGAGCAGCCGTGAAGAAAGCTTGCATGCTACGAGGAACAGTAAATGCATTGTCCAGACGTTTCTATTTGCTTTATACATACTTGGCCACAGAGAAGAAGCAGTTACAAGGGAAACATAGAATAGAAAACCTTGAAGGAGCAAAATATCAATAATACATACCTTTTCAGTTAAATCTAGCGCTCCACTAATAATTGTTGTCTCATCATGCGTTAGTTCCCCGCCCTTGCCAGCCTGAGAGCAATGGAATCGAAAGTTTGGTCAAGAAACAAATCTGGAGATATGGAGCCGTTAAAATGTTCACGTCCAAATGTATCTAATTCACCTCCTGACCATGGATGGAAACGAGAGCTTTCAGTTGAGCCCGCCTAAATAGTGCGTCATTGTGTCCTAATGCCCAATCAAGAATCTGTGATACAAAAATCTCAACATTTTGTAGAAGCAGTACAACTGACATATATAATATAGGGAAAAGTTGCATCTATTATAATAAATTTTTGGAAAAGAAACAGATTTAAAATAAGGTTTACTTAATCACCTTTCCGATAGGATAAGCAATTGGATAGCATATTATCATTAGAATACGGACAAGCCACACAAAATTTGCTCCAACAGCAAGCCCATATCTGGTGCATATAGCTTGTGGGATAACCTGGCATGAATGAAACAAAAGGTTTGCATAGTTTTTAAGAGTAATTGCAATATGTTGAAGCTGAAGCTTAGACGAATGGAGGTTGTAAACAAAAATACCTCTCCAAAAGCAAGGACAAAAGTCACAGAGAGTACTATAGCAAGAAACTGATTAAATAGCTTATCCAGGTACAAAGGTAGGGCCTGCAGACACAAATGAAAAATTAAAAGTTGCAGAGTATTGATAATCGCATTCAAACATGTTGAAGTAAATACTTCTGATAACATCAGCAAATGGTCATAGGCAATCTCCCAAACCAATAAGAAATAAGAATACATAATCTAGACGTTACCTCCATGGAACAGGCATTGCATAGAAGCAAAGTCACAAGAAGCTGGTGTTGCTTCTGAACCACAGGAAGGATAACAGCTGCAAACCAAATACCGTTAAAAGTTATCAGCATTAAGATGAACAAAATTACACACCAAGCCAGCAAACTGCATATTACTATTACTGCGTTATAACTTATAAGTTACGGAAGCATCTACAGTTATGGAATCGGAACTTCAAAATTGTAGTGTGTATACAGTTACACATCTTTAAAACAAAATGTATCAGAATACATCTCTGCCCATGGATCCTTAAATGACATGTAGGTCAGAATCTCAGATGATCCACTAGCCCACATGGTAAGTGATCAGTCGTGTTGTCAGCAAAACAAACTCCACATAAATGCGAGCAATAATGATTCTAAGATTTTTTTTTTATTTGCAAAAAAGAAACCCTAAATCATACTACCAGTAGGATCACTTCGGAAAAATCCTAAAATAAATCTGAAATCAGAATCAAACAATCTGGTTATTCAAGATCAAAAGCTCTTCCTAACTACTTGCAATTTTCAAATAAACCTACTTAGAAAATGCATAGTCACAATCGACTAGTCAAAAGTCAATGGCAGAAAATGCAATCGCGATCGCACCTGCTTGCTTCTTCTCAGCAGGCGTACCACTCTGCTGCAAAATCTCCAACTCAACCAAACCAAGAGACATCAATCCAAGCGTCAATCCAGACATAATCCCGGCGAAAATAACCAAAAAGCACGAGATCCCGGCGTACGTAAACCACCAAAACGATCCAAAAGAAATCCCGCTTTCAAGCACTCCGCCGCCACCGCCGGCGAGTCCTCGACTCACCATCCGACCCATCGTCAGCGCATTGATCATATGCATCGCGTCCTGTCAACACTTCGGATTCTCGCACTGGCGCGCTGTTGTGTGTTCAGCTATCGGTTAATGACGATGATGATTGCTCGTTCTCCAGTCGTCCAAACTTGCGAGTCAAAATTACGAACCGGGTCAGACCAACCGAGCTGTCGGTTCAACTTATTCTTCGAACCGTCAATTGTCCGGTTCATCTTATATCCGGTTCATATACCAAATGACATTACACCCTTCTATTTTTATGGAGAGATCCTCGTAAACATATTTTCTATGTCAAGTAAAAAACTGATATTACTTCGTATAATTTAATATGAAACAATCACAAATAAAAAATCGTCAAAAATTGATACATATCTACTCTGTCGCAGAAACTAAATATAATCATTCATTAATAGTAAAAAACTTGTTACATTTGCGATAGATTATTTCAATGTTACAAAAATAACAAGACGGGGAACTTGGGAAGAACTCAGACACGCTAACAAGTAAGAACTCCTAACAGGCTTGTATATGGCTGTAAAGTATGCATGAAGGTTCCCTTTTTTTGGATCCGAGCTGATTTGATAATCCCAGTAGCGCATTTGTATCGTGCTGATCCAGCTTCAACTTAAAAGTGCCGCATTTGATGTGGAATCAGCACGGAAACCGAGTTCCAATAGCGTCACTTGTTGAACAGTGCCCGGTTTATTGGTTCTTGGAAGTACTGAAGAGAAATAAGTATTGCCTCCTGTACCGACCACAGAATGAAAGTCTATTAACCCCGGATGTTGTAAACTACTGAAGAAAAATATGATTTGAGATGTTTACAAAATTTACCTCTGTCCGTATGGTCCGGCTCCCTTGATTAGGACACGTATTTAAGTACGTGTCGAATACATCACGGACATCTTTTCCCTAAGCATAGAAAAATTCCTCATTCAAAGTAAAGCAAGAGTTGAAGTCTAAAAGAATTACTGTAGAGACAAACGGTTCCATTTTATTAGGTCTCACAATTCACCTTTAAGTTGGTATCTTCTTCGACGCTCTCTTCTAGTCCAGCAAGTCCACCAAAGGATATCAAAAGATGTCTAAAAGCAATACATGAGAAGTTATTACTCACAGACACACTTTACCGTTCTTAAGTGTCTCACAACGCAAAATCCAAACTAATTTCACCCACACGAAATCCTTAGAGCTTATAAAAATACACGGCGTGTAATTTTTTGGACTGTGCATGTGTGTATGGTATTACCGTCAAAGGGCGGTATTACATTAAAGCATCCACACAAATTGTGCAGAGACGGACTATGTAAATATGCCTTGCTAGAAAGAATGTAACACTAATGATCGTCATGGCCCAAATATCACCGTTAAATTTCTGTTTAAATGAACATACCTGCATGCAGGTATTTGGAGTTCAGATGATTTGACTACCAAACCATGCTCCGAGGTTCCTATCATGTAATCGTAGCCGCTCTGCAGATCAAGGACATATATTAGAACACTGGCACATGAACGAAAATGGTATGAACATAAGAAAACCTAATGGAAGAGAAGAACCAACACCTTATATGGGCAATTTTTTGAAACCGAACTGATGTTTGGAGCATATCGTACGGTATAACCCCAATACATCCCTTCTTCTTTTGGTTTGGAGGATGAGACAACTTTATACAGCTTACCTACAGATGCCAGTTATTTATGTCTTCCCCGATTAATAAATATTTCGATTTGAAAGATGATCCCATAATTACACTTTCGGTTTGTAAATCCAGTAAAACATATTTCAAAACATAGAGTACTAATACAGAGTTTCGCTTTTTGAAGGCAAAAGAGGCAGTCAGTTTACACAGCAAACACTAACAAAAAAGACACAGATCTACTTTATGTGTCAAACAAGGTATTCCTAGATGACACGACGATATTCTTCTTGTGTTAATTAGCAACCCTGCTGATGTTGCGAGTATATTTACATCGAAAGAAGTATACCATTGTCCAAGTGAAAAATGATTTAAGGAAGACATAACATACCAAAATGACCTGTTCAAGTGTTCACCTGAATCCAAATTGCGGTCATTTCCCATCGCAACAGTCACTCTCACTCCAGGCTCAAGTAATTTCTCGATCGCAATACCCTGAAACATTTGCCACCATTAGCACATAAAAGATGGCTTTTAGCACTATGATATGTGCCTTCGGAACAAAACTAAATTTAGGTGTTTCCATTCACGCGTGTACTTGAATCGGAATGCTGATGGTAAATAAAGGTTAGACAAACGGGACCAATATAAAAAGGACAACACTGTTTTCAAAGTTCTTCCACCCTAACTAAACTACAAGGCTGTTAGCCACCATCGTAACTTAGTAACTGATTCTTAGGTAGTTACCTTGCTTAACCCCACATCCACTAATGTAGCATTTGAAGGTCTTTCGCTCAGTGTGACACCTATAGGGTCAATGCAAATCAATGCACCATCGTAAGAAACATATGAATGTGATACAGAATAAAACAAGCTTCCGCTAGCAAATAAAGAAAGGGACAAGTGATGTTTTTTTATAAAGAAATACGGAGAGTGATAAAAAATGTAAACCTTCACGATATGGTGCCCATTCATGTTTGCGGAGATGATGTGGGGCATCAAGTGGAGGCAACATACCCTATAAAAGAAAGAGCCAGCAGGTTAATAAACTGCAACAAGTTAACTATATAACCTTACGATAAATAATATCAGTATCCGTGGATCCACAGCAACAACAAAAGACAGTTTAGAAAAATATATCAACACCAACCACAAATCGCAAGCTGTTGTGCATTGGAAAAAGAGCTCTTCTTAAATATTGAGGTGTCTCGAGATACCGCAATACCCTTATCAAAAAAGCAGCACCACTATCTTCACCAGTAGTCTCGAGTGTAAATTCCGATTCAACTGATGATGTACTCTTGTTGTCGAAGACTACCACCTGTCAGCACAAATCACTTTCTTCACCCTTCTCCAAGCGAAAATGTTAACAAGAAAAACACGTAAAAAACGATCCACATATATTACTAAAGTACCAATATATCAAAACTAGAGAAATCTCAATCCAAAATTTATATAAAAACAAACCTCGTCGATACGGAAAATCGTAGCTGCACGGGCAATCTGAGAAGCTAACTGAGCCAACAAAAAAAAAGCTTTAGAGACAACAATGCAATCAAAAAGACATAAAATTGATCACAACATAAATTCAAACTTTAATTTACACAAGGAGAAGAGCTTACACGCGTAGCGAGCTCCAGAGACTGGGCGTTGTCGATGATGGAGCCAGCAACGGCTATGCTGACAGTCGCCACCTCCTTCTTCAATCCGTCTTCGCCGCTCACCTCTTGCTTCTTCACCTTCTTTTTCTTCTTCTTCTTGTTATCATCATATGAAACCCCATTTTCGACTTTAGCCTGATTCTCCTCTGCTTCCGCTGCTTCACTCTCTGCCCTCTTCTTCTTCGCCATCTTCGATTTTCAAGGGTTTTAGGCGCCCAAGGGTTTTCGTTTCCCATCTTTAAGCTATGAGCCTATGACTGAACATGAGGCAACGAATCGTAATATATTAAAACTAAAGGTACCTGAATGTAAATAAAATAAAGTATAAGGACTTGTTGGGAATTAAATAAATTCCCGTGCGAATTGGCGCGGAGAAGGCGCAGAGAGTAGAGCTTTGATCGCGATCGGAGCACGGAGATCGAACGGCGGGAGAGCTTTCGAATGCATGAACGGTGTGTAGCATAGAATTGAAGCGGAGGATATTTTGTTCCGATCCGATGAAATAGGCTTCTCTACGTCCGTTGATTTGGTGGATTATCGTTGATTTTGAATATTAGGTTTTTTCTCCTTTGTTGTGTTACTTCGTTGCGATTTTGATTTGCAGTGTTGGAATAGGGTTGATAAATGAAATTGCTAAGATGATGTATTTGATTGTTGTTTTGACTTGGGTTGATATCGTCCTGTGAACTTGGATTTGGCTGGTTGGTGCTGTCACTTACCTGACAAGATGGTGATCATTTGTTTGTCGTTGAAGTTACGGTATAGTGGGATTGAGTACAATGCTAAGCAGGAAATAATTGTGTTAACTTTCTCTATTTATGTGTCTCAGTGTCGGCGAGGACTGGTGTGGTTGAAAGGAAGATGCACAAACAGAATATATGAAATGCAGAAAAGGTACGGTTGGCCATGGTTATGCTGCTTTAACTTGTGGATGTTGACTGGAACTCTAAGGTTTGTACTGTTAGAAGTTTGAGTATCTTTAGTCATCTTTTCTTATATGGCGTAACCTAGTGACAGCTAGCTTCTCTCTCCAGAAACCCTGTCAATCCTTTTCGAATTTTATTCAAAACAATATGTAGCTTTGACTGCAACTCACATTCATGAATCAATCAGGCAGGAGAGTATATTCTAACTCAGATGTGTGATAATCTTCAGTAAATATAATTATGTAACATATTATGATAGGCTGCGGGATATCATAGAATTACCACATTAACTTTGTTCATTTCCCTTGAGATTTCTTGGCTGATTCTGAAACATGGTTTCCATTGTTTGTCCGATTTTTACCTTGCACCACATATTCTTCCATAGTGCAGTGAATGTGATCCTGAAACTCAAATTAAAATCTAATTTCCTGCATTTGCAGGCCAACTTCATAAACACCAAACTTAAATTGGACAGTGTTATGATTAGTCTCGTTCAAAGTGGTGATTCTCTTAGACTTAAGTACTAATATCATGCATGCCAGTTAAGATTCGATGTGAATTGCCCTTGCATAGGTCACTTTAAAGGCTGTAATTGATTATCTATTAGGTAGTACATGGAATCAATGCAGATGCCTTTTCATTTTAGTTTGGGGTCAGTAAGATGACCATCAAGTGCATGACATGTTTCCTTGTTTTACTTACGTAGGAACAGATACTTCAACCCGAGGGGGTCGACACTCGACAGACAGTATATTTAGCTCAAAGCTGTCCAAGAATGGAAAGAAAAGGAGCAATACTGATAGTAAAAAGGTAGTTTGTGTGTGTACTTTGTTAACTATGTTGTCTACCATAAATTAATATGTCATTCTTTCTTCAGAAAGTCTTTGATAAAATATGGTGATTAGTGTCGAAGGGCCAGCTTTAGGTTCCTTCTATATCAAAGTGGTAATGTGGTATGAGGTACTCTTGGTTAAAGATTAAACATGCATTAGTATTAAGATAAAATCAACGCTCATGGATGGATTCTGATGCAACTTTGGCTTTTCTTTAGCGCCTTTATTTACTTTAAAGTAACAATTAGCAGGTACAAATGGGTGCTTACGCAAGTTTAATATGGGCTCAAGTGGACAAGCTATCTTACATGGCTAGCGTCAGCTAAAAGTAAGCTATTGTACTTGAGAACTGAAAAGCATGATCGCTTAGAGCTACCAAAGGTTGCCTATCTCCTATTTTCTTATATTTGTAGAGTACTTTGAACATATACGGTCTACGTTAGGAATGTGAACCACATACCGCGTTCTTTCACTTTGCTAGAATTAAATCTAGGTGATCTACCTGGGACCAAGGACCTAGGCCATACTCTTAAACCACAGTACAGCTCAACAGTCATCACTACTAATAAAAGCACGGAATTTAACCTTCATCAAGAGTTTAGTCTTCATAGAAATTAATAAAAGTATATTTTCAGTGCAAGTGTGAATGAAGCCCCATGTTCTTGGAGGTCTGGCATGCAGGCCACATTCATCCTCTACTTATTTGTCATCACTGAATCATCATACATGTTTATCAGTCCTCATTTATTCATTTGGATTTGTTTTTCTTCTTTGTAAGATCTAATGCCTCGTTAAGCTTCGAGTAATTTTATCTGCAAGCTTCACAAAGTCTTAATACCAAAAACTTCTTTTAGGGTTAATGGTCCTTTAATTGTGCAATAAACATCTGATTATAAGTCTCTCACATGGATCGAGAGTGCAAATGCGGTGCTGTTTCCCCTGCCTCAGTATATTTAATCTAAACGTTACCCTTAACCTTTCGGTATTATATATTTATTTATTTATCATTTTGTTACACTTTTTTCACTTATGAAAAGTAAAAGAGAGTGACGAGCATATAGTACACAATTAAAGTTTGTCCAAGTGGAGTAGCACTTTTCCTTCTTCTTTTCCTAAATGGCTCTGGTATACTGGAATGAGAAAAGCTAATGGGAACTTGCATAAGCAATCCATACAATAATTTTACATTAAATTAATGGAAAGTCGCACACTAATGACATAACCAAACTACTAAGGTAATGTTCTTAATTTAAAAGAAAATGCTTTGAAGTGGATTATTTGCGTCATAAATCTGTTTATCATACAACTCTGGGTGCCAATGTACTGTTGTTTAGATAAGGAGGGAAAAGGAATGATATTCTATTTAAATTAAAGAAAATGAAAGTGACAATTTGTTTTTCTATAATTTCTGCTACTAAACAATGAAGCTGAGCTTGAAAACTCTAGTGGAAGCATGATGTTCTTATTTCGTACTGCAAAAAATTAGAATCGCCACCACCATGTGTAGATGATTTCCCTGGAGAAACTGTTTTCTCCAGTTGGACCACACATGTCATCTAATCCATTATCCATCACCGTCTAAGGGGAATCGTTTTTTCTAATTGCATATAGTGTGTGACGCCATTACTTTTTCCTTGAACAAGTTTTATAGTGCTAGTAGCTCCTCACAATGCCTGCAAATATTTATGGGCATAGCTCAACAGGTAAAAAACCTTATTGATTACCTGTAGAACACTATTAGCATTGACGTTTTCTTAATCCCCTTTTTTTTTCTTTTCTTGCAGCAACGATAATACTGGGTTTGGCTATTCTGTGAAATGCTAGACATTTCTGAATAATACAGGTGTTATCTGTATTTGTTTTTGCTGAGTAAACAGTTTTAGGACTTTTTTCTCAGTAACTCTTCTTGCAACAGAAGATTCAATAATCTCTCTTATTCAGTGCACAGTGGAAAAGGAACATCTATATAGACTACACCATTGTGTAGGGGAGAGCTTTGTTTCTCAGTTTGATTACAAACATCCAAGATTTTTGATTACAGGTAATGCTTCTTTTTTAACTGCATTGACAGTGTGAAAATTTGTAGGCACATGCCCTCTTATTTTATACTAAAAGCACATTGACCCAACAAAATGAGTTGGGACAGTTTGGTTTTCCCAGAAAGGATCCAAACAACAGAATTTTTTTACACGCTTGTAATTATATATTTTTGGTTGTTCCTTAATTATTTTTCTACTCTTTTGCAGTGTGCCGCGGACTAACAATTATTTTATAGCAAGTGGCGCAAAAGGGCCTTTCTCCTATGCCTTCTCTTTCTCCAAAGCAGACTTTGAAACCACTATAAATTGAGCCTCTTCCCTCCTCACTTATATCCCATGCCAAGTCTCATCTTCCCCAGCTTCATACTTTGTCTAGCCTTCCACTGAAACAGTAATACTTTGGTTGAATATGTCGACAGTTGTGTACCAAGGCTTGCAATCTCGTTTAGAGTCTCAGCTGATGGAGTCTAGAACTCTGAAGCTCAAATTATCATCCCCGAAAGTAGTGTTTTCCCAGTCCCTAGAAATGGCCTTACAGTCCCGTGTTACTGTCCCTGCAGATTGTGATTCCAAGAAACTTGATAGTCCCAAATTGAACGGATGGAGCTCCTTGCAGACTCTGCCAAAGGTCACATCAGAAACTCCATGCGAGAAACTGCAAGCTCCTTATGTGCATCCATCAGCCAAGCATTCCTGGTGGCTCAGCGAGAAGAGCTTGGATCTTTGCACAGAGAATCTGGGCAGTGAGACTGGTTCAGATTTTGTGGAGAACAGCATTTTCTCCTCACCAGCTTGTTCAACCTCTGAGAATAAGATTCAAGTAAAAAGGCATCTGGGCCAATTGAGAAGCCGTCAGGTCCCTCAGGGTAAGAAGCAGTTCCCACCTCCATTGACGACATTAAGTGGACCAGAATATCTTCACATCAAGCCTCACCGCGAAGATGGCAGACTGTTACTAAAAGCTACAAGAACCTCAGCAGGGAGAAGCTGCTTCCAAGTGGACAGAAGCAATGGCAGGCTCCGTCTTTCCTTCACCGACTCTTCCATAAAAACTTGTAGCTCCAAAGAGCCGGAGCAGGATGAGGATGACAAACTTACCAATGAGGTTTCCAACAATCCAGAAAGCCCATCTTACAGTTATGAAGACGAAAAGAGCATGGAGGTTGAACAAGTTGAAATGAAGAAGGTCTTGGAACAGCAAAGAACAGCATCATGTTGCTGCAGGTGCAACCAAAGCCATAAGAATAACAATAACAATAATGCAATGAAGAAAGGTCTGATGACGTCACTGATGAAACTGGAGCCTCAGTTCTTGGTAGCTTCATCCTAAGAATAATAATGCATTGATCCCATTCCATTCTTGCAGATTATTAATATTATAATGTTTGTCAGTTGTCATATTCTCTTTTGTTTTTTTCTCTTCTGGAATTTTTGAATTTCCTTGTGCTTAGGGAATCAGTTGAAATAGGCAGTTTTCATGGTTATTTCTTAGCCAGTTTAACTACAGAGATTGACTTCCTGTAATTAAACTGAATTCAGAGAATGAATGAGTCATCATCAGCTCATGGAAAATAATACAGTCTACCTTTTTTTCATTCTTTAAATTGGTCGGAAATTATGAAAGTAAAAAGGCAGCAAAAGCGAGCTTATTTGCAGGTCATTGATTTTATGGACATGGTTCATCAAGCACACAGGAAGCCAGTTAAATTGGCATTTAAAAGACAAGCAAATTAAACTCACTGCACGTATTCTTATGAAGATCGAAAATGCACTATGTATGGTAACTAGGAGTGTTGTTCGCGATACAAAACTTTATTGTGGCGAGTTCGAAAAAATGAGAGCATGTAAAGATATTTTCAAATACTGGTGCAAGAAATTTAAATTCAGACTTACAAACTCCCTTTAAACTGTGAAATTGCAAAAAGCCAAGAACAGCAGCATTCCAGATAAGAACAGCAGCTAGCCCGCACCTTTTATTCAAACCATATATATGCACTACTTTCAACCTGCACACACCACCATTCATATGTAATCAGAACTGTAAGCTTTTATCTGCTGTACAATCCCAAAGTAGATTTTTCGTTCCATTGATCCATCAAACTTTTTCTCTTTTTATTTTCTTCTTTTTGAAGGACTTTTGTATACATAAGTGATAAAAACATGATAAAAAACTATTACTCATCTACCATGTCCTGGACTAGCAAGATGATGACATGTTTGAACAACATCAATATCCATCCATGCTGGGATAATAATTGTGTCCCATATATATCAGGCATTCACTTTAAATCAATAAACTCCAAATGATTAACACACCTTATAATTAGAGTTCTAAGGCACATCACCCAAAAGTTTACTTGTTCCCAAACTCGATGACCCTCTATCCATTTTGATAAATTCTCCACACAAAAAAATCCCCAAAATCTCTTAGGGGGCCCTGGCAAAGACTTGTCATGTGTCAGATAATTTTCATCTTAAATTGGCATCACAATTCATACTTTTGTAACTTTAAACCAGAGACTCATCCATAAAAGATACAATAAAAATGCATCTTTTGGTTTGTGGGGTTGGTCCTTTAAACTGTACCCTATCAAATGGTCTTTTTCGACAACCACAAGTGTGTATATATATGATTCTTGCTTGTTAAGGCATGGATCCTTATACTTTTCTATTCATTCATAAAGAACAGAATTTAGGTAGACCCAACTATGCGTGTTTAAAACCAAATGGATCCAGTTATTCAACATGCTTGTTCAGTGATGAACTAATTAAATAACCATATGAACAACAATTTTAAATAAACTAATTAGTATTTGCTTACCTACGCTCTTCATCATTTTGCTTGTTTTTATCCTTTGGATAGAAGTTGGTTCTTCAATGGTGTATATTTTTAGGTATGCATTTAATTTGCAGGCACAAAGATGGCTGCTGAGATCATCCCCAACATCAAAAGGGATTTTATTTTATTGGAGGATTCAAAGGAGAGAGGGTGAGCAATGAAATGTGGTTGGCTCCTTCTCCTTAGCCTCCTTTTCTGTAAAGAAAGGAGAAAAAAGGTTAAGCATTAAATACTCAATAGGGAGTTAAAGGAGGAGACACCATAGCAATCAGACACCAAAATGCACAGAGATCATGACCAAAACGTCAGCAGCAATGTGCTTTACGGTATGGTTTACTATATACTTAAACCAGCAAATGTTGATTATGAATCCCTAACACTTCCTAGGAAATAGCGAGATATTTGTCGCCTGATGTTGGGTAACATATGGATATAAATGACATATAGTAAAGTGACAATGGAGTTGTCTGTTTCATATTGTGGTCCATGCTGCCTAACATTATTCAACATGCAGCAACATAATATGGAGAAAGCACTTAACTTTGACTGACTGTATGCGTGTTGCCCAGGAATACGAATTTAGCGCAAATTGACCAAACAATCCATCCGATTTCCTGGGATGTGAACAGTTAGTAACAATGTTAAGGACAAACAACCCGACTAAACAGATGTTTATCTCTTCATTCAATTTTAGAAAAAACAACAGCATACAATCCTCTGATTAAAATAAGAATAATAAGAACATATTCTTTACCTGCTGATTGACGAAGTTCATTAGCACTTCTTCAATAGATTGGTTCACAATGCTGATACATGACACAAAGGTTAAGACAAAAGCAAAACATGATGCGTACAGGCGAAAATGACATATGTAACACCCTGATCTCTATAATGGGTGATTCAATTATGTGCAAAATACTACAATTCTGAGGGCCAACATGAAACGCCCTGATCTCTCTGTGAATAGTTTTAAAGCTGAACGACAAGGGATGGTAACAGGGCAAGGAACTCATTCTTTTTTAACAACCATTTTGTATAAATATTAGAAACTTAACCTACTGTACATTAAAAAAAAAAAAAAGAACACAGTAAAGCGATAATTTTTGCCCGCCCGCAATGTAGATCAGGCTTACACACTCATCCTTTCAGGCAATGCAAACTAAATCTAGCCTCTTTGTCGGCTCAAATATGATCCTTCAAAGAGGCAATCATTCCACCAGATTTATGCAACTTTTCTCCAGTGAACAAAAACATATATTGGTTATCTTGAGCTACTTACTTCGTTCTCAATATATGATAGAAAGGTACCAAAGCCTCAATGGCCACTACCAGTAATATTTGCACGGATTATTACATTTTATGTAATTGGTCAAAGGTTCACACTGCAAAAGTAACAATGGTTTTGGTAGTCACTTAATGAATGAACATGGACATCCTGTTTCACATTTTAGCTGTTATGCTTGACTTGTTTCTCACTGGTGGAAATACTGCAAATGCACCCTCATTATTAAATTCCTAACAGTCACCCTTGGTAAGTTATACTAATATCATCTAATGTGCCCTTGTGCATAATTTTTCTTTCGTTAATTCGAATCTCAAGAAAAAAATTATATGGGTGATACAGTACTTGCACATAAAAGTTAAGAGATTTGGAAGCTTACCTTTAACTAAGATTTTCCTCTTGATCAAACAATATGATCTTTCCATTCATCAGGCTTAGGGGACTGTATTTCACGAAAAGGGGTGTCGTCCGTTCCTCCACAGACATCTGATGCACGTTTAGTACGCCTCGACGGGCTTTCTCCATTAGCAGAATTTACAGATAGGAGATTTGCCTTTAGGAAGCAAAATCGGGGATTTGTTTGCCTTAACATCATCTGGCAACTCCATAGCAGCTGAATGTACAGTTGTGTTTAACGCGTTGTAGAACTCTTCAAACAAAGGTGTCTGTAGCTTTTTGAGGTCCAAAACCTGTAATCAGAAAGAGATGATTTAATAAATGAGAATTACTTGAACATGGGCTTTGATCAAACCAATATAAAATAATCACATGTTATTGTTCTGTTAACATTTCAAGGAAGCACAATACAGAGATAACCATCACCTTTTCAGTTTTCGAGTCATTAAGCTAAGCCTGATGGGCGTAATTAGTGTAATGGCTTATTCAGGCCATATTGAGTGTAAATGGACTTATAGCCCAGAGAAATTTGTTCATGAACATTGTTACTCTATTAAAAAAAACCATCACATTTTCATCCAAGGAGGCCCTAATCTTAATTTTCAATAACCTTATCATTATCATCATCATCAGGTGTTGAATTCTCACCCCGAGATACGGAGTCACTTCCCCTTGTACCTGAAGTTCCAGGACACTGAGCAGCATTATTGAAGGCTGGGGATAAGTTGACCCCACTACCATGCAACTCAGGGCTTAGGTCAAACTCGCCGGGCCAGTCAAATAATTATGAATTAATTTACAAATAGGATTAAATCTCTTTTGCAAAAGAAAAAGAATTAATTTAAAAATAATAAATTTGTTGATTGAAGCTCACATATAGAACAAACAATTACCTTATTGATATCACCAGACGGAAATGAAAACTTGAACCTTTCTTTCCCCTCCTTGGACTTGGAGACAGGATTAAAGATCATTATTTGGAAAGATGCAGTAATGACACCAAACTCCTTAGCTAACGAATAAATTAGACTATCGGCATCTGATCAAAATGTTAAAAATGAAAACACAATACCTTATGTTGATCCCCTTAAATGGAAGAAAAGTCGAGCTTTGCTGGTTCACCCAACACAAGCTCGTCTTTCTCATCAATCAAACACTTTTTTTTTTTTTTCAGAATTCACTAACTCATCTGTGCTTTTTCCTTAGAAGAGCTACTTACAGAACCAGAAACCAGTGGACAAAAATTATTGTCAAATTATCAAACCTTTACAACAACTCAAACAAAAAAAATTAATATAAAAGAAATCCAGTTCAATACTGATCTCCATATCATGCAACTCAAAATCTAAAAATAAATTGAAGAACATACTGCCAAATGTTGAAGCAGAATAAACAAAAACACAAGTATGCAAAATTCACCTGCTCGACAGCCAAGAGTACTCTCGATTCGAGATTCACTCCCATATACGCCCTCCCAAGCGCGCCAAAGCCAATCAACTCCCCTTTCCTCCACCGAATCGGAAACCGCATAGTCCCTTTTACCCGCCGTCCCCGGCAGCATAAGAGCAGCTAGATACCTCGACAAATGTCCGATTAGAGACTCTCTGATACTCAATCCGATCTTCTCCACCAAAGTCCAGACCTCCGAGCGCTACATCGCTGTCCCCCGTCGTGCTTCCTCTGAAAAATAGGGATTTGCGCACCGATCCACGTCCTGCATTCCTCTAATCACGCGGAGGCTTGACAGCTTGAACAACGCCGAAAATTCAAGCAGGCATAAGCCGCCTGAGCAAATCTAGGGTTCAGTTTTCTGCTCGCTTATCTTCCAAGATGATGAATAAAATTTGAAAAACAAATATAAAAAATAAAACTAAATACAAAATAGAAATTCATATTACCGTTGCGGTAACATCAAACGACATCTTATGCTGCGTTTTCAATCATAAGAAGCGTACGCAGTACGCTCCTCTTCTCGCACCCCAATGTGATTTCGCTGCTCTTGGGAACTGTGACGCTTCTCGTCACTATTGCCATCAACGTCAGCGTCATCGTCATCGTCATCTTCATCGTCGGTTTGAATCTCATGAAACGGTGAGTTGTCAGTGATTGTTGCAATCTTGATCATCGCTTGAGCGAAATGATTACTGGAAATTTCAGTTGTGCGATTTGATTCATGGAATCGATATCGGAGGCCGCGTCTGGAGCAATCGGAGCCGTGGTGAGCACGACGGTGCTGTATCCGCTCGATACTTGCAAGACTAAGTACCAGGCGGAAGCCCGATCTCAGGATCAGCAGAAATATAGGTCAGATTTTTTGCATCATTTTCCTTTTTATTTTTCTGTATTTATTTATTGATTTTGATGCTTTAGTGGATGAACAAGTGTTTTTGCAGATTGAATGTGATGAAAAGGTTTTGGATTTTGCAGGAACGTATCTGATGTTTTATGGGAAGCGGTTTCAACTGGTCGGGTTTTGTCTTTGTATCAAGGGCTTGGGACGAAGAATGTACAGGCTTTCATCTCCCAGTTTATCTACTTCTATGGATATAGTTTTTTCAAGAGGCTGTATTTAGAGAAAAGCGGAGCGAAGAGTATTGGAACCAAGGCGAACTTGCTTATTGCTGCGGCAGCTGGAGCTTGTAATGTAATAGTAATTCAGGTGAGTTTTCAAAGCTTGCACTTGACAAGGCGCTTAGAGGTTAATGTGTATAGTGGAATCAAACCTTGTAACTATGACACATTTTAACAAATTTGTGGATCATATTTGAAAGGAGGTACGTTTTTACAGCCCTTGGATGTAGCATCCTCGAAGATGCAGACGAGTGAATTCGGGAAATCAAAAGGCCTTTTGGCAACACTTGCAGAAGGGAAGTGGAGCACGGCCTTTGATGGTCTCGGCATATCTCTTCTTTTAACTTCAAATCCATCTATTCAGGTAACAACGAAACTGGAGGGATTTCCCTGGCTTATGCATTTCGTTGAAAGAATTTTAACTACTAACTGGTCTGTATTCATTGTCTTTTCGTGAAAAAAAAATTATCCTTTCGAGTGATTTTTCGATTGGTAATTAAAATTGTTTCCTTGAACAGTATACGGTATTCGATCAGCTGAAAAGGAGAATACTTGAGAGCGAGACAAATAACAAAACGGAAGCTCTCACTGCATTTTCTGCCTTCATACTGGGGGCTGTGTCAAAGTGTATCGCCACCGTGTTGACTTATCCGGCTATCAGGTGAATTGGTTTATTCAATGACTTTCATCCCTTTCAAATGCTTAACTGAAATTTGACGACAATGGTGCATGTTATAGTAATTAGTTTCAACGATCCATGACAGTGGCAAATATTATGGTTCAATGTTAACAGGTGCAAGGTGATGGTTCAAGCAGCAGAAGATGATGGTGTCGTAGATCCTGAACGAAAATCGCAGAAGACAGTTTCCGGAACTCTCCACGCCATATGGAAAAGTGAAGGGCTGGTCGGCTTTTTCAAAGGTCTCAATGCACAAATCCTCAAAACTGTGCTGAGCTCTGCGCTGCATCTTATGATCAAAGAGAAGATCTCCAAGACAACTTGGGTTTTGATCCTGGCACTTCAGAGGTATCTCCTGGTCCCTCGAATCAGATTGAAAAACTCTTGATCCGGTCCACCTAGTGCCATGGAAACAACAGAAGATCATGTGTGGAACACAACATAAAATCTTCCTTGGGTAGGCCTCGGTGTTTCTTCCAGTTATCCGATTTTTCAAAAAATCCCAAACTTGATGCAGCATTCTATTACACATTGCTATTCTACTCTACCACAAATTCCTACTAAGCATCAGTCTCGCTCTGGTCGCATTAGGAATCGAATCCTATTTGCTGAAATATTTGGTGTTTTTTTTCGACGCCAGACCACGCTCTAATAGTCGAGATGATTTGTTGAGTTCCAAAACTGCTAGTATTTTTACACAAGCCATTTCTCTGATATGATCTCATGCAAGTCAAATAGAGTGATATCATTATATTATAATTAGGTGTATTTTGAAGCGGTAATAAGCTAAATTTAATTGAATGGATTTGCGGTCTAATTTTACATATAACTCGGTCCAACCGATATGGGCTGATTTGTAATTAAGCGAACTGTTGGGACTGAATTTTAGTAATCAAAACCAGTGGACATCGATATCATCAACGGTCTGAAATCTGCCTCGTATTTTTCTCGCGACTTGTGTCTTTTTATTTTTTTGATTTTTTTTTTCTGACGTTGACTCGTTCTTCGATACGCCAATCAAGTCTCTCTACCGATCGATCACTACCAGGATCGTCGTCTAGGGTTTTCTCTTTCCCCTAATCTCATCGGCTTGTGCTGGATCGTGTCGAAGTCTTCGATTTGAGCTGTGTCGACTGGTGGATTCAATGGCTGAAACTGAAATGGCGATGGCATTGGTGGGGAAGCCGAGCGTGTCAGTAACGATGGCATCGATTGATGACGTTTATGATGCGTGCAGCATGTGTCTGGAGCCGTTTGAGAGGGGCGATCCTGCGACGGTAAGAAGATGTTTGGTCTTTTCTTGTTGTGTTGTAGTCGGTTGAGGACTGAGACTGAGATCATGGTTTGTGTGTGACGTTTAAAGATTTGGATTTGATGAGGATTAGAGCGTGTGTTGATTTAGTTTCGGTGGGCTAGAATGATGGTTGTTGTGTGTTCATCATCATCCTGGTAAGGCACTGCATGTTGTTGGTTTATGGCTGAAATATTGGATTGATCAAGTGTTGTGTGTTATAAGGTATGTGATGAGTTGGTACCAGATTACACTTACCAAAATGTGTTGCGGTAGTGTGGTATATGGAGATGATTTATATGTGAATTGTCTGTGATTGCTGCCTTGGAGGACGTGGATTGAGGACCTTGAATTTTTGAGCATATTCGCTAGTATGAGTTTTGTGGATGTTTATATCTAAAGGAGGTGAATGTAACTGAAGACTTCCGTATCCGGTTATGTAATTTTGTTTATATTGTTTCAGATTACAAGTTGCAACCATGAATATCACCTGCAGTGTATTCTTGAATGGTACAATCCGGTACCTGCTTGCTTCGAGTGTAATGTTTTTAAACATATGGGATAGATGGGCTGTCACGCTTGAGTTTACATGTCAAAGACCCGTGGTGTATCTGTCAGGTCTCAGAGAAGCAAAGAGTGTCCGATATGCTGGCAGTCCTTTGTTTTGAAAGCATGCGTGGTAATTTTTTGTTATTTGTATGTCGTAAGTAGATTCATAATCTTTTTTTTTTTTTTTGATTGATTATACCCTCTCATTAATAGCCAAGAACTTTTAGCTGCGGTTGAAGTAGAAAAAAGTGTCAGGACAATGCATGCAGCTCCCCCACAATTCTGCATGGTTTCAATGACGATTTTGACGATGGGCATGTAAGGTATGATTAAATGAAGTTATTGTTTTGTCTAGTTTAAAGTGTACTATTCTTTTATCACAAACTTCTTTCTTGTCTCAGGATTCTTCTTACTCAGATGACTCTTATTTTGAGGAGTGCATGCTTCCGAACATTTTTGCCACTGGGAATAGGGATGATTATGTCGCTAGAAGGGAGATGTTGAGGTCATCGGTGCATGGATCTCCTGAGTTTATGTTTTCTAGAGGATCATCTGTCTTTTCGAATGACTTCATCAACGAGTCATCACCAAATGGGTCAGCAACCCCGAATATGCCTTACAGCCCTAATAATCAACCATATAACGTCTCATTCGCTTCATATCCCGGAAACAGTGCGAACATGACACCTAGGTAACCTTTTTTATCTGCAAAATAAGCATTTAAAATTATTAACTCATACATCTTGCGACAAGGATGACACTGTTGCTATTTCCACTTATTTTCCAAGAGCAATGGAGCACTTTTGATGTGCAGATACATTAGTTAACAAATATTGTGCACATGTTCTATTTATTTGTATTGACAAGTACTTAATTTTTCTTGGTTTCGATAGACTTAAAATTTTACTCTTATTTGTTCTTCCCATATTGGATGTTGCTTCATCCTTTTGTCCATGTTCGGGATGTTTTACTGCCCAACCCCTCGTGCTAGCCAGGGTAAGGCAAGCCCATCTGAAGTACCATCTTTTTCCGAGAGCCTCAAATCCAAATTTTCCGCTGCTTCATCCCGGTATTGTGCATGTTTTTGCCTGCAGTCTTACTGAGGCTCCCATTTTCCAGATATTTATTAAATGGTTGTGGTTAAAAATACAGATGCAAAGAATCAATTGCTAAAGGTACTCAGGGATTGAAGGAAAAACTACTTCTGAATAACTCTATGAAGGAGCTCAGCAAAGAAGTTCATTGGGAGATGAATGCAAGTATTGCTGGTGTTGCGCGTATTTTTGACCGTCTTGATATTAAACGGGCTAGACCATCTGTCTCAGGATCAGATTACTCTGCCAGTACCTCTAACTTAATTGTTAAGGGAAATACTCTTTATTGCGATGAATCTGCTTCAAGCCAGTGTAAGATTGACGTTACCCATGAATCCCTTCGTGATGCAAACACATTCTCATCTGCTGAAGTCTCTGATATATTGGAAACCCAGGTACGATTTCTTCCTATAATCTGTTCAGTTTTCATGTATCAAAATGCAGTTCAATTATATTCCATTGCCAGTTATTGTGTTGTTCATTTTGTTTTCTTTTCGCATCCTCTGCAGGGTGGACATTGATGCGGATTGAAGAATGGTGTGCCCCGTAACGCGAGGAGGTAGTTGGTGCAAGGGATGTAATTTGCGATAGCCATTCAGTAATATTTTCAAGGACACTGGGGATAGGTTCGCATCCAGCACAGCCAGCCGGCCTCATTTCGACCAAGTATACCCAGAGACTTGTCATCCAATGTTATCTTATGTTGCATCTTGCTTATGACATGCCATGTGGGTTTTCAAGAAATCACAAGTCACTGGGGAGTCAGAAATAAGTTCCATTAACATGAAATTGTGCAGTGTAATTTGCAATTACTGAGAATTGAACACTGGACTAAGCACTGTGAAATTTAGGGTTCTTGCAATTTTAAAACTGCTAGAACTATTATTACAAATGAAGCAATACAATGCCTCCAGCATGTGATTCATGAAAAATTAAGTTGTTTGCTTATTATACAGCCTTTTATTATCATCTCTTGCATTTCACTAAATGATGGCCATGTTGTGACGCTTCTGGGTAATCCAACAGCTGCAGATGGCTTATATCTGCCCCAAAATCACCTCTCCACCAGAGACCTTAAAGTCAGATGGAACTTTTTCCACATTTATAACCTTCACCTTTCCATCAACCACATAAGCGGACCATCTGTACAAAAAATAATCAGCGCCGTGAGAAGGAAGCCCTTTGACGTTAAGTGTATAAGTAAATAAAGACATAATACTCATCAGGCTCTGGGAATCACATTCATTCTAGTCCTCAGATTAGATGTGACAACTTACAAGTTCATGAAAATTAGATACCTTTCGGAGCGGTGTCCAAGTAACGCAGCTGAGAGATCTTTGCCCAGATCCAAGCTCTTGTGGAAGCTCCCATCAAAGTCGCCATAAAATTCAATCTAAATACATGATAAGAGCATCTTCAATTACCATAGAAATAAATAGAGTGTGAGCTTGGCCTTGGTTTTTAATCAGATTTCAATATAACACTGGAATGCAAGTGGGACTGATGAAACAAATATAACTGACGGTACAACTTACAACATCTTTGGCATCGAGTTTGGATGCCCAGCCATTCATGACGTAAGGGTCATTGACAGCAACACAAATCACTGAATCAATTCCCTTAGCTTTAAACTTGTCAATGTTTTTCTTGTAGCTCGGCACATGCTGTGCAGAGCAAACTCCGGTAAATGCACCCTAGTAATCAGCAAACATTTATGTTAGGGCGCAATATACAAATTTAAACAACATTTTACCCAAAATTTAAAAATGTTTTCAAAGAAATCACATTTCTCCAATACAACCTCACATGTATTTTTATGTGTTCTAAGCTAGCGTTTCACCTCTTGATACTTTCAACATAGCCCCTTCGATCTCCATATCCCAGCGTACACATGAAAGGCCACGTAGGAACTAAGTGTATATAAGACAACTACTTAATCATTTCCGTTATATCAACCCACAACACTAAACAGGTTTTATCATCAATAATAAAAACTCCCCCGACACAAATGAGAATTTTTTTTTGTTTTCAATGTGCCACCTTTTTATAAGTTTGTTCCTAAATTGCCATGAATCTGAAGTTTATTCTCAATATGCCACTTTTTCAGCAAACCGCTACTCTCGGTAGCGGTTTGTGGGCATTTTTGAGTTCAACTACTGGCTGGGGGATGATATGCCGCTGAGGTGTGTACCTTTTTTTGGTCAAACCGCTACTCGTAGTAGCGGTTTGACCCTGTGCAAAAAACCAAAGCTTCACGTGCTTTGGCAGATCGAAGACGGAAGCATCTCTTGCACGCTCCAGTTCAACCTTGTCAGCTGGTTTACACTTTTGCCGGCCTCAATGCCGCTATGGAGTTCAAGACGGAATATACCATGCCCGGCGCTAGTCAGTTCACGCTCTTTTTCACTAATTATGTTTTGGGGTTAGGGTTTCGATGGACCGTGCTTCGTAGGGTTTACTTCCTCTTCTCGTTGATTTATTTTTCCATAGCTGCTTTCTGGATTCATGTGCTTTACAAGAAGCGTTTGACTGTTCATGGCATCCATTTCTTCATCCTGGCTGTTGTCTGTTGAAAGCCTTGAACTTGTTGTGTGAAGCCGAGGATAAGTCCTACATCAAGACTGGTGAAGAAGGTGTTGATGATTGTCATTCCCCTTCAGGTTATTGGAAATATTGTGCAGGTTTTATAGACGAGAATGACCTTACGGGCAAGATTGGATCACTTGGAAACAAGTGTTTCTTTGCACGGGGAAAAATCCCTACTCGTAGTAGCGGTTTGTGATTTAATATACACCTCAGCACCGTATCATCGACCAGTCAGCATTTGAACTCAAAAATATCCACAAACCGCTACTTCCCGTGGCAGTTTGCTGAAAAAGTTGCATATTGGGAATAAACTTCAGATTCATGGCAGTTTAGGATTAATCTTATAAAAAGGTGGCACATTGAAATTTTTTTTTCCACAAATGAAGCCCATTTTAAGCAAATAACAAATGCTCATAATCTAAGCAAACATAGTCAATCATCCATAAAATAAAACAAACACGAAATTCCTCATCATAAAAAGTTGAAAATGATGAAAGAAGAGCTTACTGGGAGTCCAAAGATGACAACTTTCTTATCCTGCAACACAAAATGAAACACACAATATCACCATCAGCATACAAAAACTTAACAACTAGGCAACTAGCCAAACATTTTCGAACGGAAATTAAGCTAAATGACCTCGAATATATCCTTAAGCGGAGTAGTGGAGAATTCAGACGACACGCCTTCGTCCCACGTCCGCGCCTTCTGAAGAGAAACATCAGGCGCCGACGACACTAGATCGGTACCTACAGATATCTTCGCGTAACTCCTCCACGCGCCACCGATTCGGTTACCTCCAATCATGGAGTTCATCGCCGAGCTGCAAGCCCTCCTCATCGCCGATGACGTCATCAACCCTGCCCTATTTCCCGAATTTTTTTCAGTTCGTGGAATCCGTCTGCTTCGCTAAAATATCACTCTGCGTCCCGAGGAAGGAGATGAATGGTTCGAAATGGGCCGTGGGCTGTTGAATTTGGGCTTTATCTGTAGGCCCATTTGGTCTATCGTGAAATAGTATGTTTTCTATTTAAATTAAATTTATTGAGGAAGAGGAGGTGGCATTTAGGTACAACCATTGGATTGATTGATCAAATAAATAAAAATCTCAAACATATTTTCCATGAAGAGGACAAGGCTTGTTTATCATGTAAATCAAGCACAAGAATGACCATACATTTTCCTTGAGGCTATGAACAAACATATCTCCATGTCGGATGGAAACCTCTGCAAATGCAGTTATTGGCACGGAGAAACAAATAAGATATTTTCCGATGACTGAGATTCCTTGGCGAAATACTTCACCGGGGTTCAACATTTACTAGCGTCGGTAGCTGAGCGAGTGGCTGAGGATTTGGGCTATCCGGTAGCTGCCTGAAAGTAATTGTGCTGTATGAGCCGAGTTTTCTTTGTTTGTTTTTCTTTCTCCAGTTTGATGATTTGGGGATGAAGACTCCTGTTCCGCGGCTTTCTGTTTTCCAGACAGATTGCTCGCAGGGAAATGGCAGCTGGGTATTTGATTGCATTGTCGTTGAAAAGGCCTGGTTCACACAAAATGAGAAACTGTCAAGGCCTGCAAGCATGCATGGTCTTAAATTAATGAGTTTCAGAATTGCATCAGGGCTCTTAGTAGACAATTTTTGTAACAAATAACATTGAAGTTGATGAGATACCTGAAAAGCAACCGTTGGATGGAATGAAATCGGAGGGCCTTGATCATCATCATCATCATTAATCAGCAGGGAAATCTGTCTGCTTAAATCTGCAAAAAACAAGTCATCGTCCATATCAAGGGCTACTGCCATCTCCTCTTCTTTACACCAAGTAGAGAATACAGATATTATTCGGTATGCTGAATCGGGTATAAAGCAACACAAGGAAAACTTGCATCTATTTATGCTGTCTTCTGATTCCACTTTTGATGTTTAAATAAGGGGTAAAAGAGTATGGGGATGCCAGTGAGATGGGGGTGTTAACATGTGAGGTGGTGGGGTTGAACATACCGCAAAGAGATAGATAGTCTACTTGGCCACTCTGTGTAAGAGATCCCACAGCCCCACCATGAGTATCATGCAAGTGTCCCTATGCGTGTTATTATGACTTTATCCGATTATAGATGAGGAACAGCCAGGAAGGAAAGCAGCACCAGCCCACAACAACCAATAGTCCTAAATTCCCAGGATAATCTTTGTCTGATGGAATACTCATTCATGGCTGGAAATGGAAGTCATGCTGATTTCTCATCCACTCAAATGAACCAGCAAGGAACATATATCCCTGCAAGTGACATGCTCATTGATTAGATTACAAGCTTTCTGTCATTAAGTAGTAGAGCATTAGTTGGTGAAACCACTTGGTAAGAAGAACAACTGAGTTACAGAAAAGACCAACAGAAAGTACCCTTAATAATTTTCCGTCAAGAATATCCACTCATACACTTGATAATACTAATGACAGAAAAGCCTCGAAAGGAGTGGCCGAGTAGGTGGGTAGACAGACCAGGCTATGCAAGGTCACAGGTTCGAATCCACTGCTAAGAACTTTAAAAGTTAAAATACTTTAACTCGGTCGTCTATTGCGCTCAACCATGGGTCTACCCAGTGCACAATCAAAATGCAATGGCTGGGGTTTCCCCTTCAAAAAAATACTAATGACAAAAAAGGAAGGACAGATTCATGCTTGGTAAGGAAAGTACTCAAAAATCTCACACCTAACTGAATTTCACTTCCATGATGGGGAGCGTGGCCATCTTGTCGACTTTCAAATGAGTAGTTAATCCTAAGCACACAGATATGTAAGGGGATTTGTGATGAAACAATGGCTGCATCAATCAATCACATCCCAATTCCCTTAATGGCCACTTCACGAGCTCATATGTAGAATATTTTTCAAGTAAAGCTTAACCCTACAAAGGATATTGAAATGTGGCGATCACAAAGTATGCGGTCCACATAGACATAGATTTCTATCTTGCTTTCGGCTTAGCCATTTGCACATCAAAGGGCTGCATTTGTTTCCACTACCATCTTATCTCAACTGTTTTTCCTATGTTGAGTGCCAAAGCAGATGAAAATAAATTGCTTGAGAATCATTGAAAGAAAATTTCAGGTGCCCCATAGCCTACTCATCTTTGACCTAAATCCCCAAATCGCGTTGAAGCTATATAAGCAAATCCAAGTTGACCTACTAATCCATACCCGCTGGAATGTCATCACTTAAAACAATCAAATTGCTATCAACAAGAGAAATCAAAAACCAGAAAAGTGATCTGAAATACATTTTTCAATGAGACTTAAACCTAAGGATGCTTTCTACGATATCGAAATTGAGTTGAACTTAGCTGAGATGGAGTAATCAACAAAGAGAAGATGAGAAATTCGGAAGCGACGAGATCGAGCCTGAAAATCTAGGCGTGAAATTGCTCTGATTCAAAACCCTAGAAGCCGAAAATCTCCTCGTCGTCCTCCTCTCTCTCTCTCTTTCCCATTCCCGCTCACTTCAGTTAGAGATTAAAACGACAACCGTGTCTGCGTTTCAACCCAGCTCCTCGCGTCCATCTCGAAATTTCCCCGGATCATCATCCAAGCTGAACGTTCATAAAACGCATCGTTTTTGGACAACCTAGCAGATGGCTTCTTCTTCAGCTGCCGGCGAGCTCGATTCAACCGGAGACGGTTGAAAACTCTCAACAATTTTCATGACCAAAAATCTCTCCTGAATCCGTCATCTTCTCAATTCAAGTACTTTTTTCGAATTGTGATGCTTTACCAGATTTGATCGGGAACTGAGCCAGATTTCGGAGTTACCATATTCGAATTGGTAAAATCAGTCGGCCTAGGGTTTACACACATATGCTAATCAAGCATGTCATGAGTAGTAATCGGTTCTCGTTGATGAGCTGCTCGAATATTTATACATTTTGGAACTCGTCGGTTCTCAGAAAGCAGCAGTTCTTATTAAGGTGTTTGGGAAGTGACAGTGATTCAAATTGCCGGAAAATGACACAGCAAATCGGGGATGTAAAAGCCAGGGTGTTGGAAGCTGACGCTGAGAATATTTTAAGAGCAATTACGCCATCTCTTGACCTCAACAGGCATAAAGGACAAGCTGGTTAGCTCATTGCAATCTCTTATTAAGTGGTTCAGCAATTTGTGATTGGTTAAACGGTGTTTAACTTATCATGTTTAATTTATCAGGGAAGATCGCTGTTGTGGGAGGATGTCGAGAGTATACTGGGGCTCCTTATTTTTCAGCTATTTCGGCGTTGAAGATTGTGAGATTGCTTTATTATTTTGTGTTTCGCTTTGATAGAGGAGATAATAATATGGACTGTGGGGAATGTGAAGGGAGATGTGGTTGTTGCTATGAAAATGTTCCTTGTTGCGCAGGGTGCAGATTTGTCCCATGTTTTCTGTTCTAAGGATGCTGCTCCAGTTATAAAAAGCTATAGCCCTGAATTGATTGTGCATCCCGTCTTAGAAGAATCATACAGTGTCAGGTGATTGGTTGCAGGCTAGAAACACTTTGGTTGTTGATTTACTGGGAAATTCATCAAGGTTTAATGTTTCCAGGGAGGAGGAAAAGGAGTCAATTTCCCGCAAGGTTCTAGCTGAAGTGGATAAATGGTTGGGAAGATTTGATTGCCTTGTTGTTGGTCCTGGTCTTGGACGGGACCCATTTCTCCTGGTATGGTCATTTTTAAGCTGGTGCGTTTTTTCTTTATTTGATCATGCTAGGCAAATCAACGTTTAGTCGAGAATCCTTTCAGTAATGCGTGAAAAGAAAAATGTAGTAGATGTTTCAGGAAGCCAGTTTAATTATGTGAGATCAAGAACATCAGTGGCCTTTGAGCAGAGGTCTACAACAAAATTAATCTGCTAGTTGGATGGTAAATTGCTTTGTAATGCTTGTTTATCGTTTCCAGGAATGTGTTAGTGAAATCATGAAACATGCAAGAGATGCAAATGTTCCCATTGTTGTTGATGGGGTAAGTGGTCAAATTTTGTCAGCATCTCGCTCTTATACCATCTTTCCACTCATTTGTCTTATTCTATCCAGTGTATTTTATTTCCAGTTGTTGTATGTTTTAACTTTCACAGGATGGACTCTTTCTGGTTACAAATTATCTTGATCTAATCAGTGATTATCCATTGGCCGTTCTAACACCCAATGTGAATGAATATAAAAGGTTGGTTCAGATGGTACTGAATTGTGAAGTGAATGATGAAGATGCTGCTGAGCAACTGATTTCTCTCTCGAAAGGGTAATGGCTCACATTTGGTTATATTCTATGAATTGTGATAGTTACGAAGTGAATCTTCGGCAGAAAACGAACAAGCAGTATAGGCATATTGTAACCTAATGCTATTGACTACTGAAGTTGTATCACGTACAGGATTATACTCAACCTTTCGAATTGGAAAACTAATCAAGTGTGGCTCTTTTTCTTCCCGGAGTAAAACACAAGTTGGTTTAGAAATCAATGTCATGAAGCAAAATTATACTTCTTTTTGCTGGCATTTAAATAATTTTTATGGTGGTTTTCCTATGTGAGTGATATTAGTCTATCTTATTTGCCATCACATTCATCCATGCCTTTAACCTGGTGACACTTTAATGTTCAGAATTGGAGGTGTAACTATCCTACGGAAAGGGAAATCTGATTTTATCAGTGATGGCACAACAGGTATAGTATGGAACCTTTGCTCGTTGATGTTGTTTTGGATCCAATGATGAGGCGAGTTTGAATCACTCAAAATCTAGATGATATCAATTTGTATAAGGTTAAGTGTTACGTACTTAGTTGATTTTTCATGAAGTGTAAGCTCATATCATGTCTTATAAGTCGTCTGAAACTTTCAATAGAATGTCTTTAACAATCGAGATGAATTGATATTTTATTTTCAATTTCGATACATGGCTTTCAACTTTATGTGTCTAAAGTATATGTGTATGATTGAGCCCGAATTAATTGAAATTCACCTCTCTTTGTTGATGCTAACACTGGACTATAGCTACTATTTCAATGAGCCGCCTGAATATGTTTTAAAGGTTATTACTGGGAATTTTTCTATACTTTTCTCTCACTGTGCTACTTAATGCCTTACCCAGTACATTCAGTCAGTGTTTATGGCTCTCCTCGACGTTGTGGTGGCCAAGGCGATATACTGTCTGGAAGGTGGAACACTAATTGATTTATCATTAATTAAAAGTAGCTTATGGGAGTGTGCGTTCTAAAATATACACAAGTTACATAGGATTTAAAATTATTCTGAGCTTCTTCTTTTCCTTTTCCTTATCAGTGTGGCTTTATTTCTTTCCTGGGCGCGTCAACACATCTCTGCTGCTAATGGGAACTTAAAAATAAAGTTAGATTTTCAACTTTGGACTCTGATACACTTTTTTTTTTTTTTTATGGCTGATGCAACTCATAGCTGAATTTTCTTTCCTGCTCATTTAGCTACTATTTATGTTCCTTAAAGTCCAGGGAATCCTACAGTATTGGGGTGCATAGCAGGCTCTGCATTGATGAGGAAGGCAGCTTTCCTTGCATTTCATAGTAAAAAAAGATCCACACTCACCACAGACATCATCGAGTGCTTAGGAGAAAGGTGAGGAAAATTTTTATTAGAGAACTCTATAAGAGTTCATTGCTTCCGTAATTCTTCTACAAAGTTTTGGTTTTGACATAGCATTCTCCACACAGTTTCAATAGCATTCTTCACACAGATTAATGACATGGATTTTTCCATCTATTAATGCTTCAAGCTCCTCTTCTATTCTGCTGATTCTTGAGGTTTCAGTCAAGACTCTTGCTTTTTCTAGACCTGATATTTGAAATAGTGTATCATCCATCTTCTGATATCTTCCCCTGTCTTCTACTATTTTATTGAAGTTTTCCTCAGTCCAAGCTTTGAAGGGGATGCCCACTAATCTCAGCCAAGTAGTTCTTGATTTCATGAAAAACTCCTCTTCCCAAATCTGTAAGCTTTTAAACCAGTAGCTCCATTATCTCTTTCCCCTTCTATAAATTGGTTTTCCCACTCTTTCTTTCTGAATTTCAATAGTATCTTCTTCCCTCCCAGAGACATTACCTTTTCCACTTGTATCTTATTGAGTTTCATTTCTTTCTCTAGTCAGTGGATTGGCAAAAACTCATTCAATAGGGCTACTGGCTACATCATAGCTTTTCAACCAATCTTCATTTTCTTTTACTATTTGTAGGATAGGTCTCCTTTTAGATTTCTTGGGTCTTTTATCTGTTTCCAACAGACTATTTGGTATCGAGTGAGTACCTCTACTTTCTTCTTCTCATAATTCCTCTTCCATTTTTCCTTCGGTTCTTGTGGCCCTTTCTCCTTTTTAAATTGACTTTCCATTGTCATCTGATGAATCCAAGGTAAGCCTTCTCCATCTATTCGGTATGGACTATGAACAGGCTAACAAATTTCTCCCTGAAGCTTCTCAGGGTTATAATCCATCCTCCCCTTTGGTTGAAATCTCTGGACTTGGCTGTTCCATCTTTTTTCTCTCCTCTGGATTACTTGAAATATCTTTCTTCTTGATGCTCCCTTTGAATTCATTTTCCTCGTATTTCAAAAAAAAAAAAAAAATTGCTCCTTTCAGCTCCCACTGTCTCTCTCATTGTTCACTTAGGCACCAAAAGTGCATATTAAGGATGAGGGAAGACAGTGATCATACTGGCCTCTGCCCTATGCAAAAATAAATAACAAAATTGAGTTGATCAAGTTCTCCTTTGCTGCAGTTTGGAAGAAATGGCCCCAGCGCACTAAGGCACACAGATGTTATTGGGAGGACATGCTTCATTAAAAGCTTAATGCGATGTACGTAAAGTATCATCTATTTATATTAATAGTATGGTTTCCAAGTAAATGAATACTTTTTTCTATCTTGGCCATTGTTGCCATTTGGATCATGGTATATATTTCAATGGAAGATGCAGCATGAATATAAGCACAAAACATAAGCAATGTCAACACTACTCAAGTTGCTCTTCAGGGGGAACAAACACAGATGCATAGAAATAGCTTGTCTGATGCATATATCTAGCCTTCCAGGATCTAGCTTTTTGTGGATATTTTTTTATGAATCTTCAGGGGGCTGCTGCTGTGGCTGGTTATGGGGCCACATCTGATGACCCATGTACGGGCGGGGATGCTGATTGTAAAGAGATTGATCCATCACAGGCCTGCCCATAGTCATTCCTGGTGCTCCAACGGGCGGAGCGTGCTGCTGGGGTGGCATGTAGTAGTAAGGAAGAGCATCAGGTAAACCGGTTGCTGGGATGGCCCCTCCTCTTGGTATGTTGGCAAAAACCTCATCTTTCAGATCCTCCCGAGGCACGATATCCACCAGGAAATCAAATATATCAGTGCTAGTTATTGCAGAAGCAATGTCATTCTTTTGCAGCGTCCTCCTTTTATTTTCTTCGGTATGGTTCCAAGATCTCAATGTCAGCTCGAGGATGAACATCTCGCAAGCCCTAGCAAAAATGACTGGAGCCTCAGCTGATATCATCCTAACATCCTCATCAGCTTTCATAATCTTCTTGATCCTAGCCAGAGGCAAACTGTGATTTTTGAAATCAGTGGTTTGTTCAATTTCCTGGTGTTGATTAGCCCAAAAGTTCTGTAAATGTTGTTGCAGTTGTTGTTGCTGCTGCTGGTGCATGTGCTGATACGCTAGTTGGTGTTGTGCTACTTGAGCCGAAGACCCAGGCATGTTGGGCTGAGTTGGTGATCTAGCAGAACCTTGAAGGTTGGAAGCCACTATTTGATTAGGCTGGTATGAGGTCATACCATATGGCATTTGAGATGCGACTCCAGCTGCTGGGGATTGACTATGTCCTTGCTGCTCCATTCCCCTAACTTTCACTCTTATGGAAAGCAATGCAAAGCAAAGAAGCAACTCAATCTGAAATGCATCAAAGAGCAAGCAAACTCTCATTAGATTTCAAAGATATGAAAAGGAACAACTCGATGCGTCCTAAATTATACAAACAGGAACATTAAGACTGAAAAATAGACTGGCGTTGATATTTGATGGCGAGTTGTCAACAGATGCAGTTTTATGAACATGCTATCACCCATTTCAGTTACACAGTATGAAAGCTATACAGAAAGAAAGTTCAAATAAGCACCCGTAACGGTCTTGATCATTTATGTGAATAAAATCTGCAGTTAGTAACAGTATATAGAAAACAAAGGATTGAAAAATCACAACATTATCGCATTTCTGTTGCCAAAATCCAGATACATCACTAATTGCCAAATACTCATATCTTGCATCTCTCGCGGGTTTACAGATTTTCTATGAAGGATGAAATTTAAGAAACTAAATGTTCAGAGAAGTTAAATAACTATTGAAATTAAATATCATGAAAACTCAAAGAAACAGACCACATAGAACATAAACTAGGTAGATACACTAATAACAGACCAGATCGATAGCAACCTTCAGCAATCGGAAACTAAATAGCTAAGAACATACCTGGCAAACCAATAGGGAATCTGAATAAATCCCCTGGAGAGGCCAGAAGGACCAAGAAAAAACCACTGATAAAGTTTGGGATAACAGAATCAATCCAAAGATCTCAACTTATTGGACGTATGTAGTATATGAAAAATAAACCCTCTTTTTACAAATCTAAACTGAGAAAGCATAATGCCAAACCAAAAGTACAGGTGTAAAGCATGATGACGATGAGTACTAGACTACTACTGATGAGTCACCGCACAATGACAATAGCATGCTTATGATACTGAGTCACTGTTAAATGAATGTTCTTGTTTGTTCTGTAACGTGTATAATTCACCCACCTAAAACCACTACCATCACCGAAACTATTTGCCCACCAAACAATTTCCACATATGACCTCAAAACCAGGCAACTAGAAACCATGTTCATTCGATCTACTGATCATTGAAGGACATATCAATGAATCATATAACAGATCAACCAAATAACTCAACCTCCTAAGGTCCCTAATGCAAACCACCAATCAACCAACCTTTCACACAAAAGAAAAAACATGATCCTAATTCCGTGTTCCCAATCTAACATCTCAGCTCAAACACAATCAACCATACAGTTAACTCACAGTTCAGTCATTTTGAGGCCATATATGTACTGTCAGTGTTTGACCTAATAATCAGGTATAAATAAAATAAATTATCAAAATGATAAATCTACGCACCCAGTAGCAAATACACAGCGATCGGCAAACCCTTCCGCTCAAATCCGCATCAATTTCTTGACCACAACCTCCGATTTATTTCCTGAATGAACCAGAAACTAGACACATTCAACAGATTCCGTACTCGACTGCAACGCACGAGAAAATCAGCAACGAAAAACTGATCATAAAATCCCGAAAATCAAATCAAAATTTTCCGATAAGGAAGAAATCACCATACCTTTAATCAAGCTCTTCCGGCAATTTCATGCTCATCGTCGTCGTCTCTCTCTCTAGGTCGACTGGTGGAAGTGAAAAGCGCGAGTCTCACTTCGGTCAAACTCAAAACAAGAGTTTCTCTGCTTTTTGTCGTTAATGGGCTTTTCTTTGGGCCAGCCTGTAATGGGCCCACTTGTTCGGCCCAACACCATCTCTGGATTCTGCTCCACGTTTTTTCAAGCCTCAGTAAATAATATATAATAAAAAGAAAAAGTAAGACGTCCAAATTTAATAATATTATTATTTTTCAGAGTCACTTCAAACAAATATTAATGACAATAATGCTGAGCAACACGTGTGCGTTTCCCATTGGCCAACAAAAAGCCCTAGTATTATACTACCAGCTGTTACAATATTAATGTCAAGTCAAAGCATAAAGTTGACGAGGTTGACTCGAGTCATCACTCATCACTTCATCCTTTGTTGGTCAAAGTTGAGCGGTGCATGGACGACACGTGGCAGTAAATTTTACGACCAAATGGCCCGTGCCATGCACGGTAAGAAATTTCTTAAAAATAAAAAAAAAGTAAAATGGAGAAGTAAAAGATGAGAGAAAATGTTTATAATGTATGAATTAATAATAATCCAAAGATTATGAGTACAAAATGTTACCATTATCTCTCCCATTTTTTTCCATAGGATTATTATTATTATAAAAACTCGATACTTTCGAGTACTCGTCGTCCACCACCATCGCCTAGGTCATCACATGACGGCGCAGCTTCCGGTATTCTCATCGGAGAAGGCATGGAGAAACTGATCATCTCCGGCCTTGTGCGCAGCGGCCTGAGCGCCGTACTGGTACGGGGGACACTGCTGCGGCTGATGGTGCATGTAGCTCATGTTGTGCTGAAGCTGCTGGCCAAACGGGTATGGGCTGGGCTGGTTGACTGGGCCCAGATTGGGCCGAGGCGGAAGATGGCCCATTCTCTGGTCCATGTGGAAGCCCATGTTTGGGGCTCCACCGCCGGCGCCGCTGATTTGGGCGCTGCGCGCGGCGGCGATTGCTCTCATAGCTTCGGTCATGTCTGATACATTCGTCATCGGGCCACGGTTAGGGTTAACTGGGTTGACATTGGTGGTGAGTGCATTGACTTTGGGACTCGCCGCGATGGACGTGGCTTGTGACGCACCGCTGGATTTGGTGGTGGTGCAATTTTCTGGAGCAGCAACGACATTCTCAGCATCTTCATCCTCTTCCTCCTCTTCCTCGTCCTCGTCCTCTTCCTCATCCTCGCAATCTTCGTCCTCATCTTCACCGACATCCGCCGCCGCGGCCGCAGGCTCACTTTTTTTGGCCGGAGCGGGACTGGTCGCGACACTCGGAGCCGGAGGAAGTGGAGTAGGCACAGCTCCGAGCACCGGACCGCACCCACCACCGTCGTTGACACCCAGCATGACGCTCCCTAGGGTTCCGCCGTTAACCGGCTGAGGCGTGATGAGGTCAGCAATGACCTTCCTCTTCCTGTTCAACTTCTTCATCAAAACCTCCGGCGACATTCCGGCCGCCATCGTCACTTTCACTCTCACCTTCCCATTCCCAGGAGCCACGTTCACAATGTACACCCCTGCTCATCAAATCAAACCCAAAAAAAGTCACACAAACTGCTCTCAAAAACCAGTAAAACAGAGCTACCTTCGATCTTCCTCAGCCGTTTCTCGACATTTCTCCGACATCCCCGACAGTGAACACGAACACTCAACATGCACGTCTGCGACAAAACCCCAGAAACACTCGGAATCAATTCAACACAAAATTCAGACCCAGAAAACAAAAATCAAATCTTGATAATCTCATGACCTGGATTCTGATGTACGCTTCTTCCCCCATACTCATCTCCCCAAGCAAATGCTGCAAAACAGAACAACCCAACCACGTCAAACAAAACAGCAAACTCGCCACAAATCATTTCAGAATCAAAAGAGAGCCATTGAACAAATCCGGGAGACCTGCAGCAGAGCAAGAACTCCCACGAGGATATTCTGATCCAGGAAGGAGATATCTGGTGATGATTTTCAGATGAGGAGGTGGGTGATTTTATAGGGATATTGTGAGTTTGATTTTGGCAAGGAATTTCACACAATCGATTGCTTTTTACTTGGCTTGGCTTGCCTCGGCTTTTATTGCTCGCCTTTTTTTTTTAAATATAATTTTGTTTATCTTTTCTTGTTCTTGTTTTTCCAAGAAGTTAAACGGTTACAAATTATGCAGATATTTTCTTTTTTCGCCTCTCTTGTTTTGGTAGTTTATTTTGTTTTCTTGGCTTTTGAATTCGGGTTTGAGGATCCTTTTTGAATATCTGGTTTTCAAGATTTTGTGTATATGTGAAATGACCAAAATGCCCTTTGGGGAAATGGTTGTGTTTGTTGATGGGTTTGGGCTTGTGGATCCGGGTAGTACTGAAAGACCCATACCCGGATCCATTTCGAGTTGGACGGAGGGTGTGAAGGACTGGTGGAGACTTGCATTTACTTGGGTGTAGGGTTTATGGTTTAGGGTGGAGAAGTATTTCGGTGAGGATTTTGTTGGAGGTGAAGTACGAATGAGGAGATTTCGGTCATTTCGTAGTGTCAGACGTCACTTGCGGTCGTTTACAGTTATTTTAATGAAGATTGTGTATAACTGTTTCAACGTCCGTATTATCGGTAGTACTAAAGTTTCAATGTAATGTTTCCGTGTATAGTTCAAAGAGGTATCGAAGCCGGTAATATAAGGTGCTAAGGTTGTTAGTCGGCCCATGTATAGCCGACTCAGTATAAAACTGTTCAAAAATAAATTTCACGTAATTTAAATTTAAAAAATCCGACGTTCGCCAAAATAACCTGAAGCTCAAGTATATCAAACATACAATAACATAATGTTATTCTATTTGTTAGTATATATCTAAATAGCAAAAAAATATTATGCATGTTTTTAATAAGACACTGAAAATGTTATTTTCCCGCCAAAATGTTTATACAAATGAGGTGCTCATAAATTATATGTTACAACTCATCAATCGATCAGGACCGTGGCGACGAGATGGGCCGAGGACAAGGATATGGAGTCACCGACATCTCTCTCTATCTTGAGGCAGAAGTGTTCTTTGTCTCGCAGAATGCTCTTGCGGACGGATTCATATTAATCCGGATTATTACAATTAGCTTCTTTGTCTAATTTAATTAAACTTCACCTTCAACTCAACATAAGTTTAGAAATATTAGGACTAAGAATTGAGGTAACACTTTATTAGTAATAGCATGAGTTAACATATATAATTAAATTCAAAATGTATTACTTAAATTGAAGTATATTAGATATAGCTGAATTAAGGTTTTACAATGTATGATATTATTATAAGAAGGGCAAAACTGTAAACTCGATAATGGATATTTCTTGGCATGTTATACTGATGAAAAGAAAATTTGAAGAAAAATGAAGCTGCGTATTTGATTTATCTGCTCTTTTTAATAAATAAATAAAAATTCTACTTTTTACTTCAGAGGAAAAGTATAAAATGTATATAAAATGCCTTTAATTTTTTTAGTAATTCATTTGAAAAAGTGACATCAAAAGTATAATTTAAATATGGTAAAAATATTAAAGAATAAATATTGAAAAGGCGGTCCATGAATGCAAATCTAAATCATAAATACTTGTATGAGTAATCAAAAGCTATCCAATTTTTTTGTAGCAAATTAATATAAATGTAATCTAAACTTTCCACTTTGGAGGATAAATTGTGAAATGTGTGAAGTCTATCTCATCCATTTTTAGTAAATTAAATAATAAATAGAAAAGCTATAAATTTAAATATGAAGAGAAAGAAAGAAAGAAAATGCAAATTGACATACTTTATTTAAATAGGTGAATAAATATCTTAAAAAGTTCTTTAGATGCAAATCTCAATCCTTACGGTTATTAATCTGGTTATTATTGAATTCACTGATAATGAATTTGCACCAAAATTTAAGAAACGTTCACTTAAGCTCACTAATCTTGATTAATTCATAATTTTAATTTGACCGGTCTGATGCCTATGAGAGCGTGGTCTGATGACAAAAAGACGTCAAAACGTTCAAAAAAGAGAGGATGAGGAATCAATATGAGTCATGGAACTTTCCTTATTAAGATTTTAACAACAAAGCATTCAGTTTACATCATCCTTTTTGCTGGTTCTATCAACCTGGATATGGAATACCAAACACTCTCGTAAATTCGACCTTCATGTCCGCCGGTTTCTCCTACAAAAATAACCAGTTGAAAATTTTAGTCAGCAGATTTAACTTGTGGAGGAGAAGTTAATTAAGGGCTCATCAGAAAACTTACAAAGACAGCAATGGGGGACCGGACTTGATGGCTGCCGTCAGTCCACACGACGGAAGCTGAGAGCACGGGCGTGGAGGCTGAGCTACTCTTAGGAAGCTGCCCTTCAACAGTGAGAGTGTAGGACAGGGCTTGTCCGACTTCCGTGAAAGCCAAGACACTGGGCTCAATTGTGACCTTTAGTTCCTTTGGTGCACTCACAATAGCCTTGTAATTGGCTATAGATGAATTTGCAACATTGGTCACCGTCCGGCGGAATACCGACACGAAGGGCTGATCGGGAACCGCCGGGATCGCGAAGGACGGGTAATTCAGAGTCCAACCCTTTTCGATCTGCAGCTTGGCGCAGTCGTAAGTGGAGTTTTGTGTCACGTTGAACAGGAACTGGTTACTCAAGCTACTCAATTGACACAAGTGCTTCACGTAGTCCAGCTCTCCGGCGTCGTAGATTAGTCCCGGATCGTTGGCCAGTACCGGACTTATCTGCCCGGAGCCATACGCCAATTCGCCTTGGTTGTTGTAGGGGTCCACCATTGGTGATGCTGCGTTGAATTACACAAAATCTCATCATCAAAAATATTGAAACATATTTAGGGTTAGGGGTTTGTGTAGCTATTTAGGGTTTTTTTAGGACTTGTGTAGCAATTTAGGGTTTGGGATAGCTTTTAGGGTTTGGGGTTTGTGTAGCTATTTAGGGTTTTTTAGGACCAATTTAGGGTTTGGGTTTACGTAGTTTCATGGGTTTAGAGCATCTATATCGGACCTTCAATAGCTACTGGATGATTTAAGCCTGAAAACCTTATAAAGGAACTGGTAATTGAATTTTTAATCATTCACATGCACCACATGCACCAGGAAGTTTTACTTTTACCTGTGGTCATTAGAGCAGACTTGATAGCAGCTGCTGACCAAGTTGGATGAAAACTCTTAATGTACGCAGCTACACCGGAGAGGAATGGAGTAGCCATTGAAGTTCCACTCATGGCTTTGTAGCCTGGATTTCCGGGGAACGCAGCGATCGCGTTGACGCCGGGAGCACTCACGTCCGGCTACAAATGTTCAACAAATATTTTTGTAAAAAGTTACACATTCTCAGAAACACAACAATATTCATCGTGTCAAGATAGTAACCTTTATGATGCTCAAATCCTCCAAACTCGGTCCCCTGGCGCTGCTCAACGCAGATTGCGGCGCTGTGTCCGGAGTTGAGATAGTTTTTTCAATAGACGCCGTCGCAGGTTTGCTGTCGGAATAAAACAGTGATATTTGAAACCTCGTCAGAATGAAATGAGAGATGATGAGGGGAAGATTTAAGCTTACCCAGTTGTGTTTGAGCTCTTGTAATATTCGGTCAAGTACTTGAAATCCTCGCCGGACAAGACGATGACTGGAGTGACTCCTCCGACCGGAAGACTTAGGGTTTGCCTTTTCTGCCTGTACAATGCAATTGAACCATTAACCAGCAAACCAGCACAGCCCAAATGGTCAAGCATGGTGGAGTTGGCTGGCCAAGTTTGTAGCGCTTGGCAGAGTATAATCTTCCCTTTCACAGATTCAGGCTTCATATTTTCAGGAATGCAATAATGAGCCAATGCCGGATCAGTTGCGTTAGTCACTTCTTCATTCAGAACCAGTGGATACAAGGTTTTCCCATCTTCCAAAATGTTCATCAGAGCTCCCTGCACCACACGCCCGTGCCAAGAAAACCATCGCAAGTTAATATCACACGAAACTAAGAGCATCTGCAACGGAACATATCCTAAAATAGAGAAGGTGTTCAATCAACAGCAACTGCTAAAACAGTAAATATTGTGATTGCCGAAACAGTAACTGTTGTGGCTGCTAAAACATCCACAGCAGCAGCTGCTCCTTCGGTCACCCCAGCCTTATAAATCATTAAGCAACTCCTTAGGTGCTAAAACAGCATCGGCTGAAAAAGTACCTCGCTCTAAAAGTTGAAATAGGAGGCTAAAATGAGTACCTCAAACCGCTTGCCGTCGCCGGAGTTTACATACGTCACATAGTTAGTTCCAGAGCCTACACTATTGCCAACGGTCGTCATCCAAGGAAAGGTGTTACCAACTGTAAATGTCTCCAAGCTTCTATTATTCCCAGCGGAAGCCGCAAAGAACAGTCCAGCTTTCATGGCTTCGAAGGTCGCAAAAGACATTTCATCGAGTCCGTAAAGATATGCTCCGACGCCTCCTCCACTAGACATGGTGATGATGTCAGCACCGTCCTTAATCGCATCAATTACGCCTTGGGCCCTGAACAAGCACATGTTGTACCAACACACTTTGTAGATTGCTAGCCGAGCTCTTGGGACTGCCCCTCTTGCTGTTCCTAGCCCTACTCCTTGCATGCTGACGTTTCTGACAAGCACGCCGGCGACAATCGCCGCAACATGGGTTCCATGTCCTTCTGTGTCTCTCGGCGTCCTTTCCTCGGCCGGTATCTCGTCGTAGTCGTAGTATCCTCTTGCCCCTATGATCTTGCTGCAACAATCACAAAGCATCAATCATGCACTAGAAGGAAGAAACAATAACCGACTGATATGAATTTGCTACATATACCGGAGTAAATTTTCATGTGATTCAAAAGATTAGGCTCAAGAGTCACGATTTTGTAATTCAGTATATCATACTAAATTATCCTTCAAACTAACGATATAGATCAATTGTTACTTACTTGTTGCATTTGAATCCAGGGTCACAAACTCCCTTCCATTTTGCCGGCGGCGGACCGAGTCCTTGGTCGCTAAAGCTGGGCGACTCAGGCCAGATTCCGGTGTCTACAACAGCAATAATGATCTGATCTTCCGTCGGAGAGCGGGCAATGTTTTCATGGAAGCCCAGAGAGTCCCAAGACCTTGTTGTGAGTTCTCTTCTCCGACCAGCTGCAGCTACACATGAAGCAAGACAGAAAGCCATCAAAGATGCACATATCCATGGATGCAAAGAAGCCATTCTTCCACAGATTGATCGCCTCTAGCTAGCTAGCTCAATCCTCGTCTAGGGCCTATTTGGCAGAGTCTTTAACTTTTTAAATTTTTTTGGATAGAAATAAAAAGACAAAAAACTGAACCAAAAAACTGCTGCCAAATAGGCCCTAGGGAGATGAAAGAATGAAATCTCAAGCTCTCCCTCTCTTCTCTTTCTCTTTGAGATTCTCTGTCTTTATTTACGAGACAAGGATCGAGCAAATGGTGTGCATTTGCTACCCTTTTGTACTCATCTCAGTTTCTAAAATTAGGCTCCTGGAATTCGCCGCTGATCAATGTCCGCCGCTCATTTTTCCGATCAGTTACAAAACAGCCAAATGAAGCTTAACCTTGTATCATATGTGTAATTATAGGCTTGGAGACTTTCACGAAAACGATCTATTACAAGTCATGACAGCTGTGGATCAAATGACTAAATTAGAAATGATTCGACCAAAATAAATAATATAATTTTGACAACGTGAAACATCCAAATAAAATTAAATTAAATTCTCTTGTAAGTAAAGATGATCTGACAAGGGACAAAGTGCATTAATACAATTGTAAGAGAAAAATTCTGAGGTCTGTTAAGATGAATTCTGTGTGTATTCATCGTATGTCAAACGGTAAATATATAGGGTTACAGACGCAATCAACGATATACAAAAGATATACATCAAATATACAAATTTCCTAATGAGATCATAACAATATATACAAATATCTCTAACATCCCCCTCAAACTCATGGTGGATCGACAACACTGAGTTTGGACAGAAAGAAGCTGTGATGTGCTCTGGTCTGGACTTTGTGAAGAAGTCTGCTAACTGGAGCTCGGATGGAACGTACTGAAGAGTAATGACCTGCGCCTGGACCTGGGACCGTACATAGGAAGCATCTACACCAATATGCTTGGTGAGCTCATGTTTCACTGGATCTCGGGCAATGCTAATAGCTCTTGTACTGTCAGACTGAAGAGGCGTGGGAGCACTAACAGAGACACCAAAATCCTCAAGTAACCAGCCGAGCCACATAACCTCGGCTATCAACAAGGCCATCACACGCAATTCAGCCTCAACACTCGATCTGGAAACTGCAGTCTGCTTCTTAGTCTTCCAGGCAAGGAGAGACCCCCCAAGAAAATAAAATGTGCAGAAAGAGACCGACGATCCGTGTGATCACTAGCTCAAGTCGCATCACAATAAGAATGAAGCTGGAGACAGCTAGAACGAGGAAAGAAGAGACGACGAGTGATAGAACCACGAAGATAGCGCAGAACTCGAAGAAGATGACCATAATGAATCTGTGTCGGAGTTGAGACAAACTGACTCAAGATATGAACGGGATAGGAAATGTTGCTCGCTTGTTGCCACTCCTGATGAACCATAGCCTCACGATATGAAGCTGGTTCGTCAGGGATGACAACAACAACATCATAACGCGCAGGAGCACGAAGGGAGTGATGATCACGAAGGTCATATCGAAGAGAATATGTCGTGTCAGGAGAACCACTAACAGGGGATGGTGGGGGAGAATGCGCAGAAGAGACAGGTGGTGTGTCGGGAATAGAGGGTAGCTCAACAAGAGAATCAGGAACAGTCGGAGGAGCAGCATGCATATTCAGAGGAGTAAGAGTATGAGTAGGCATATCAGGATCAGGGATATGACGATGACTGTAGTGAAGAGGATAAGATGATAAGGAATCTGACGTGACTGTAGAAAGAGCTGAAGGGGGAGGAGATGAAGGTGACGCTGCAGAAGAATGACAAATAGAGCTAATGGGAGAATCTGGAAAAGTAAGGAAGGAAATAGGCTCAAGAAGAGATGCAGAAGACGAGTCAGATGAAGGACGAGGGTATAGAAAGGACGACACTCATCAAAAGTCACATCACGAGAGAATCGTAGTCGGCGACGAATAGGATCCTTACATCGATAGCCTTTGTGCTCAGCACTGTAACCAAGAAAAACGCACTCAACCGATTGAGCAGTCAGCTTTGTGCGCTCACGAGGTGTTAATAAAACATAGCACACGCAGCCAAAAAGTCGAAGATGAGAATAATCAGAAGGTCTTCCATACAGACGCTCAACAGAAATACTGCCGTTGAGGGCGGACGAAGGCTGCATATTAATGAGGTAATTGGCAGTGGAAACAGTCTCAGCCCAAAAATGAGACGGAACGCTTAAAGCAAGCATAAGAGCACGAGAGGTCTCAAGAAGATGACGATGGTTGCGCTCGGCAACGTCATTCTGCGCATGTGCACCTCGACAAGAGAACCGAGACTGAGTGCCCTGATCGGCAAGGAAGCGACGAAGATGATGAGATAAGTACTCACCAGCTGAATCAGCACGAAGGGTACGAATAGGGGAATCAAACTGAGTACGAACCATTTGCGAAAAATCTTTATAGATAGGGAGAACCTCACTACGAGATTTCATAAAAAAAATCTAAGAAAAGCGAGAATAATCATCGGTAAAGATGATATAATATCGATGACTACCTTTGGAAACAAAAGGAGCTGGACCCCATACATAATAATGAATAAGGTCAAACGGACACTTCAAAATAGACTCACTATGACGATAAGAGAGTTGAAGCTGTTTACCAAGCTTGCAACCCTGACAGTGAAAAGAGGCATCGCCAGACACGTGTCCGAAGACGCCACGACGAACTAGTGAAGAGAGGCGAGAGTCGCAGAGATGGCCCAGACGATGATGCCATTGAGCGAAAGACACAGGAGAGGTCACAACGGACGTGGACGCGGGGGGATTAACTGAGGCAGCGGAAAGAAGGTGAAGCCAATCCAATTCCCAGAGACGCTGAGAATCATGGCGGCGTGGGCCAGTACCAACTAGAGTACCCGTGCGACGATCTTGAACAGAACAAGAGTCAGAATCAAGAATAATACGACAACCATGATCCGTAAGCTGACCAGCTGCATAATCAATTTTGGAGCAAGAGAGACGTTGGGAACATGAAAAGAAGTAGTTGAAAGAGTGTCTTGTCCTGTGACCGAAAGAGAGGTACCATCAGCAGTTTGATTTGATATAGAAGATAACAAAGGACAGACAGACCGAAGGGATGCACGATCAGAAGTCATATGGAAAGAAGCACCGGAATCTAAAATCCAAGGAAACGTACCTGAGGGAGGAGATGATGTAGGGGCGGGTAACTCATTGCCTGTAGTCTGAGTCGCAGAGCCTGCAGAACCAGTAGATGCTGAAACAACCATACGACGTAGCAATAGTAGCAGCTCTTCAGTGTCGGACCCTTTAGATACCTGAGGAGTGGTGTTGCGCTGATTAGAACTTCCATCTTTCTTCAAAAACTGACTAGAACGTCGAGCTTCATCATCGCACTTTTTGTAGCAGGTATCAACCAAATGATTATCTTTGTTGCAGTATGTGCAGTGACGACGCCCTCGTTTAGCTACAGCTGCTGAAGAGGTAGTAACTGCAGGGGCAATGATGGGAGCAGCAACAGGAACAGTGGATGCAGGAGTCGCTAACACAGAAGATGACTGTAGAAAACCAGCACTGCGAACACGTATCTCCTCGGCGCGAACTGCAGAAAGTGCCTCCAATAACGTTACGGAAGGATGACGAGCAAGGAGCTGTGCACGAATCATCTCAAACTCGGGGTGAAGACGAGTCAGAAAATCATAAAGTCGGAGAAATTCTGAATGAGAACGAATCTGCTGACAAGCCGAACAAGTAGGGCATGGAGAAGGACTCAGAGAGTCAAGCTAGCGCCAAAGAGCTGATATGACGGTATAGAACTCGTCCAAGGTTCTCCCTGACGAAGATCGCATTCCTGATTCTTAACTGACAAGATGAGCGAGTTGCCAGAAGGTGTATAACGGATCTGAAGATGTGTCCATCTCATGAGCAGAAGTAAGGGAAATAATATTGCCAGTAAGATACTGAGCAAGCACGGGCATCCTCATCAATCCATCTCTGATAGGTCAGTAAGGCGCTCTGATACTGAGCAAATAAATCATCATACGCTGCAGACGCCTTCTGTTTATCATTGGCGGAAGCTGTAGCTGGAAGTGCAAGCTCAGCAGGGGGAGTCGGAGAAATAGGACAAGACTGATCCCCCACGAGAATATCCCAAAGACGTTGTCCACGCATATGAAGACGCATATGTTGCACCCATTCTTGATAATTAAGTCCATTAAAGAGAACAGGACAACTTGGAACTGCAACGGTACCTGAAAGAGGAGACATAATAGAGAATAAAGGTTAGTTTTTTTTTTTTTTGTTCAACCGGGCGCTGATTGGGCTGGTGACTGGACTGACTAGACTGCTGTGTGGGCTGGTGACTGGGCGCTAACCAGGCTGGTGACTGGGTACTGATTGGGTGCTGACTGGGCGCTGATTAGGCTGCTGACTGGACGCCGATCAGGACGCTGATTGGGCGCTGAGGTGGCAATTTAACCAAGCTGTTGACTTCTTCTTCTTCTTTTTTCAACGCTTTTTGTCAACACAAAACCTTAACCACACCCTTGAGAAAATAATTGTACACCGAGCGGTAGCAAAAGGCAGAAGTGCGTACCACACACGAGCAATTTGTCTGAGATGAATGTATCTGAAACGGATCGGATCTGAGCAGATCAGACGGATCTGGACGACAGATCAGGAAAAGAGAAGCGCTCAGAAAAATTAGCAGCGATGCGACAAGAAAAACACCAAATTGGTCAAAAAAACGCAGGAGTTTGACCGGATTAGTGTGAACCAGTGGGTTACATCAACACAAAGAAAGAAAAAAAAAGTATCAGATGTAACCGGCTCTTGATACCATGTTAAGATAAATTCTGTGTGTATTCATCGTATGCCAAATGATAAATATATAAGATTACAGACACAATCACTAATATATAAAATATATACATCAAATATATAAACTTTCTAACAGATAATAATAAAATCATAATATACAAATATCTCTAACAAAATCGAGTCTCAACCAAGCAACAGCACAGCTTGGCATATGACCAAGATAAGAGGCCACCATTGATTTTGTGTCCTTCCATTTAATCAATATCAACACCAAGCCATTAAATAGTCGTCAAATCAAATTTAAATTATTTATATTTTTAGTAAACAAAAGTGAATACGGAGAACGAACGGTGTCGTTTGAATGGAGGCGAATGAGACAGACAAAGACAAATGTGGGAGGACGATGATGACGAGGCCATGTGTGGAAGTTGTCTTGTAACTAGCATTTCCTGATGCGTCATTTGACAGGAGATGTCGACAAGGGACTTGTGATTTACCTCACTCATCTCTCGCCACCCAATACTTATCAAAGTCCAATGAAATAAGAAAGGATCCATCAAACTTCCAATCCTCCTCGACCTAGAGAAACTCAAATCAATGACACAACATATTTTAAGATTCGAAAACCCAACACCGACATTTCAGATTCAATGCTAACCACATGAGAAGATACTATACGAAGCTAGCTACTAGCTAGCTACATTCTACATTACTGTACTTTGACCTGCTGCAACATTTAATGCTACAATGTCAGAGGCTCAGAGGGAGGTCTGGTGATTGTGATATAGCCACAGTGATAAGTACATCTGGTCACGATCCAACCCACCCATTCGTTACAGATGAGCACACAACCCCATGTGCTCAGAGGTCAGAGCCCAGAACAATACAAAAAAACCATATGCACCACCCAAAGCGGTTCAGTCGCATCAAACCACTGAACCCCAGCAGTAAATTATTGAACAGAGTTGTTTATAGGGTCATTAGGACTTCAAGAATGCAAGAAAGTTAAACGCTCCATTCCCGAGAGGGGAGGAGTATGATGAGAATCTGTTATCTGGCACTAGAAACATCAGAAAAGGCAGCAGACCCTTTTCAATTGATTAGTTTATTTTCATAGGTAGCTGCTGATGGAGAAAACGACAGGGTCTACTTTGGGGGAAGAACACAAAGTCAGATTAAAGTTTTCATCAGCCCTAAGATACGAATCCAACCCACACACATCCACAAGCACACAAACAACGCTAAGATTAACGTTGGAGTCATTTAGGGTTTGTTATGATCCTCCAAAAACATGATAGTGGCACTAGTTACTGGTGATAATGCTTAATAGGAGTTTGAGAAATTCAAAGATCGATGCTCACCAGTGGACCGCTTTTGCTCTGCAACATGGAGTTCTTGCAGTGCGCGATGGCTCCCTGAATCGCATTCTGGAGCTCCTCCATCGATGAGTCCTTGCTGGAAACCACGCACCCTCCTCCTCCTCCTGCGCCGTTGGTCGAACAAGTTCGAGTTGGGTTCGGGAAGCCGGTGCGAGTCAGGACGCCTGAGTGACTAGGAGAAGATCGCATAGAAGATGGACAGCTCGAAACAACTCCTTTCCTCCTCGGATAGATTAAATTCCCGGAGAACGAATGGGAAATCGCTCCGTTATCTTTCACGACTGAAGGTTTCACAGATCTGTGAGATTTTGGCTGGTTAGGGATCAAGGCGGAGGAAGTCGCTCCGTCGATCTTCTGCTTCTGCGAGAGCTTTTCGTACAACGGCTTCACTTTCTTCATATACTTTCTGAACACATCTCGCGCCGACGCACTCATCCGCTTCACAGAGCTCGAAGCCGCGCCACCGCCTCCGCCGCCGCCGTTGTTGGGCTCGGCAGAGTTCCTCGGCTCCTTTTTAAAAACGGAAGAGAATTTCGCCAGCGAGAAATACTTACTCTTCTTAACCGACTCATGGCCACTCGGCAGGCTCCCCGCCGCATTCAGCGGCCTCTTCAAAAACTCATCCTCCAAATCCGCCACCGAGCTCGGCCGGGACGAGTCACAGTTATACTCCGCGAACATCACCACATCAGACGACGACGAGCTCCCAGACGAGTCACGCGACGCAGACGTCGCAGTATCAGACGACGACGAAGTAGACGACGATGCGAGCAGCAGCGTCCTGACCATCGACAGCCGCGGCGATAGATGCAGCGGGAGGAGCTTACCTTTGTAAAACAGATCATCGGCCGGACACAAGCCGGTGGAGGCGGATTTGCTGAGCGGAGATGAGCAGATTCTGAACTCGAAATCGGATGAGGAGGAAGATGATGAGAAGGAGCGGGATGGCGATGAAGGTAGCGTGTGTGATCGGAGTCGGGACTTCTCGGCTCGTGATCGGCCCATTTTTCGTGCTCCGGTTTAAGCTCTGTGTTGCAGGCTGCTCACATGGTGGAAGCGCGGAGTGTGTGATGTATGAAACAGTTGCAGGAGAGAGAACGGGGATGCAGAAGAGGTTTAAATTCTGCTGTGCATTAAATGTGATTTTTTATTTATTAATAAAAGTAGAAGATATTTTGGATTGTATAACGATACATGCCACGTAAGATTTGACTGGAATGAATTTTAGCCCAAACTCCGACCTAAGATTCGGATATGATATAATGATACAATAAAATTTTTATTTTCATATAAAATTTACTGTAAATATCGATAAAATGTGACTTGTTGTAACATGCTAATCTGATTCTCAGCTTACGTGCTGACATCATGAATCTCCATGCAAACTTTCTCATCCTATTGTCACACCTTAGCTGATTGGGCACGACGAGGAGCATGTACTTAAACTTTTTTTTTATGGGAAATTTGTTTGGTCTAATTTGAGAGAAAGTTATCTCCTTTACCTCTTATTCCGTCGGACGAATTTTTATTAAGGGACGATTATATTTAATTTATGTGATAGAGTAGATTTTTTTGAATAATATTTATGATTTTATTAAAAAATAAAAAAATTTCGTTTTAAAAAATGATAAATTATAAATTGATGGGAGCCGAGTTCATCTGATTGCGACATTTTCGCTGAACTCCTCCATCTCCATCTCTTTCTCTCTCCTCTGCCAAAACAACGCCATCCTTCCGTCCAGTGAATCTTCCACCATTTTCTTCTTCTGTGTTCTGTTGCTGGGTTTGTTCGTTGGTTGAGTCAAGAATTTGATGGAGGTGGCATCTCAACGCCGTATGAAGTCCATCCATGCGCACCTAACGTACACAGACCGCGACTCAGTGCCGCAGCTCCGACCTAATCCCACCGCCGGAGAGTTTGTATCAGGTAGTTACCGTTTCGGTGTTGATTCTGGATTGCTAGAAGTTAGGGCTCGGAAGCATTTTTGTGATCGCTGCAAGTGATGTGAAATTCTGATACTGTTATAGAATAGATTGGCTTCGCGGATAATGTATCTTGATGTTTGGATGTTCTTCACCATAGCTGATATCTGTAACTGGAAGTACCTGCTTTTGAACAGAGCTTGGATACAGTGTTTTGCTTCCAGAGAATTTGTGTACTGGAAAGTGGAATGTGTACAGGTGGTGTTTTGACTTATGATTATTTTGCTTTTGTAATCCTTAAGCATCTCTGCAGTGTATAAATTCTCGCTTCATTTCCTTCCCTGTTGTTCTCAATTATAGATCGGCACTCTCTCCTTTGAAGCTTGTGAGTAGATTTCCGGATCATCCTGAAATTGGTACATTGCATGATAACTTCGTGTAAGTTTTTAAATATCAGAGTACAAGTTCATTAGAAGTCGCTTCATCAGATTACGCTTGATTCTTACTGTTTGAATCCCTGACATCTTTTGCGCAAAGACGATCCACGGAAATGTTTCCTGATCACAAGTATCTGGGAACAAGAGTGCGAGTCGACGGGACTATAGGAGAGTAAGTGTGCTATTGTGAAGTTTTCGATATGTCTTTCAAGTTTCACATATGTTGCATCATGTATACCCATAGGTATAAATGGATGACATATGGAGAAGCAGGCACTGCAAGAACCGCATTAGGTTCCGGCTTGATGCATTATGGATTACATAAGGTTAACTTTTTTGTTTGATTTGTTTCATAGTGTTTTTTTATATATGTTTGTAGGTATATCCAGTAGCTCCTACTCATTAGATATACCATTCCGTCTGAAATCTTTTGCCACGTGTTCCGTTTAGTATCTCTTTATATCTTCTAAAAAAAATTTGTTGCCACAGGGAGCTTGTGTTGGATTATACCTTATTAACAGACCAGAATGGATAATAGCCGATCATGCTTGCTCTGCTTATTCTTTCATCTCAGTACCTCTTTATGACACTCTTGGTTAGTTAACTTTCATCTTCTGAATTACAGTCTAGCCTTTGTCTTCAACAGATAGTCATTATACTGTTCCACGTCTACAGGTCCAGATGCGGTCAAATACATTGTAAATCATGCTGCAGTACAAGCTATCTTTTGTGTACCACAAACATTGAACCCGGTGGGTTAATTATTTTTCATTCCAGCTGAAAGTGTAGCAACCTATAGTACAACTTTTATTTTTTATTACAAACTATGGTGATCAGTTTTGTGATTCTTGCAGCTGCTCAGTTTCTCGTCTGAGATTCCTACTTTACGTCTCATAGTGGTACATTATGTTTCCTTTGTGATGATTTTGAAGTATTGGATCATATAGTGCTAGAATCAATATGCTAACTTGTTCATTTTTTTTGACGTACTTGGTGTTCTATTAGGTTGTGGGGGGAGCAAATGATCAGATGCCATTGCTTCCCTCAACAACTGGAGTTGAAGTTGTATCCTACTCGAAGCTACTTAGTCAGGTATGATAAATCAAGCCACTATGTAATGGGCCATTTAGTATTGTACAAAACCTGAATGGGAAGACATTTTGACTAGCTATTCCGCTTTATTTTCTTGATTTGAGGAACTCATTTTAACAGTCTCCTGCATCAAGGCTAATGGGAACGGTTACTGCATACATGCACCTCAAATAGTAGTTGCTCTAGCTACATGATTGTTGTTCCACATTTTGACGTGTTGGTTCATCTTTATTTGACTCTACGATATGCAGAATCTGGCCCAACTTACAAGTGATCACTTTTCTTTTTCATATCACTTCAGGGCCGGAGCAACCCAAAACCTTTTCTCCCACCGAAACCTGATGATACTGCAACCTTCTGTTATACAAGTGGCACAACAGGAACACCCAAGGTTTAAACATTTCTAAGTTAAATTGTTTCACAGACACATGCCAACATATTTATGATGATCGATCTTTAAAGGGTGCTGTGCTGTCACATGGGAATTTGATTGCAAGTGTAGCTGCAATGAGTCTTGCTATCAAGTTTTCCCCATCGGACATGTAAGTATTATATGTAGATACTACAGTGCATTCGGAGTAGATCACTCTGTTACGGTCTAGTTTAACCATGGGGAAATTGCACATGCCTTGTATAACTAAATTTATATACTTTGTGTCAGATTTATATCATATCTTCCTTTGGCACACATCTACGAGCGGGCCAACCAGGTTATAATGGCATACTATGGAGTTGCTGTTGGATTTTATCAGGGAGTATGTACTCAGATAATTGTCCACCTCATTGTGACAATTGATTGGTATCTTAGATACTTTTAGGAACATATCATACTACCTGCTTTTGTGACTTGCAAACTTAGTAATTTCCTAATTAATTTTCAAGAAAAAGAAGTAAGAACTATTCCTATCTGCAATCTATAATGGCTTGGACCTTGGAGAGATCCTCTTTCAAGAAGCAAATACAAACTGAAGTCGTTGAGCATGACTGGAAAATTTTGGTTTGGCAAATGACACTATATGCATGTTTATTTGATATCAATTCATGTTTTTTCATATTTGATATGTTTATGGACTGTTTTACCATCCAGAAACTAGCAAGATACTGCAACTTTTGTATGCAGGATAACTTGAAACTAATGGATGACATACTTGCTCTGAGGCCTACCTTGTTCTTCAGTGTTCCTAGATTGTTTAACAGGATATATGCTGGGTAAAATCTCTCTTTTTTTTTTTTTTTTTTTTGCAGAAATGATTTATGAAACTGTAATTTTAATGTACTCTCAACAGTGAAGGGTTATGATTTATGCAGCAATGATTTATGATTCATTTTTGCAGAATTGTGAGCGCTGTAAAGAAATCAGGTGGTCTAAAGGAGAAGTTATTTAACGCAGCATACAATTCCAAGAGGGTTGCAATGCTTAATGGTATTACAGTGAGGGCTTGGTTAACATGAAATCTGTTGATGATTTTGACCTACACAGATTTCCATTCATTATGTGACCCCTTCAAACCTTTCTGCCTGTTGGATTTTAAAAGAACATTCTTTGGCACATTTAACTCTTACCGCGGTGATCTCAAGTAGTTTTATGTGGCTGTGTTGCTACTGATTAATTACAGGTAAGAACCCATCTCCAATGTGGGACAGATTGGTTTTTAACAAAATTAAAGACAAGCTTGGAGGAAGAGTTCGAATGATGTGCTCAGGCGCATCACCTTTGTCTGCGGAAATCATGGACTTTATGAAGGTGTAAGTTACTAGTTTCAAATGCCTACTGAAATACATCCTAAAAGGATCCTTCCCTTCATAGTCCTTTTTCTTCACAATGTTGTTGCTACTATTTTCTGAATTTTAGATTATTGACAGTTGCTTCGGTTGCACACTTATTGAAGGATATGGTATGACCGAGACCTCATGTTTAGTAAGTGCAATGTCTGAAACAGACACTCTATCTGGTCATGTTGGCTCTCCTAACCCAGCATGTGGTAAGTTAGCTTTTGCAGTAAAAACTTAATGTTTCGTATTTCAGCCGTCTTGCCAGTTTACAATTCATGTCCAATTCAATCAGTGTTCCCGGCTTAATTCCCTTGTTTCATACAATGGAAGCTTCATTCACGATTGCAATCTAGATTTTCCCTTCTAGTATAGATTAACCTCAAGATGGCTTATATTTATGAAGTGGGCACCCTTTAACCATTATGTATTTCATTATTTCCAGAGGTAAAACTGGTTGATGTTCCAGAGATGAACTACACATCTGAAGACGAGCCCCATCCTCGTGGTGAAATCTGTGTAAGGGGGCCTTCTGTTTTCAAGGGCTATTTTAAAGATGAAGTACAGACGTAAGCCACTTGGAATCTGTTGTTTTTTACTTCTTTATCTTCTGATGTCAGGATTCAGAATTTTTACAATTATAAAACCTTCTATTCAAGGAAGGAAGTCATTGATGAGGATGGATGGCTTCACACGGGAGACATTGGGACTTACATACAAGGGGGTCGTTTAAAGATCATTGATCGGTTCGCAACAACGTCCCTACTGGATCTTTATTCATATCTTTTATCCAACAAGATATTGTAATTTTAACATGACAGGAAGAAGAACATATTTAAATTGGCTCAAGGAGAATATATAGCTCCTGAGAAAATAGAAAATGTATATGCCAAGTGTAAGTTTGTGGGGCAATGCTTTGTATATGGTAAGATGTTGAAATGTTGCTTTCTTTTTAATTTTAGTTGAAACCGGCTGTTTATCATTTGTTAAATGTTTACTCGCACTTGGTTTCAGGTGACAGCTTGAATTCTGTCTTAGTAGCAGTGGTAGCAGTAGATCATGATGCCTTGAAGGCTTGGGCTTCATCTGTTGGAATCAAGGTGCACTGTCATCTGTTTCATTTACAGAATATGCGGTGACAGATTTGTGAATCATGACTATTGATGATTGATTTACACAGCATATCAATAGCATATGTGTGATTGGATGGTCACCGGAACTTTATTTTGGTGGCCTTTGTCATTGTCACTAGAATTCTCATCCGGCACTTCTGATTATCTGGATCTATGGATCAGCTCGTGCAGTGACCAAACATGCTTAATGTTGATACTTTTTACTCTGATTACCAATGCAGTACGAGAACTTACAACAACTGTGCAATGTTCCAAGGGCAAGGGCTGCTGTTTTGGCCGACTTAGATGCTATCGGACGAGAAGCTCAGGTAAAGTAATCTGTCCCTTGTGCATCACATTTCCATGTGTTCATCTGTAATGGACGATGTACTTAAAAAACAATTACCATCATCAATGCAGCTGAGGGGTTTTGAATTCACAAAAGCAGTGACATTGGTCCAGGAACCATTTTCTCTGGAGAATGGTCTTCTTACTCCGACACTCAAGGTAATATAAGCCATGCATTATTAACTAGAAAAAAAAAATACCAATAGACTGTTCTTAACTTTCAGATCAAGAGACCTCAAGCCAAGGAATACTTCAAAGACGCCATTGCCAAAATGTATGCGGAGCTTGCAACTTCTGACCCCAGCCCGCGCAGTATGCTCTGATTCTAGGCTCTCAGATATGCAATCCAAGTTCTCGTGAAAATCCATACTCTCCCTTTCTACATCAGAATTGGCCGAAGAGACATAGAATTACACAAATATTTATACCTTGTTTTTATATCCACCAATAACAAATAAGTATTGGATGATGAGCAGCCAACAGATCCCTCCCTCGCGGCCTCGCTACAATAAATGTTGAGTGTTTTACTACCTACATGGTATAGATCACCACTAGTGTGAATAAAATATCCTTGTGTTAAGTGCCATATGACTCATAAGTCACAATGTTACAACTTTTGATTCCGCACAAACCTCATCTTTAAGTTCATTTCTGGAGACAACAACGTACTATCTTTATTCATGGTCTCATTGCCACCAAACCAATTATTCAACAAGGACGTTAGTTGGCTTACAACCATCAATCCTTCTCATTTCCCTGCTCGGAAACTGACTAATGTCATGTAACACCAAATTTATCTCATATCAATGGTATATTGTAATAATCTAAGAGATGATGGATCGTTACAAATGATATCGGAACCGATCTTTTCGGAAGGTCACTATACGGCTGCTCTCATCTACCTTTTATGACCAACTATACAACACTTCACCTCTTTGCTGCTGCACGACAACGGTAAGTCAAACAAAAATCTCACATATAAATCTTATTATAATCCACCACGTCATCCCACATCTCCTTCCTTCGCTGCAAATCGACGGCTCAGATTGCGCTTCCACTGAAATCGCTTACGACCCGCATAAAGACCTCGCGCGCATCTCTCCGTAGCAAATCGGAGGATTTACGGAGTACAGAGAAAAAGGAAGACGACGATAGAAAACCGGAGGAGCTACTCTTCTACTTCCTTCTCAAGCGATTTGTCTGCTAACGGTTGCGTTCCGGAGTTGTTGTGCTTCGCGTGTACCGTCGGATCGGATTTGTACGAATTTGATCCGGTTTGTTAGAGTTTGGTGGAGGACGGGAACCTTTCAGCAGTTTGGTGATTTGGGAATAGGGTTTAGTAATTAGGTTTGGTTGGTTTTTTTGGGATTTGGGATTTTTTATTTATTTAAGAGATCATGCTGGCGAATCTCCAGGACGGAATGGAGACGGCGAGACTGGTGTGGTCTCAGATTCCTAATTCGGAGGACGCTGAGTTTGATGAGGCTGGGGTTTTGAAGAAGAGTGATGGAAATGGAGTCGAAAGTCTTGATTATGAAGTTATCGAGAATTATGCTTATAGGGAAGAGCAGGTTTGAAGCCCATTTCTCATTTTCATTCATTTATGGTTTTTCTAGTAGGTACTAGGCATTTGGTTGATTATGGGTACATCATTTCGGAAGTTAGTTTTGTGTTATTTAGGAATCAAAGTATGAGGGTTTTTTTTGGGAACTTTGTTTAGAATCATTTTGCTTTTATTATTGGTTTTATTTATTGGCTATGTTGATTTTTTTTTAATATCTTTGGTCTTTTGTGGGATTTGCAGGCTAAGCGCGGAAGACTTTATGTTGGTTATTATGTAGGAGTCAAATGGTTATTTGCACTGCTGATCGGTGTAGGTATGATAAAAAAATAATACAACTTTATCCCTGAACTTGTTTTCTCATATTGATGCTCATTTGTATTTTTTCTTGATTTCAGCCACAGGTTTTGCTGCTGTATTCATTAATATATCTGTGGAGAACTTCGCTGGGTGGAAGTTTGAATTGACGTTTAGTATCATACAGAAATCATATTTCGCTGGCTTCATAGTTTACGTGCTTATAAACTTGGCTCTAGTCTACTCGTCCGTTTATATAGTCACGAATTTTGCACCAGCTGCAGCAGGATCAGGCATTCCCGAAATTAAGGGTTACTTGAACGGTTAGTTTATCGTCCCTGATGAATGCATATTTTCTCATGGGTTTCGTGTAGCTGATGAGCATTTTGATTTGATTTCCAGGAGTTGATGCCCATGGTATCCTTCTCTTTAGAACCTTGATTGGAAAGGTAAGTTGAACTCACTACTGGTATTATGTATTACACTGGATTGGTTTGGTAGATGCAAATTGAGCTGTCTTCCTTTTGGTTTGTAGATATTTGGAAGTATTGGCTCTGTTGGAGGTGGCCTTGCTTTGGGTAAAGAAGGTCCTCTAGTTCACACTGGTGCTTGTATTGCTTCTCTGCTTGGACAAGTAAGTATTGCTACCGCTGAAGCATTCTTTTGATGTTTAAACTTGCTTGAAGTCTCACTCGCATAAAGTGCTTTACATGCACCCCGATGTTCCTCAGTTGTCTTATGTTATTCATGAAACTAGGGAGGATCTACCAAGTATCATCTAAATTCCAGGTGGCTACAAGTATTTAAAAGTGACCGGGATCGTCGTGATCTTGTAAGTTATCTATTCATTCGATTTTCTTTGCTGAAAATCCTGTTGAAACTTGACATTTTTTTAATCTTGTTTGTACTTGTTGAATAATAAAAGATTTGACCCGCACTGGTTATCTTAGCTATAGAGGCAAAGTTTTCTTCAAAATAGTTCTCACAATCAGTGGTGTAATGTTTGAAAAGGTGACCTGTGGATGTGCAGCTGGTGTTGCAGCTGCCTTTAGAGCTCCAGTTGGTGGTGTTTTGTTTGCATTAGAAGAGGTTACATCTTGGTAATAACAACTTTTAGCTATTTGCTTTACTTAGGTTATTGGTTAATTTGTTATTCATTTATGACTCTTGAGATATCTCAGAAGTATGTAAAGAAATCAAATGCTTTCTCATGTCTGGTGACCTGATCGTTTAGTTGCTCTTTTGAAGGTGGAGGAGTCAACTTATGTGGCGTGTCTTTTTTACGTCTGCCATTGTGGCTGTTGTTGTTAGAACTGCTATGGGATGGTGTAAGAATGGAAACTGTGGGCATTTTGGTTCTGGAGGTTTTATAATATGGGACATATCAGGGTTAGAATATTACTCATATTTTTATTTTGTTTGCTAATATTGATCAAATTACCAATATTGCTTATTGGTGCTTTCTTACAGAGGTCAGGAGGATTACTCATTTATGGAATTATTGCCAATGGCAGTCATAGGGGTTATTGGAGGTTTACTTGGTAAACTTTTTTCCTAGTTTATATGAGTGTTAATTCACTATTTTTATTACCCTACAAGACATATCATTATGCGTACTTCTTCAATTTTAGGTGCCTTGTTCAACCAGCTTACTCTTTATATTACTTATTGGCGCCGAAATTTTCTGCATAAGAAAGGCAACAGAGTAAAGGTACTGCTAGTGACGTATGATGTACAAAGAGTTTATGTTACTTTTTTCCTGTCCACATGAGTTTTTCTGGATTTTCATCCATTTTCTCCTTCCTCGTCCCTCATATTTTTTTGCCCTTCCAGATAATTGAAGCTTGCATCATCTCTGTCTTAACATCATCTATCTCGTTTGGACTTCCTCTGCTTAGAAGTTGCACTCCATGCCCTGATTCAGACACAGAATCTGGAATTGAATGCCCTCGAGCTCCAGGAATGTATGGAAATTATGTGAATGTAAGATCAGCCCTCTAACCACATCTGAGTGGAACATGAGTTATCTTATCCTGAAATGTGTTCTTAGATCCTGAATTATCTGGGAATGTGTTCTTAGAACATGAGTTATCTAGAATTTAGATCCTGGCCCGTTAGATCTTAAATCTTGGAGAAACACACCTATTTAACAACCTGGTTTTTATGTCGCCAAGTTCTGTTACACATGGCAGAGTGAAGTTATCTTCATAGAAGGCCGATGTCCATCATTAGTTTGTATCTTATTGAATTACTGCTTTTTTAGCCCGTACACGTGTACTAAATGATTACCCGCACCAAGTCAGCTTCCTTTAGAGTCATTTTGCACTCGTTTGTGTTTGTTATTTTGTTTCTCTCTTGTCATTTTTGAGTTTTGGGTTATATGTATGTCAACACAAATTTCCATGTTTATTATATTACTTACCTGCATCCATTCTGCAGTTTTATTGTTCCAAGGAAAGGGAGTACAATGATCTTGCCACTATATTCTTCAATACCCAGGTTATTATATTGACTTTGAGTAGATGTACTTCTCTTACATCGTTTTACTTGCTGCTTTTGGATTGTTCCTGATAAGCATGTGCCTTTCTTCAGGATGATGCGATAAGAAATTTGTTTAGTGCAAAAACAATCCACGAGTACAGTGCGCAAAGTTTACTTGCATTCTTGGTAAAGCATGGAAAATCGTATGATTATATATAGATGCCGGCTTTCGAGTCAGTTGGAGATTTTGCATCACTATTAATGCTAATATTATGCTGTATTACCTGGTGTCACAGGTTATGTTCTATACTTTGGCTGTGGTAACGTTTGGAACTGCTGTTCCAGCCGGGCAATTTGTACCTGGAATAATGATAGGATCAACTTATGGGCGCCTTGTCGGCATGTTTGTTGTCAATGTTTATGGCAAGCTCAATATAGAAGAGGGAACGTGAGTTTATCATCATAATGTAGATTCTCCGCATATGATTTCTGCCTTAATTTTGCCTTGTGTGAATAAGTGGTACATTGTCATGTTGTTATTAATTACCATACTTTCAGATATGCTCTTCTTGGTGCGGCATCATTTCTTGGAGGATCAATGAGGATGACGGTTTCTCTTTGTGTCATTATGGTTGAGATCACAAACAATTTGAAATTACTGCCTCTGATTATGCTTGTGCTGCTTATATCAAAGGTATACTTTTTAACAGTTTGATTGCCGTGGCTGGGCTTTGAAAGTACTAATGAATAGTTTAATAATGGTGTTTTTTCATGACAGGCTGTTGGTGATGTTTTTAATGAAGGGTTGTATGAAGAACAAGCTAAATTAAAAGGCATTCCACTTCTTGAATCAAGACCCAAATATCAAATGCGTCATTTGACAGCAAAAGAAGCCTGTGCCAATCAGAAGGTTATTCATCCCCATGCTATATATTTATGTTCCTTCTCAGAGAGTTTCAAATTTTTTTAGCTGGTAAAATGTATGTACTTCAGATAGAGGTCTACTTCAAATGGCATGAATGTCAAATTGAGCTAATGCGAGTTCCTCAAATAACTCCATGTTTTTTGTCTTAGTTGCTATTTTACTAACAATTTGTGTGATCATAACTGAAGGTAGTGTCTCTTCCTCGTGTTGTCAAAGTTGCTGATTTAGCCTCTATTCTACAAAGCAACAAGCACAGCGGTTTCCCAGTAATATCCCTTTGCACTTTTATCAATTACTAACAATACTAATTGGTTCAAATTTATATCTCTTTCCTTCTTATTTTGATGGAAAATTTATATCTTTTTCCTTGATTTATAGGTTATTGAACACATGAGAAATGGCGAAACACTCGTAATTGGACTCATGCTTCGCAGGTAAGTAATTTTTTTTAATTCTAAAACTAATGTTGAGAATTGTCTATCAATCAACAAGATCAGTTAATGTTGCCTCTTATTGTACTGCAGCCATTTGTTGGTCCTTCTCCAAACTAAGGTTGATTTTCAACATAGTCCTTTGCCGAGCGATGGACTTAGTGCCATCAGGTAGTAAATTATGTCAAAGAATTCTTATTTTCTCTTGTGAATATCATTCCTTTACATATTTGACTTGCATAATGATGTAAACATTTTTATGATGGCAGGCACAACATTAGTGAATTTGTTAAACCAGCTTCAAGTAAAGGTGTCTCCATAAACGATATACATCTGAGCTCCGATGACTTGGAAATGTACATTGATCTTGCCCCATTCTTAAATCCATCCCCATATGTTGTTCCTGAAGACATGTCTCTCACGAAGGTCTGATTGTATCCATATCCTCATATTCTATCCTGAATCCTGATCACAAGTTTATGTTGCGCTTTCTCGTTGATGGCTCATATTAATTGTGCTGATTTAATCAGGTCTACAATCTGTTTCGTCAGTTGGGGCTGAGGCATTTATTTGTTGTTCCTCGTGCCTCCCGGGTGATTGGTGTGATTACCAGAAAGGATTTGTTAATTGAGGTATAGCAACTGGCCTTGTCCATATCATGTTCTTTCACTTTGTTCGACTGCAGACTAATATTTGGTTGATGAATTCACCGCAGGATAATGAGGAGGCATCCATTGTAGAGCTTCAATCGACTAGTGTAAGGTCTCTATGATTCCCTGCAGAAATGGTACACCTATTATATTGGATTATCTGATGATTTTGTAGTTTTAAGCCTGTGAAGTTAAATGGATAGAAGTGATACACGTAGAATTTGCACAAACAAAGAAAACTCAATTCGTATGTTTGAGATACAATGTGCGTGAGTAATTATACTTCATTCATACCTCTTGTGAAGATCATCAGTTTCTGTTGTTGAGATATGATCCTAATTAATAAAGTGATGTCTGAAAAAAAAAAGACAGTTATTTAAGCAAATCAATCAGCTTTCTTCCAGTATAGGAGAACTGCAAATCAGATAAATCTTGAAGATCTGATCAGCCGTTAAAATGCACTCATAAATCTATTCCAAGGCTTCTGTATTTCCGAATCCTTCAATCATCGGCATACATGACCTACATTTAATGTTGCAGGGCTCACTTACTTACTAGAAGGGTAAATGCAAGGAATGTGGATGCAGAGCGACCGCTCCTAAGTGACCTTATAAGAGATGATTCGTAAAGGGCATATCATCACTTTCTTGTCCTCTCATTCTTTTCTGCTCCCATTCTTTGATTATGTCCTTATACCATATGTACATTCCGTTGGGACCCACCAGCCGAGCCATGCTAGTTTATGTACAAAACTATCTCATAATGTAGACATGTCTGTACACCAATGGAGATTACAGGAATAAGAACTTATTACTTTTACTGAAAGGATTACTCTTTTTAGGAATTCCATGTCCGAATTTACTCGAATGAAACATGTCTTACAAGAACATGTATGTAAGAAATGGCATGGCTGTAGCTCCAAGCAGGGCCACAACATGCCCTGAACTCAACTTAGCCGCATTACTTGGGTTCAAGGCAGGCTTGAGCAATGCAGAGGGAGAGGGAGAGGGAGAGGGAGAGGGAGCTATGTGAGAGGCCAACTGAACATTGATGTCCACCTTCTGGCCAGATTGGCAGTGTCCGGGGACGCCGCAGAGGAAGTAATGGTGGCCGTAGGTGGCTACAATGATTGAATCGTTGCCGGTGGCATATGCAGCAATGGGCTTGGTTACATTGCAGGACCTGTACTGTGGGTGACTCACTTGCATCACATTGTGGAACTGCGAGAGGTACACAAACCCTGGAATGGAACCACCAACCAGATCACCAAGGTTAGTCAGCGCACAATCCAAATACCTCACTACAGCAAGAATCAGGCAAGATTCACCAAACCCCACTTGAGAATGTAATCAGATTGACTCAAAGTTTAAAGCTTTTGAGTTTCCCAGTTCTGGGTATATGAGCTTTGCACAACTCAGAAAAAGTAGAGATTTTGTGAAGAAGAGGAGGAGGAACACTTACTGATAACATCCCCAAGTTGGAAGTTCTTGGTAGCAGCCCAGCCTTTGTAATCATAGTTGCCTATGGTAGTCCAACCTGTCTCATCTCCAACCATGTGCACAGCTCCATTACAGACACTCATCTGCAGAAAGGCAACTGAAAAGAGAACAGCCCCAGAAACCCTCTTTCTCATATCCATACCTCACCCTTCAATCTTCTGGATCTGTCTCTCTCTTTCTGAGAGAGAAAAAAAACCAGAGAGTTATGCAACTGTTCAGTCTTTTTGAGCATGTCGGATTTCATTTAGATCCAAAGGTTAGTAAAAACCAGAAAGTGGAGAATGACAAGAAAAATGTAATCTGAATTCTGCTTGGGTCATCATTCTGTAAAGGGGCCATAAAAAAGCCATTGGAGTAGCTTTTGAGTTCAAGTTGCAGATTAGTAAATACAATTTTCTTCCAAGCTTCCTGTTTTTAGTGTTACACAAGTGCATTCTATTCTCATCTTTTGCTTCAAGGAAAAATGTGGTTATTGGATTTCTGAAAAATATACATAGCTGGAAACAGCATTTGATGCTAAGAATTACAGTTGATTACAGAGATCAAATCCAGCACTGTTGCAGATTTTCTTGGCGCCATTTCCATAACCAGGACTTGCTTCCTCCTTGTCCTCCTCCATGAATCTTTTCCAGAACCAATGCTGCTTCCAGACCCTTTCCGTCATTTCTTCAATGGGGATGTTTTTGGTTTCAGGCACCAAGAAGAGCACAAAGAAGGACATGACCAGAACCCAGCCCGAAAAGAACAAAAAGATCCCAAATTTGAAATGGCACAGCATGGATAAAAAGGCCTGAGCTATAACAAATGTGAACAGCAAGTTGATGCAGACTGTCACACTTTGCCCGGCTGACCTTGTTTCAAGTGGGAATGTCTCACTGGGGATCAGCCAGCCTAAGGGTCCCCAAGACCAAGCGAAAGCCGATACAAATGTGCAGATCATGATCACCACCAGGACGCCGAATCCAGTGCCCATCGAATCTGAGTGGTCTGTCACTTTGATCCCTAATAAGATTGCTATAACCAGTTGGGAAAAGAACATCTGAATTCCAGCTTCCAGCAGCAGGACTCGCCTCCCCACCTTGTCCACCGAGTAGATGGACACTACCGTGGAGAGCACGTTAACTGCGCCGGTGATGACAGCTGAGTAAAGAGACGCATCATTCTTGAACCCAAGCGTGTTAAACAGGACCGGCGCGTAGAACATTATGGCATTGATGCCTGTAAGCTGCTGGAAAATCTGGTGCAAAAAAAAAACATTTGTTCTAGTCACACTCAAAGGTACGAAAAGCTCAAAAAATTATGGAAATTGACCAAATATTTACTAGTTCCGACCATGTGGAAAATAGCTAGATATTCTGATTTACACTCCTGTCTAATATTTTTTTCACAGACCTGCAAAGCGACGGCGATGATGAGCTGGGGACGGTTCTTCCTCATGAGCAAGTTCCTGAAGGGATGCTTGACTTGTTTCGCAACACGACTGGCCTCCACCAGCTCCAAGAACTCTGGTTCAATGTTATCAGTTCCTCTGATTCTTCTGAGGACTTCTTTGCCTTCATCCAAGCGACCGCGCTCTATCAGGCTGTTGGGAGTTTCCAAAACCAGCAAAGCTCCTGCTGTAAGGAGAAGTGCTGGAATTCCAGCAAGTCCCAGAGAAAGCCTCCAGCCCCATCCTCCTTCAATTCTGAAAATTTCCATACAAAAAGTTTGAAAAAATGTTCTTGAGAAACAAGATTTTCTTGCTGCATATTTCCTTACTTGGCAGTGCCATAATTCACAAGGTTTGCGAAGAGGATTCCAATGGTGACATTGAGCTGAAAAAGTATATTCAGCCCTCCCCGGATCCTGGTAGGCGCGATCTCTGATAGGAACAAAGGTACAGCCTGGTAATAACAAAGTCATTCATCAGACACAAGTTTCAGATCAGTGTCCATTTGGGCAATAATAATTTCATCAGCTTTTTCTAGACATTACTGCCAACAGGATTCACATTAACAAAGATTAAAACAAGTCCTTAAAGTCAGTGACAGTTCAACCAAAATCCTAAAATTTGGATTTGAAGAGATCCAACTAGACTACATCACACAAGACTATTCAAAGCTCAAACTTATAGCAATCCAATCTGTCCATCTATTTATGATTGCTTAATAAGTAAGTCTACACAAACAAACAACTCTCTATCCAGATCAAGATTCAACCTTTTCAGCCACAGTTTCATGAAAGACCAATTACAACTCAAACCCAGTTTCTGATTGCATCAAGAGATTAAAGATCTCAGTTTTTCAAGAATAAAAATCACCATTTTGGATGAAAGTTCAAAGCTTGAGAGAGAGAGAGAGAGACGCACCTGATTGGCAAACCCAACTCCACAACCGAGCAAGATCCTTCCAACGATCAGCATCGGCAAATCTTGCGCAGCTGCGTTCAGCACAACTCCGACGATGAAGAACACTCCAGCGATCAACATGGTCGGCTTCCGGCCGAATTTTTTGGTCGTGTAGGACGCGAAGAACGTCGCTGTCAGTCCCGCCAAGTAGAGCGACGACGTGAAGAGCTGCAGCCCCTGGTTATCGTACTTGCAGTAGTTGCTGTTCAGATTCTTATCTTGAGTCTTTTTATACACCGCCGGAAAGAATTTCTCTAAGAACTCCGGCATCGACGTCACTCCGCCTGCAGAAATCGTTTCATAAAATCTCTAAACTCGAACTCAAATAAACACTGCTCAAATCCGAAACCCAATTCCGAATACCTGAAACGCCGACATCGTAACCGAACATGAGGCCGCCAGTAGCAGCCATGATGCATGAGATGATGACTATGGGAGTGATCTTGGCTTCGAACTCCGTCCCGCCAGCCGCGTTGGCGAACCCGCCGGCCATGCCTCGTACGTAAAAGTTCTTACAAATATAACTGGGTGTGTTTTTCTGAAGATGATGAAGCTTTCCGGGATATGTTTCAATGGCGAAGTTGTGCGTGAGGATTTATAGAGAAGATGATGCGCGGGACTGTGGGGTCCACTTTCTAACCCAGACACGTGGCATTATATGATTGAATAGAGTCCCATTTAACTAGTGTAATTAAAATATATTTATGATGTCAAATTTTTTTCTTACTCGACGGCTAGCAAGTCAACCAACGACTCTTTTTCCAGTTTTCTACTTTACTTAAAGCATAGAGTTTTTTAAAAAATAAAAATATTTGACTTAATATTTTGAAGCATAAATAATTTAAATAAACCCATTTATTACATAAATTCAATATTTGAAGTTTTTATTTATCAAAATTTAACTTAAACAACACTTAACTCATACCCACATTTCCCTTAATTCATTTTCAAATTACATATTTATCAATGATATTATGGAATAGGGATGAAATTGTTAAGAACTGAAATCGATGCGAAGATAAAATATAAACACAAGAATTTGCATGGTTCACTTGATCAGTGTGATCAAGCTACATCCACGGCCGAACTAGAACGGGACCGCATTGCAGCTCTGTATAGCACCATAATAATCAAAGGGAACAAGATCAGACTCCACGGCTCAACATAAATTGCTTGTAGAAACACAAAATTTGACTTTGTTTCATCTTTTATGACAATTTTTATATTGTTGTTGAATAAAGCATAATAAGTGACTGAAAGATGACGCAACATGGAGGTTCCATGAGCTATACTATATTGTTAGATAGTGTAATTTTAGGACCATTCGATGACGAAAAATTTGGCAATGTATTCGATTTGGAGTCTCTCGACGTAGAGAATGGGAAAAGTATTCGCCTAATTTGCTATCAAATGCAGGGCTCCCTCCGCCCATGTTACGGATGCTTACATCGGCCGTGTTTCTTAAACTGTCAACGAAACGTACAAAGCCTCAAAGATACTTACGAATAATTTAAGATTCAAATTCATAGATTTCGAATTTAATGCAGTTAATTATTCAAGTATAACATATCTGATTATATAAAATCAGGAAACCATTAAAATGTTCGAGTCTACAAGAAATGCTTATTATTGTTCATGAATTTTTATTAACGCGCTTCTCTCTCGTTCCTCAAAAGTCTAGTCTTCAGGACCTGAATATAAACATGAAAAATATGAGACCAAGGCTCGTGTGAGTAATCCAACTAACAGAATCATGAGTGTTATATATATTTTTAAAATTTAAGAAAATGAACCGTAGTAATGTATGATGACATGTAGCGAAACAATACATTTCCTTAAATATTTATCATGAGAAATTACACGAGTGATAAGAGGGTACATAAAATATGAATAGTACATAGAGATGAAAGTTTCAAAAATGATGATAGGAAGAAACCTCGCTTATCGAGACTAAATGAATTTTTAAAATAAATTACACTCACGATCAGATTTTTTCTTAAATTCAGCTTTTGAAAATAACATGCATGCCGTATAGTTTTACAAAATAAGTTCGAAAATAGCAAGAAGAGATTCATATTACTTACCTCATTATCACCCGAACAACTTTAACAATGATTTATCTCATACTGCAAACCAAATCGATAACTACTGATAATATACAAATTACTCGTATATATCATTCCAGATGAAACAAGTTATACTCGAGCATTATTTAAAGCCGATTTTTAAATCATAAATTATAAGTTGTCAAGCTCTATCGACAACTTTAAGATACCTGATTACAAGCACTAACATCAAACTCAGTTTATATAATCTTCATAAATAATCAATATGTGTCTTTCAATCATTAGAAAAATCTTTTTGAATAGAGCATCACATAACTTAAAATCATTTAATATGAACCCAAACACATGAGATATAACCATTTGAACTTTTTATCAACTCTTTCCAAACCTACGTGACACATTTTAATACTAACTTCAAATCTCATTTTGAACAACTCATATTGAATCAAATAACAACCCATATATTTTTAGAAACTCGTTAACTCGGTACATATGAACTCATATACTAACAATTTGTTGAAATGGCTAGATATTGCGATTTACACTCTATATGAGTTAAAAGCCTTGATTCATGAGTGATGGTTGTGTAACCCAATATATACTAGCATCTCTTCCATTAATCAGCCGATGTGTGACAAATTTCCAAGTGCAACACCATTTGAACTCTTTTTATTTTTATAAGAGGATCTATTTTTACAGTAGGGTTACAAGTGTACGTATGGTGTTGGGACTAAAATCATAATCGAAATGAATCAGTAAAACACGCCCAAAGTATATAATCCTAAATCAATACATCTTAACAATTACACTGTTTAAAAAGATGATTATTTCTGCATTAAATTCAAAAGACGATCGACTCGAAACAATTTAATTTTTGAGGTAAGTGTGAAATTTGGTTATGTTTTTTTTTTTTAAATTCAAAAGATGATCGACTCGAAACAATAATATATGCAAATTTTAATTCAAAAGATGATCGACTCGAAACAATAATATATGCAAATATCACATAAAATGATAGGTTTCCTTGCAAATGCACTTCAACCTTGTAACAATACAAGATCTTGCATTTGATACGTAAAAATATCAGTCACCATCTCAATCCATATCGCACGAAATATTGAAGCCAATTTGAAGGAAGCTTCCCCGCCCTTATTCTATTTGCTTAAAATAATATCAACTAATCAATACAATATAATTAAGCTTATCAATAAATAATTGAATCATATTAGTGACTAATCAAAACTCTTAAATCCAATAAGAAACTAAACTCAAGTCTATGAACAAAACTCTCCATTATTGTCAACAACAAAAATGCCACGTAAGAGAGTATAAACAATTTAATTCTTGTAGGAGGTGGCGGATTAATTAACAATACTTAATAATTGCTAATCCTCAACTCACATGGGAAAGAAAGATCACTTTTATATTTAGATAAACACCAAAAAATTCAAATGTTTTGACTATCATGACTCATGTTGTTTAATTCATTTTTTTTATGCAAAAAAAACACATTGCAAGTCGTCACTTTTGCATGGTTAAGGATTTATTTACTTTATGCTTAAATTAATTAGGAATAAAATATACACTACCCACGTGTGTCGATAATTTTCCTTAATCCCACCGTAGTGGTTCTATTTTCTATAAATGCTGAATATTTGACGTTCTTTTTATTATCAGATCAAATCTGTTTGGATTTATATAATTTTTGTTCCCTTTCTGTATCGTAAGTGATGTTGAAATTAATTGAACTCGTATTCTTATTTGGATCATATAAGATAAGAACAAAGCAATTTTCTTAACATGGAAGTGCGTAAATGCATTCACAAGCAAAAAATGTTTGGTCGGCGGAGGGGAGATTTGATTACATGTCGGCGGCAGTTGAACGAAACTTCCGTTTTTCTCTACCTGGCCTGCGCTTCTCCTTATCCATATCCAACACCAAACATCCCCACATGTGCTTGAATCGAAAACACAACACCAAAACTATCGCGTTAAAACAACATACTCTATTTTAAAATTACGTTCGTGAACTGATGACTTTTATTAACGTCCATATAAGACGATTCGACATAATCGTATATAAACGAAAATTAATACATTTATCGAAAGGACGTAAAATAATTTTAAATCAAAGCTTACTGAACGAGAGTAGATGATAAAAGTTTTGATTTGAAATTAGCATTTTATTTGCCGTATCCTCGAGGTCATCTAGAAGTCCCGATCAAAACGCGGTTGGATATGTCGTTTGTTTCATTTCCAGATTTACAAAGAACAGTTTATGGGCCGAGTATGCCTTGGCCCAACATCTAATGGGTTAATCATGGAATCAGAGCCGGAAAACCTTGCCAAATATGGTTTTTAATTACATATAAAATAATTAAACCATTAACTGAATTTAATATTAAATAATAGATATTTTAAAAGTCAAGATTTATAAATAACACATCGATGCCATAATAAAGTGGAGATAAGCCTGGTGGAATGGATCAACACGCGAACTAGATTGCGTAAGATCATATATTTAAATCTTCTCTTACACATTTTAAAAATTAAAATATTTTAACTCGATCAAATCTGTCATAAAATAAGAGTACAATACGATATTACACATCGAAAAAGATGCGATTGGACTTTTTCTAATAAAAAAATAAATGGGGGAATTAGAGACTATGGATGGACGAATCATTTCAGTGTGTCCGTTCATCATTTTCAATCTCATTAAATTTTAATATTTAATTCATCATTATTTATGACACCATAATTTAATGTCATAATTTCCCATCATATTAAAGTACCTCCATTTTGTTTATATCTTTTCTAACCACCACCACAGCATGATATAATATAATATAATATCATTTCAAATTTTATATTGAAAATAATATAATAATTTCCAAATTATATACTCTAAGTTGTTGTTGAGGTCAATGATGGAAATGGGACACAAGATTGACCATTAAAAATATGGAAGATGATTAAATTAGTGAACACCATGACTAATAATTTATTGTTAGCTCTAGGTGGGATGAAAATTCCTAGCGTTGCGCATTTTTGTACTCGCTAGGTTATTTTATTGTCCTTATCATTAACTATTGGTTTCTGAGTACACCTAAATATTTCAAAGTGGCCTAGAGTTGGAGGACACTAAGTTCCTCTCATGGCCCATTCTTCTCCACACTTTTGTCCCCACACCCTATTTAATGTGTATAAGATTTTAACATAGATATTAGTAAATATTTAAGGTTTTGACAGACGAATTTTACTGAATCATAATTTTTTAACTAATTTTTTATTTAAATTTATTTATTTATGATTAAATTTAGGGCAGTGTTTGAATCATATCACGTGCTGTGATGCAGAAGGGGTTCTTCAGTTTGAATTTGACACGGCATGTAACTTTATCACTTCCCTTTCCCATCAGAAAAAGATATTTTCACTCCTTTACTTAAAGATCAGAAAAAAGTAAAAATGCGGTAAATAGTATCCGTTGATTTATAATCAACGGTTCAGATCTGACGCGGGTAAATGACAAGTCCTAGCCTCTTGGCAGGTGCCAACTAGGAAAGACGAATTTGTTTGATTTATTTAAATGTTATTTTTTATTAAATGCAATCGCCACGTTGGATCTCGGTTTCGATGGACTGTTGAACTGCAAATGAAATATTTTATTATTGAATTTTTATTATTTTAATAACAATAGCATTGAATGAATGTTTATTTAATGTGGAATTATTTAAGCTGAGCTTTATATTTAATGAACTGGAGCCTTGCAGCGTGAGACAAGACTTTACACGTGGCAGTCCACTTGTATTAAATTAGGAATTACGTGCAGCCGAATAGACGGTGTATGAGTTGCCACGTGGCGGAGAGGAATAGACGGATTGACCTAGCGAACGAGGACTGGAAACAGAGTAGGTAGCACCAGAAAAAGCGGAACAGAGACAGTTGAGGTGCGAGAGAGAGAAATTCTTCGACATAGAAGAATGAGTCTCTTCGATCCGATCCCGCGGAAAAGGTTGATCATTTGGATCGACGAAGGTCAGCGATTTGAAGCCCCGACGAGGATTCGATCACGGAGAAATTCAGGCGAGGGCTGCTCGGCTGGCGTTCAGAGCTCGGTTCAGTCACTTTGCCGGTGAAGAAGAAGAGTGAAACTGGTGCGATCTGGGGGCGGAGAAAGAGTGGAAGTACAGGTGGGTTCGAAGGCGAGGACCGAATAGGACGAGCGGAGAGCCCCTCATCATCCATCTTCTGTGAGTTCTAAACGACGCCGTTTTATGCAGACGTGTTGGTATGTCATCTGTGTAAAAGATATTTTTCGTTTTGCACATTGAAAATTTAAATTCACAAAATTACATATTTAGGTAAACCATTTACTGGAGTGGTAAATATTCATTTTGTATCTATCATAAAGAGATGCCCATCGCTGTAAAAAAGGAAAAAAACTATAAATCTCAATTTCTTAAACTAAATCTTATCCATTCCTTTTTCAATAAATGTGTATGGAAATAGAGAAACTTGTCTGATTTTAACTTTACAAGTCAGCAGTAAAATTTGACCCACCAAAGCATTTATAATAAAATAACATTGGGACATATAATTATTGATTAGATCCCTAGAAAATATGATTCTAGATCGAGAAGCTGGGCCCCACCGCTTGAAATTGTCGTCACCGTGACTCGCTCGCGTCATCTTCTAGCGTCCGATCTCTGCAATCCGACGGTGGATAAATGTCCAACGTTCTGCCACCTAGGACTTTAACGCTTGTCGGTTTAGGGTGTTTTTTGTTTTATTTAATTCATAATCTGACAATTTGATCTCAACCGTTGATTCTTACTAACCATTTAATATGCAACAATGATTTTTATATTATATTTATAATTTTGCGATTCATTAATAACCAAATCGGTAGTGAGTCATACGATGGAAGTATGCGCGACACGTGGATGTCAATTTGCATTTTTTATTGGGTCGATCGTGCGGCCACTAACACGCCATGTCGGTGTAAAAAAAGTGTGGACCGTACGATGAGATACGAGATTTACGGCTGAGATTGCGATTGTGTCCGAGAGGAAGAATCTGTACCGTCCATTGAGTCTCGGTGGAGTGTGAAATAGCGAGGGATAGAGAGAGAGAGAGACAGATTAAAGTGAGTATTGATAGAGAGAGAGAGAGGTAGGGTTTGTAGAGAGAGAAAGGGGAAGGAGGAAGGACAGAGTGGATAAGCAGAGGCGGAGACGAAGGGAAGGGACCAGAAGGTTTTCGACGACGGCGAAGAGGAAGCTGAGGAGGACCGGTTAGGTCGCTTGGTTGTTTGGAGCATAAGATCTGTTGATTGGAGTGGAATTGTTCCATCGGCGGCGGATTGAGTGGCGGCGGTGGTGTGAAGGGTTTCGCCGGCGAACTATGTGTTGTGGTTGGAGGTGGTGAAAGCTGAATCGTTTGGAAATGGACCGGAGTAGAGAGGTTAGGAAGGTTTCGATGGCGGCGCCGGCGAGTCTGGCGAGGAGAAGGCATAGAGGGAGTGGTCTCAGAGATTCGCCTGGTTCGTTTTCAGATCTGGACTTCTCCCGTTCTTCTTGATTGAAATATGATTTTGGTTTTGTGAAATTGATTTTGAGTGGATCTGGTGATTTTGCAGATGAGGACGGGACGATGGAGCTGCAGGGAACGGCGAGGCTGCGAGATCGGAAGAAGGAGCGGGAGAGAGAACGAGAGCGAGAGCGGTTGAACAGGAACAAGAGGCGGAGAGGTGATCGGTTGATTCACGCCGGTAATAGAGAAGACGGGCTGGAGGAGAGTACAGACGAGAGTGCGAACGACGACGACGAAGAAGACTATGACGACGATGGAGGAGGCGGCGCCGGCGGTATGACTTCAAGGATGCCACCGCCGAATCCGGCGTCGACTTCTTCTCCGTCGCTCTCGAATCACTACCAAAATCATCACCGTAGGAATTTGCCTCAATCAATTTCTTCGACGAAGATGTTCAGACCTGCATCGCCTTGGAAACCCGCCGACGAAATGATAGGCGTAGCTGTTCCTAGAAAAGCTCGCTCAGGTGCTTAAATCGCCGAAGCTCCATTTCTGTTCCACTGAATCTGCTATATGTACATCGGAATCTCATCATCCTCTTCAAATTTGTTTTTCTGTTCAGCTTCAACGAAGAGAGCGCACGACTGCTGGGCATCAGCCTCCGGTGGAATCATCGGCGGAGATCAATTACATCGGCAGGCTTCGACGTCTCCGGCGAGGTCAAGCTTGGCATCAGCGACGGCATCCCCATCGAGAATCTCACCTCCTCCATCTAACATCTCTATCCGGAAAAAACTGGTCAGCGCCGGCTGTAATCCTCATTTGATCCACCTCAGCTTCTGCATTATTGGTGGTGTTGATACTTTTTGATTTCTTTTCTAGAAGCCAAGTGCAACGAACAAGCACAGAACTACGCCGAAGGCGTCGACCTCCAAGGCAGCGTCATCTAACCAAGACGAAATCGAATTCGAGATCGCCGAAGTTCTGTACGGGCTGATGAAGCAGCCGCCTGGTGCGGTCAAGCCAGAAGGCGTTGTGAACGAAACTTTGAGCAAATCGACCAGCGACTCCAAATCTAGAGTTTCGTCTCCGGTGTCGACCGCAGCACCGCACCAGAACGCCGGCTCTTCCGCCATCGTCGCTACAGGTTAGTCTTTTTGCTAATGGTCGTCTGTGAGTAACAATCTCTTCTATCTTCTCCTGGGTGGCTGAAATGGGTGCTTTTTCTTCTCAGTGCCGAAGAGGAAAAAACCCAGACCAGTGAACTATGGCGACGAGATCGTCGGTTTCCCTGCTCAGGCAAATTTCATTCCGATGATCGACGTGGAGCAAGTTGCGAAAGGTGAAACATTGTCTATCGAGAAAATTTTCAAACCAGTACTCGCAAATGACAGAGTGTCACCAGATTTGGAGCAGTCGAGGGACGACTCTTTATCTGAGCCGAAAGCTGATTTGACGAAACTGGTAAGAAATACTAAGCCGGAATCTGAGAATTTAGAGGCGGCGGCGATTGTTACTGGGGTTGAGGATGAAGATGCCATCTTAGATAAGAGAGATTCCCTTGTGAACAGATTTGATGAAAACTGTGAAGATAACCGGTGAGAATCTGACTCTTTTCTATCCTACAGCCCCTCTTCCAATATCTACTTTTTCTGATGGTTTTATTCTGTTGCTACTTATCAGTAGGCCGACAGCATCTGGGTTGGGAATCAAACAAGAAAAGATTTTTCAGATCGATTTGATGGTGAGGATCTACAGGCGCCTTCATTTTTCTGACCACGATCTTCTGTTTGATGATGAGCTGTCTTTTTGGAATTACTCATTTTCCATTTAATTGCGTAATTTCAGGCTCCTCCACAGGCGGCATCAAGGTTGTCCCCAGAAAGGGATGGGAATATACAATATATTTCAGCCGAACCAAAAAACTCGGTTCCTGGCTTAGATGTATGTATTCACCAGCCTCCTCGACTTTATAATCACATTTTGAGATATTGAGCTGTTTTTCCAGATATTTGATACTGACTGGGATATTTATTTTGTATGATGGGGACAGGAACAGAAGCCTGTGGTCAAGGATGTAGAGAACACTAAACAGGCGGCCAATGATTCAAGAAATTTGGTTGAGCCAGATCTCAAGAGATTTAAAAGAGGGGTGGTTGAAGAATCCGAAGTGCATAGAGCATCTTTTGGCAGGGAGAGATCTTTTAAGTTACAGCTTAATTCTACAGCAAAGAATGATGGAGAAAGTGGCATGGCAATTGCTGCTGGTGCAAACAGGCAGGAAGTGCCTAACCAAGCCCAACCAAACTTACCAAGGGTCATTTTAGGAGATGAAGCTACAGGGGATAAAACTGGTAAGTAATTAAAGACAGACCCTCTCACTTTGACATCTTAGTCCTTGTTTTCCTTTCTTTCCTGATAAGGAATCTTTTATTTTGCAGTACATGCTGCTAGTTCTTTGCCTTCTACTATGTGTATTCCTGGTTGGCAGGGTGGGCTTCCTCCATTGGGTTATATGACTCCTTTTCAAGGAGTTGTCTCCATGGATGGAAGTACACTATCTTCTACACCAGTACAGGTGATTATACTAATCTCTGACTTGTCCATGATTATTCTGCTCAAGGCTCATCTGATAATTTCCTTACTGCTTTGAGCCTTTTCAGCCTCCTCAATTGCTCTTGAATCAATCTCGACCAAAGAGGTGTGCTACCCACTGCTACATTGCTGGAAGCATATCCTATCACCAACAATTTACCAGAATGAACTCTTTCTGGCCTGCTGGAGCTGGCAATGCTGCAACTCTGTATGGTGCAAACACTTGCAATCTTAATGTTATGCCCCGAGCAGAGTTGCATGGTAGCACTGGAGTAAGGGGTGTGAACCCAGTACCTGACAAGAGCCTAGGTGTTTTTCCTAGCAGCAACACCAGCAAAGAAAAATCTTCTCAAGGGCCTAACAACGCTGATACTGCACAAAGAAAACAAATTCTAGTTCAGCAATCTGCACCAGCTGGAGCACCCAGTAATCTACTTGTAAGTTTCTCCTGTTCCTTGATTACATTGCATTATTTGGTCTCACTCTTCCCAATACTTAATCCACGCAGATATTTTTTTTATATGATTTTTTTTTTCTTCCTGATCAGCTTCAGCGAGGTCCAGCTTTTATCTTTCCTTTGAGCCAACAACAGGCTGCAGCAGCTTCTGCTGTAACAGCAAAAATAAAGAATCCACCAGTTGCTGGTGCATCACCAACAGGGAACGTAAATTCAGGGTCTGGAAGTGCTCTATCAGAAGCCCCTACAACCATGAGCTTTAACTATCCGAATATGGCAGCCAATGAAACACAGTTCCTGGCAATATTGCAGAACAATCCCTATCAGTTCCCTTTTCCTACACACGCTGGCGCACCACCAGTTTACAGGGGAGCACATCCTCAGGGAATGCCTTTTTTCAATGGAACATCTTATTCACCTCAAATGTTACATCCTTCACAACTTCAGCAGTCTGCTCATGGCCATCAAATTCCACCAGGACATAACATGGGTATTTCCAGTGGTTCCTCATCATCACAGAAACATTTGCAGAGTCACCCACAGAAATCGCAGGGTAATGGCAGTAGTGCTGGGACTGCTAACATGAAGCAGAGCTTTCCATCACCGAAAAATCGACCATCTCATCTGCACCTCAAACAACATAACCAACACCTAACTGAAACGGGTAGTGAAGACAGTCCATCAACAGCTGATAGTCGGGGATCCCGTTCTAATTTCGGTATGTATACGGAAGGTCTCAGTTTGCCCATCCATGCACATAATTTAGCTCTGATGTCCGCCTCTTCTATATCAGTAGGTGGTGGTATTGCTCCCACCAATGGCGTTACTAATGGTAATCATAGTGAAAAGATGCCGCAGCTACCACAGCAGGGACTAAAAGTAGGAGTTGAGTCACTGCCTTCTCATCAAGGATTTGCAGTTTCATTTGCTTCACTAAATGGTGGTGGACCTCCTGCCTTGGATATTACATCCATGGGACAAAACCATGTCATTCTCCAAAATTTCCCTGACGCTGCAAGACATAGGTATCAAGTTATGGCAGCTCAAGCACACCAAAAACAGAATTTTCGGTTTGGTGATGAAATGAACAAGGGAAGTGGGGATGTTTCAAATGTTGAAGAAGAAGGAAAGTCTATGGCCAGCAAGGGAGTTTCGTCAAATGTTGGGCTCTCTATTGCATTTTCGAGATCTGACTTGGCAGATTCCTCAGTTCCAGGAAATAATGTAGTTGATAGCTCGTCTAGGAACCTGAAAGTTAGGACATCTGGTCCTCTTATGTCCACCTCGATGAACAACGCAAACTCTCCGAGTACTCAGCAGCAGCAACAGTTGCAGCAACAGCTACATCAACAGCAACAGAAAGCACAATTAATACAGCTCCAAAAACAGCCTCAGCAGTACATGGCTCCAACCGCTAGAGGTAAAACACCGTCAACGAGTAATGGACATGTGTATTCAGATCACTTGCCTCACAATGCTGCTATGGCTGCCAAGCTAACCAATTCACTGTCAACTTTCCAACAAAATCATGCTCCTATCAGTGGTGGGAGTAACAGTCCTACCCAGTCTCAGCACCGGAAAAATTCGGCACGCACCTCAATATCTCAAGTCCTATCACCTGCTTCGGCACCAACAAACTTGGCTTCTGTAAAAAGTCATCACCAACAGCAAAGCCAGACTTCGCAGCAAAGCCATATGCAAATTTCCTTTGGTGGCAGTAACCCAAAATCATTGTCAGCAGCTCATGGGCAGCAGCTTCTTACAGGACACCAGAGTCCATCTCAAATCATGGTAGGGTCTTCAAACTACAAAAGTGGTGGAAGCCCAAGGACTGCTTCCTCAGGTATGGTAACTAACAAGGCACTTCAGGCGTCTTCATTGTCACCTTCTGCATCCTTGCAAGTCAAGAACTCGGCTATGCCTAGTCGGAGCTCTTCACCTGTTGGTGCCAGGAATGTTCCTTCTGTCCTTGGCAATTCAAATATGGGCATGCCCCAAGGGAATAATGGCAGCAAGCCTCAAATGTTACAGCAGCATCATCAACAACAGATGAAACCACAACTCTCGAAACAGGCAATGCAACAAGCACAAGCACTATTCCCCAGCTACTTACAGACCAGTCAAGGACCAAACTCGATCAGCTCTACAACTTCCCTTACTGCGGCCAACAGTAGTTGTCTCCAAAGACGAAGACCTGAGACACAATCTCAGCAGCAGTCACAAAACTCGCCTGGGTCATTATCAACAGGGATGGTGTCCATGTGCTCATCTACCGTTGCAGTTAACTCAGATCCTGCAAAATCCATTGCTGTTGCAGCAGCGGTTGGAAACAACACTAAGGCACCAGCGCATGGGATAAGTAATGCTGCTGCACCCCGTCCCTCTGGTTAGCAGCAACAGATGCCTATTGCATACCAGGTTCCTACATGCACATTGTCCTTGGGACTGTCCAGGCGAAACGCGGCGGATGAAAGTGCCAAACACTTAGCAGGAGTGCAGCACATGGATTATATAGCTTGGATTTGCATTCTGATAAGAGAGGTGAGTTGTGAGAGGGAGTGTTTGTGCCGCTACCAGCACATGCAGAGACAGTTGAAAGATCGTCGAGAGCCATGGCTCCCTCCCTCCCTCCCTCCCTCCCTCGGTTCAAAAAGAGGGAGAGAGACATCTGTGCTCCTTTTTGTCTTCCCACTTCCCTTGCATATATATGTATCATTATATGCAGCATAGCATATTTGTAAGTTCAAAAAAACCACATTTTGTCTAGTATTTTTTGTTAGACTTAAAAAACCCAACCAACTTGTATTCAAGTGGCCCTCAGCATTCATGTAAATGTCCCCCTTAATTATTGGTTTTTGATTCTCAATTCTATATACTCTCAAAATTAATTCACTATCTGTTTATATGACAATTTATCAGAATTCAAATCTTAGATATACGTTTTATTCATAAGAAAATCCATTCAGTAACTAAAACAGTCAAATGTGATTTCAGTAATCATCATAACATAAGATATCCAACCAAAAAACAGAAATATCAGATCAAGTAAATATTAATAGCTAATCAGAAAATAAAATATCAGTTGCATCTTCAGTTTGCAAAATGTCACTGTTAAGCATAATAAGCACCTGGATGGATAGATGTTTGGTCCAACCACGTCCCTTCACTTCTTTAGCGCAAAATGAAGTTGAAATCTCAATCCCAGGATTAAACTCCAACATTTCAATGTAAAAGCAAGGGAGGGTATCAAAAATTAGAGAAGAAAGGAAATCACCTGTTCAAACCAGAAAATAAAAAAAGGGTAAGCTGAGTTTAAGTTTTGATGTGTGCAAATCTGGATATGGCCGATACAATGCCACCATTCATGGATGATAATAATAGCACCAGGAACAGCATTACAGGAAGCAAAACCTGCAACTCTGCATCCTATTTTTCCTTTTTACAAAATGCTGACTAAGGTTCTTCAGCAGCAATGGATATGGCTGCCAAAGGTTTCTACAAAAGAAGACACTAGCACAAACAACATCCTAAAGCTTTGTTAAGCATATAACAAGATTTACCAGTGGTTAACATATTGACACTGATTTAGGAGATCAATATAAGACCCATGCTTCCATTTCTGAAGTGAGAGTTTATACGAACACTTTAACAGCATCGTCAGAAACGTATGGAAACCGGAGACAACTAGCTTATATTCTGTGACAGCTCACAACGTGCATCATTTTTAAAGACAGGTTATTGCCATTTATCTAATCGTAAGAATGAAAATTGTTGTCGTAGCAGAGCTCAATACCATTTCAGTGAAATAGAACTACATGGGCCAAGTATTGAAACTTTGATGCTGTCCTACAGAAACCAAATACATATTTTAATGAAACAGTTTATTCAGTTGCAAAGCCAGTACTGAGGTCAACAGATACGGTTACGATAGGTTTCTTACACTAACAGCTAATTTTATGGAGAGTCTCTGATAAGTAAGCCACCCAATTACATCCACCAGTCTTAATCAATTTTCATATTCAAAATTCATATACACTGGAAATGGTTGACAAGTAATAACTAAAATAGAATTACCATAGTAGGGGTAATCGTCACATATACCACATGTGGTCAAGCTTCGTCATGTCCCGTTGGGATTTGGAGTGATGAAAGGTGAGACCAAACTCTCAACAAAACCCTTTCACCCCAAAGTCTTCACAGCATTTCCTGATGAACTGGAACATTTAACTTCCAGAAAGTTTTCTCTTTCGAACCATACATCATGTTTTCCTCATCATCTTGTTCATTTCCATAAAACACAAGTAACCCGCCATTTTTAGAAAAGCACACTGGCACAAGCAAACTCCTCACTATAAGATTTGTAACGCGAACACCTTGGTCCATGATGCTTCCACGACATATTCCTTCAGAACCCAGACTTTATCAAGAAAGAAAGTTACTTCACTTCTAAAATGCACATATTTTGGCAACTAAAATTTGCAAGCCACTTGCATAGGTTGTGCTTGGGTCATAATTTGGAAAACGAATACATTCCTCAAAGTCTTCTATCCCAAAATTGAAGGATAAAACTATGCTTCTTCTACATTCACCAAATGTATCTTCTATCCAATGCAATGCCCCATTAGTGACACCTCAAGTGGGACTAACCAAGCAAATTCATAGTCAGTGTGATCAATAAGTTGTTTATGACTCCTCGTTTATTTCCTCTAACCATATAAATTTCTAAAATAACGTCAAAATCATATCCAAATCCACAAGGCTTAATAAATCAACTACAAAAAAAATATTCAACATCTATCATGCTAACGACAGTACAACACCTTCTTCAGTCACATATAGATGATCCCCGGTACTCATTCCACACCAAAAACTTGTTGTTCTCCATGATAAAACATACCAACTACCAAGTCATTACAATTACCAGACCCCAGCATAACCAGTTTGTAATCAAAATCTTCAAGCTGTTGGAAATACACTTTTCAAGATCGTCAGTATATTCACTCATAAAAGACCTAGCGCGATGTGTTGAAAGTAAAACCCTAAGATTACGAACTGTCTCCTACCTCGGAGCTCTTACGCGGAAGCATTTGAATAAACCTTCTACTGCAAATCAGAGAGTTCTAAAGCTAAATTACTCACTTGAATCTGGTCAGACCGATGGCCGGAAGCCCCGAGAGCATGTCGACGATGATGTCGTTGAGCAGCGTCGGACCGGAAGCTGCATTTCGTCCGCAATCGATGCCGCGAATTTGGTCAGCAACTGTTATCGAATTTGAATCGAGGACTGTAGGATTTGGGCCGATCTGATGAATTTTGGGCTGCGGGTTGTTTGGGCCAGTGTGATGAATTTCGGGCTTCGAGTTCAAACTTGGGCTTTTAGTGGACATGTTTCGGCCCAATCAAATTTAGGGCTCAAATTTAACACCAAGAGAAACAGTATGGAAATTTAAGATGCATGCAAGAATGGCTAAACTAGTTCTTACTTGTTTTACCGAATGAGAGCTCCGAGGAGGATTTGGAGTGCGAAACGGTGACACTGAGCTTGGAGAAAATGTCTGATGCGACAGTCTATGTGTGTCGCATTGGTGGTTTACTTACGCAACACACCCAATTTGATTCGGTCGCTAGATTACTTATGCAACATCATTTATGCGACCGCAGATTTGTCGCATAAGTACTTTTTGGGCTTATGCTACACATAGTTTGTTAAATATAAGCACTTGAGTTAAATCACTATGATTTATAAGTCAAGGTTTTTGAATCATATAAATATGTAAATCAAAATATGACGTAAGTTCAGAACCATAGATAAACTTTTTGGGACTTCATGTGTACAGCTGAGTTTCTTTCTTTAGCGTGAGCAAACAGACACATAATTGTTAACATTCTGCACCTCGCAGCTTCCGGTAAATAACCAGATCCTGCAAAAGACATCTTATGACCGTCAACATTGGTTCCTAAAGGCTCTGCATCCAGAAGCTGAATTTCTGGATACCGAGTAGCACCAGTATGCAAACATTCAGAACTGACAAGGCAAGAGAAAGTTGATGATCATAATAGAATAACTTTAGAGATAACAAATGGCTAATAGCTGTCCCATTACATTAAGCTTTGTCCGGCCTTTTGAGGATCATGAGTGTCAGCAGACAGCCAAGTAAGACCATTTTATATAGTCTCCTCTTTAAAAAAACAGGAGGTGTTATTTTGCTTCCATTGATTATTAAAACTATGCTACTCTATTCATCTTCTTCAAATCAACAAATAATTGTTACCTTTGGAAACAGCAAGTTCCATAACTTTCTCAATTAGCTCAAAAACCGCAATATGCATAACTGTCAGGCAGCGAGTTATAAATTTGACAGAAGAGATCAGAACGAATCGTAACTTAAAATCATAATATTTGCAATGATGGTTTAGCCTCATAATACTATTTTCTCTAGTTAACGTCTTCAATACATATTTTTTGACATTAATGTGAAATCCTAAGTTACCAGATACCAAATGTAAGCATAGTGAATTACTACATTAAGATTTGAAAACATACTGCATTTCCTTCGAGCATTTTATTTTCCAAATATAAACATACCTTATTCCAGCTTGGACATCCTCATATAACAATATCCAAATTGCATTGTGATGTACCTGTCGAACAAGTTTTTGTAGCTATGGAACAACAAGTTCAAATATACAAGCAAGCACCGAACTAACTAACACAAACCAATATATGAAGTACATAAACTGTATCCTTAATCGAAGTAGGATTTGAAAAAATAATCATAGCCAACTAAAAATGAGTACAGTTCGCCGAAGGATTTAAATATGGACCCTTGGATTCACCCCATTGTCAGTTTAAGATCAAATGAACTAGCACAACTCAATCTGAAAAGTACATTAATTGACGTGGAATTCAAATAATAATCATAATCATCTAACAACGAGGAGATGCAGGAAAGCGTGACCCTCACATATTTGAATACGTGTGGAGTCCCGGATTCACATTAATTGTTAGTTGGCGATCAGTGAAATCCTGAATATGATGGATGAATAAATCACTGAATCCAAAACTGAGAGGCAACGAAAATACACTTTTTGTTAGATTTACAAGTTTAGTTTAGGCCAACTTTTTTCATTGTATTTATCATATTCCGTCTTTCAAGACAATTACACAAGTAAGAACAGGAAAAAAGAAAAAAAGAGAACAAGGGAAAACACAAGTTCACAATAGCTTCCAACAAATTCATTCCTAATAAGGAAGATCCATTTGCTCAAACCTTCTGTGGAGCTTAGTCATGTTTGTAAGCACAGTTGTATCCATAGATAAACCTTGCTGATTCATCAGTGTAAACATGAGTCTCATTCTCCAGCCTGCACAAACATACACATTGTTCTTATCGTGAAAATCATCATCTCTACGCAAATGGATGTGCTGGGTCGAGACCAATCATGATTGGAGAGTGTCCGTGTGTATTTACTACATTTGTCATATCGGGAAATGGAAAGGAGGGCATACGTATTGCGAACAGCTTTACTCAAGGTAGAGGATGATGAAAAGGTTGCCCCGTCCAGGTAACGACTCTCTCCTCTGATCCTTTGATTCATTCTGAGGTCCAGCGATTCAGCAGTCAAGTCAAATGGTGAATCAGATGCCTACAAATGCAAACCATTTTTGTTATCACCAAATTTTATTTTTAGACAACATATTCAGCAAGCAACAGATAAGGTATGTTCGAGTTATACCATGACCCATCCCCAGGTATCAGCATAGGACGGAACATGAGCAGAGTAAGGAACAACATCTGTGAAGGGAAGCCGAAAACACAGTAACACAAATCATTAAGTACATTCAAGTTTTAGTTGGAAAAACAATTGTGTGACTGCCGCTAAATAATATTCTTACATTTAAAAACCTGCTTCAGAGTGTTGTAAATGCATGAGAAAACTTCAGTGTGGCTGAATATTCCAGCTGGTCCAGCCTGCAAGACCACATGTAGAATTATAACCTACAGGTGATAAGATATATTCATCAAATGATCAGAAATGAAGGGCTCCGGCCCGTTTTTATGTACCTGGGTGACAAAAACACCAGAATTCCGGTCGAGTTTTGGCTTCACAACAGTTTCATAAAAAGATTTGGTGTAGAGCTGATAACATGGCCCCCCTTCAACGGGGTCTGCCAGGTCCCCGATGATCACATCAAATTGATCCTCTCTATTTTGAAGCTCAGCTCTGAAACAACAAGTTAAAGACAGACCAGAAAGAAAATGGCAGGAATATTCATTAATGAGTGTTGCGGATGAGAACCTGGCATCATTGATGATCAGCTCAAGCCTAGCATCGGCAAAAGCCTCTGTGTTGGCAACCAAGTAGGACTTGCAGAATTCTACTACTTCCTATGGAGGATATGTACCAGACAATGTTATTCCAATCGTACTTAATATCTAATCTTCATTTACAAGAAGACCACATAATTGATCTCGACAAGAATAGATCGAGAGGCAGCAAGAAAATTTTGTTACCTCATCAATGTCACACATGACAACCTTCTCTACAGTCTTGTGTCTTAGAATCTCCCTAGCAGTAGAGCCTTCGCCTCCCCCCATTATGAAGATTGATCTTGGACTAAAATGAGCAAGTATTTCATTAAAATATACAAGAAGAAAAAAAATCCTTGAAATCAGTTTGCATCAGAAGCATACTGAATTTTTTAAATAAAATGTTTTTCATACTTAGGATGATGGAGTAGAGCAGGATGAACAAGGGATTCATGGTATATGAATTCATCAATCTCTGCACTTTGCAGCTTCCCGTCAATGACCAGAGCCTGCAACGAACATGTTACGATATTCAAGACCCGTTCCCTATCAATCAGCATGTACATATTACGTGACATATATGTTCATACCTTCCCAAATGGCTTAGTATCCAGAAGCTGAATATCCTGATACTGAGTAGTTCCAGTATGCAAAATACTGCACATAAAACTAACAGTCAGAATTGATAAAGCAACAGAAAGTTGATGATTATAAAGTTTCCATGTTGGATTCAAAAATGGCTAATCCATCCAATTTAATTATGTTGTCTGGCCTTTTGATGATCATGGATATCAGCAGATAGCCAACTAGGATAATTTTATATTGTCTCCTAATTTTAAAAAGGTGATGCTCTTTTACATCCTCTGATTAATTATATCCTGCCACTCTAATTATCTTCAAATAAAAACATAGCTGAGTATTCATGAACTACCCCTAGTTCTTATCTAACAGGAAGCAAATAATCCCACACATGTAATACCAACAACAGGTAAATTAGTGTCATAGTATGTATAAAACTACTGAAGATATATATTAACTTAGATTGAAAACATGAGACAAAGATCAAGAACTGCTAAAGGCTAACATGTCAAGTTAGGTTATATATGTTCAGTTGATTGTATAATTCCATGCAATATATACCTCTTGAGTGCGAAGCACCATCTCAGATTTTCTTCAATCTCTTCCTCATACCAGCAACTCTTCCTCTGCCCATCACCACCCGCATGACTCCTGGCATTAACTCCATTTCCATTGGGCAAACAAAGATCACCCATCTTAGTTTCTATATGTGAGAATTGGAAATTTTGAAACAGGCAGAGGCTGCTAGTAACACAAGAAGTCGAATATAGTAGTTGGAGTGAAGAGTTGAGGATCAAGCCAAGATATTTATAGTAGGAAAACAATGGGATGTAGTTGGGGGGGAATATCTGAAAATGGGTGTCATAATTTGGAGATACAACTGTGCTAAAAGTGAAAAAGCAAAGGAAAATCCTCATGGAGTTTCCAAACAACTCCTAAAAGTGGAGGAGGATTGCAATTTGCAAGTGATGTTCCCTAGCCGGATTTGATTTGGCTCGCGTGGGTTCTTTGGTATTAATGCACTTAGAAATATTAGTGCAGCGTATTTGTTAATGGAGCATACTATAATTGTGCATGTCAGATCCTACATCCTACTTTGCTTGCTCCTCTCTCTAAGGCCTATGCTGCCAATACACATAAAACCGAAAATCCCATTATAAAACAATACATGTCAACATTCAGCAACAAAAGAATTTTCATGTAAAAGGGAATCATTTTTTCATTAAATCATGTCCTTCTACCAATGTTAATCCATACAATATTACCCATGGCTCAGAACACTAACTTCAATTTTTACCAGCACACCTACAAGAAAGAAACTAGTTTGACAAGATAACAAATATCAGTTCTTTTGTCAAAAACAAATCAAAACATTCCCATTAAAATTTCTTCACCAAAACTTAGTGATTGATTTGGGATGTATGGAAGATCGTAGTCATACAACATTAAGCTCCCATACCCTAACACATATAAAAACAAGAAAAGAAAAGTTGGGCATTGGCATGCCTGTTTGTCATATTATCAAACACTTAGTGGGCAGGCATACTGATAGCACTTGGGGGTTCTCATTCAGACAACACAAGAACAAAACCAAACTCAAGCACTCAGCAAGGATGTGGATGATAATGATGGTAGGAATAACAATCATGAAGACACAGCACACATAAATACACGTACAAGAAAATACGACAACAACAACAAACATTTGTTGGGTAAGCAAAAAGTAGAAAAGAAATAGATAAAAAAATGATGATGATGATTGAGTTGGTGAGAGTTACCCAAAATCCTGGCTCAGATAAGAAAAAAATCTATGTAAACATGGAGGGAGTGGGAGGGGCGTGCGGAGATGATCATCATCAGATTCACTTGCAAACCTCGAAAAGAATAAACGGCGTGCTATTCCAACAGGCCTCTTGCTTTCCCTCCTTCATCATCAAAATACAAACCCCCAAAACTCTCTCATAATAATCAATTACTACGCGCACCATCATCTTCTTCACCAATAGCTAGGTGATATTGAGATCAGAGTGGCATCAGCATGAGGTTGCTGATGATGCTGGTAGTAGTGGTGGACAAGACCCAACTGGATGGATGAGTTGAGAAGATCGTCAAGTGTGTGTTTTTCTAGTGTTGGATTGTTGCAGGACACCAATGAATGCCTAAAGATCGTGTTTTGGTTCCTGGGTTGAGTGAATCATTGCAACGTGAAGGGTTTTGGATTATGCATCAAACACAATTTTAATTTTTTTTTTCTGACTGTTAAGAATTAAAATATCAACCCTAGACAAAGACACTTGTGGTGTCGTTTTGTGAATCTAAATAAACATGTCTCAACTTTAATAACAATAAATTTATCTAAACTCACATATTTTAAATAATGTGAGCTTCTTTTCACATTTGAGTTTAGTGTATTTTTATATTATATCGTTTTATTATCGATATATTTGATTTGGTTGCATCGCATCTAAATTCCTTTCACAAAAAAGTGAAATATTGTTTGAGAGATTTTATTCCAAATGCACAATATCTTTAACATATACCTGGAGTCCTATCATATGAAGAATGAAGTTGGATGTACAGTCAAATTAAATACAGTGCCAATTTCGCGACATTTATCTCCGTAACATGAAGATGAGATTGATGATGATCGTTTATGCGGTCCTAACATCAATGCTGGCCGGAGCAGTTGCCACTGGTGGAAGCAGCGAATGTTATTCTTATGACTATGGGATGTCTGGATTGTGCCAAATTGATAAGTGTTGGCCGATGTGTACAAACACGACCAGCGAGCACGGAGGGCGTGTGGTCGGAGTATCGATCAGATGCAACGATCCTTGGTATTGTCATTGTGACATTTGCTCTTGAGAAATCAGTCTATTCTTATTTATGTATACATCCAACGACCCATAACGTTCATAAAATAAGTGCACAATAAATATTTTTTTCTTTGAAAGTGTCAAAAACTCGAAATCAAAATTTGAAATGACGAGGTATGATATGTTTTTGTAAAGCGATTTTGATGGTTTTCTAAAAACACTAAAATTGAAGAAGGCTTTTTCTCTGTCGGTGCCTGTCTGGATCCCATGTCGTGAAACAAAAACTTGCCTTCAAATATTGTTTTTTTGTTGTTGCAAAAATCGTATTTGACAAAGACGACTATCAATAACACCAAATAAGAGTGCATTGATTGTAGAAAATTTTGATTGAATTGAAAGATGACCACGGATGGACAAATACGGACGATGAATAAGGTGTTGGATCGATGTTGGCGAAGTCGGAAAGGCTTCGGAAAGGGAGGCTTGCTGGGAGGAGGAGAGGAGAGAAGAAGGGTTATTAGACGAGAGAGAAGAATGGTCATGAGAAGATGAGAAGAAGGTTCGCGCTCGGTTTAGGTTTAAACAGTAAGTCGTCTTTGATAAAGATGACTTTCCGTTAATATACCAACCAAGCAATGATGGGATAATTTTTTTTTTTTTTTTTACATTTTTGAATAACTGCTTTGCTCAATCAAATGCATGAGAGAGCACATGAAACTGAGTAAAGAAGCTAACCAATAAAAAATAAGAATGTTTTTATGGTTTCGGAACATATATGGGATATCCAAGCACTCAATGATGTCTCGGCATGGTATGCGAATGAACCAGCTGATGAGTACTTATGTAGAAATTATAGACATTTTTGGGCAACTGGGGTGAGAGCTCTACATTCAGCAGAAAAGCAGATACAATCTTATGTTGTTCAGAAGTATTCTATATTGAATCGTGTTGAAAATTTGACGAAGGAGTCTGACTCTCCGTTGTTCTTTCTTCACTATCAGGAACGAGAGGGGAATTGTCCATGTCGGATTCGCATAATGAAGAAAAAAACTCATCATACTGGGAGGTTACAAAGTACTAAGGACATCACACATGCAACAATAACTACATGCTAAGGAGAATGTCCACCTTACGAGACACTTTATAGCAATGGAAATTGGGGATATAATTAGCGAAAGATTGAGATTATCCCCTACTGAAATAAGAGCTAGAATCTTCAAAGATTATGATTATGAAATTCGGTACTGGAATGCATGGCAAGTCCTGGAACTAGCGTTGATAAATGTTTTTGGAGATTGGCAAGTCATGTCATGTAAATTTTGTAGACCGGTCTCATTAAAAAGAAGGCATTTGAAAACCATTTTCGGAGTATCCTTGAAATCTAGATTTTTCCAAAGGGCAAACCTAAATTTTTTTCCAAGAGCGGACAAAATGTAATTTTTAACAAAAGACTGTTGCCTGCTTTTGGTTTAAATTGAGTGACTTTGACATGTAAAGGTTTCGATTCAGTTGAACTCTACTCCAATCAATTAAGAATTTAGAAGTATAACTGTTCAGTTATGTTCAATAGTTCATCTTACGCAAGGATATAAAAGGCGCTAGTCGGATGGAAAAGTATTCGCGAATTAATCGATTATATATATTGTATTTATTAATAAGAAAACAATTAGAATATATTTTATGTCATAAAGAAGCAAATAGATATATCCTTACAAATTAAACCAAACATCAATATTTTGCTAACAATATCGAAATAACTCAAAATTTTAATTATTATCTTAACATTTTATTTAACCAAAATTTAAAAAATATAAATGTTTTTCGCTCGAGCCCCTTAGACGGTCAGAAACCAAATGATCGATTTGCCAAAACTCTAATCCGTGAAAGTGGACCGCTGCACGGACCGGCCCTCTCATAAAATATTCAGGTCTTGATATCAACAATATTCAGATCATTATATCAACAATCTCCACCTTGAGATGAATTCCCTTCCTGAAGCAAACGAAGAATCAACAAACACAACCCCTTCAACAACTTCATATCCACGATGCGCGAAAAATATCTCTTGCGCTAAACTTTAGCTTCAACCAACCTTAAGCAAAGCTCAAACTTAGTAACGGAAGCTGACTTTGTCATCATATCAGCAGGGTTATCGTTTGGGCTTATTTTGCACACTTTAATACCACCGTGAGCAATGACATCTCGAATACAGTAATATCTCACATCAATGTGTTTTATTCTTTCATGAAACATTTGATTTATTGTAAGACATATAGCACTTTGACTATCACAAAATATAGTGATGTCAAATGTACCTCCACAAAACTCAGTGTAAGAACCTTTTCAGTGTACCCACTTTGATTTAGATATAATTTTTCGGAGGGCTTATCTCTAGATATCTCCAGTCCTTCATCTCAAATTCACTACTCAATTACCCCTTTAGTTTTGCGATCTCTGTCTTATTTTTTTGCAACAAACAACATATCATCAACATAAAGGAGCAAAAATATAATTGAACCATTATCAACTTATATGTAGACACAACTATCATAATCAGACCTTTTAAAGCCTTGAGAAAGCGTAAATGTGTCCATTCTTTTATGCCACTGCCCAGGTGATTGTTTCAAACCATAAAAAGATTTCTTTAATATACAGACAATGTCCATTTTTCTAGAATAATGAAACCATCAAGTTTTTTTAATGTATATATATATATATAAGGTGTACAATTGACTCAAAATAGGGAAGTGAAAACTTACTCAATCAAAACCCTAATCCGTAAAAATGAATCAATGCATCGTTGGCCTCTTATAAAATATATGAAAATATTCGGATCATGATATCAACAGATCATATGTATCCATAAGAACTATGATCGGATTTCTTATGATTCTAGTTCCATCGGGTTGCTTGACATAAAAAGACGTTAAACATCGAGTACTACATTGTTTAATTTATAATGAGGTAGAGTTGAGGGTGCAATGGGGTTGTAGGTAAAATAGAAAAGGAAAAAAAAAAATTGTTCTAAGAAATCGAAAGATAGGTATGAAAGTCATGCATCTTTGAAACTCATGTTAATAGGGTAATAATCCAATGAAGGGTATGATAGTTTGAGTGTTTAGGACCATATTTTTGAAATTGATGATCTACATTTTTGTTTTCAACATTTCACTTTTGTTGTTGTTATTTTTCACTTTCTTTAAACGGGTTGTTTCTAATTTTCTATATCTACTAATAGACTTAAATTAAACTTGAATTACATTACTATATAATTTAAGATATAAATTTGGAAAATCAAACAAAATGTAAACATTCAAAAATGAAATATAACATATTTTTATGATAAAAAGGAAAGAAAACAATACTTTTCATTATCTTGTTTTATATGATATACAATGTTCCCAATAGAATGAAAAGAGAGAAAGAAAAAAAAAAAGATATTTCTTGAATTAGAAAAGACAATAAAACATAATTTGTTACGTCACTATAAATAAACAACTGATTTATTGATTTAAAACAACACTTTCAATTCGGGAAAGTCCATTCTCGGACAATGGAGAGTCCGAGATTCAACTTCACAATCCCATTGATGCTAATATTTCTTTTATGTTCATCACAGACACTAAATATAAGTGCTCGTCCGAAAATTTGGGTTCAAATTTTTAATAAGTCGGAGAATCGCGGCGACATGACTATACATTGTTGGTCGAGTGAAGATGATTTAGGTTCCCATGTCCTCAAATTCGATCAGATGTATCAATTTACGTTCCATTCCAACATTTGGGGGAGTACTAAATTCGAATGCACTGTTGACTTTAGTAACGGAGTTCATGGGCAATTTTTGGTGTACAAATTTAGGCGTGATGACAAAGTTTGTCGCACCTGCATTTGGCACTTGAGTGAGAAGAATCCATGTCAATTACGCGGCAATCAATGGGTTTGTTACAATTATTATTAATAAGTGCTTCCTTGATTTGTTATGTATTCCGAAAATTTAAAATCATTCGATATAAAATGACAAATCAGGTGAGTATTTTTTGTGTGTCATTGAATATTCAGTATAAATTTATTAACTCTGCGACAAAATTTAAATTTGAACATCCCCAAATAAAAATTTATCGAAACATTCTCAACTATTAATAACTTATTAACATTATTTTGTCAAAATCATTGTGAAGTTGATTACTGATGTTTAAAACATACATTTCAATATATTGAAATAAAGAGAATAAAATATGAGAGAATATAACATCAAAATTATATCATTACAAATTAGGATTTATTATTTATGACTTAAAGGTTAATTTAAATTAAATAAACTTAAGTTAATTATTTCATTATCATAATATTTAAAGGAGTGAGATAATGCTAAATATGAATATGAAAATGTTAAATTAATAAGTTAAGTGAAATTAAATAGATCACTTCCGCACAAAGTAATGACCCTTCCTACATTGTTTGTATTCCTGAATTTGTTTTAAGAAAATCGAATATAAATATTGGGACAAGAATAGAAAAATCACATCATTGAACGGAAATATTTCTTAAATTTTAAGTAAAAATATGTTTGAGTTAAGTTAATAATTTATAGTTTATAGAATTTTTGTAATTCATTTTTATTTTTGCAGTCACATTGACAATTGGTATAAAATGTAGGAAGAGATTCCTCTAAAGTAGAACAAAAGAAATGTAGGAGAATGTCTTTTAAAGTTTATTTATAGACTTACATAAAGAGTATCCAAGGACACAAAGGAATATGTTTTAAGGTGGTGTCATAATATAGGAATAAATTGGACACTTTTTTTAACCCTTTTGTTAAACTGCAGTTAAACAAGATTTATATCATTGGTAAGTCAAATGGTCGATCCAAGGAGTAAACATGTATGTGTATCAACCAAGAAAATATTTATACTTAGCTATTCTACCAAGAAAATATGTAAACTAGATTCATAATATATCCTAATGTAAAGATTGATATTTGTGTTAATAAAGAAAGCTTTCGAGAATCATACTTCACATGTGTGCATTCAATCAATCCATGCAGCAAAACATGTAATTACTCAAATTATACGATGAATGAGAATAAGCCATGTACGTTCAAAGTAAGCCAGACACTCCTCAATCATTACGTTTCGCGATACATCTTGAACTACGTGTAACATTGGTAACTACTATTACAACGAGAACACATTAAGAACATGTTTTTAAAACAAGTGATGTTAGCGCCCTACCAACATAGCTATTGTGATTATATATCAATCATACATAATCTAGCTAATCGTCTCAACTATGGTGATATTGGTTCTTAATCTAGTTTTTCTTATTACAACTTCTCATAGAACATAACATTAATCGTTTTAGGGTCTAACACCTACAAATAATTCAAAATAAAGTTTATATTAAATCACGTTAAAAGAGTTCGCACAACACTGGTAATAATACGGCTACTCACAACTCATCGTAAAACAATTAGAATACATGAGTTAGAGAAAAATCAAGAAGAAGAAACAAAGGGGTAGAGAAGGGTTATTCATTACGAAGCTGAATCTTCAATCTTCTTCCTCTCAGGTCGTTCTGTAGCTCTATGTTAAAAATTCTCTCAAAATCATGATGCTTTGCTGGTATTCTCGTTTTTTCCTTTTGATATCAAATCAGATCAAGACCCAAGTCAAATTAGGCAATCAGTTCAAATTAGGAAATTTGCGTGGCCCGGTTTTGGGCTAAATCGGCGGTTTACAAAGACAAACCACAGCTTTGTCATACGCCTTGAGTATTTTGGTAAAAATTGAGCAGTTGCAGTGCGTCGCGCAATTTATATTTTTAGTAGGTTTTCTAACAAACCAGCGTTCGTGGGACCCAACCGAACGGTTGCAGTGGGTGCGCAAAAGTCATCTTCTTGGCTAATTTTGCAGCAAATCGGCAATTTTTATAGATAAACCGACAGATTTCTTAGATAAACCGGCAATTAATGTTTGCAAATCGCCAGTTTGTACCATATCGGTCTGTTTTCACCTTTCTATAATAGTTCTATCTTTACTTGCTAGATTTGACCCCTTAAAGCTCCGCATTTTTGATCTTGATGTAACTAAGAAGTTATAAAACTTTGAGTTAGCTTTCCAAAAAAATATAGCTCATCTCAATCAAATCACAAAGTTATGCTTGGTGGGTCTCTCAAGACAGACATGTCACTTTGCACAAATTTTGAAATATTTTTGCTCATATATTTGTGTCTGCGTTGTTTTACTCCAAACGAATTACAAAGCTTCTATACATATGACATGAAAAAAAATAATGTTGTATATGAACGAATATGTAGTCGATAAATCGACCAATCAATTCCAAATGCCACGAGTCATCCAATTTAATTCTTCATATTTATAACACTCTCTTTTGAATGAATCATGCAAATATTTTGACACTCCCCTTAAATGTACAGTCTTTAGTGTATGAATTACCTCACTAAACCCTTATCTGAAAAAAGCCTAAAAATGATAAAAACGAACTGCACCAAAAAACTCTAGTATATTTTTATGGACATTAAACTATCTTTTACAAGTAAATTAACCGCAAAAGATATATATGATCGAGTATTATTGGTAAGGTACATAACTGCACAAAGTAACGTGCTTCAGGGCCTAAAATCTCTTCATTATTTGATAGGGGACAAAAGGGGCTTCTTTGATATTATCTAATCTTACTATCATCTCCATAGTTAATGGATATTTTGACTTGTAGATATTGAAGGAGATGAATAGTAAGTGCTAAATAAATATATTTTTTCTTTTGAAAGTATCAATAACCCAAAATCAAAATTTGAAATTGACGAGGTATGACGTTTTTTTGTAAAGCGACTTTGGCGGCTTTCTAAAAACACTAAACTTGAAGAAGGGTTTTTCTGTCAACGCATGCCGGGATCACATGGCGTAAAACCAAAACCTGCCTTCAAATGTTGTTTTTTTATAGGAAAATCTTATTTGATAAAGGTGGCTATTAACAAAACCAAATAAGTATAGGGAATTTGACATTATTTGTCTAAAATCTCTATGATTAATTATCAATTATTGATAATTCTTGATTGAGCGTCGTTCAACAGTCTAGATTAGTTCAGACAGGGATTTGTGATTAGGCAAATTGCCTGATGTTATTAGATTATTTCCACTACTCCATAATATAATTGGATTGTTAGAATCATTGCATGATTTCTACGTTAGGTATGAATGATGTTTGATACTGGAACTTCTTCTCTGATAAAATCATCCTTTTACTGTTAGCATCATTAGGGTAATTAGCATAACTTCTCTAAGTTTCTGTTAGGAGTAGTTAAACACGTAATTTGTTGACTAGTATATATACATGCATGTTCTTTGGATCGACCCTTGGCTTACCAAGATTTATAAATTGTGTTTGACTTCAACTTGACCTCTAAACCAACCCTTAACAACTATAAAGGGTTAAATATACAATTGTCAAAATGGCACCATTTTGACAAACATATTATTTAGCTCTTTATAGTTGTCAATGCATGTTTTAGGAGTCAAATTGCGTCAAATTGCATTCAAACACAATTTATAAACCTTGGTAAGCCAAGGATCGATCCAAGGACTAAATGCGTGTGTATAATATGCAAGATAATATCTTCATTTAGCTATTTTAATAATGAAAAAAGTTATAATTACCTAACTTCTGACGTGAGAACAAGATTATGCAAATAAATACTCTCGAATCAAACTTTACCCATGCCTACACAAATCATGTCCAAACAATTCAATTATACTATGGAGTTATGAAACTAACCTTACAACATCAACTAAGCCGCTCAATAATGGATCATTATCTGGATTAATCTAGACTACGGAAGCCGCCCAATCACAGATTATCAACAGTTTCGATTTACTAAACTTGGGGTTTTTCAGACAAATAATGTAAACTTCCCTATCAAACCATGTATTAACAGTATGGCTACCATGCTCCGATATCAATTCTACTTAATCCGGTTAATTACCTCAGACACAATCATCTTTTTGGTTCTTAACCTAAATTCATTCTAACAAGAAAGCATCACAATCAATGTCCGACGCGCAAGAACGATGAATTAAGAGAAATAGAATTAAAGAATTTCATTAACATAATTTAAAGGTTTCATTGAGTTCACATGAATTGTTAAGTACAATAATGAAATCCATTAAATCATATAATAAGAAGATTACTCACTAATCATGGTGATAAAAAAGAATACACGTATAAAAGAGAATTATAGAAGAAGAAAAAGAAACGGATAGTAAGAAAAATCATTCACTATGAAGCCGAGTCTTCGATCTTTATTCTTCTTGGAACCTTGAATCTGTTTTTCTCTCTTCAAGAATTAGGTATAGTTTTGCTTTCAGAATCATTTTTCCTAGGTTCTAGGTCTTTATTTATACCCAAATCAATTGGGCCGATTTTAAAAATAAATTTTGGAGCGGTTCAGTGTCAACCGGGCCGGTTCAGTGTCAAACCGCTAGTTCAATTGGCGATTCGCCGGTTCTCCATTGAACCGGACCATCTCAGTAGGTCACGAATTTTTGGCCAATTTGATCTGAACCGGCGGTTCAGTGTCCAGACCGGTGGTTCAATTTATGAACCGACATTTCGGTCTTGAATAGGGCACTGTTCACTTTACGCAACAATTCTGACTTTGCTCGCTTATGTGACCCTTTAAACCTTCCAATTTGGTCTTGATGTAGACAACAAAGATGTAGCCCTTTATGTTAGCTTTCCAACAATATATAACGCGCCTCAATCTGACAACGATCAAACGCTCGGCAAGCCTTTGAAGATGAATAAATCAATCTGTTCAGATTTTGTTTGTATTTATGATTCTAGGTCCATCGTGTTGCTTGATATAAAAAGATATTAAACATCGAGTACTACATTGTTTGATTTATGATGAGGTAGAGTTGAGGGTGCAATGGGGTTATAGGTAAAATAGAAAAGAAAGAAAAATTGTTCTAAGAAATCGTAAGATAGGTATGAAAGTCGTGCATCTTTGAAACTCATGTTAGGGTCTGTTCTTTTGATCTTAACTTAAGTACTTAAGTACTTAACTTAACTTAAGTGACCTTAAGTGACCTTAACTTAACTTAAGTATTTAAAATTTTTTTTGACCACCACATAACCCACCGCCACCACCACCACCACCACCACCTCCTAAGATATATATATTTTTTAATTTAATTTATATGTTATAAATTTTGTTTAGTTTATATGTTGAGTGTGAAGCCTAATCTGCACAAGAAGCGCTACTGAGACCCTACGCAGAGCCGGAAGCTGATCGACCTGCTTGTCTGGAATTTGTATTATTTACATATTTTTAGAGGTGGCAGCGACCGTCGTACGGGTCGCATGACCCGTACTGGAATTTGTATGAACAGATTGGTATTTTTACATCCTCAGTTGTGTCATGAACAATTAAGATGTACAGCAGATATGCTTCTCCAACTTGTCAACTTGATGTTGGCCCGACAACTTTTAATTAATAGCAGACATATCTGTTTTGGAACAAATTGGGATATGTCTGTACATATTGGCTAAAGAGGCTTCCTATAGAGATGTCGCCGATACATTTAGACATTCGCTCTCCACGGTACACAAGTATTTTATCCTCGTGTTTAATGCATTGAAGGAACTTTCATCTGACATTGTTAGACCGCATACGTCATTGCATTTGGTACCGGATAAAATTTCTACCAGCAGCATGTATTCTCCCTTTTTCAAGGTACAATAATCATTCATACTTGTCATTCCCATTGATTATTCGAATAGTGGGATGTATGTGTAATCTTTCGTCATGGTTCATTATATGTGCAGGATTGTGTCGGTGCACTAGATGGCACGCATATCGAAGCGGTACTGGGTGATCAGCAAGATGTGCAGTTTTGAGGAAGAAAGGGCATCAAAACATGAAATGTTTTTGCATGTTGCTCATTCGATATGCTATTTACATACGTGCACATTGGATGGGAAGGAAGTGTGCATGATCAAACTGTTTGGAGAGATTCATTAACTCAATCAAAATATTGTTTTCCACATCCTCCTCCAGGTATCACAGTTATTTTGTCTATTACGTTTATCATACTGGGTTCGTTTACGTTAATAAATTATTAGTATCATCTAAAGTTGCACTTGCACAGGTAAATACTATTTGGTCGACTCTGGTTATCCAAATACACTGAGATATTTGGCTCCGTACAAAGACAGACAAGTTCGTTATCACATGCCAGCGTTCAGGAATGGTCAGCAGCCACTTGGAATGTATGAAAAATTCAATTACCGACATTCTTCACTGCGGACAACCATAGAAAGAGCGTTTAGTGTTTTGAAGAACACATGGAAAATACTTCGGACCATGCCTCAAGTGTCAGATGTTCGCCAAATTGACATAATTCTAGCAACATTTACTCTGCATAATTTTATTCGCTTACATAACTTGACGATACCTATATTATCACATGAGTTGGTGCAGGGTACAGCAGATTCTAATCTTTTTGATGTACTCCGAAAATAAGAGATGAATCGGGTGCGAGACTGCATAGCATCAGAAATATTTGCAGCATGTCCTGATAGTGAAACAGAAATTAACATGGACGAAGATGAAATGTAATTTGTGGTCATAATTATTTATCTAACTTTGTTTTGTAAATATTGTCAACTCATACATTATGAAAATTGTACTGTTAATTTATCATTCTGGAATGTAAAAGTTGTCAACTAATACATTATGTAAACATTGAGGAATGTACTTAACTTAATTTAATTTAATTTAACTTAAGTGACCTTAACTTAACTTAAGTACTATAAATTATAGTTTAAAAGAACAGGCCCTTAATAGGGTAAGAATCCAATGAAGGGTATGATAGTTTGAGTGTTTAGGACCATATTTTTGTTGAAGGAACCATGCATAGTTGGACTAAAAATGCTTGGAATTTGCTTAATTTAGGAAAGTGGTGACTTAAAGTAATTTGTTTAGTTGCTAATAGAGTACCTAAGTAATATCGTTTCCTTCCCCAAATTTTTTTTAAGAAAATCCATTATGGAACCTATTTCATCCATTTTCTAGGAATTATTAGCTAATGAATACCACCTTTTTTTTTTAAAAAAAAATTATACAAATGAAATTGATGATCTACATTTTTGTTTTCATTATTTCGCTTTTGTAATTGTCTCAAATTGATGATATCAGCTTATGCGGTAGAGTAGATATATACCAATATTTTGACGATCTCCCATTTGTAATTATCGCATATTGAGTTATAAAAAGTAATAAAACATTTCACTTTAGTTGTTGTTATTTTTCACTTTCTTTAAACGGATTGTTTCTAATTTTCTATATCTAATTGTAGACTTAAAATTATTTTGAATTACATTATTATATAATTTAAGATATAAATTTGGAAATTCGTAAAAAGTGTAAACATTCAAAAATGAAATATAACATATTTTTATAATAAAAATAAAGAAAACAATGCTTTTCATTATCTTGCTTTATACGATATACAATGTTAATTTAGGAAACACAATAGAATGAAAAGAGGAGAGAGCAAAAAAGCAATTCTTGAATTAGAAAAGACAATAAAACATAACTTCTTACATCACTATAAGTAACCAAGCCATTTATCCATTTAAAACAACACTTTCAATTCGGCAAATTCCATTCTCAGACATGGAGAGTCGGAGACTCACCTTCACAGCCTCATTGATGCTAATGTTTCTTCTATGTTCATCACAGACACTAGATATAAGTGCCTGGCCGAGAGTTTGGGTTCAAATTTTTAACAAGTCGGCGACTCGCGGCGACATCGTGGTACATTGTTGGTCGAGTGAAGATGATTTACATTTCCATGTCCTCAAATTTGATCAGATGTATCAATTTACGTTTCGTCCCAACATTTGGGGGAGTACTGCATTCGAATGCACTGTTAAATTTAGCGACGGAAATCAAGGGCAATTTAAGGTGTACAAATTTAGGCGTGATGGTTGTCGCCACTGCATTTGGCACTTGAATGAGAAGAATCCATGTCAGTTGCGTGGCGATAAATGGGCCTGCTACAATTATTATTAATAATAAGTGCTTCCTTGGTTTGTTGTGTATTCCAAAAATTTAAAATAATTCAATTTAAATTTCAGATGACTCTCGTATTTTTTGTGTGTCATTTAATATTCAGTATAAATTTTTTTTTAACTGCAACGAAATTTAAATTTGGACATCCCCAAATAAAAATTTATCGAAGCATTCTCAACTACTATTAATTTATCATAATTAAAAGTTAATAAAGTTGATTATTGATGTTTAAAACAGACATTTCAATATATTGAAATAAAGAGAATAAAAATATGAGAGCATATAGCATCAAAATTATATAATTACAAATTAGGATTCATTATTTATCAATTAAAATTTAATTCAAATTAAATAAATGTAAGTAAATTATTTTATTATCATTATATATAAAGAAGTGAGATAATGCTAAATTTGAATATGCAAATGTTAAATTAATTACTTAAAATAAGTAATTAAGTTAAGTAAAATTAAATAGATTGCTATGGGCTCAAAGTACAAGATTGTTTGTATTCCTGAATTTGTTTTAGGAAAATCGAATATAAATACTGGGACAAGAATAGCAAAATCACATCATTGAAAATATTTCTTAAATTTTCAGTAAAAAATATGTCTGAGTTAAGTTAATAATTTATAGTTTATAGAATTTTTGTAATTCATTTTTATTTTTGACAATTGGTATAAAATGTAGGAAGAGATTCCTCTAGAGTAGAACAAAAGAAATGTAGGAGAATGTCTTTTAAAGTTTATTTATAGGCTTACATAAAGAGTATCCAAGGACATAAAGGAATATGTTTTGAGGTGGTGTCATAATATAGGAATAAATTGGACACTTTTCAAACATATTTTTAACCATTTTGTTAAACTGCAGTTAAAAAGATTTATAGCATTGGTATATCAAATGGTCGATCCAAGGAGTAAACATGTATGTGTACCAACCAAGAAAATATTTCTACTTAGCTATTCTACCAAAAAAAATATGTAAACTAGATTCATAATATATCCAAATGTAAAGATTGATATTTGTGCTAGTGAAGAAACCTTTCGAGAATCATACTTCACATGTGTGCATTCAATCAATCCATGCAGCAAAACATGTAATTACTCAAATTAGACGATGAATGAGAATAAGCCATGTACGTTCAAAGTAAGCCAGACACTCCTGAATCATTACGTTTCGCGATACATCTTGTACTACGTGTAACATTGGTAACTACTATTACAACGAGAACACATTAAGAACATGTTTTTAAAACAAGTGATGTTAGCGCCCTACCAACATAGCTATTGTGATTAGATATCAATCATACATAATCTAGCTAATCGCCTCAACTATGGTGATATTGGTTCTTAATCTAGTTTTTCTTATTACAACTTCTCATAGAACATAGCATTAATCGTTTTAGGGTCAAACACCTACGTATAATTAAAAATAAAGTTTATATTAAATCGCATTAAAAGAGTTCCTACAACACGAGTAATAATACGGCTACTCACCACTCATCGTAAAACAATTAGAATACATGAGTTAGAGAAAAATCAAGAAGAAGAAACAAAGGAGTAGAGAAGGGTTATTCACTACGAAGCTGAGTCTTCAATCTTCTTCCTCTCAGGTCGTTCTGTAGCTCTATGTCAAAAATTCTCTCAAAATCATGATGCTTTGTTGGTATTCTCGTTTTTTCCTTTTGATATCAAATCAGATCAAGAGCCAAGTCAAATTAGGCAATCGGTTCAAATTAGGAAATTCGTGTGGCCCGGTCTTGGGCTAAATCGGCGATTTACTAAGACAAACCACAGCTTTGCCATACGCCTCGAGTATTTTGGTAAAAACTGAGCAATTGCAGTGCGTCGCGCAATTTATATTTTTAGTAGGTTTTCTAACAAACCGGTGTTCGTGGGACCCAACCGAACGGTTGCAGTGGGTGCGGAAAAGTTATCTTCTTGGCTGATTTTGCAGCAAATCGGCCGTTTTTATAGATAAACCGACAGATTTCTTAGATAAATCGGCAATTAATGTTTGCAAACTGCCAGTTTGTACCATATCGGTCTGTTTCCACCTTTCTGTGATAGTTCTATCTTTACTTGCTAGATTTGACCCCTTAAAGCTCCGCATATTTGATCTTGATGTAACTAAGAAGTTATAAAACTTTGAGTTAGCTTTCCAAAAAAATATAGTTCATCTCAATCAAATCACAAAGTTACGCTTGGTGGGTCCCCCAAGAAAGACATGTCACTTTGCACAAATTTTAAAATATTTTTGCTCATATATTTGTGTCTGCGTTGTTTTACTCCAAACGAATTACAAAGCTTCTATTCAGTACATATGACATGAAAAAAAGTAATGTTGTATATGAACGAATATGTAGTCGATAAATCGACCGATCAATTCCAAATGCCAAGAGTCATCCAATTTAATTCTTCATATTTATAACAATCCCTTTTTGAAGAATCGTGCAGATATTTTGACACTCCCCTTCGATGTATAGTCTTTAGTGTATGAATTGCTTCATTAAACCCTTATATGAAAAAAGCCTAAAAAAGGATAAAAACCAACTGCACCAAAAAAACTGTGGTATCTTTTTGTGGACGATGAACAATATCTTGCGAGTAAATTAACTGCAAAAGATATATTTGATCGGGTATTATTGATAAGGTACATTAAAGCACCAATTGTACAAAGATAAGGTGCTTCAGGACCTAAAATCTCTTCGTTATTTGATTGGGGACAAAAGTGACTTCTTTGATATTATGTGATCTTACTATCATGTGCATAGTTAATGGATATTTTGACTTGTAGATATTGAAGGAGATGAATAATAAGTGGTAAATAAATATTTTTTTGCTTTTGAAAGTATCAATAACCCAAAATCAAAATTTGAAATTGAAGAGGTATGACATTTTTTTGTAAAGCGACTTTGGCGGCTTTCTAAAAACACTAAACTTGAAGAAGGGTTTTTGTGTCGATGCCTGCCTGGATCACATGGCGTGAAACCAAAACCTACCTTCAAATGTTGTTTTTTTTTTATAGGAAAAATCGTATTTGATAAAGGCGGCTATCAACAAAACCAAATAAGTATGGGAATTCGACATTATTTGTCTAAAAACTCTATGATTAATAAATTGAAATTATTGATAATCCGTGATTGGGCGGCATTCAACAATCTAGATCTGACAGTGATTCGTGATTGAGCGACTTGCCTGATGTTATTAGATTATTTCCACTACTCCATAATATAATTGGATTGTTAGAATCATTGCATGATCTGTACGTTAGGTATAGTAATGTTTGATTCTGGAACTTCTCTGATAAAATCAACCTTGTACTCTTAGCATCGTTAGGGTAATTAGCATAATTTCTCTAAGTTTTTGTTAGGAGTAGCTAAACACGTAATTTGTTAACTAGTACAAATACACGCCTGTTTCTTGTATCGACCCTTGGCTTACCAAGGTCTATAAATTGTGTTTGACTGCAACTTGACCACTAAAACAAACATTGACAACTATAAAGGGTTAAATATACGCTTGTCAAAATGGCGCCATTTTGGCAAGCATATTTTTAGCCCTTTATAGTTGTCAATACGTGTTTTAGGAGTCAAGTTGCAGTCAAACACAATCTATAAATCTTGGTAAGCCAAGGGTCGATTCAAGAAACAAATGCGTGAGTATAATATGCAAGATAGTGCTTTCATTTATCTATTCTATTAATGAAAAAGTTATAATTACCTAACTAAGTGATTTTGACGTAAGAACAAGAAGGGTATGATAGTTCGAGTGTCTAGGACCATATATTTTTTGGAAGAAACCATGCAAGGTTGGACTAAAAATGCTTGGAATTCCTTAATTTAGGGAAGTGGTGACTTAAAGTAATTTGTTTACTTGCTGATAGAGTACCAAAGTTCTATCGTTTCCTTCCCCAAATCCTTAAAAACAATTCCATTATGGAACCTATTTCATCCATTTTTCTAGGAATTAGTACCTAATGAGCACCAATTTTTTTTTTTTTTTTTTTACAAAAAAGTTATACAAATGAAATTAATGATCTACATTTTTGTTTTCAACATTTCACTTTTGTTGTTTCTAATTTTCTATATCTAATAGTAGACTTAAAATTAAACTTGAATTACATTACTATATAATTTAAGATATAAATTTGGAAATTCGTTTAAAATGTAAACATTCAAAAAAGAAATATAACATATTTTTATGATAAAAAAGAAAGAAAACAATGCTTTTCATTATCTTGCTTTATACGATATACAATGTTAATTTAGGAAACACAATAGAATAAAAAGAGACAGAAAATAAAAGATATTTTTTAGATTAGAAAAGACAATAAAACATATCTTCTTATGTCATTATATATAAACAAGCGATTTATCGATTTAAAAAACACTTTCAATTCGCAAATTCCATTCTCAGACATGGAGAGTCCAAGACTCACCTTCACAGCCCCATTCATGCTAATGTTTCTTCTATGGTCATCACAGACACTAAATATAAGTGCTCATCCGAGAGTTTGGGTTCAAATTTTTAACAAGTCGGAGACTCGCGGCGACATCGTGTTACATTGTTGGTCGAGTGAAGATGATTTACATTACCATGTCCTCAAATTCGATCAGATGTATCAATTTACGTTCCGTCCCAACTTTTGGGGGAGTACTAAATTCGAATGCACTGTTCAATTTAGCGACGGATTTCATCGGCAATTTTTGGTGTACAAATTTTCGCGTGATAGTTGTCGCCACTGCATTTGGCACTTGAATGAGAAGAATCCATGTCATTTGCGCGTCAAAGAATGGGTCTGTTTTAATTATTATTAATAATAAGCGCTTCCTTGGTTTGTTGTGTATTCCGAAAATTTAAAATAATTTAATTTAATTTTCGATGACTCTCTTGACATAAAATTACAAATCAGGTGATTATTTTTTGTGTGTCATTGAATATTCAGTATAAAATTTTATTAACTCTGCGAAGAAATTTAAATTTGGATATCCCCAAATCAGAATTTATCGAAACATTCTCAACTATTATTAATTTATCATAATTAAGAGTTAATAAAGTTGACTATTGATGTTTAAAACAGATATTTCAATATATTGAAATAAATAGAATACAAAAATGAGAGAATATAACATCAAATTTATATCACTAGAAATTAGGCTTTATTATTTATCATTTAAAAGTTAATTTAAATTAAATAAATTTTAGTAAATTATTTTATTATCATAATATACAAAGGAGTGAGATAATGCTAAATTTGAATATGAAAATGTTAAATTAATTACTTAAAATTAGTAATTAAGTTAAGTAAAATTAAATAGATTGTTAAGAGGCCTTATTCATCACACAGGACTCTCGTTTGTTTGTTTTAGGCATGCATCATATTTTGCGAAATCATCAACAGTTAAAAATAGTCTAAAAGAAGAATATGATTTACCAAGAAACTTGAAACTACTTAATAAGTGGACAATTCCTAAAATTGAACCTAAAATTATTTATAAAATGGGTATGTTTGAGAAACTCGGTTTAAAACAAGTAGTTAAAACTACATAAGAGACTATTCCTCTTTATTCAGACGAAATGACAATTAAATTATTGGAAAAAAATGACCTTATGGAATATCATGTGTTGGGACATGTGGGGACAAGTACCTAGCAAGTTTTGATGGAACAAACACCAAGCTAAGCAGATGGACAATTGGACAGGAAGAGCAGAAAATACTGCGCAAAACGAAGTCTGTGTGGACGAGTAGGGATCCTTCCACAAAGAGCAGCCTGTGGATGGGTTCACACGCGGCGCAGCAGAATATTCCTGAATTTCTTATTATTAAGTTTCTAAATCTGTATTGATTAGATAAATATCTTTTGATATTTAGAAACGAGATAATTAAGTAATCTAGGAAATATTCGAAATATAGTTAGGATATTCTTTTAGATATTTCGTAACCATAATTCAAATATTTAGAAATATCTATTATCTTCTATTATCTTGTTATTATCTTTATGGATTCTTGATTAGGAAGCAAGAAGATTTGATACAAGATAAAGATGGAAATCCTAGCATTAAATAGAGCTTCAGTCTCTCAAATCAGTTGTGGGTCAACATAAGAGAGTTCATAATTTTGGTGAGGTCGATTTGTGTTTTTTGAGCTGCTGCACGTTGCTGCGTCTGAAGAAGGGTCTGATAGACCAGTCTAGTGAGCTGCTGAATAACGCAAAGGGGAAGCATCCGCAGGGTAGTCCGGTTGATTCATAGAAGATAGAAGGTTGATTTTAGGGCGAATTGGAGATTCGGGTGCTATTCAACTTGTCTAATCTTTTGTGAAAAGTATATCGGTACACTGTAATAAAAGACTGCTTCTCAAATCCTTTCAGTGAAATCTGAAAGGTAGTGGTTTTTCTCTGAGTACTGGTTGTACTAGAGTTTCCACTATAAATTGCTGTGTACGAGTCCCTTACTTTACCTTTCTGCATTACATTATTTATCCGCTGTGCAAACTGTACTTGAGGATACTTTCACAGTGAACCCAAGTTAAACTTGAGCTAACCTAACGATCTAACATCATGGGAATTATAAATTCCTACATATTGGACTGGTACAAATTGCCTTCAAAAACCATTGACATTGGAAGGATTACCAGAGAGCTTTATAGCTGCTCTGAGAGATGGACGGAACTTTGACCTGGAATAAATCATTAATTGGACTTATATAGACCAGTTTGGCCCATAGTTTATTGATGGTCTTCCTAGCTTATTCGCTGATAGAGTTAAAAATATTCTAAGACAGAATTTTAATCAAATTCCCTATGAAAATTATACTTACGAGAAACTAATTGGTATCTGTACATAGGAAGGATTAGCTCTCTGCAGTCAGATTAAATTAGACAAGCAATTGAAGCGCCAAAATTTGGTTGAAAAACACAAATTAGGTCAATTCTGTGATCAGTTTGGTATGGATAAACCTTCAACTAGTAATACTAGAAGAAAACATAAAAAATCATATAAAGATGATAGTTTTTATAATAAGAAGAAGAAAAAATGCTATTCTAAAAAGAATATTGCAGATAGAGATCAAAGAAGGTTTTATAAACCTTATCATAAGAAAAACCGTAATACCATTAAATCATTAATATGTAAAAAATGTGGTAGATATGGCCACAGCCAGGAAACTTACTAGGTAAGAAAGAAGATTAATAATCTAGAAACTGATGATAAGATGAAAGATATTCTTTCCAAAATAATGTTAGATTCAGATAAAGAATCAAGTTCAGATTCTAGCAAATCATCATATAATATTGAGGAAGAATTAAACATCTTTGAAAATGAATCAGTAATATCTAATTCTGAATCAGAATGTGACCCTTGCATACTAGGCCAACCTTCAATAAAAGATAAACCTCCTGATATAGGAGAAAAGGAATTATATACACTTCTTTCCCAATTTCAAGATTTACAAATTAATGTTATAAAACATAATGATGTTTTAGAAGTTTTGAAGTTAATAAAAGACCCTGAATTAAGGTCTAAAATAATTGATCAAATTGATAATACCTCTAGCTCTTTTAGTTGCCAGGATTTTAAAAATATAAGAAATTCTGAACCTTATATGATGGCCGAAGTTTATAAGAGAATCAAACAAAAGAAGATAGAAGAAAATCCTACTTCTACTAATGATCTGATAATTGAGATTAAAAATCTAAAAGATGAAATTCAAAATTAGATAATAGAAAATTAGATTATAGAATTTCAAAAATTGAGGAAAACATATTTGAAGAAGTTAAACCTTCTTCGGATAATATTGTTAACCATTCCGATACAGAAGATGGTAATATTAACCAACAATTTTTATCTACTTTAGAAATGGTTATTAGCCAAAAATGACAAGTTAAAATTAAACTTCTTATTGACAATTATTATTCTCAAGAATTCATAGCTCTTATTGATAGTGGAGCTGACTTAAACGTTATACATGAAGGGTTAATTCCGACTAGATATTTTCATAAGACAACTAATACTTTGTCTCATGCAGGTGGAGATTATTTGAAGATTGATTTCAAATTACCTAAAGCAAAAATATGCATAAATAATAGATGCATTCAGACAAGCTTCTTGCTTGCTAAAAACATTACTAACCAAGTTATACTTGGTACACCATTTTTAGAAAAAAAATTATCCTTTGAAACAAGTTGATAATAAAGGTATTATAGGAACCTTTGAAGGAAATGATATCTCATTGAAATTTATTTCTGAACCCTTAACTCAGGTTTTGCATAGCATCTATGATAATCTATCCTTAAAAGAAAATCAATTATACTTTCTTAAACAAGAATTGAGTCTTCTGAATATAGAAGAAAAAATTCAAAATCCTAAATTACAAAATAAGATTAAAATGTTAATCAACCAATTCTCAATAGAAATTTGTAGTGATCATCCAAATGCTTTTTGGGACAGAAAGAAACATATTGTTTCACTTCCTTATGAAGATAATTTCAGTGAAGTCAAATACCTACTAAGGTTAGACCATGTCAAATGAACACTGAATATTTACAGTTATGTAAAAAAGAAATAGATTCTTTATTACAAAAAGACTTATAAGTCCTTCACAATCTGCATGGTCTTGTACTGCTTTCTATGTTAATAAAAATACAGAAAAGGAACGAGGTGTTCCTAGGTTAGTTATTAGTTATAAACCTCTTAATAAGGTTTTAAAATGGATCAGGTATCCTATTTCTAATAAGAAAACCTATTAGATAGGTTGTATGATTCTATCATATTCTCAAAGTTTGATTTAAAATCAGGATATTGGCAAATTCAGATTAATAAGTCTGACAGATATAAAACTGCTTTTAATGTGCCTATAGGGCAATATGAATGGAATGTTATGTCATTTGGATTAAAAAATGCTCTTTCTGAATTCCAGAAGATCATGAATGATATATTTAACCCCTATAGTGAATTCATAATAGTTTATATCGATAATATTCTGATATATTCTAAAGATATAAAAACACATTTCAACCATTTAAATCTATTCAAAAATATTGTTTCGAAAAATGGCTTAGTAATAGCTAAACCAAAAATGGCTTTGTTTCAGACAAACATTAGATTTCTAGGACATAACATTGAGAAAGGAAACATAATTCTTATTAATAGAAGCATTGAATTTGCAGATAAATTCCCTGATATTATAACAGATAAAACCCAACTCCAAAGATTTTTAGGGAGTCTTAATTATGTCTCTGCATATTATGAAAATCTTGCCCAAGATACATCCATATTATATGAAAGATTAAAAAAGACACCAAAATCTTGGAATGATCAGCATACTAAGGCTGTTAGAAAAATTAAAGAGAAAGTGAAGGTTTTATCTTGCTTAATGTTGACAAATCCAAATTGGGATAAAATCATTGAAACAGACACATCCGAATTAGGATACGAAGGAATTCTTAAACAAATTAATCCAGATAACAAACAAGAATATCTTGTAAGATTTTATTATGGAAAATGGAATATTGCCCAGAAAAATTATGCAACTGTGGCTAAAAAAATTCTTGCCATTGTTAAATGTGTTTTAAAATTCCAAGATGATTTATATAAGCAGAAATTCATAATAAAGACACATTGCCAAGCTGCAAAATTTATGTTTCAAAAAAATTTTAAACATGATGTTTCCAAACAAATATTTGCTAGATGGCAAGCGCATCTTGTTCCTTTTGATTTTGATATACTATATAAGAAAGGGGAAGAAAATAATCTTGCTGATTTCCTAGTCCGAGAATACATTTACTAAATTTTGCAGGTATGCATTCTCCGGGGGAAGGACCTTCCTCTTATAGGGGAAGAGGAAGAGGATTTTTATCTTATGGAGGAAGAGGCAGAGATAATATTCTGGCCCAACATGGGAATCGAAGGCTTATAGCCGCAAACCTGTCAAATGACAGAGAATACCAGGAATATCTGGCATTCAGAAGGTCAAGGGAAGGTAATACCTCCCTAGGTAATAATCCTCAATTAAGAGAAGGTAATACCTCTAGGTAATATTCCTTTTAGTCCATTTTATTCCTCAGTTATTGGAAACGAGGATGATGATTATACTCGTCAAGATTATATTATGAATGATAAACAAGAAGTTATATTTCTGCTTGAGGAAAAAGATTCCAAATGGAAGAATGATCCATATCATTTAATGACTAGATATCTGGGAAAGGAATATTTTCCTTCAAGGGCTTATAAAGTCCGCCAATATTATGAGAATATACTCTTAGAAAATCGCTGTGATATTCAGCATTTCTCCACTGGAGGACAGACTGAAGTTTATAATTTCAGCAAAATTGTGATTAAAAGGGTTATACCCATTGAAGATTGGGGAATTTCACCTCTATCTACAAAGGAGTTTTGTTATCCAAAAAATTCCAATCCCATTAAATATAATTTTTGGGACTACATGGATGCTTTTAACAAGGTTCTCTTATATGAGAATTCAAGGAAAAGACATTCGTGGTTTATAAAAATTTGCTCAGAAGTTTATAACTTCGAAATTCTATTATGGTTCATCAAATGGTGGCAATATTTTGGCACGTCTGAGAAGATACTTCCAGATGAATGGAAGACAAAATTTTATAAATGGGTGAATATTTCACCAAAAGTCATTGATAATGAAAAGAAAGAATGCTTTCCTGAAGGAGTATCCTCCTTTCTATTCTTTGTGGAATTTTCTATTCCTTGAATTTGGGCATGAGCTCCAAATTTCGGTTATATCGAAGAATTGATTCCCTGTATCAAGAGAATGCCATTTTCAAAGTTCTGGGACAAAATGATAAGAACTGACTCGGAGACCAAATTGATATATGGTTATGATACTTTGAATCTTATTAATAATAAGATCATCCTATATGAAGAGCAATTCAAAGGAAAGAAGAAAGCTTCTTCTCAGCTTATAGCTGACAAAATTAAAGGACAGACTCAAAGTCTCTCCAAAGAAGAGCTCTTGGCCACTTATTTGCAAGAATTAAAAAAGGACTTATTCAGTCATGACAATGAGACAATGTCTCGAAAATCTGATGCTTCTATGACATCACAATTTGCTCAGAATCCTGAAGACGACGTTATAACTAAAGATGTCTTCGATGCTATAAAGGAGACTCTCCTTGAACGGTTCAAAGAAAAAGGCGAGTCATCATCATCCAAATAACAAGATGAGAAGATAGTCCATGGTTTTCAAAAAACCAGCCATATCTGTCAAAGATGCCAAAGGATATGGGACCCTTTACTTTTATAAAGTTTGTAATATAGTCTCCTACTTTTATAAAGTATGAGACCTCTTTTACTTTTTAGATTCCTTATGTTTTTCTTTTCCTTTATTTAAGATGTAAGGTTTGTAAAGAGAGAACACTTGGGGAAACCTCTCCCTCTCTCTCTCTCTTGTAATTATCCTCCCTCTTTGTACAAAAGCTTGAAGTAATAAGAAAGTCTTCTCTACTTGGGTACAACTTGTAAGTTTTATGTTTACTTATTTCCGTCTTACATATTGCATCATCTACCCCTTTTATCTTTCTTCTCTGCTTTTATATGGCAAGCAGTCTTATAGACTGAACTTCTCTGTGTGATGAATCTGTGTTGACATCTTTACACATATCTCACTCATGTATCGGTTCCTGTATAAACATACTATAGGCAGTTCATGTTTAACCTAGCAGACAATTATGATGTGGTCATAATACTTCATTAAACAAACTAGTTGATGAAGGATTACATGTATTTGGGTAAAACATAGCAGTATGATAAATGTTTGATAAAATCAGAACAGACATATTCAGATATGATTATCATAAAGGGTTGCCCGTTGAGCCGTTTAGTCGCGTGAAGGCGTTGAGGCGTACAGAGGCATATACCCGGAATCTGATAAAGCATATTGAAACCATGCACTGTTTGGTTTATCTATAATCAGAGTCAATAGACTCTAATCCTTTAGATCATCTGGCTGTGATTACCTGGATGTGTGAAATCATGAATCGTACTCGTTTGGTTAATTTAGTATAGATACATGACCCGACATACCATGTTGATCATGATAGTGTTGATTATGGGTCTGTCTGTAGTACCTAAGTTCGTAATGTGGTATCAGAGCTTTGCATACTAGGCCAGCCTTGCATAAAAGATAAACCTCTTGATATAGGAGAAAAAGAATTATATACACTTCTTTCCCAATTTCAAGATTTAAAAATTAATGTTATAAACCATAATGATGTTAAAAATTAGTAATTAAGTTAAGTAGAATTAAATAGATTGCTATGGGCTCAAAGTACAAGATTGTTTGTATTCCTGAATTTGTTTTAAGAAAATCGAATATAAATATTGGGACAAGAATAGAAAAATCACATCATTAAACGGAAATATTGCCTAAAGTTTAAGTGAAAAATATGTTTGCATTATCTTAATAATTTATTGTTTGTAGAATTTTTTAATTCAATTTTATTGTTGCAGTCAAATTGACAATTGGTATAAAATGTAGGAAGAGCTTCATCTAATGTAAAACAAAAGAAATTGGACGAGAATGTGTTTCTTATATCTCTTGTCTTTTTAAGTCTATTATTACAATAATCTCTATTTATAGGCTTACATAAAGAGTATCTAAGGACACAAATAAATATGTTTTAAGATGGTGTCATAATATATGAATAAATTGGGCACTCCTGACAAACGTATTTTTAACCCTTTTGTTAAACTGCAGTTAAACAAGATTTATAACAATGGTAAGTCAAATGGTCGATCCAAGGAGTAAACAATAAACATGTATGTGTACCAACCAAGAAATATTTCTACTTAACTATTCTACCAAGAGAAGATGTAAACTATTCATAATATAACCTAATGTAAGGATTGGTATTTGTAATAGTAAAGAAAGTTTTCCAGAATCATACTTCATATGTGTGCATTCTTTCAATCCATGCAGCAAATAAGAGTGCATTGCTCGTAGAAAATTTTGATTGAATTGAAAGACGACCACGGATGGACAAACATTGATGACGAATAAGGTGTTGGATCGTTGATGGCGAAGGAGGAAAGGCTATGGAAACGGAGGCTCGATGGGAGGAGGATAGAAGAGAAGAATGGTCATGAGGAGGAGAAGAAGGCTCGAGCTGGGTTTAAGTTTTAATAGAAGTTGCCTTTGATAAAAATGACTTTCCGTTAATATACCAACTAAGCAATGATGGGATAATTTTTTTTTTTTTTTTACATTTTTGAAAAACTGCTTTGCTCAATCAAATGCATGAGAGAGCACATGAAACTGAGTAAAAAGATACCCAATACAAAAATAAGGTTTCTTTTCCTCTCCACCACTTGTTCTTATTCGTCAACTTCCTTATTTTAAACTGTTCTAGAAAACTCTTTTGTACATGAGATCTTTTATGGGTTCTTGAACATATCTGGGACTGGTTAGGACTCGGGGCATGAAGACATGTTTAATTTTACCTTCTAATATGGTTAGCAAAGAGGATCCACATATATATTTTCTTTTAACTCTCCATGTAGAATTCAGTTTTAACATCTCATTATTGAAGTTCATAATCATCCATGGCAACTATATTGAGTAAAGTATGAATTGAGGTATGTTTCACAACAGGAGAAAAAATCTCATTAAAGTCAATACCTAGAATCTGACTATAACCTTTTGTAAATAACCTTGCTTTACACCTTTTCTCGACAAACGGAGAACCACCCTCCTTTTTTTCTGAAAACCCACTTGCAACAAATAGGCTTCTTCTCTTTTGGTAATTTAACTAACTCCCATGTGCTATTCTTTTCAAGTGACTCCCATCTCGTCAAACATAGCAGACACCCATTTATTACAATTCCTCGAATTATAGCCTTAGAGTATGGTGAAGGTTCAACATTACCTTCAATTTCTTCCGCAACAGTTAAACCATAAGTAACAATATTAGCTTCCTCAATTAACCTCTTAAGGGTTTTCGGGAGCCCTTTGAGGCATGTCAACTGCAATAGTCGTTGTGGTGGTTGTATGTCTGACGGTACGTCGTTGTGTGCGCCAAAATTATATTTATATTACCTACTTATTAGCTAGTGATAAGCAGGGTCGAATCCAAAGAGAGCAATATGTTATAAAGTTCAACTAACAATGAAAGTAAAAGGGGGGTTTGCAAGAAGATTGTTGTTTATCAATTTCAGAAAGATTCAGTTTAGGGATATGCATTGCAAATGGTAATCATCGATCGTACACGCATCAACTAGTAAAACTACTGTTCTAGTCTAACAATCCTGCTAAGGTAATGCATACTTCAATGTTCTACCAACTCTTAACCGCTAAGTTTTCAAATAGGTTAACTATTACTTGACTAACAATACCAAATTAATTCTACTGCTAGGCTTAGCTAATAGGGCAGTCGATCCTAGTATCTCGCAATAGATATTAATTCAGTTTCACCGCTAGGCTATGCTAACTTAATAGTCAGAGTATGCAATTCATACGAAGAACTAAATCGAATTATGAAATATAAGTATCTCAAACCGTACGTTGCAATACAAATCCCCAAACTGAATTAGAGTTTATCTACTACAATCCATCTAATAACAATAAAATAAACGAGTTTAGAAAAATACTAAAACTGTTCTGCGATGCTGCTTGCTTCTCTGATCTGCGATCTCCAATCTCCGGTCTAGGGCCTGAGCGGCTAGCTTCGATTAGAGTTTTTTTGTTCGGAAGAAACTCTTTTAATTTATACCTTTCGATTTGGGCCGGGTTGACCGTTTTTAACCGAATCACATTTGATTCGTGCAAGGCTTGGCAAGTGATTCGCGCAGTTTTGGGCAAATCAATATCTCAGTGTCCGGAGTTGGACGAATCACATTTGATTCGGGCTGTACCAAATGTGATTCGGGAGGCTTGGTTAAATCAACGCAGGCTGGTTGAATCATTTCTGACTCGTCCACTCGTTTGGGCTAATCAAACTGGCAGTGTGTTCCAAAGTTGGGCGAATCAATATTGATTCGTGCAGCACCAAAGTGATTCGGGTAGGGCTTGGGCGAACCTCTCTGGCAGCTTGATATCCTTGCACGTTTTCTTCCTCGATCAATTGGAATTCACCCGAAACTTCTTCTCGCTTCTCCCTTTCATTCCCGAGTGATTGAGCGATGCCTAGAATGTTCCAAATACACCGTAAAGCTCAAAATAGTCTTGATACACCTGCGATGGGACTACAAAGGAGTAATCTATCAAACGCAAAATGCAACTAAACAATGGGAATAAACAACTCAATAGATCATATAAATACGCTCCATCAACGTCAGAGGGAGAATCATCATCAACGGGTGTGTCATGAACATCACCATTTTTTCTTTCTAATGTATTATCTGAATCAATAACATGTTGCATCTGAACACTTGATTCTGCTCACTCTCAACAGGGACATTAATGGATGAAACATCACGTATCATAGTAGACTCATTAAAGACAACATTTCTACTAATCACAACCTTACTTGTATCAGGATTCCACATCTTATATCCTTTAACACCATATTTTTTACCGAGAAAGATGCACTTAATAGCTCTAGGCTCCGATTTTCCATTATCAACATAAGCATAAGCACAACCAAAACCTTTTAATTTTGAATTGTTTGTGGAGACTAGACCATACCTCAATTGGAGTCTTCTTGTTAGAAGCAATGGAAGGCGATCAATTAATAAGAAACAAGCCGTGGAAGCAGCTTCAGCCCAAAAACACATATCCAAACCTGCAATTGACAACTTGCAGCTGGCCTCAACGATGATGGTCATGTTCATATGCTCAGCTACACCGTTTTGTTGAGAAGTGTGAGGAACAGTGTAGTGCCTAACAATGCCTTCAAACTTGCAATATGATTCAAACTCATTGGAAAAAATTTCGTCCCATTATCAATGCGACGCTTCTTTACCTTCCTTTGAGTTTGCCTTTCAACCATAGTCTTCCATTCTTTCAATCTTGAAAAAGCTTCTAGTTTATGCTTTAAAAAACAAGGCCAAACTCTTCCAGAGTAATCATCAATAATTGTCATCATATAACGAGCACCACCTATGGACGGCTTGAAAGATGGTTCCCATAGATCAGAATGCACATAATTTAGGATACCTTCTGTTGTATGAACCGAAGCATTGAACTTTACCGTCTTGTGCTTATCAAAGAGATAGTGCTCATAGAACTTCAGCTTGGCGGTGTTATATCCATTAAGTAGTCCTCTTTTGTTTAGTTCTGTCAAACCAAGTTCACTCATAAGTTCGAGACACATGTTTCAAGATTATGTTAAGGTAATGACATCAATTGACAAAACCCTCCAGAGTGAACAAGCTGAAGCAAATAAGGGGTTGCTACAGCAACCTGTGTAGCAGAAGAGCTAGAGCATCCTGTGAGCAAAATTACTGCGTGATCTACAGTTGTCCAGAATTGAAGAACGGAGCAAGGGAAGTATCCTAATGCAGATTAGAATATTTCCTGGATCAAGATCATCTTCAACAAACCAACTTGAAGATAATGATGCTTTTGGAAGGTAAGTGTCTTTATCAAGTATTCGACAAAGTAGGAGGGAAAACCAACTTGAAGATAATGATGCTTTTGGAAGTGCGGAGCTCGGCATATATAAGTAAGCCTCGGCAGAGAGCAGAGACATCCAGAATCCATCCATCCAAGTGCAGAGCCGAGAATGGAGTAGAGCGGAGACATTAGATCCATCACTCATTGAGCAGAGAGTGCGCGTAGAGCAGGAGTGATTGTGAAGCAGAGACTGATCAAGACATGTAGAGTCTGACCAGTGCTTGATCGGAGAAGGTCAGGTAGAGCAAGAGGCTCGCTGATTGATCAAGAAGAGTCGAGGGAGGGTCGTGAGTGTCTGAGGAACTCGGATGAAGGCAGAAGACTCACTCCTTTCAATAACATTTAGGACTCCACCTCCACCTGAATATCTATAACCCTTGGCATCAAGGGCACTTAACGAGATAAGATTTCTTTTCATCTTCGGAATGTATCGTAAAGTTCTGACTGTGCCATCAAACATTTTGATCCGAATAGAGCATTTACCTTCGATCTTACATGGTGAGTCATCACCCATCAAAATAGAACCATCATCATTAATAGCTTCATGAGTGGTAAACCAATCCCTATTAAACCCAAACCTGCCTCGTCATATTTGACTTCCAGTGACTCTAGATCAGAAATAATTTCTTTATAATATGAATCATCATATTACCCCCTCTTGCAATTTATGCAAGAATAACTTCTGCTTGAGATGCATCTTGCTGGTGAGATCCTTTGTCATGCCTATCTCTTCCAGCTTCAACCATAGGACAGCAGCCGTCTTCTCCTTCCATACCTCCTGCAAAATATTATTATGCACATGAAGTTGAATTTGGGATAAATCCTTATGATCTTTTTTTTCTCCTCTTCAGACCATTCGGCAGTTCGCTTGTTCCCAAATCCATCCAGCGCAAGGTCATAATCAGCTTGTGTTAATAAAGTTCGCATCTTGACTTGCCGTAATGAGAATCTTGTGTCCCAATCCAACAGCCGAAGATCAAACTTCAATGACACCACATCAAACAAAGAACCGTTAACTAAACGGGTAACGAACCTGGATATGATACCACTTGTTGTGAATTGATAGGCAAATAACAAACTAGATAGAGACAAAAAAATATATATATACAAATGAAATTAATGATCTACATTTTTGTTTTCAACATTTCACTTTTGTTGTTTCTAATTTTCTATATCTAATAGTAGACTTAAAATTAAACTTGAATTACATTACTATATAATTTAAGATATAAATTTGGAAATTCGTTTAAAATGTAAACATTCAAAAAAAAAATATAACATATTTTTATGATAAAAATAAAGAAAACAATGCTTTTCATTACCTTGCTTTATTTGATATACAATGCTAATTTAGGAAACACAATAGAATGAAAAGAGAGAGAGAGAGAAAAAAACATTTCTTGAATTAGAAAAGACAATAAAACATAACTTCTTACATCACTATAAATAAACAAGCGATTTATCGATTTAAAACAACACTTTTAATTGGGCAAATTCTATTTTTCAGACATGGAGAGTCCGAGACTCACCTTCACAGCCCCATTGATGCTAATGTTTCTTCTATGTTCATCACAGGCACTAAATATCAGTGCCTTGCTTCGCCCGAGAGTTTGGGTTCAAATTTTTAACAAGTCGGAGACTCGCCGCGACATCATGTTACATTGTTGGTCGAGTGAAGATGATTTAGGTTTCCATATCCTCAAATTCGATCAAATGTATCAATTTACGTTCCGTTCCAACATTTGGGGGTCTACTAAATTCGAATGCAATGTTCAATTTAGCGACGGACTTCATCGACAATTTATGGTGTACAAATTTTCGCGTGACAGAGATTGTCGCCACTGCATTTGGCACTTGAATGAGAAGAATCCATGTCATTTGCGCGTCAATGAATGGGTCTGTTACAATTATTATTAATAATAAGCGCTTCCTTTGTTTGTAGTGTATTTCGAAAATTGAAAATCATCAATATAAAATTACAAATCAAGTGAATATTTTTGTCTGTCATTGAATAATCAGTATAAAGTTTTATTAACTCTGAGACGATATTTTAATTTGGACATCCCCAAATAAAAATTTATCAAAACATTCTCAACTATTATTAATTTATTAACATTATTTTGTCAGAATGATTGTGAAACTGGGGGATGTATAAGATTGTGACTCTTTATTAAGTACTTTCGTCATTATAATTTAAGCATAAATATAGTTAAATATTTCAAAGATTAACTTTATCATAATTAAAAGTTAATAAAGTTGATTAAAAGTAAAGTAAATTATTTTATCATCATAATATTTAAAGGAGTGAGATAATGCTAAATATGAGAGAATATAACATCAAAATTATATCATTACAAATTCGAATTTAATATTTATCACTTAAAAGTTATTTTAAACTAAATAAACTTAAGTAAATTATTTTATCATCATAACATTAAAAACTATGTCCGAGTTACCTTAAAATTTATTGTTTGTAGAATTTTTTTAATTCAATTTTATTTTTGAAGTCAAATTGACAATTGTTATAAAATGTAGGAAGAGATTCTTCTAAAGTATAATAAAAGAAATTGGAGGAGAAGGTGTTTCATGTATTTTTAAGTCTATTATTACAATAATATCTATTTATAGGCTTACATAAAGAGTATCCAAGGACACAAATAAATATGTTTTAAAGTGGTGTCATAATATAGGAATAAATTGGACACTCCTGACGTATTTTTAACATTTTTGTTAAATTGCAATTAAACAAAATTTATAGCACTGGTAAGTCAAAGGGTCGATCCAAGGAGTAAACATGTATGTGTACCAACCAAGAAAATATTTTTAAGAAAAGATGTAAACTAGATTCATAATATATCTAATTTAAAGATTGATATTTGTACTAGTAAGAAAGCTTTCCAGAATCATACTATGTCAATTCATTCAATCCATGCAGCAAAACATATAATTACTCAAATTATACGATGAATGAGAATAAACCATGTACGTTTAAAGTTAGTTAGACACTCATGGATCATTACGTATCGTGATACATCTTGTACTACGTGTCCCTCCAACGAGGCATACATTCGATTGTTCCTAATCATTAATATACAGTCAACATTGGTAACTACTAATTACGTTGAGAACACATTAAGAACATGTTTTTCAAACAAATAGCTTCCTACCAAATCATATACTACCAACGTAACTATTATGATTAGATATCAATCATACATAATCCAGCTAATCGCCTCAACCATGGTGATATTGGTTCTTAATCTAATTATTCTTACTACAAATTCTCATTTATCAGAAAAAAAGCCCAAAAAGGGATAAAAACCAACTGCACCAAAAAAAACTCTGGTATCTTTTTGTGGACGATGAATTATATCTTGCGAGTAAATTAATTGAAAAAGATATATCTGGTCAGATATTATTTGCAAGGTACATTAAAGCACCAACTGCACAAAGATAAGGTGCTTCAGTGCCAAAAATCTCTTCATTCTTTGATCGGGGACAAAAGGGTCTTATTCTATATTATGTACTCTTACTATCATCTGCGTAGTTAATGGATGCGTTATCCATATTAAAATGTTTTAGCATCTTCTCAGTATATTTTGATTGATGGATGCAAATTTCATTGTTAGTATGTTCGAACTGCAGGCTGAGACAATACCTGGTAGTTCCTAGATGTTTCGTCTCAAACTCCATTTCCAAATATTCTGCGTCCAATTAGATCTCTTCTGAAGTTCCATTTATGTTTAATCATCGACATAAACAGATATGATTAGCCCGATTATATTCTTTTTATGAAAACACATGGGCATATTTGATTGTTAATAAATCCTTGTGCTTGTAAATATTTGGTGAAGCGATTATGATGATGCAAGTATGGCAGTGTTTGACAAAACCAGCACAAGTGAACAAGGAGTTGCTGCAGCTCAAGTTATCAAGCAGGCCAGCACAAGTGAACTAGCAGGGGATGCTGCAGCAGGAGCTTGTTCAACTGGCTGGTTCATCTGTCCGAGAAGCAGCAGCAACCTGGGCGAGTCTTGAAGGGCTGGAATCTCTACGGAGAGCATCTGAAGAATTTCTAATATGCTGTGGAGTATATTCCAGTGAGGTTTACTAGTCAGAGAAGGAGATTTGCATTAAAGATAAATATCAAATCTAATCTCCTAGATTTTAGAAGATAATTGTTCTTTTTGGGACATTGCCTAAACCTGGACATTGCTTAAAGCTGGTGCTGCTATTTAAGCGAGAGGTGTTCAGAGCTGAGAGGGTGATCGAAGCTGAGGGATACACGAGTGCATACACAGATTTCAGAGAGGACAACTTTGGTGTGCGACGGACCAAATCTTCGATCATCACCGAAGAGCAGAGCGTGAGCGCAGAGCTGTGGTGATTGTAGCAGAAGGGAATCAGAACTTGCAGAGTCTGATTCGAGCTTGATCTGGAAGCCAATTCAGAGCTGTGGAGCTTGTTGGTTGATCAAGGGCAGCCGCGGACAAACTGACGAGTTGTTGGCTCGGTCGAGTGTGGTGCGGCAGTACTCGCTAGTGGCAGGTGGTCATTGAGTGAGGGGGAGTATTCCAGAGTGTGCAGCGCTCGTGGAATCGTTCGATCGGCTCGGCAGAAGGCCTTGGAGCGACGCGGACATTTGTGCTTCAGCTGGGTGTTACAGCAGTTGCTACAGCAACCCTGCTGAGTAGTATAGTTTAGAATAGGCTGAGTTCTTTGAGAAGACTGTAGCTATTCTAAATTGACATATTGTAGAGGGTGTGCAGACGCAAATCAGAGCTTGTTCTGATTGTGCCGAGTGATCCACACGGGGTTGAGTAGCATAGGTTGCGTGAGTTGTAACCGAGTGTACTTGTGACCTTTGGTTTGAGTGGATTGAGGACTGGAGAATAGTCCTCCCCAGACGTAGGCAGATTGGCCGAACTGGGTGAACAAACCTGTGCCTTGTTCATTGTTTGCTGAGATAATTTTTGAGTGAACAAGAGTGTGTTGCAGCAACTGCTTGTTCACAAATCTGTCGAACTAAGACACTGTGAAATTTCAGATTATACCACATTCGGCCAGATTGTTTCAACCTATATAGTGATCTTTTCAATTTAATGAAGTACATATGACGGGGCTTTACTTGTAACGCTTTGGACATTTTTTATCCTTCGGGGGATTTTCAATGTATATGTCTTTATCTAATGACCCATATAAGTATATTGTTGCCACATCTATGAGTTTCATTTTAAGTCGTTCAAATACGGCTAAAGCAACTAGAAAACTTAGATTTGTTGCATCCACTACAGATCTAGGCTTTTGTGTAAAACCCCATGCAAAGAGTCTAGTTTTGTGTCTTACAACTTTATTATGTTCATTACGTTTTTGCACGAACACCCACTTATAGCCAACTGGTTTTACAACTTTGAGGTTGGAGCTACATGTTTATTTAAAGATTCTAACTCTGCTTGAATTGCTTTCTTTCCAACTATCTCTATTATTTCGGTGTCGACATTCTTCCATTGTTTGGGGATCATTGTCATCTTCTCTGATGGCTCCTAAGACAACTAAATAAACTAAGATATCATTGAGGTCTACATTATCTCAATACCATATGATGGCTCCTAAGGCAACTAAATAAACTAACATATCATTGACGTCATCTCAATACCATATCATGTCAGAGTTGGCATAATTAATCGACATTTCAAAATTATCATCAATATCTTTGTCCTCATTTTCAGATTCCTTAAGTAAACTCTTCAGGAGTCTTACCTTCACGTATGTTTGTATTTGACATATCAACATTCTTTTTACATCTTACGTGTTCTTTCCTCTTCCGGAGAACAATATCCTTAGATCCTAATGATCCCCCAAGCTTTCAATGTATTTGAGAATCACTTGCCATGTTTATGTTTGGAGTTGCTGCCGGAATTTACAAATGAGCTGGTGCATTTTCAGCAGCTACATATGAACTATAGAGAGGGTGTATTCCACACAACCTCCTTTTTGATAATCTCATTTTCTTCTCTCAAAAATTAGGAATTTCTTTTCAACAAAATGACGGTCAAGATATCAAGCCTTAAATAAATCACCAAGAGTTACAAAGATGGGGACTCAAACCTCAAATATATTTTCAACGTTCTTTGTGGCTCCTTAGTTTGTTGTGGGGGAGGAACAGAGACATACACCGCACAATCAAAGATTTTTAAATATGAGATATTAGACTCTCTTCCAAAGATATATTGCAGTGGAGAATACTTATTATATGCCGTTGGTCGAAGTCGAATTAAAGCCTCGGCATGCAAAATTGCATGTCCCCAAACCGAGGATGGTAATATTTACTTCATTAGCAACGATCTAGCTATTAGTTGCAACCGCTTTTTTAATGACCTACCATGCCGTTTTGTGTATGTACATGAGCATATGGATGCTCAACCACTATACGAATCAATCGATAATAGTTATTAAAAGACTGATGAAAATTCTCATGCATTGTCTAAACTAATTCTTTTTATTGGTTGATCAAGATAGTGAGTCCTTAACATGATAATTCTTTAGGCTAAAAGCCTTGCAAATGCAACATTTCGCGTTGGGAGCAAGCTTACATGTGACCATCCTATTCAGGCATCCATCAACATCATAAAATATCTAAATTATCCACATGGCGATCTTATTGATCCATATATGTCACCTTGAATTTTTCAAGAAATATTAAAGATTATGTGTTTCAAAACGAAAATCATTCTTCGAATATCTTTAAAATTAAGCAAGTTGAATACAATCCATCTCTAATACTTATCCGTGTTCATTGAGGTTTCTTCCGGAGCCTTTTGTAGTACTACTCATTCTAGAGACAGTGTTTACACTGGTTTTTATCATGCTCAAGTTTCACAAAAATGTAGAATTTTTTAATATAATATGAATTATGGCACTATCAACGAGGCACAGTTCCCCATTATTGACATTTTTCGTTTATTCGATTTCTATAAAGAAAAGAAGAGATATATGAATGATATAATTGAAACAAAATTTAATTCATAGAAAATTAAACAAAATAACTCGAATCATAGAAATTATGCAAAATTCAGCACAACTTTATTTAAGAGACAACAATGATTGAAAACAACCATGTAATGTGACCAAATGAAAGAAATCTTCATCAAAAGAGAGAGCACCAAACTCTAAACCATTATTAAGCAAGACCTTGTCTGGTTCAACTTGTTGAAGAAAATCATTTGCCTTAAGTTGGATGTTGTCAGAATTACCAATTTCAACCAGATTAGTTTCCACACTTTTTCTCTTTTCCTTCAAGGAATTTTGATACAATGCTACAAGGTGTGGTGCCGCATGACAGGTGCGAGACCAATGTCCAACATCTCCACATCTATAACATGGATTTTACATTTTGATTTGCATCTTTCTCGTTGGGTCTGCTTCTTGGGTTTCTTAATACTCTTTTGGGTGTCAGAGTTTGTCAAAGGAATGAGCATTTGCCAATATCCATCACGACCAGGGACGGCCCTGAACATGGGCCAAAGGAGCACCAGTCCAGGGCCCATGTTAGGAAGAGGCCCAGGCATTTATTTTTATTTTATTTTTTTAGAACTCAATTAATTATAGTTAAAATTTAATTTTTAAGAGATCAAAATTTTTGGATTCGAATTTCTTTTTAATTTTACTTTATGGACCCGCTCACGTCCAATTTATTAAGGGCCAATAAAATTTAAGTTTTATTTATCATAGTAATAAATTAATTAGCAAATTTTTTTAATAAGAATTAGTATTAAACTTTAAAAATTATTTATATAATTATAAAAAAAGAGGTCCAAATTTTTTTTTGGCCCAGGACATGTATAGGACCGAAGCTGATCACGATCACCACCTCCACAACGACCACACCCTCAAGTATGTCCTCTGATCCATCTCCTTTTGAAGGAGGTAGCATTTGCTTGTGGCATAAAGAAGTGGTGTAGAATCTTTAGACCAAGTTTGATGATTACTGAGAAGCAGTAGGTTGTTCTCTTCAATTAAAATTAAACAAGATATCAATTCTCAATATGTCTTAAAACCACGTTTCTTGTATTACTGGTGGAGTACAAATTATTTTTAAAAAAAGTATAAAATGTTTTCTGCAACATATCTTCATCTGCAAATGTTACTGTGACAATGATAAGAATGATTAAGCCCTCTATTTTTTAGAACTTATGTTTTCTACAACTCATACTTCCTACTTTTCAATACTTCCACATGTTCTGTAATTCAAAAAAATACGACAATTAATAATCTTATTGATTTAGATTGACTAAGAGGCTTAAACCGTGAAATAGTATTTCACCTCGATATGTTTTGAACATGTTCTTGAAACCCAAAAAAAAAAAAAAAAAAAAAAATCATGAAACACTTGATGATACTTAGCCTTTCATTGTCAACAACATATCTGGTGCAGTCAAACCAAATACAACGATATGAACGTGGTTTTAATCGAAGAAAAATTTACATATCAAAAAAGTATTTCATATTATAAATTTAGAGCTTAGTATCTCTCTAAGCTCATGGTTTTTGGGCCATCTTTTGGGCTTTATATGAGTCTTATTATTGGCCCACTATCAAATTACGGGCCTCAGTTTTCGGTCCAACTGAAACTTGTTCGGTCCAGTTTTGCAGGACTTCAAATAAAATGATCTGGACGTTCATCCGTCCTTTGAGATGACGTGGCATTTTTCTAACCGTTCCTGTCAGCCGGCAAGATTTGGTGGGAAAATGATTAGTAGTTAAAAACTGAGAAAAACGAAATTTAGATTTAAAAAAGAATAATGGAAAATATGATTTTAAAAATTAATTAGAAAATTTATTTCCATATGAAGATTTTATTACGTGAGCTGATAAACAATGTCCATTATCGCACCTCTCCCGCAGCTCATCCTATCGAATCCCGCCGTTCACTTTCCGATTTCCATCCGGCATTCATATCCGATTTTCTGACCTCGTTGTCAGGCCTCCATGCTTCGGATTGGGGTGATTAGGAAGGGATTTTGAAGATGTTTATAGGCGGTGTGATTTTGTGAATTAGGGTTTTTAAATATTGTTTTGGTTCCGATCTTCTGCAATTGGTGTGCAATTGGTGGATTGGGGTGGAATTGAGGTGATGAATTTGTGATTTTGGGTTGGAATTGGGAGGCGTATGGCAGGGGGCGCGAGATCCGGAGGGTTGCAAGGGTCTGTGGTGAACAGCAAGAGTGGTTCTGGATGCTTGGTTGTAGAGAAGGAAGGGGATGGGATGGGGGCAGATCGTTCTTTGCAGTCTGGGAAGGAGAATAAGAGGCGGAGGATGGTTTCACGGGATTGGGACTCGAGTGAGGAGTTGGAGGAGCCGTGTGGGAGGAAGGGAGTTGATAAAGAGAGTGATTTTTCGAGCAGGAGGGATGAGTTTGATCACGGTGAGCGTAGGGAAGATGAGGATGACACAATTGGAAAAAGAAGAAAGTTAGATGTTTTTGAGTTTGATGAGTATGATAGATTTGATGAGGATCTTAGAATGAAGAATGATTGTGGACTTGATGGGGAGGGTAGTTATGACGAAGGAATGAAATTTCTGAGTCCAATCGATGCTCAGCAAACGGAGTCAGAAGCGGGAACTAGTGGTGGAGGAGTCATTGTTTATAAAAGGAGAAGCTTGTTCAAGGGTGGCTCTAGTAGATTAAGTAGTGCTAGGAGTAAAGTTACTAATCAGTCCATAAATAGGAGTGCTGATTCATTATTTAGTTCTAGGAGCAGCAATGCTTCATTAGAGTCGATTAGAGTTCAGGGTAAAAATGGGGTTCTCAAGGTGCAGGTGAATAAATCAAAAAGTAGCGACTTACTTAAAACGTATAGTCGTCTTGAAGCTGAAGATTATAAAACTTCAAAAGATGGTACTATTTTAATGGGGAATCAATTGGCTTACTCTTCTAGTGTGTTGGAAGCAAGATATGATGACCAAGCTGGCTCTGTTGGTAGGACGGGGAAAGCTTTTCTTAATTTGCACAAGTCAATGTCAACAAGGACCAGTCATATGCAGGATTCTGAATTTGATGACAGTGACACTTCCTCTAAGTCTGGAAGGGATTTGAATTCTCGTAAAGCATCGAGTTTAAAACAAAGTAAAGGAAAAACCACCTCACCACAGAAAAACACACCAGTTGGATCCAGATCAAGGGATGGAAATAGTAAACGTCGCAGTGGCACGGAAAAACAAAATTTGCGAGAACATATTAAACAAATGCTTCTAGATGCTGGATGGACAATTGATTACCGACCTCGAAGAAATAGAGGTTATAATGATGCTGTTTATATTAACACTTCAGGCACTTCATACTGGTCAATTATTAAGGCATATGATGCTCTTCAAAAGGAGGCTGCAGATAAGAATGAAAGAATCACATCCGTTGGTGAGTCTTCATTCACTCCACTACCAGAGACCATCCTTTGTAAATTAACAAGAAGAACACGGCAAAAGAGGGAAAAAGAAAAGAAAATCAAACACCATAAAAATGGTAGGAGTGGTATCTTGAAGCAAGCTTCTGCGAGAAGGTTCTCAAAAGAGAAGTCTGAATCAGAAGAAACTACAAGTGATGAAGACGAAGAAGAAGAAGAATATGAAGAAGAAGAAAAGCTGAGTCCCCTCAGTAAGAAGTGTGGTAAGTCACTTAAAGTTGGGAATATTATAAATCGCAACTCAGGAAGTCGACATCTCGACCAGTTTTCACATGATGATCATTGCGACAGCAAAAACAGTCGCCTGCAGCTGCAGGCTAGAAAAGACAAAAAACTTGGCAGGTGTACTTTGTTAGTTCGCAGTGCCAACAAAGGAATGAATCCGAATGATGGTTATGTACCATATACGGGTAAAAGAACTCTACTTTCTTGGTTAATTGACCGGGGAACTGTCGACTTGAGTGAAAAGATACGGTTTATGAACCGTACTCGTAAACGGACATTGCAGCAGGGTTGGATTACCAGAGATGGCATTCACTGTGTTTGCTGCAATAAAATTGTCACGATCGAAAAGTTTGAGATTCATGCAGGAAGCAAGCTCCGGCAGCCATTTCAGAGTATTATTACGGAGTCTGGGGCTTCACTATCACAGTGCCTGTTAGAAGCATGGAATCAACAGGCTGAGTCTGCGCATAACTATTTCCATAATGTGGATATCGGTGGTGATGATCCAAATGATGATACTTGCACCATTTGTGGAGATGGTGGAGATCTGATCTGTTGTGATGGTTGCCCATCAACATTTCATCAAAACTGTTTGGGTATAGAGGTACCTGTACTTCTTAAAAGCATCATATTACTATAACATCCATAATCTACTTCTCCATCTTCTCCAAGCTTGTCATTTTATTTTAAGCTTCTTCGCTATTTCTATAAAAGTTGGGCAATGTGTCTTTGTAGCTTGACCAATGTTCATTTGCCATGATTCACTCACAGATTTATGATACCTAGTAATTTTATTTACATCCAAGGTGTCTGGTGTAGCGAGTATTATTAATTACATTTGGATTGAAAGATGAAGTTCATTGTCATTTGATATTTCAACTTGTATTGAGTTTTAAGATTTCCACAAGATCAGTTTGGTATTCCCCTGCCAGCTATTACTAGTTCTATAGTTCATAAAACACCAAAGATGCATATCTTTGTAGAGATCCCCTGCTGCTTTTTAGGCCATGAATGTGTAGCTTGGTTGGATTTGAGTTTGTCGCAAACCATTTGGATTTAATTCCTTGCTGGTTTTCAATTCAATGCTCATTGTCTATATTTTGAATTACTTAACTATATGCTAAAAAGAAAAATTCTGTTTTTGATTATGTATCAGGTCCTCCCTGCCGGTGATTGGCATTGTCCACAATGCATATGCATACACTGTGGTGTGAGCGATGAGATCGATGTCGGCAGTGATAAATCCAAATGTTCAATGCAAACTTGCAGCCTTTGTGAAATGAAATGTACTATTTGCATTTTTGCCTTATTTCTGTTCACTTAGTCTCTTCATGCTGTAATTTGGTTTGTGATATTTGAACCTTTTTCTTTTTGCTGCAGATCACTTTTCATGCCTTAAGGAGGTGGATTCTTGTGCTGACGATTCATTTGGTTCCCTCTTTTGTAGTACAGAATGTGACGAGGTACTTTGTTGAATGCTTAATCTAGAGGTTTCTATGACCCCTGCTTTTAGCAATATAAAGTCGGGGAATTTTCTCCCTTGTACTCTTCCCCGGGCAAATTGCTCTTCATCTGAACTTTCTGGTGCACTTGATTCTCTTAGCAGTGAGCTTTGATTTCAAGATTCTCTATTTATCTATATTTGCTTAGTTTAAATCTAAATTCACCATCCTTCCTTTTCTAATCTCAGTTTCCACTTTACCAATTGGAGGATTATTAAATAAGCATAGTGTCTGATTGTAGTTTCTATTTCTACAGTTGCACAAAATCTTAAAAAAGTCTGTTGGAGTGCGAAATGAACTTGAAGAAGGATTTTCTTGGTCTCTTATTCGTCGAACAATAGTAGATTCAAATGACTTTGTCAACGAGACTCCACTAAAAGTTGAGTGCAATGCCAAGCTAGCGGTTGCTCAACATATCATGGACGAGTGCTTTTTACCTATTCTTGATCGGAGGAGTCAAGTCAACCTTATTCACAATGTTCTTTACAACTGCGGGTATGCATAAACAGTTTATATTACATAGTAAATGGAAACTGCACACTCTGTCAGTATTGTCCTATGAATAAGTGAAAGAAATTATATTGCACTCCCTATTGAATATCTCGATGTGTGTTAGAAGGGGTGAAAGAACAAGTTATTTTCTGTTCAGGGTAATTGATACCACTTTGATCGAGCTGTTGTTCCACAATTATTGTTATGTAAGCTGTGACACCTTGCTCTGTTAATGATGCATTATGCCAGCTGCTTGCTTGCAGAGTGTTTTCTGCATTTAGTGCAGTTTCATTTGTTTTTGAAGTGGTTTTATTTAGAATTTGTCTGCTGCTTATGTACTTTTGAAGTTATAGTCATCCGACAACTAGTCCACAGAATCACATAGGATATAGTTACATGATTGATTCACATTCTGTAAACTTGCTGATGACCTTACCATGCACTTGAGTACTCATTCGCTCTATCTATCTCAGATCGAATTTCAATAGACTGAACTATAAAGGTTTCTATACTGCTATATTGGAAAAGGGAGATGAGGTTATCTCTGCAGCGTCTCTCAGGTATCATAATGAATGTACTAGTCATATACATTTTGTTTTTTCATTTGCTTTCTTTATCTGCTTTCTAATTCTTAAGTTTTTGTTTAGAAAGAGCAATGTCTGTTGCATTTTCGCCTCGGGTTGGGTATTGTGAACGTAGTTTCCTTTACTAGTTGTTAGGAACTTTAGGTAGAGTAGTGTTGAATTATTACTTTATATTATTTAGTCATGATCAAGTGCATTGTTTGTATTTTTTGATTTGTTGGCCCGTCGGACATTGATCGCTCATCTAACCACCTGTAAGCTTGCATCTCTGAGTAGGTTTCATGGGACCCAGTTTGCTGAAATGCCTTTCATCGGTACTCGACACATATACAGACGCCAAGGGATGTGCCGTCGGCTTTTTTCAGCTATAGAATCTGTAAGATCCCAGTTTTCTACATTCCGACCATAAATGAACCAGTTTTTTTATGAATTGCATGTTCATCGCTGAAAGGATTGTTAATAGAGTACCACACTTTTGCATGTATAAGCCAGCTACATTTTAACTTGGTGGTTGAATTATTACGTTCTTTTTTGGTTGACCAATCAATATTATTTGGCTCTCTTATTCGGTCACACTTTCTCCCTCTGTGCTTTGTACATTTAGGCGCTATGCTCGTTCAAGGTTGAGAAGCTGGTAATTCCTGCCATCTCCGAGCTCCTGCACACATGGACTGAAGTTTTTGGATTTAATCATCTTGAGCAATCTGACAAAGAAAAGCTTAGGTTATGCAATATAATGGTCTTCCCCGGAATAGACATGTTACAAAAGGTGCTGATTGAGAAAGAGAAACTGGAGGATGAAGCTGATGTAAAAACAGGTGTGTAAGATTTTCTACTCGATAGTTTTTCTTTCTTTTTTTTATATGTAACACCCTGTTTCAGTTTACCTTATAAGTAGGTAAAAAAGATGACAGAATATAAAGTTGGCGGGCCATAATATATTACAGGGCACAAACTTATGCATTGTGACTTTATCATTATTACGGCCTTGAGCCTAATTATTTGGATCGATGACACTGACAAAATAACAGATAGTGCAGAAATATGTTCTGATGTGAAAGATGCATGTGCAAAAAAACTATAGATCAAACTTATGTCTTTCCCCCTAGCTTCATATGAGGGATTAGTTACTGGTTTGTTTTATCCCCTTAAATTTAGTTATTTTAACTTGGTTTATTTATCTTTGTAAGCGCAAGTTCCATATCCTTGCACGGTTGATCACATCTTTGCAGGAAGTATATCATAATTCTAATGTCATTGTAATAATGCAGGATTATACAACACGGACAAAGTAGCCTCTGATTTGATGTGCCAAGATCCTGATGTTCTCATAAATGATTCATCTATTCCCAACAGTCCTTTGGATGATAAGCATGCTTGTTCTGAACCAGGAAACAGGATCGCTGAATACATGAATGAATCGTGTTTTCTAAATGAACATGACAAAGTATGTGTTGATGATGGTATTGTCACGGACAAAAAAGCTAGCGGACCTCTGGATTGTCCTCCCAGAAAAAATCTTTATGCCGAGGATGAAAACAGAGCATCCGAACTAAAATCTGAATCTGAGACGAAGTGCCCCTATGCCGCAGATTGCAATACTGCTAGTGCAAAAATGGAAGATGAACTCTTGTTTGAATCTGTTGTTGGGAAGGGTGTTCAGTTAGTGGAGGATGCTGATAATAACCACTTGCCACAAAGCCATAATACCGAGCTTGCTTCTACCGATAGCTGTGTTGAGTCATTTCCATCCGAAGACTGTGCTGTACAGATTCCTTGTTCCGATAAGAAAATCAATTCCAGACCTTGTTTAGAGCAGTGTGCTCCACCTCATCGTGAAGCCATACAGTCGTTGGCTGAAGAAATTATTTCAAATACAACAACTCGGCAAGAGATGGTTACTGATGAAAACTCAGGTGATGCTACAAAATCCATCACCCTAACACTACACATTTCAAACGGCGACACGCATATGGAGGATGCAGATGCTCAGAAAACACCTTTTGACAATCCTACATCAAAGGAGAAAGATTCACCCATCTCCACTACAGCGGCATTTATAGCTCCAAATGAAGATGTTGAAATAATTTCCCTACCAGACACGGACACCTCCACATACTCCACTTCAGATGCGATACACGATGGACAAATATTCATTAATGGGGTTGCGAATGAGAAAGCAACCGAATCATTAGTTGCCCTGAAAATAATCTCTGAGGCTGCTGAGCAGGCGGTTATTTACTCGGCAAATGAGCCGTCCATGGCTGCTGACAGAAGTGAAGAAGCTAAAGCCTGAATCTGGGTTTGGTGACCAACCATTCCATCTATTTATTAACTCTGTTGGTGGTGCTAGAAACTCCATATGGTCCTTCAAACTTCCCTCCTCCACAGGTTGTGACATGTTTTCCTTGTTATAGAGGGCATAAGGCAATTCTTAATTTTCTCAGTAGCTGTCTACTAATCATAGATTTAGCTGGGCCTTTTGTCGGACAAATTTGATATTTTATGTGACAGAATTTATAGATGACGTCACTATGTTTGTATCTAGAATATCGAAAATTTTGGGTTTAGAGTTGCAGTGTGAATAAAACGCAGCGTTTTGTTCAGCTTTGGACCACTGCGGAGCCAAAATCCGACCATTCGTGCTCAGCCGCTTCTTCAACATCTGCGATGGAGCTGACTCTTCCACCGACTCTCTCAAATCGATCCTCTCCGTCGTTTCTTCACCACGGTCTCTTTACTTCACTTAGACTCGCACCACTTCCGCGTCTGCAATCGGTTTGTTACCGGCTACGCCTCCGAATGGACATGCTCTCGAATGCCCCTCGCGCGGCTCTGGTCGGCGACAACGGCTTGCCGACGACACCCTCTATTCCACTTCTAGGTGAAGCGGCGGGCTTTTTGAGTTGGCGTTTTTTGTTATTGTTTGATTTATGATTTTCGTCATGTTTTGGTTATTAGGTCGGATTGGGGAGGTGAAGCGGGTGACGAAGGAGACGAACGTGTCGGTGAGGATCAATTTGGATGGGACTGGTGTGGCTGACAGCTGTACGGGGATCCCATTTCTTGATCATATGCTCGATGTTGGTCTACTGAATTTTGTTATGATAATTTGTTGGATTTTGTGTGGAGTTGACTGGGTTTTGATGATGCGTTTTTTATTTGTTTTTCGTAGCAATTGGCTTCTCACGGGCTATTTGATGTCCATGTAAGGGCTACTGGTGATGTCCACATTGATGATCACCACACTAATGAAGATGTTGCGCTTGCCATCGGCACGGTAAGCTCGTGTATCTGAATGCTTGGTTGATGATCAGTCTTCCTTCGAGGGTTGTTAGAGTTGCTCATTCTTGTCTTCAGGCTTTGCTGCAAGCTCTTGGTGATAGAAAAGGAATTAATAGATTTGGTGACTTCTCAGCGCCTCTTGATGAGGCACTCATACACGTGGCACTGGTATGAACATGTGCTTTTCAGTACTGGCTTTGTTGACAAGTAGTTTTTTTATTTATTTCATTTTTAGTCGTTTGATTGTAAATGGTTTATTGAACGTTGTTGTTGTTGTTAGATTTGAGTGATGGTGTATTTAGTTCTTTGTTTTGAGAGAAACGCTTAAGACATACACCTCTAATTGCAGGATTTGTCCGGGAGACCATATTTGGGCTATGATTTGCAGATACCTACTCAGAGAGTCGGAACGTATGATACACAGGTAATAATCTTTACAGCACACCTTAAAGATGGATTGATTGACGTCAACATTTTGAGACAGACCCGGCAAGATAGATCCATAATGCTCATAATGCTACCGAATCTTGCTTTAAGTTGACCTCTGCGCCAGCAACTGCTCTTTGATTCTGTAAGTGAACCAGAAATTATTTTTAAAAGAGTAAATTTGACATGCAGTTGGCGGAGCATTTCTTTCAATCATTGGTCAACACGTCAGGCATGACTCTCCACATCCGGCAGGTAATTACACTTATTGATAATTAATTATTCGGTGAAGATAATTTTTCGATCATACTTCAATCTTCTTCTTATTCCCTTTATTTGATTAGTAACTTGCCATCGTCTGATTCTGGCTACATGTGATTATTTGGGAGAATGTTTGATGTCTCTCTCTGTTATTTTCTCTCAGGTGTTATTTAGGATGATTTTGGGAGCGTTTCTTGTTTCTGTATCCATGAAATTGTTGTTTTATGATTCCCTTAGCGTTCGTATGCTGCCGTTGCACTTGGGCAACATTTTCCGTATATATGCATGACAGTCCGAACAGAAAAGGGACCCTTTTCTTTTTATTTTTTTGAGTACGTGCATGGAATGTTTGCTTCTTGCATGTTTTCGGCTGATTCCACTTTTTTTTCCTTTCAAAACAGAAGGCTCTCTATTAATATGTGTAAATGTTAAAGATTTATGTTGTTTGTTTGAATTCTTCTGATATCTGTAAATATTTTCTCCACATTTAGCTTGCTGGAAGGAATTCGCATCATATAATTGAAGCAACCTTCAAGGCTTTTGCCAGAGCCCTGCGGCAAGCTACTGAGGCTGATCTACGTCGTCAAGGAACAATTCCCAGGTTACCAACCGCTGACTTTAATCATAAATGGCTGCTCATTTCCCCTTTTATATTTACAGTTCTGATATCGTAACACTGTTACTATTTGGACCTGCAGCTCGAAAGGCGTACTATCACGAAGCTAAATCATCAGCAACCTTCAACAACAAGGTACTCTGCAACGCCTCAACAATCTGCAACGACCATATACAGCTTGCAACTCATCCAAGAAAAAGAAGCATCCGTAAGTGAAATCGCTGCCTGGTTTTCCGCTCGGTTGCTCTATTCCATGTACTTTTGGATTTAGATTACACAGCCAAGTTTTATGGTTACAAGGATCCCTTCCCTTGCTGGTGGTTGGAAATTACTGTCATGGATTAGCCTCTTCCTACTTTGTAAAACACCTCAATATGCAGTGTCTTTGTCTATCAACACGTTCTGCACAAACGGTGTCGTTTTAGTTCGAACTGTAATGGGCTTATTTAAAAGAATACATTTTCTTCATATATATTTTTCGAGCCTGATGGACTTGGATGGACCCAACGGCCCAAATAATAACCGCTTGCAGGCCCAATCCAGACTGGGCAAAATCTCGACAACGAAGCTATCCACGGCTGCGAGTTTTCACGAGCTTGAGCGGCGATGGCCGGAGCCAATCAGCATCATGACAAATCCTCTACCGGCCACAAACCACGTCAATCCTCATCCAACCGCAGATCCCGATGGGAATCCAACACCGCAAATTCCACCGCACAAAACCTTCCCGGAGATGCCAAGTCCCAGCCGCGTAAACCCTCACCGAGCCCTAGAAACAGAAATAGCCAGAAGGCCAAGCTGGGAGGTAGTAATTTCAACGGTAAGCAGACGGAGTTGAGAGCTGAGCCGACGACTCATCAGCCGGATCCGTTTCCGTACCCGGATCTTTCGCAGTTGGGTCCCACTCCGCAGCCGACGTATGGGTTTCATTTGCTGCATCGACGGACGATTGTGTTGGTGGATGGGACAGTTAGGTCGTATTTCGCGCTTCCTCCTGATTATCAGGAATTTGCTGGTACTCTGCCAGCGTTTGATGGGCCGGGTAGGTTTCAGGGTGGGAGGTTGAGTCCTGAGGGGGCGATGCATGATGCATATGGACGTGGGAGGGAGAGTCAGGATTATTGGAGTTCGTTGGGGTTGGATAATATGCATGTTGGGAGTGTAAGACATGGGAGAGGATCCGAAGGGGGGCTAAAGAGGAAATTTGGGGATGAGGAGAGGGATGGGAGGGATAGGAATATGCAGGATGGAGAGTATTCAAGGCAAAGGCAGCAGCTTTTGCAGTATGGGAATGTGAATTCCACGCCGAATGTCTATCATCTGGGAGGTGGGAGTGAGAGGAATGAGGGAGGGCAAAGTGGTGGCGCCTATAGACGAGATAGTGAGGAACCAAGGCATTCCAAGTATTTGAAAACAGGCGCTGCGGAGTTTGATGGATCATACTTTCGTTCTCGACAAGCTGCTGGTGGTGGTGGTGGGAGCAATGATGTTGATGTCAATCTCAGCAGCACCAGTCCAGATAAGTTGAAAAAAGAATTTTTAAGGTTTGTGAAAATGATCAGTGAGTCTGGGGCACAGAGGAAGAAGTACTTGGAGGATGGGAAACAGGGTTCTATTCCTTGTGTTGCTTGTGGCAGGTTTGATCAAATTGAGTTAGCTGTGTGTTCATGTTTTAGATTATTGGCTTTACTGATTTTACTGGCACATATACTGTTTTTGTTGTTTGTGAAGTTCCTTGTTAACTCTTTGATCTTCAGTAACTATTAATTGGCTTAGGGTGGTGGTATTCCGTATTATCAAGAGTGATAGTGGCATGGGTAAAACTATTGGGGGCCATCATCAGTGTATTGATCTTCTGTATTAACTTTTTCATCATCAGTAACTTTAGGGAGCTATCATCACTATACTGATATTTATGATGAATCTTCTTGTAAATTTATAGATGGGTTGCGTCATCCTTATGCATCTTCTTTCTGGGAAAGATAAAAGCTTTATTGCTTTTAGTATCACATAGCTCTTTTTTTTCCCCAGTTACAATTTAATCAAGAACCCCAAAACCAGATTTTGCTCTGCCTGTAGAGTCTTTTCGCACAACTGACACAATTTTGAGGCACCCGGTATGAGCGGCTGTGGTGGTAGATAATTACAAGCAGTTAGTGGGGAAAGGTTTAATGCCTCGTAGGAAAAATAAAGGTTTTACACTTATTCGTGTCTTGGGGTACACTCTGTGTCTAATTTTTTTCACGAGTGTGAGTGGTGGGATTCTGAAGATCCCACTCTGAGATTGCTTCATGTGCCGTCGACCTAGGAGCTTAAACTGTGTTAGTTTTGTCTGTTAGAAGAAAGTATAGCAGTTACCCTCTACTTACTGGAGCTCCTCCTCCAGGTCATACTGGAGTATATAGATTGCACCTAAGGCCTTTTTTAGATTGTTATGCTGAGTCACTCTTCTTGTGAATGCCTAATGATCTTGGTGTTATTGGCTTTAATTACGTGTTGTAATAAGCAGAATATACTCACGTACGTGATCGGATGCTCTGTTAAAACTCACCCGCTTGGGTGATGTGGTTAGTGTCGTGTGATTTGTATAACCTAAATCTCTCTTTTCTAGTATTTGGTGGCTTCTAGAGATCCTAAAGTAAAATGCCCCTTTCTATCAAATGACAGGTCATCTGAAGAATTTTCAGATATGCATGGACTTATAATGCACACATATCATTCAGATAATGCTGATTTGCTGTCTGACCATTTGGGTTTGCATAAGGCATTGTGCGTTCTAATGGGTTGGAATTACTCAAAGCCTCCAGATAATTCGAAATCGTACCAAAAGTTGCCTGCTGCTGAAGCAGCAGAAAATCAGGATGATTTAATTATGTGGCCACCATTGGTTATCATTCATAATACATGTACAGGGAAAAATAAAGAAGGGCGTATGGAGGGTCTGGGTAACAAAGTCATGGACGCTAGGCTTAAAGGTAAGGTTTCCTGTTTTGTTGTATCTGTTGCCATGAGAGGCCATTCAATCATGATTTCATTTGGTTTCAATTTGATAGCTTTATTTCAAACTTCCGGTATTTAATGATTTCATAATTCATTCCTATAACTGGTCAATTGATTGCACAATGGTCATTACGTACTTTCTGTTATGTTCAATATAAGTTCCAAGTATGGCCACTGTGGCCTTATTTTGTTGCGATTTCATCTGCCTTTCTTCTCCCATCTTAGGATTTAACTGTGTTTTGCCTACATGGTTATGGAACCAACATCAGGTATTAGAAGTTAGTATGACAAACTTTCCCTCCAAAAATCCTTTTTCCTTTGTTATATTTCAATTCTCCCAAACAAACATCAGGTTGAACAGCAGTTCAAGGAAGTTCTGCTTCTATTTTATTTCTAGCAATTCTGTAAACAGGCCTTGTCCTCACTTGTCATTTTTAATGAACCATCCTCTAGTAACCTTCTGTTTGTATTGGCAAAAGTGTTAAAAGCGCATAGAAAACATTTCAGTGTTTTCTTGCCCCATGTATCTATTCTGAAACTGCATGATGCTTCATATTCAGTTTATTAGTTTATTATGGTGAGGGTTCCTCTTTTTTGTTCTAGTGTATGATCCAAAAATATAATGACCGAGTTCTCAGCATGTGGTTTTGTGCTGGCTTTGCTACGTCCGTGTAGGGCCTTATACACCTCCATATGGATATTATGACATTAAACACCCCAGTCCTTCAGATTGATTATCAGTATATCTAGTTAGTGACACCGGCTGCTGTATGAAGGGTTATCTATAATGCAGCATCACTTATTTAAACTTTATGATAATTCCCTTGTTAGTGATGAACGTACTAAAAAAATGCCTTTAGAGGTACTATGATGATTCTGGACAATTCAAATGCTTTTTGTGGGCAGTGACATTTTTCAGCAAAAAAACCATTTGGGTTTTATTCTTGCTAGTAATTTGTATGAGTTGAGGTTTGAAAGCAACTGACTTTTTAAATTGCGGACTCCATTCAAGATATGACATGCATGGAGGGTTTTTTTAGCTTTGTGAAAGGCAGGATGATAGCGATTGTAGGTGCTGTGTGATCTTAGATGTTGCTTACTTATATGATGCACCTCTTATCTTTGTGATACTGGATAATTTCAGTTATCTTTATGTGGTTAGAATTTACAGGATCGATAGTTTGTTATATAGTGCAGTTGGTCTGTTTGTGCTGTTGGATCAAAGTACCTCTTTTAGTAGTTTATGCCTTTGTTATTTAGGTTTTTCAACTATCATCGGTATTTTTTGAGTATTTGGTGTTTAGACGGACGCACATGCTGATATTATTAGCTGCTTAGCATCAGCATAATGATAACACATCTTTATAACATTGGATTCTCAGAGCTTGGGTTTACCGCTGGCAAGGCCAAGTCCTTATACGGGAGGCAAGGTCACCAAGGCATCACATTGATTAAGTTTCCCGGTGACCGGTCAGGTCTTAAAGAAGCCATCCGACTCGCAGACTTTTTCAAGAAAGAAAATCTGGGGCTCAAGAGTTGGGCTCTAGTAGAGTCCGCTGCTGGCAAGTATGAAGAGGACAATCCTAACCTTGTTAAGCTGGATGAGAAATCTAAAGAAAAGAAAAGGATACTGTATGGATATCTGGGAACAGCAGCTGATCAAGAAAAGGTAGACTTTGATACATGGAAGAAGGTTGTTATTCAGAGCATCAGAGATACCCTCAAATAAGGCTACCCTGGTTTGAAGAAGTCATCTCATGTACTAAAAACTTACTGCAGCTCCCAATCCAGAGTTGAAAGTATGGATGGATGAACAAGAGCAGCTATTTTTTCCTTGCTTAATTTTAAAGGGTTCCATCTTTGTTGTGTATTGGGTAGAGATGTTAATCTAGAGCCAAGCTTGTGCAGCTGACCTGGCATTGTAAACCCCACCATTTACTGGTTAGCAGAAATGCACAGCATGCTGTTTTCAATTCAAATGCCTTGGTCCAACCCTTTAGCTAGAATTGAGGAGAAGGGAAGGGGTCTCTTATCAATGTCAAGCTTTAGCTGTACACATTTCAACATGTACAGTAGAGCTCCAGGTTCAATGGAAGCTGGACCTCTACTTAGACTAGTACACTCTGCATCTAGCTTACTGTGATTGCTTATTTTAGCCTCTCGTGTCCCACCCACTCACACTCACCTGTATTCTACACTTGCACTCACCTGTATTCTACATTCATTGGTCTATAGAATGTTAGGATGATTTGAATTAGAGTTATATATTTTGAGTTTGTTTTATTGGTTTATTTTGATTAGGGTTTTAGTCGTAGTACTTTATGTACACTTGTAATTCTGATGTAATTAAAACATGTTCTTCTCACTGAATATATATGTTCTTTCTGTCTGTGGAAGTAGCTAATAGACTATTGGTGAACCGGTAAATTTATGTGTTTGTATATTCCTATGTTATTTAATCTTCCTTTGTCGATTACATTGCATCCATCACAACAAACGGATATCAAGAGTTGGGTCGTTAGGGTTCTACAATTTCGACAAAGAAGTTGTATGTTATAATAAGCATGAAGATTGACATGTTTACAGAGAAAAATAATTTTAGTATATGAAATCAAGAAGTCGAGTTAGTTGTTAGCGGGGTAAGAGATGTAGAAGTCTGGTAAAAAGTTCAACTTCAAGTTATTTGAAACTAACGATGTCTACAATTACTGTAAGAAGGCAGGACATGGAAGAATAAATGTTCTATGAGGCAGAAGCCATAGGAAGCTTCTCTGATGTGGAGGAATATGACGTCAATTCTGAAGAGTTGGCAATTAACAATCATATCGTGAAGATGTATGAGTTCTTGATTTTGGAACGTCTTACCATATTTATTCGAATATAAAGTGATTTTCAACATACAAACAGACGGAGGCAATGTTTATATGGCCAATGGTAATGTCTATAAAATAATTAGCACAGGCTCAATCAGGATACGAATGCATGATGAGTCATTCTATACCTTGAACGAAGTCAGACATAATCCACAAATGATAAAGAATCTGCTTTTCCTAAGTCGGTTAGATAGCAATGGCTTAAGTTTCAGATGTGATGGTGAAATACTAAATGTCTACAAGGGTTCTAAAGTGGACTGAAATATGTGAAGTGCGGTATCATGTACTGTCTGGAAGGGGCTACAGTGAAAGGTTTTGTCACTACTGCACATAAATTTGAGAATGTTGCTAAACAGGTGGAGTTGCAGATCACTTTAAGAAAAGTGGATCACATTACAAATACGAAAAGGATCATTACGTCGGAGCTCCAATGAGGTATGATTTTCGGGATATTGTGAGTTATGCACTACATGTTTCTATAGATCTACAAAGAAGTTGTTGATGGCCCTTAGGAACATTTTGTGTTAGGAAGGTACATCTGCTATGAGTACACCTTTTATGGCACTTCGTCAATGCATTTGGTACATTGTTATTTATAGAAGATTCAAGTCAAGACAGAGATTCGTTAAGATACTTTAATTAGAATTATATATTTTGAACTCGTTTCATTGGTCCATTCTGATTAGATTGTAATCGTAGTAACATCCAATTAAATTTATTTATCTATCTATTTCTCACTTATTTTTTCACATCATATCCGTTAGAAAGAAAGAGAGACGGATGATTCTTTAAGGGTGAGGGCATGTTCAAAAGACACTCATAAGAGCAGTGGTGCACAATGCAGGATTCGTCAAAGATGAGCAAGCTGTTCATTATTCAACTTTAACAGACCTTCAGAAGGACACACACCCATGTGAAGGGATGTAGAATTTACCCTACAAAACAAGGACACCTTTCTCCATTTCACCACCACTTCTATTCTATCCATTTCCTCTTCTTATCTATCTATCCACTCACACTCGTCTCTCTCTCTCTCTCTCCCTCTCCCCTACAACAAGCTTCCCTTGTGAAATTACCGAATACTAGATTTCCTAAAATACCCCGAATATAGAATTTGGCTTTTGATGTATTTATTGTCTCATTCTAATGTCTCCATCTTCACATAATGTCTCAAAGTAGTCAATACGCCCCTTGGCACGGTCCTTGAAGGCTCTCTTTTCCTCATTATCAATCCATACTTTGCTGTTGATGAATTGTTAATTACACTCCATTTACTCTTACACTTCTTCCTCTTGATTCTGCCCGTATGAAGACAGAAGAAGAGCTGCTTTGAACACTTTCTTTCCCTTGCACGTCACCTGTTTGACGAATTGTCTGTGAGAGATTCATCCCTTTGCCAAGTCAAAAAATGAACAAATTCCTTGCCACAAGGAGGAGTATTGCATTTGTTAAACTTGTCAGCTCCCGTTTGCTCAGCGTCTCAGCCATTCCTGATATACACGGTGATCATGAAATCCTGAAACCTCAACGCCATGGAACTCTCAATATTGAGCTTGTTGACGATGACGCTTGGCGGGTGTCGTCTGGTTTGGCCCAGGCTTGGCGGGGACTAGCAGGAGGATCAGTTGCTGACGCTGCACCGAGCAGCTCCACAAATGATGAGACTGATGTTGATGACATTGAGGATATGAGAATTCGCGGTACGCTCTTTTACAAGCTTGAAAAGGATTCAAAAGAATTCCAGGAGTATCATTATGAGTTTCGTGGCAAGGGTTCAAAGAAGAAGAAAAAAGACCATGCAGTCCCAAATCCTTCAACCACAGTGGAAAAGCAGCACCAGTTTGAGATAGCCAAGTTCCCTCACAAGTTACTCGAAACAAACAACTTTTGCACCGGGAAGAGAATCAGAACTCCCACCTACAACCAACTTACAGGTCCTTATCATGAACCCTTCTGCCTCGATATTTTCATATCCAAAGGCTCCGTCCGTGCTTGCATCGTTCATAGGGCCACTAGCAAGGTTGTGGCTGTGGCACATTCCATTTCCAAGGACATTAAGTTTGATCTAGGATCAACTAGGGATGCAAAAGCATGTGCTACTGTGGGCAGACTCCTGGCCCAGAGAGCTCTGGAAGATGACATTCATAACGCCATATACACTCCAAGGAAAGGAGAGAAGCTAGAAGGTAAGCTTCTTCTTGTGCTGCAAACTGTCATAGACCATGGCGTTAATATCAAGCTGAAGATCAAGCAAAGGAAACCGAAGAAGGCTAGCCAAAAGTTGCCCGTTAGGGAGTTTGTTCCGCAGCTTAAAGAGCCACTTTAGGATTGCCATTATTTTTTTCAGTGACAAATAACAATGTTGCCTGATCAAAGCCCTGGTAGAAATTATATGGGCTCTGTAATCATGCCATTAGGCGCTAGTTCTCGATGCAATACTTCTGCTTTAAGGTTGTCACTAGATATGCAAGTGCTACTTTCATCCGCCAATTTGTGAAGAGCAGATATGCTACCGGTACTTGGAAATGCTAGTTCAACCACTTATTGTGCAAATGCTTTTGAGCTCCCAGATGAAAAGTCTACATGAATTTCAGAACAGCCAATCCAAATCCAATGCCAAGAAATGTGGCAATAGAGATCCCAAATATGCCTGCAAGAATTCCAGGAACAACTAAAGAATTCCATCCTTTGGCTGTGGCCATTCCACATGCTGTCGTAGGGCCTCCCACGTTAGCATTTGATGCTAGAAGTAATAGCTTCAAGTCAAAGCGGAATAACTTGCCCAAGCCAAGAATCACGGCAAGATGTACTGCAATTTGGATGAGAGCAAACACAAAGATACTTGGTGCTGTGCTGATAACACTTCGAATACTTCCGCTTGCACCCACCACAGCAAAAAAGACCTATTCACGTGGAAGGAAGCCAAAAGTTATGTCTTTTCCAAACAAAGTAAAACATGCAAAGACGAGTTCAACACCAAGTTGGCAATATCAAACGATAAATTTTCCAACTAAAAAAGAGCAAGTTTATAATGATAATGCCCTGTGCTTTCCTATTTTCCTTTCTCTAATAAAATGGATAATTGTTTGGCATAGTTAAGTCACCTGCATCAGAATCATGGCTAGGGCCTCGCCAGAAGGTGCAAGGTGATTGAACTGAGTTGGAAATGCTGTTGCTAGAGTAACAACTATTGCTGTTATTGCTGGTAGGCTACCGCCTGGAATCCCGAAATATCTTGTCAAGTAAGATCCAAATTTACAGATGGCAAAGGATAAAGCAAGAGAAGTGGCAGTCTGTAGGACAGGGCGCTTAATTCCAGGCTCAGGTTCAGCGTTTGTTTCTGCGTCTATGGAAATTCAAGGATAATTACTCACACTGTGTATTAAAACGATAATAATTACTTACTTTCATTTGAAAATAATTTTCTAGACAGCGATCACTAGGTCTCCACATACTACTTGCATGCGAGCAATAATACCATATTATACATGTCATGAACAAGTAATATTTCTGATGTATAAGTTTATGACCATCAACTATGGAAAAAACGATGTAAAATAGACAATTACACACCAGCAGCTGTCAAGGACACATCAGGCGGTATTTTAGAGGCAAGGGCAAACAATGTTGTGAAATATAGTGCACAGATAACATTGTCTGCAGCTAGTCCTGCTGCTAAAACTGACGAGGATACACCAAGGGCTTCTGAAATAGCAACATAGTTGACAGCTGCACAAGGCAGGGATTATTGGTTCAAAAGTTTGGATAACACGAATGCAAAAATAAATAAAGTTTATAAGATAAAATAAAATAACTTAGTGGCAGATACTATTCATAAACTTCCATGATTTGATATACTTGAGAAAACGAATGGGAAGCTGAACAACAGTTTACAACGTGCCTTTAGATTTGTTTCAGCTCAATTATGATACTAAGAAGAGCTATGAGGTGGAGAACTATTCAACTGAACTCGGTATATGATCAAACAGAAAAGCATAAACTTGAAAAAGATGTATTTGTATCTATAAGCATAAGAAGGACCTCAGTTGATATAAAATTTGTTAGAAATGATTACAAATTAGTATATTTGCCTGCTTCAGCAATTGTTTGTTCGTGGAGATGTTGAAGAGGTAAAAGCTATCACGAATATAGAGCTAGTATGGTTCATGCAGGAATATTATTAAACAACGACCATACCTCCACCAATATGCCGACCCATAAGTGCAGATGCTATTTTCCAACTATCTTCACCTAACGATCTCATTGGAACCACCTTGAAGGCCACTAGAGTTCCAAGTGTAGTTGCAACTGCAATACAAATATTATTACTGATTACTGATCACATGGTAATCAAGGGTGTTAATCCTTAGGTCCATAAATTCACTGCACAATTAGAAAAGTGGTACATAACCATACATATATCCTGACACCATACAAGAACAATACACTAAATCTACAAAAGGGCCATCAATTTATAACATAAATCACATCCCTGTGCAACCCATTTTGAGCCTACAAAAGGCAATGGAAAGTCAAATCAACAGAAAACGAGCACTGAACATTTAGACTACCTAGAAGACAGTTCAATACTATCTTCAGAAAACAATGAGCAATCAGTGTACGATACAGCTAAAGTGTACCTGATCCCATTAAAAAGGCCAATAACAGTTTTCCAGTTGACTTTATCACTCGACGCAAGTCAGCTCGAAATAATAATAAAGGTACGGCCATCGGTAGCAGGTATTCCATGACTACGGAGTAAGCTGGTGCTTCACACGAAACAATGCCAATGTTGCTAGCTGCAAGTCCAACTAGTGTGCTCACTAATGCACCACTCAAGGCACTCCCGATCTTAGTTTTCTCAGACCTTCAATCTCAAAAGATAAATGTGCAAGTGAAATATAACAGTAGTAATAATGATATAAGACACAGATTAAGTTAATTTATTATGTCAAATGTGAACACAACCTTTGCAGTTTTTTAACTGTATAACACTGCAAACTGAACAAATTGGCTAGCAAAATGAAGATAAAGTACTCTCGTCTTATGATATAAACAGAGATTTAGTTCAAAAGGAAAAATACACCCCTTAGCTTGAATTATTTACTCCATTTAGTATTCTAATTGAGTTCATTTTCCCTGAACTAAATAAGAGTATTTTATTCTTCCAAATTTATTATCTATAAGGACCGTAGTCTTGGGTTCATTAATATACGTTACAGTCTAGGACAAGAAGATAGGAGAAATAAAATGAAGAGTGTTAACTTTCAATAAATCCGGAAAAAATCTGAGGAACAAATAAAATGGATGGGGGGTGGAGAAAGAAAAGAATTACCAGATACCAAAAGCTCCGGTGCCAAAGAGAAAGGTCCACATACCCCACTGATCTTGCGGGGAAATAATGGGAAAGCTCAAAGCAGACTTGGCAATCAGAGACTTGCGGATAGGTTCACATCTTCGTGTAGTGAGAAAGCTCGAAGATTGCGGTCGCCCATGGACTGGCAGTACCCTGATAAAATTTCCAATGCTTACTCCTTGTCGACAAGTGAGAGTATCTCGCCGAGGAGCTGGTGATAAGCAAGTCGGGCCAGGAGTTAAGAGCTTTGACGCCATGTATCGCCAGTCGTCAAACCAGAGCTCAGAAACTTCAAATGTAAATGATGAGCAAATTTGGACCTTTTAAGTGAAATACAATTACATATACATAGTACAAAACTAGGAAACATCTTAATAGTGAGAAAAGAATATTGTATATCAGCAATGGTAAATGAAAATCAGGTCACCATTATATATAATAACATACTAACAAGATCCTCCTATTTTTTCATACCAATTGGATTATACATGAGGTACTCTGGCGTCTTGCCACACAAGATGGTGGCCTTATACTAGATGCTAACTCCTATAGAACAATAACAACAAAGCTCCCATGATCCTCCTACCACTACCAGCTTCTTTAACAGGTGCATGTTGAACCTTTATCAATCTAATCAGACTTCTTGTAAATTTGAAACAAAATCTTACACCAACAACCAAGCAAACCAATATGAAGTACACGAAACACAATAATTCAACTCACTCCTATTTTACATAATTTGAACCAATCTAAAGCATACAAACCAAATACCGAATCAACAGAGAGAGAGAGAGAGTAGTTCACTAATTTCACAGCAATTATACCCAATAGAGTAGACCAGATTTCAATATTGCGGCTTTGCGAGATTTTTCAGTAAGTCGGCAAGAGCTGTGCGAGCCGAAATAATTCCGATACCGAACCACGCAGTCCTGGAGCCGAAAACAGCGACCGGCGACGGGAAAGGATTGACCGGATCGGAAAAAAAAGCAGAGCACAGAATGGGAGAATTTTTTTTAAAATGATGCAGAAATTTTGGAAAAATTGAACTTTCTCAAAAGTTGGGAAAAAAATTTGTTTGGACTCCCACCATTTTGAAACTTTCTTTTTAATTATTAATTTTCTAAAATTTATTTTCTAAATATCATAATTTTAATAAATAGTTACTTCCAATAACAGTTTGTTCGTCTGTTGTAAATTTTGTATACCAGATCGGAACTGATATGTCATGAAATAGGGATTTGTTTGAAAGAAAAGCTTTGGTTAATGGTTGTTTGTGGAAGCGTGCCGTGTAGTGCAATTAATGAACTATTATCATAAACCAATTAGAATACAGTGCAATTAACTAACTTATAGCTTTGGTTAATGGTGATGTGTTTAACTTCAATTTGCAAGTGATGTTTAGCTTATCAATTTGCAAGTGATGTTTAGCTTCCCAAGATAAGCACGCCCTCCATTGCAGCCACTGCCAATGTTACTGATTTGTGTTTTCAAATAAATCGTTATTTCTAGTAACGATTTGACTATATTAGAATAAAATTACTATTAGCGGTAGCGGTTTGATTAAAATATGACATCTCAGCATCGATGTATCATATGAAATTTATAATGAGGATCAAACTGCTATTGAGAGTAATGTGACATTTTAAAAATAAACTTCAGAAAGATGGCTGTTGAAAAAAAAAGTTTTAAAAATAAATAGCATTCATGTTGAATTGTGATCAACTGGGACCCATGTGGGTCCTACATGAAAGAAAAATCAGCCTTTTACAGTCTTCATTTACGGCTGGACGGTAGATGAAATTAGTGGTGGGTCTCACGCCAAGAAATTAAACCTCCACCTACCGCTCCTTCTTCCTCTTCACTCGGCTATAAAAGGAGAGGCCATCCGAGAAGCAAAAGCATCCCTCATCCCCTCAGCCTTCTCTCTATCTTATATACAACAAGTGTTATTTGAGTATTTTCGATATAGTTCAGTTTGAACTATTTTCCTAGTTTTGTTTGTACGAGTGTTTCCAGTTCAATTTATAACGAGTGTATTTTTTTTCCACCACAATTAGTGAGAATTAGTGTTCGACAGTTATTTTATCCTGGGCAATTAAGGCTTGTTCCTACATTTGGTATCAGAGCTAGCGTTATACACAAAATATCAGGAGCGATATTTTTTGTATTTCGGGTCAGTCATGTCTAACACAATTCCACTGCAGATACCGAAATTCAACGGGCGAAATTTCAAAAATTGGTCTATCCAATTAAAGGCGTTCTTCCGTTCCCAAGATTTGTGGAGCTTAGTCGAAACGGGCTACACCGAAGTAGCCGGCGAAGCTTTCGACGAGCTGAAAAAGGAAGAAAAAGATTTTCTGATGGAAACTCGTCAAAAAGATCAGAAAGCATTATTTGCGATCTTTCAAGCTATGGAGGAACCGATATTTGAAAAAATATCAGAGGCGGAAACATCACACGCTGCATGGACTATTCTGGAAAAGGCATACAAAGGCGATGAGCGAGTTATGCGGATGCGCCTGCAGACACTGAGGGGGGATTTCGAGACATTACGAATGACTGACTCGGAAGGTGTATCGACATACTGTGACCGGGTCCAGACAGTCGTTAACAACATGAGAGTTAACGGAGAGACGCTGGAGGAACAACGAGTCGTGGAAAAGGTATTGCGCTCGTTACCCGCTAAATTTGAATATGTTGTGGCAGCCATTGAAGAGGGACGCAACATAGCAGAAATGTCGATGGAACAACTCATGAGTTCGCTGTGTTCACACGAGCAAAGGATGAACCAGAAGGCAAACGGCTCAAGCCAAAAGCAGGCGTTGCAAAGCTGAGTCGAAGTAAGGAATCTTGGAGGTTATCGTGGAAGCCGAGGCCGTGGACAAGGCCGAGGTGGAGGCCGAAATTATACCGTTGGACGAGGCGAAGCCAGCAGTAGTACATTTCAGAAAGCCCGAGGCGGACATACCGGAGGACGTGACAAGTCCAAGATTCAATGTTACGGATGCAAGAAGTTCGGACACTACAAATCCGAGTGTCGAGCAAATGTTGAGAAGGAGCGGATGGAGCAAGCTTACGCTTCCGACGCACATCAAGATATGGTTCTGGCATGCAAGGCGAATGAGACTTGCAAAGACTACACAGATATGTGGTACCTCGATTCAGGATGCAGCAACCATATGAGTGGGAGAAAGGAGTTATTCTCTCGCTTGGACGAATCCGCTCGTGGCGAAGTCAGTTTCGGAAACAAATCACAGATACAAGTCATGGGCAAAGGCGATATCCGAATCCAGGCCAATGACGGTACATTTGCAACTATTGCTAATGTGTATTATGTACCAGGACTTTGCTGGAACTTACATAGCATGGGTCAACTTTCGGAAAAAGGACATTGCATTTCAATCCGAGACGGAGTTTGCACTATTGAAGGCAAAGATCGGAGAATCGTTGCCAAAGTCCCGATGACAAAGAACCGGATGTTCCCGTGGATTCTTCAAAAGGGAGTTGAGATGAACTTCCAGACGATGGTGAGAGACAGCAGTTGGCTATGGCATCTCAGGTTTGGCCATTTAAATTTTCAAGGATTGAAATTATTGGCTGCAAAAAGAATGGTGACAGGACTACCGGCGATCCAAATTCCTAGTCAACCATGTGAGGCGCGCTTGCTGGGAAAGCAGCATAGACAGCCGTTTCCAGTCGGAAAGGCGAGACGAGCAAACCAACCATTGGTGTTAGTTCACACTGATCTCTGTGGTCCCATAGAGGTGGAATCTCTTGGCGGAAAGAGATACATGATGGCGTTGGTGGACGATTATTCGAGAAAGACTTGGGTCTATTTCTTGAAGGAAAAGTCAGAGGCATTCCGGACGTTCAAGGAGTTTAGAGCTTTTATTGAAAAGCAAAGTGGATATACTCTGAAGACGCTTAGATCAGATCGAGGAGGAGAATTCACTTCTAATGAGTTCTTTGACTATTGCAGAACCGCAGGAATCAGACGGCAGTTGACTACAAGTTACACACCTCAGCAAAATGGCATAGCTGAGAGGAAGAACCGGACGATCTTCGAGATGGCAAGGAGCATGTTGAAGGCTAAGCAGCTACCGAAGCCATTTTGGGCAGAAGCTGTTGCTTGTGCAGTATTCCTACTGAACAGATGCCCGACGAAGGCAGTTCAAGGAAAAACACCACATGAAGCTTGGAGCGGTGTGAAGCCAGATGTATCTTGTCTACGAATATTTGGATGGATAGCATATCACCATATACCCGAGCAGAAGAGGAGAAAGCTGGACGACAAGAGCAGGCGATGTATCTTCATTGGATATAGTGCTGATACGAAGGGTTACAAGTTGTACGATCCTAACACTAGAGAGGTGATTATCAGCCGTGATGTGCAGTTTGCCGAAGATGAGGCTTGGGATTGGTCTCCGAAGGATACTACACAGCCTAGCATCAGTATTGAGGAGGAGTCTGTAGAAGACAGACATGTACCAGATGCTTCACCAGAGAAGACATTTGATCCACACTCTAGGACACGTGGAGCACGTAGAAGAGTGCCACCAGTCCGTCTTCAGGATTATGTGGTCTACAGAGACGACGAGAGTGATGATGCTGATGAGACTATGATTAACTTTTGTTTGTTTACAGATTGTGATCCCATAACTTTTGAGGATGCATCAAAAGACAAAAGTTGGATCCAAGCTATGGATTCGGAGATAGCCTCTATCGAGAAGAATGATACATGGGAGCTGACACCTTTACCAGTTGGTAAGAAGGCGATTGGAGTGAAATGGCTGTACAAGACGAAGTACAGTCCCAACGGTCAGGTGGACCGTTTGAAAGCAAGGCTAGTGGTCAAAGGATACAGGTAGAAGCCTGGCATCGACTACTTTGAGGTATTCGCACCAGTAGCAAGAATGGATACTATTCGGATGATCATTGCAGTTGCAGCCCAGAACAGGTGGAAGATACACCAAATGGACGTGAAGTCAGCATTCTTGAACGGAATTCTTGAGGAGGAGGTGTACGTTGACCAGCCACCAGGGTATGTGCAAAGAGGGAGAGAGAAATTTGTGTACAAGCTGAAGAAAGCACTATACGGACTGAAGCAGGCCCCGCGAGCATGGTACGCGAGGATCGATACGTATATGCTGGAGAATGGATTTCAAAAGTGTCCGTATGAGCACACACTATACATCAAGACAAATACTGATGGAGATATGTTGATAGTGTGCTTGTATGTGGATGATCTGATATTCACAGGAAGTTCTGAGACAATGATCGTCGAGTTTCGAGAAGCGATGACTCGACAGTTTGAGATGACTGACATGGGATTGATGTCATATTTTCTAGGCATCGAGGTTGAGAAAGCTGATGGAGGAATCTTTATTTCTCAAAAGAAATACGCAAAGGATATCCTCAAGATGTTCAAATTGGAGGGAATGAAGGCGGTTCGAACACCTGTTGTAGAGAAGATGGAGATAATGAAAGAAGGTACTGGAGAGCTAGTAAATCCCACTTACTTCAAGAGCATAGTTGGAAGTCTTCGCTACTTGACTTCAACTAGACCAGATATCGTATACGAAGTTGGACTTATCAGTCGGTTCATGGAGCAGCCGCAACAGTCACATTTGCTAGCAGCAAAGCGTATACTCCGATATATCAGTGGCACAAGTAATTTTGGGATTAGGTATTCTCACACAGAGGAGTTTTGTCTGACAGGATATTTAGACAGCGACTGGGCCGGTGATGTTGAAACTCGAAAGAGTACATCGGGTTATGCTTTCTATCTTGGAGATGGAGTGATTTCATGGTCTTCAAAGAAGCAACAGGTTGTTGCTCTTTCTACAGCTGAAGCGGAGTACATCGCAGTAACTACCGCAGCTTGTCAAGCTGTTTGGCTTAGACGGATATTGGAAGACCTGAAACATAGGCAGGAAGGCCCTACAGTGATTATGTGTGACAATAAATCGGCTATCGCATTAGCCAAGAATCCAGTATTTCATGGAAGGAGCAAGCATATTGGAATCCGATATCATTACATTCGAGAGTTGGTAAAAGATGGTGAAATTGAATTAGAATTTTGCAGAACTGAAGAACAAGTTGCAGACATCTTTACCAAGGCACTCTCAAGTGATAAGTTTGAATACTTTCGGAAAATGCTTGGAGTTTCCAGATTGTTGATCAAGGAGGAGTGTTGAATTGTGATCAACTGGGACCCATGTGGGTCCCACATGAAAGAAAAATCAGCCTTTTACAGTCTTCATTTACGGCTGGACGGTAGATGAAATTAGTGGTGGGTCCCACGCCAAGAAATTAAACCTCCACCTACCGCTTCTTCTTCCTCTTCACTCAGCTATAAAAGGAGAGGCCATCCGAGAAGCAAAAGTATCCCTCATCCCCTCAGCCTTCTCTCTATCTTATATACAACAAGTGTTATTTGAGTGTTTTCGATATAGTTCAGTTTGAACTATTTTCCTAGTTTTGTTTGTACGAGTGTTTCCAGTTCAATTTATAACGAGTGTGTTTTTTTTCCACCACAATTAGTGAGAATTAGTGTTCGACAGTTATTTTATCCTGGGCAATTAAGGCTTGTTCCTACATTTGGCAATTAGTGTTGAGAATATGCACTTGAGAATTTGTCCCACATCGCCTGAAAAATAGAAGAGATACTAGTATATCTTGGGTTACACCACTATGACTTACAAGCCAAGGCTTTTGAGTCATATAAGTGGTGTAAAGCGGAATATCTAGTCAATTTCTATATGGTATCAGAGCCACGGCATGCGGTCCGGGCCAGTGTGATTGTGGGCCGCGCCTTTGAGCGCGCCAAGTGCATGACGAGACGCCCATTTGACGGCAGCGTGGGTTGACCCATAGTGGGAGTCGCGTGTTGCGCACCTACGCTGACCGGTTGTGTAGGTAAAGACCCGTGTAAAGGGCAGTGGCGATGAACGCACCTACTAATTGTCGCTAAATTAGCGAGCTTTCGGGAAACACGTCCAACTTCCTAAGTGAGGGGGAATGTTGAGAATATGCACTTGGGAATTTGTCCCACATCGCCTGAAAAATGGAAGAGATACTAGTATATCTTGGGTTACACCACTATGACTTACAAGCCAAGGCTTTTGAGTCATATAAGTGCAGGGACGGATCCAGGAATGACTTTTATATAGGGCTGAATTTTTTTTTTGTCAAGTTGGAATCAAATTGAAGTATGTATTTCTTCTAGTAGTTTACAAAATCAAAATATATTATAAAAGATAATGTATTACACAAAATAAGCTACTAACTAAATTTTACTCTTCGAGGTCCCCTCATTTCAAATTCCTTGACTACATCATCATTACTAATACAATCTGCAAGTGTCCTTTCTATATAAAGGACCATAAGATCATCGAGAAATTCATCATTCATCTTATTTCTAAGATTACTCTTGATGATGTTCATGGATGAAAATGCTCTTTCCGTTGTTGCTGTAGATACTGGAAGAGTCAAAATAAGACAAATCAGTCGATAAATCATAGGATAAAATGATGACTTTCCTGATGCAACCAACAAGCGGCACAATCAGATATGGAAGCCACATTTGCGAAAGTTGGATCCTGTTGGATACTCGATATAAAGAACCCACACTCCATCTCTAGAGCAAACATATCGTGCGATGAAAAGTCTGAAGGATAGAACTTTGAAGCAAGTTTACATACATCTTCAGCTTTGAATGCTCGAAAATCATTGTGTGGATTCAATGATGCACTAAGACTAAGAAGCTCCAAAGAATTCTCCGGAAATCTACTATCAAGCTCCATCAACTGAAAGTCTATCACAGAATAAAGTACGTTGACCCGAAAGTAGTGTTCATTTGTTATATTCAATTCACTATCTCTCATACCTTTCTTGTAAGGAGTTGACATATTCGGTACAACAATACCATGCTCAGAACAAAATGATGCAACCTTCTTTATCAAATCATCCCATCCATTGTCTCTCATGTCTTGAAGTTTTACTTTCGTTATTGAAAGAAAGTGCACAGCATTCAAAATGTCCATATCTTTCTTTTGAAAAGCCTGAGAAAGAAACTCGGTAATCTTCATCACTTCATGCATCAAAAGCAAACAGTAGACAAAGTCAAATTTTTTCAAAGCTTTAGCAATTCCTTTTGCTTCCCCTTGAACTTTGTCTACTCCATTGATATACAAATCCTCAACAGTTGCTCGGGTAGCTCCAAATAACTTGATCAAACTTGAAATAGAACGAAAATGGGATCCCCAACGAGTAGTTCCAGCACGTTGCAAAGTGCAAGCCTGGTTCATGCCCGAACCTGTTTTAAGTGTGCCAGCAGCCACCAAATCAAGCATTTCTCCTTCCTTACAAGCTTTTAACATTGCATGTCTTTTGGCATAAGAATCAACAAAGTTTACAATTGTAGTCAGAGTAGAAAAGAACTGCCACACATCAGCCACTCCTTTAGCCGCGGCATTTAAACTCAGTTGTAGGCGGTGAGCAAAACAATGCACATAATATGCATATGGACATTCTCTTAGAAACAAAGCTTGCACACCATTAAATTGACCACGCATGTTACTTGCACCGTCATACCCTTGGCCACGTATGTTTTCTCCACTGAGATCATATTGAGCAAGAACCCTGGATATCTCATCTTTCAATGTTTGAGAACAAGTGTCAACGACACTAATCACCGTGAAAAACCGTTCTCTAATCAATCCATTACAATCCACAAAACGAAGGATGATTGCCATTTGCTCCTTATTTGCCACATCAAGTGCTTCATCAACAAGAATACAGAATTTTGACTCTCCTACTTCCTCACGAATCTTGGCTCTCACTTTGTTGCCAAGAATATTTACAATTTGCTTTTGAATAATTGGAGATGTATACATGGCATTTTTTGGAGCACCGTCGCACACTTTTTGATATTCCTCATTCACTCTTTTCACAAGATCCAAAATCGCATTAAAATTACCACTATTAGAAGAGTCAGCCGATTCATCATTACCTCTAAAAGAAAATCCTTGTCGTGCCAACACCTTCACAACCTCTATAGTGGCAACAAGCCGAAGACGGTTATCTACTACTTCTTGTGACGATAACGAGCTCATCACTCTTTCCATGTGTCTAGAGGGATTTCTCAAATTTTCCCACTTTGACATTGAAGAACTATGTACGGAATTAATCCCTCCCACATGAGATAAGATGCCCGACATCTTGGACATTACATTCTTCCAACCATTAAATCCAATTTCAGTGAAATGTGGATGCCGAGAAGGATAACTATCAAATAAGAAACAAGGGAAGCAATATGCTCTATCTTCGTCAAGAGAATATTCAAGCCAAGGCCACTCCATAAACCATTTAGAACAAAATCTTCGACCTTGAACTACATCCCAAGTAGATGGATAACATTTCAAGTGGGGTTGATTCGGTCCTAGCATGACATAAGCTCTCCGAACACTATCACGTTCATTCACAGGATACTTGCATATTGGTTGACGTTTTCCGGGATCTCTTTCAAGTGAAGTAACATCAGAAATTTCTTCCTTCTCAGTTGTTTCATTTTGATCATCTTCTAATGGTACCTCAGAAAAATTCGTAGTCTCCTCTCCACTTCCACTACGAGTCGCTTGATGCTCATTATCACTGGTACTCGAAGAAATATCACTTCCAAACCAATGTAATAAAGTTTTGTAACGCTTAGTATTTTTTTGATCCGTCATTGTCTTCAATAAATCTATAATAATATATCAAAAAATATGATAAGAACTTTACACTAAAAATTTAACACTAATCATTCACATATTTTCACATTAAAATAAAACAGTGAAAGGATGAGATCATAAATAGTCATACAAGCCCTACAAGAAATATCAAGCAGGCAGTGACACTTCAAAAAACATAAGATCATAAATAATCATACAAGCCATAGAAGAAATATGCAAGCAGGCACACTTCAATGCATATTATCACAATAGAAGGGAGCATAAAGAAGATAGCTAGTTACTCACAGCCGTGCAATGCTTGGGTCCAAGTCACAATCCGTGAATTTTTATTTCTTCACAATACCAGCCTAATCTGCGTGGCTGCGTACACAAATGACAAATGACAAATCAGAATTGTAGGGAGACATCGACAAATCACAAATCAGAAATTCAGAATCACAAATGACGAAGAGTCAAAGACGCAATTTCAATTTCAATTTCAATTTCAATGACAAATCAGAATTGTAGGGAGACAGGAACAAATCACAAATCACAAATGACGAAGATGCAATTTCAATTTTCAAATTTCAAGTGTTAGTGTGTTAAACTGTTAAGTGTTAAACTGTTAATGTGTTACCTTCGACTCTTCGTCCTTCGAGCCTCGGGAAAAGGATTACGGCTAAGAAGATGCAGATGAGCCGGGCGAGATGGACTTGCGAGCGGGCGGGAGCCGGGGACGGAGAGGGCTGAGCGGCTGTGGAATGTGGACGAAGAGCTAGGGACAGATGTAGAATTGCAGTTTTGCAAGTGCGAGCACAGGGAATGTCAGGGACGGAGACGGAGTCACAGAGGCGGAGCCATGGTAGCCGGTAGGGATTCTCCGTGTCGGTAGTCGGTACTCGTACTCGGTCGGTGTTCACGACTTCATCTTCGTCCCTCAAGCCTAATGCTGCTAAACCTATTTTGAAATATTTTTTTATTAAAAAAAAAATTTATTTGCCTTTGGCTACTTGGGCTATAGTCCAAGTAGCCAAAGGCCTAGATCCGTCCCTGTATAAGTGGTGTAAAGCGGAATATCTAGCCAATTTCTACAATTCAAAAATAAATTTCAAAAGTTTGTTGGGTGTTATGTTTTAAAATTTTATCTCAAACGTCAGTTTGTAGATAAATCGGGATTTTTTTTAATACCAAAAATTTAAAACTTTGTTTCCGATTTGCTATAAGTTAGTTTTTGAAACTTTTTTTTTGATATGGTTTTCTCAAATGATGGGGCGGTGGTAGGATCGCGTACAAGGTGTTGTACCGGACTTTCAATGAGTGGAAGGATATGATTGGGTTCTGGAGACGGAGCGGGCAAGGACAGAGGGCTGGAATGGAGTCGCCGGCTTTGGTTTTCTTCGAATTTGAAGTTTCGTATTTGAGGGTTTAGGGTTTAGCCTGGGAGAGATGGGGTTATGGAGTGGTGAAGTCGCCGTTTTTGATGATGGGGTTGGGTGAAGGTGGTGTAGTTGTGAACTTGCTTGATCGAGAGGGGAGGGAAGGTGTGAATTGGGTGGAGAATGGTTGTTGGGAAATTAGGGTTTGCGAAGAGTGATTTGCTTTCTGTGAATGTGAGTTTGTGGGGATGAATCATCTTGTGGAGGTGAATTCTTGCTTTTCCGTTCGGAAGGGTTTGTTGCGGAATTTTAATTGAGGTTGGTAAATTAACAAATCGCTGAGAGCACCGATTTGTGCAACACATGATATATCAGTGCTGAAATGTTGCTGACGAAAGCTACTGAAAGTAAGGTTTGTTAAAAAAATTATATTTTGAACACTAACTATAATAAACGGTTTATTTGGTTGGTTCGGGCACGATTCACTTTAACAGTCATACAAGAAAAGATGAGCCACATAATTTACATGCAACGTGACACTCCACGATACAAGGAAACAAAAAGCAACTCCATAAACTCTTTATTGATCTACTGCGTCATCATTTGCTGTCGCCACTTCCCTGCTCCTGGACCCGACCCTCATTGAGCCTAGCCGCCGCGGCCATGGTTGCAGACACTCCACCAGGATGCACAGCCAGGTCCGGACTGTTCCTCAGCTCCGCCCCCATCACCCCCTCCGCGTCCTGTCGCGTCACAACCTTGTCTGCCGGCAGTTTCGCCGCCGCGTCCTGTCACATTACAACACCAATCTCTACAGATTTGTGGGTTAAAACTCCAATGCAGAGCGTGTTTTGACGATGGCTTACTGTGAGGCGGTGGCCGAGCTTGACCTTCTGATCTTCAGCGTCTTCTGAGGCGTTGAAAGTGGCGGCGGATTGCGCAGTTGCGGCCAGTCCACCGGGAGTGAGCAGATTGCTCCCGGTGGCCCTCACTTCAGCTGCTTGTATTGCTGCTGCGTCGCTCTCAGCTATTGGCTTCTCACCAGCGGTGGTCACCGCCGCTTCTAGCGCCTCGCCGATTGTAATTGCGCCTGGATCAATCACTGCGCCGTCCGGGTTCTGGACCGGCGCAGGTTGTATGTACTGCCCCAAAACCTGAAACATCAGAAACTCTCGGATTTAGATAGAATAAAAAGAAAAAAAATTTAAAAAAAAAACTCATCTAAGGAGTGCTGAATCGCGGCCATACCTGTCCAGCGACCTGTTCTGTGATTATGCGCCCGCCGGGGACGTCTGTTTCCGTAACGGTGACTCCTTGGTCGCCAGCAGCTAGAGTGACGTCACTATGTCCGACCAGTCCAGCTCTCTCGTTGTACGTCGCTGCAGCTTGCATAACGGAAGCAGTCCCGCCTTTCTGGGTCTGTCCGAGGATCATGCACTCCGCCGTCTGCATCATCGCCGCGTCTTGCGGCGCGATAGGTTTCTCTGCGAGCTCACCATGAACTGGAAAAACGTCGCCGTACTTGATCGGTTTCCCTTGCTCGGCTTGCTGCTGGTGATCTTGCTGTGGCAGCTGACTTAGCTGCTCGTCTCGCGGCCTCTGATGTTGTTCCTGACTCATGCTCAGATTGCCGTTGATCTTCTTTTACTCCGATTTCGAGTTGCAGAGCTTATAAATATCTGTTGCAGAAGTCGATGATTCCAGTCGCCACGTCATTCATACACGACACGTGTCGTTTTCTGGTACTCACACACTGACATTCGCATTACACGTGGCCACCTGGTAAACGTTGTTATCTATAATCGAACGTCCACGTAATGTTTCCAAATCGATCGCAACGACGTCGCTTCGCGACGTTATTACTAAATTTCTTACATGAAGCTTAAAAAACAGTTTTACACGAATTCTAAATGAATTTTTGATCGAGGCAACTCTTACGCGTGAATAATACTACGTCGTTTTAAGATGATTGGATTCGGTTTGTTTGAGTGAACCGGTTAAGCGGCCCACTATAAATTACAGGAGTTTGAGTTTCGTTGACCAGAGCGGAACAGGTTTGACCATGTCGGCCGTGGCTCACACAATCTCAGCATGTCCGCCGCTCCATCAACGTTACAACCTCCACCACCACAGAGATCTTATGACAACGCTCGCATCCTCCAATTCTCTCCCCCAGCTCAAACAAGTTCACGCCCAGATCCTCAAGGCCGGATTCGAGCGTTCCACCTCGCTCATCTGCAAGCTCATCGTGTCGTCGTTTTCAAGCCTGGATTACGCGCTTGCTGTTTTTAGTCACGCGCAGGATGTGGACAGTAAGGTTGGGAGTAAGTTGTTGCGGGAGATTTCGAGGAGTGGTGAGCCGGGGAGGGCGGTTTTGGTGTACGGGAAGATGAGGAGGGAGGGGAGTGTGGATAGGTTTTGCTTTCCGCCGGTTTTGAAGGCTTTGGCGAGGGTGAAGGGGTTGATGGAGGGGATGGAGGTTCATGGGGTGGCAGTGAAGTTGGGGTTTCAGAGTGATGCGTTTGTGCAGACGGCGTTGGTAGGGATGTATGGGGCGTGTGGGCATGTTTTGGATGCACGGTTGGTGTTTGATAAAATGTGTCAAAGGGACATTATTGCTTGGAGCATTATGATAGAAAGGTAATGCTTTTTCCTTATGTTCAGTTATTATAAATTTTGCTCTAATTTGTTGATGTAGTGAATGTAGGGCTAGTTAGTTTGAACACGTGATGAATGGCTGATACTGTCATAGGTGAAGGTAATTACTTGGTGATAAAGTTTGTAATTGATGGTCAGACTATTCAGAAAAAGGGCATCGTCATCTGAAGAGTTATTTTTTTTTGTTTGTTTGTTACGGATGGATAATATGAGGTGAAATGTAGTTGTGTTGTATTAACTGCATGTGAGAATTATTGTCTAGCAATATAATGATTAAAATGTGTGGTGCATCTGCAGCTGTTGTCAAAATGGTCACTATGATGATTCCCTGATGCTGTTCGAAGAGATGAAAAGTTCCGAGACGAAGCCGGATGGAATGATAGTATCCAACATTCTTTCTGCCTGTGGTCGTTCCAAAAATTTGGCTTTTGGAAAAGCAGTACGTGAATTTATTGATGAGAACAATATGATGGCTGACCCTTATATACCAAGCACTCTTGTCACTATGTATGCTAGTTGTGGCTCCATGGATCTAGCTCAGAAATTATATGATGGAATAACACCAAAGCATATTGTTGCATCAACTGCTATGGTTTCTGGGTACTCGAGACTTGGAAAAATTGAAGCTGCTCGCTCCATTTTTGATCAAATGATTGAAAAAGACTTGGTTTGTTGGAGTGCTATGATAGCTGGATATGCTGAGAGTGATTGGCCTCAAGAAGCTCTAAATGTGTTTAATGAAATGCAGAGGCTTGGAATGAAACCTGATCAAGTCACTATGTTAAGTGTTATTTCAGCTTGTGCCCATCTGGGTGCTCTGGAACGAGCTAAATGGGTTCATTCGAATGTCAACGAAAATAATCATGGAGAGGTTCTGGCCATTAACAATGCTCTTATTGACATGTACGCCAAATGTGGGAGTTTGGTAAGAGCTAGAGATGTTTTTGATAAGATGCCGAAGAGGAATGTGATATCTTGGACTAGTATGATCAATTCATTTGCTATTCATGGTGATGCTACAAACGCATTGACCTATTTCCATCTAATGCAAGCTGAAAATGTGAATCCCAATGCAGTTACATTTGTGGGTGTGCTTTATGCCTGCAGTCATGCCGGATTAGTCAGTGAAGGTAAGAAATTTTTTGTTTTAATGACCGATGAATATAACATCACTCCTAAACAAGAACACTATGGTTGCCTGGTAGACCTCTATGGCCGTGCCAATCTACTAAGGGAAGCTCTTGAGGTGGTTGAGACAATGCCTATGGCTCCAAACATTGTTGTATGGGGATCTTTGATGGCTGCATGCCGTGTCCATGGAGATTTGGAGTTGGGGGAGTTTGCCGCACAGCGGGTTCTTTCTCTGGAACCAGATCATGATGGAGCCCATGTATTCTTGTCCAACCTTTACGCCAAATCGAGGAGATGGGGAGATGTGGGTAAGGTAAGGTCACTGATGTGGGATCAAGGGATCTTAAAGGAAAAAGGCTACAGCAGAGTTGAGTTTGGTGACCAGATACATGAGTTCTTGACAGCCGATAAAAACCATAAGCATACTGCTGAGATCTATGTAAAGTTAAACGAGGTAGTCAGCAAAGTGAAGCTGAATGGTTATGCACCTGATTCATGCAGTGTTTTACTCGATTTAGATGAAGAAGAAAAGAAGGAAGTTGTTTTGTGGCACAGTGAGAAGTTAGCGCTATCTTATGCTCTGATAAATAAGGATAAAGGGTCTACAATCCGTATCATAAAGAATCTTCGAATTTGCGATGATTGTCATGCATTCATGAAGATGGTTTCCAAGGCGTATCATGTGGAGATAATAGTCAGGGACAGGAGCAGGTTTCACCATTATAAAGGTGGTGTGTGCTCATGTAATGATTATTGGTAATTGCAATTTGTTTGCACTCACTTCTGAGTACATAAGGTGAATGCTTCTGAATCTAAATCAGTGAGTTTACAGAAACTAGCATTGTGCTAACAGTTATGGGAAATTATTTTAAAAAACAGTCTTCAAGTGCTCAGTGCTCACACATCTTTGCGGAAAATTTAATTTGACGCTGTTAACTGGTCATCGAGGTGGGTGATGTGTTCTCAATGGTATTATGGTCACATTGTGGTTCTGTATCTAAATCAATGAGTTTGACGTTGGAAGCGTCAGGAGCAAAATACCCTCCAGAAACTACAATTGCGCCTTGAGCTTCAAGGTAAGGAAGGTAATGCTACAGTGGTTGATACCTGGATTTTATCAATCTTTGTTTGCTTCATGAGAATGGCACAGTTCCTGCCTTGTGACTTTTTACTTATGATATATTTCATGCAGCCACATGACTTCTTTACTATGATCCATTTGATGCCAAGTCCGTTAATTGTTTCGTGTTTATTATAGTATATGAGAATAAGTTCTGATTCAAGATCAACACAGACGAAGGATTCTGTGGAAAGGCACGACGAATCACCAAGCTGTGTCCAAGATCAATATATCTGAAGGATTCTCTTTATTGACAGATATGGAGCACTGATCTTTAGCACCAGACTTGAAGCTAGGTAAATAGTTCGACTGTTTATTTATTTTATTCCAACTGTTTACTTTATTTGATCCAGAGGAACCAAAATACACTTTCAGATGACAGAGATTCAACGATCCTTGACTTTTTCTGGTTTTTAGTAAACTATTACTCCACCTGGTGATCATTTTCGTATTATATTAAGCTAAAGTATGTTCTTTGGTCATTGGTTTGTTAAAATGGATCTGGTAAGGGTCATCCTTGCACTGAATTTAATTACCATTTTAGCCATCAAGCGAAATTACTGAATGACAAAAATGAGTAGTGCATGTACATAATTATTACCTAATTAAACTACTGCCTTCATTTGTTGTAGAATGTTGCAGATTGAGATCCAAATGGCTATCACAAATTGATCTACTACCAAGAATGTGAATAAGCAGAGCAGTAATTCAGCTGATAGCTAAGTTTTGGTGCCAGTGTGTGATAATAATGCCTGTAGTGTTTTTTTTTTTTTTTTTGATAGAGTAAATTGATAATGGTCAACTTAAAGTTTACATAAGACAGGGGATTGATATTTCTTGCCTTCTACACCTAGAATATCAGAATAAGATTTGATCTAACAGAATTCACTTCTACATCCTTCACTTGGACATTGTTTTTCTTGAGATGGGATCTTTTCTTAACCTTTGCTCCTTGTTTGAGGTCTTTTACGTGGATTACTTCTCCTTTTTTCTTTTTCTGTTGTGGAATTGTTCCTCACTTCTTCGACGCATCTCTTGATGGTTGAGATTAAATATAAACTAAATGAGTTCATATATTTGATCCACCAAGCCACCTTTGTCTTTATTAATTCCTTTAGATCCTCCCTGAACCTTTCTTGATTTTTAAAGCATCTTCTATTCGCCAATTCCCAGAGTGTCCAGATTATGGAATGATCATCGGTCAATTTATCGACTAAAACTTCAATCATTTATAAGGGAGTTCTGTTTGTTTTTCGAATTTTTTGTTGTCATTTTACCATGGTTTGTTCACTCTTGTTTCAAGTCTTACTAAATTGAAGCTTTGTAGTTCATTTGGAGCAAAATAAAGTTAAACACAAAGATTCAGACGAAAACAGATCAAATATGGGCATATTAACCTGTTCATCTTCAAAGGCTTGCCAAACGCATGATTATTGTTTGAATGAGACGTGTCATAACTAGTTTGAAGGATAATTCAAAGGGCTACAACTTCCTAGTTTACACCAACACGAAATACAAGATTTAAATGGTCAAAAAACCGATTGAAGTCGGATTATGGCGTAGAGTGAACAACAGTCCGTAATCATACGGCTAGGTACGACCGGTACGTACCGAAGGGCGAGTACAGACTTGAAGCCGCAAAATACACATGCCAAATAACATAATGTTTTTCAGAGTCTTTTGTAAACTTTGGAGCACTTCCTTATAAACCAGCTTTCTATCGACTCCTTTATAAATTTTGGCAATACTCAAACTATTCCTCAACCTATCAAGTTGTCAGCCCATGTCCTCCACGACCAACTTGAATGCATAAGAAACTTTTGTTCTTGAAGCTTGTTGTCATCTCGAACGCTTCTAGTTCCATAAGGTAATCAATCCTCCTTTAGTTTCTTCGACATCAACTGCCATCCAGTTTAATTTTTCTTTTCCTCATAATTGTTCTGCAAAAGATAAATCATTATTACTAACATTTGTTTCTTGTATGAATATCATGTCCACCTGGTGTTTAGATATGCCCTATCTGAAGATAACATTTTAGATATGTTCTATCTTTTAAGAGAATAGTCTTACCGAGACTGGTCTCTTGAGATTTTCGATGAGACGTTACGTTTTCCAAACTACCGAGCTGTACAGTAGTTGCCTAGTCCCAGGTGGCATACCGGTTTTAGGCAAACCAGTATGATTCAGAAGGAGACCGGTCTCCTACGGAATTTAGATCTGCATCTCCCCGTTATTGCTTTCGACTTTGAAGATCTGCAAAATTCTCTCCATTTCTCTCTCTAAACTTCGTAGCTTTTGAGATTTCAACGGAATTGAAAGTGATTATTGAGGTAAGATCTGGTTTAAGTATGTTAGAGTTGTTGTATGTTAGTTAGGGTTGTTTAGAAATCATTAAATTTGTGTAGGATTTTGTTGATAAAATGAAATCTTTAAATTTGTTTAGGGTTTGTTGAGAAAATTATGATACGTGTTAGGTTAGTTAGGTTTATATGCTTGTATGATAGATTGATGATATATTAGTTCAGTGTTGAATTAAAACAATTTTATTCGATAGGTTATGTTGGAAAAAAATCGGAGAGCAAGTATTTTAAAATGTATCTAAAAGATGTGTTTTTGTGTAGCCAAATTATTTTCATGTGGTGTATATGATGCTGATTGGTTGGTCATTTAATTGCAGGTATACTGGAATGGAAAATATAGAATCCGACCCAATGGTCATGTCGATCTTAGATACAGTGGAGATGGCTGTAATGACCGAGAGGAGATGGAACACTTGGACCAGATGCATATGGAAGATGTAAACACGGTTCCAGAACCGACACATGTATGAGATATTCCAGAATTTCATGATGTATCAGAATGAGACGTGAATGAACCAGATGATGAGTATTTGAGAATAAGTTATGGGCAGTGGGGCAAAATTGGGGTTGATGCTATATTTAACACCAAAGCTGAAGCAATTTACGCGATTCAAAATATTCTATTCTTAATCGTGAAGAATATGCGACGAAAGAGTCAGAACCTAGTTTCTCCATTAGATCGGTCTCCTGAATCATACCAGTTTGTCTAAAATCGGTATGCCAGTGGCCGTGACTAGGACACTACTGTCCAGTTTGGCAGTTTTCTGAGCAGACCGGTCTTTCATAACGCGCTCTGTTTGGAAAACGTAACCGACCGGGCTGTCCGAGGCCGGTCTCATCGAAAATCTCAAGAGACCGATTTCTTAAAAAATAGAACAGATCTGAAATGTTATCTTCACATAAAACATTTCTGAAATTTGAGTTTGCCTATAGGGCAGGTCAAAAAAAATTTGTCATTTGTGTGATCCTTTTTCTCTTATTGCAATTGGTTGCTCCTCTCACATTCCGACTTGCTACCTTCATTGATCTTCTAGTTCAGCTTTTGATTCCTGATTTTCATGAGTTCAAACTGTTTAATAATTTCCTCTTCTGAGCCTTGAAACTGAATGGCCAGTAGATTTGCTATTTGATATGTCTCTTCTGCTTCCTTTCTTTTAATTAGTTTCTTGGGTTTCTGGATCTTCAGTGGTGTGATATTTGATATCATCTATCTTCTGATTTTTTGTTTCCTTGTCTGCTACAGTTCTTTTGTTTCTTCTTGTGTATTTTAAATAGCTCTCTCTTTTGCCATTTTTCTCTTCTCCTTTGTTAGACCATTTTGAATATGGACACAGATTGAAACTCATCCATCTCAGCTACAACCAATCTGCATTCTCCTTGATACTTGCTGATGATACTTTTCTTCTTCTGGCCTTCTTGGGATTTTCCTGCTTTTTCTCACTAATTGTTTCTGGTTTTTGTTACCAGACTTGTCTTGCTTTTATTTGAAACTTCTGGCTCCATACTTTCTATTTTTTTGCATCATATAACTAAGCACTTGGAGTATCTTCTTTTCTGTAATGGATACAGACTGTGTCTTAAATATGATTTGTAAGGTTTATTTTTATGAAGCAAGTGACTGACTTGTGAAACGCAGAAAATTGATGGTTTCAGGAAGAAGATATAACAAAACAGGTTATAAGCAGAAAGTCCTCCATTGAAAATTTCATCACCTGTACATGAAAGTTCATCATGCAAGCCAGCAGTAGCTACTGGGAAAAAGGTGGGAAAAAGGAACTGGGAAAAAACTACTCCTCTTCGGCTTATTCTCTCCATAATGCTATCCAGCTTCCAACTAAATGCAACGAGGGGATATGGTAGCAGATCTTCCAAACTTATTAGAAGAAGGAGATGAAAAATCTTCAGACCTCCTCCTGAGCATCTGCCTCATCCCATCAGCCACTTTGACCGCTGGATTTGATCTGAACTTACCACAGAATGCCATGTGAGCTTTAACAGCTTCCTCCATGGATCCGTATAGTTTCTTATTTCCTCCCCTCATGGCCTCGTCCCTTACCGCTTCAGAGCACAGCCCACAAAGCCATTTCCCTTCAAAATTGGCCCTCACTCCATTGATATACTCCTGAGTGCAATCCTCCTTCAGCCCACAGCACTCACACTTGACATTCTCAATCTCCATAATATCCAGACACACACTCCTCTCTAACAAAGGTATGGACTTTATACAGTTGTTTTGCATATTTCTCTCATCCCTAAAAATTTTTCGATGAAATATGCTTGTTGGGTATGGTCTGGTATTGAATGTGGGATCTGTTTCAGGAGCTAGAAAGTGTCCCTGAGCTCCTTTTTATGGTGGATTCTGAGGAGGGAGGCATGTAAATAGTTAAGGGTAGAAAATGCCTTAAGTTTCCAAGGGGGGCAAGGGACAGTGGCAATACAGGATTTGATTAGGACCTACCTTAGACTTTAGCTGGCCCCTAACCATGACAAAATAACAAACCTTCTAACTGCATCATGTTACCTTACCTGCAGGAGTTGGCAACTGTAATTAGCTGCTTCAATCAGCAGCAGCAGCAGCTCTAGAAAATCAATCAATGGCGAAACTTGTTACCCTGATTGATTACGTGGCATCTGCCACGCTTGCTGTGCTAACTAGGGTAGTCATTAATCATTGCCTGAAGGGTGTTAGTAAGTTAATATGTCATGGGTTAGTTAGTTTGTTCTTGAAACAATTAGGACAGACTTTGTGATGGTTGATGTTGTGTGTAATCATCCATCTTGTGGTCTGTAATGGAGCATCATCATATCTGTGGTTGTTCTTAAATGTATAATTAGTTTTTGGCATCATCGATTAGTAGTGATTAGGAAGCTAACTAACCTTGGTTAACAGTCCATTTTGTGGTGCTAATAAATGCTTACATGGTCAGGCTGGCTGGGCCAGAGGACAAGGAACAGACATGGAGGCTCACATTCAGGTACCAACTTATCTATGCATAACACTTGGACATGTCTAGATGGTTCTGAAACATCCGATTAATGAGGGCTTTCCCCCTTCCGGTCACTGCTCCATATGCTCCTCCTTACAGTACAAAATTTATTTTTATATACGGTGGAATCATGTGACGGTTTAAAATCGTAGTATAGTTAGATTTGGTTTTCCTACGGTTATGCGAATTTTTTTTAACATTTGGACATGTTTAAATGATGTGTTTATGACTGTTATGAGATAGTACAATGTACGACGGTACGGTTCGTCGTATTATTTGATGGATCTATTCCGTCGAAAATACGGTATAAGATACAGCGTTACATATGATGCTTTTACGACGGTATTACTACGATAAGATTTGCAATGGTTGTTATCGTCGTAATATATGACGGTAACTATTTTCATCCCAAATACTATTATGTGACGGAACGATTTCCTCATTATAATTGTCGTATTTTCGCAACATTTATCTCTTCTTTTAGGATGTCTTGTATCTTTGGTTATTCTGGCTACACCACATAACATTTGTTCTCTTCACTTCACAAATTCTAGAACTTCGAATTCATCAACTTTTTATTATGTAATCTACTTCCCTACTTATCATTTCAGATGCAACAACTCTTATTTGGTGAACAAGAGGTATTGCAGATATGCCTAGCATATTTTCCATGGAAGAGTTGATTAAAGTGTTTTTGGATGTATAAACAACGTAATGCCGATGAATCGTATAATAATGATATATTTATAATCGGTGTCGGGAGGTTTCTTGAAGCGCTTTGGGAATGAGCAAGTATTGATGGAAACAAGATGCGTCCATGCAGTATGCGTAAGAATATGTTATTTCGGAAATTGAGGTTGCTGAAAATCATTTATTTACCTACGGATTCGTTAAGAATTATTATAATTGGACTTTTCATGGAAAGACAATAGCAAAAGTGACATATACCGGATGCGTTAAGGAGTATAGTTTTAATGATCCTTATGAACCGCATGTACGACCACCCTTTGATCTAATTTATAGCAGGTTTCAGAATATAGTAAGTGATATAGTTGGGCCGATCTGTGAATGCGAGATCCAGAATGTTCTATCTTCCTATCATACATCGCTTTCAAAGGTTGTATATGAACGAAACAATAACTACACACATGAGCCGACATTCAAATAAAGCTAGAGATGACACTGTTATGGTGCACCATTCAGACAGTGTATCATGTAAATATTTTGATAAAACATATCACGACTTTAGTTTCGATTCTCGCATTGTAAGAATGTGTTTGTGTTTGGAAGACTTCAGCCAGTTTGATATGTCGGTAAAATCATACTCATGATGATCTATTATGATGACGCCTTATTATTTATCTTCATAGTTGTGCATGAAAACGAGATACATGTGACTGACTGTCCCAATTCCTGGATAAAAAAATGCTAAAAAATTGATTGATATATACGCGTCTTTTGATCGACCGCTTGCTCTCTTTGAGGAATGTGGGAGTGAATACTTTCCATGCGTACAACAAACAAAATTTCTAACTTAATAAATATAAATTTTGTTGATTTTAATTTATATAATATTTAATTTTGTAGGAGAAAAAGTTGGGGAGAAGTCCCGACTGTTGGAAGTTGGTACGACCGCTTTAAGAAAAGGAAGACAGACTTTACCTGGATCCATGAGGCCAACAAATTATGGTATGACATTGTATTTAGTATTTACTAAATTTATACATTTCAAATTAAAATGTTTAATTTTTTTATCATACATAATCGATATGAGGAGAAACGCAAGGCTCGCATGGAGATTAGCGCTACATCTGAATCTATTGGGGAGGGCGAAGACCTGGACATATTTGCTACAAAAGTAACGCTCTCCCTGAGACACAAGCTGCCCAGAGTCGTTGGTGTTTCGTCTACTTTGGTGTTCGGGAAAGCTGATTTCAGGGTGAGGCCAGCCAGCCCAGTATGACATCCTCGCATGTTGCTAAACGAAGATGACTGCGATGTCGAATAAATTCACAACCAACCTCACAGAGGTGGTGAAGTAGCAAAGTCAGAATGCCTTGCACGGGCTGGGAGCGAAGTTCCTAGACCCCCGCCATCTGGTGGTAGAAATGACGATGACGCCCAAGAGAAGACGACTAATCATGATCTAGGTTACCGTGACACTTGATCTCATTTTGTATTGACATTTATAATCTTAAATATTCGAGTTTGTTTTCATTCTATTTATTTTGGATTTTAATTGCAATTTTATTAGTATCTAATTTCAAGCATTTAATAGTTTAAAATAATAAAAACAATTATAAATTAACTCATTTATTAATTTTGTGAGCATTAGGTCGATTTCTAATATCACTAATATTCCACTATTTAATATTACTAATTTGGTGAATATTACAAAATCACATTTTATTACCAAACAACCATCGTAAAATCACTAAATAAATATTTTCAAACCGTTGTAGAGTTGTCGTATAATCGCAGTAATATTTTTCGTGATGTTCCGACCGTTTTTAAATGTTTAAACAATATTCGACAAGCTAGACATAAATTTACACCCTCATATTTCCGTTGTATCATGGTCGTATGATATCTTCGTTTTGGTGTGGGAAATGTTATACGTTGGTTCTTTATGCATCGGGTTTTTGGCCTGTGGTTTATGCATCGCATTTGTTGCTATCATTAGGTTGGGGAACTTATCTCTTCCGATAAAGTTTACCCCGAAAATTCAGAAGTTGAGGAAAACCAGACCAGTGATGTTAGGAAGGGCAGAGGAATCCTAGGAAGAAACACCCACCTGGCTCTAAAACTCATGGCTGAGAAAATGCTCCTCCACTTTTCAAGACCCTCCACTCATTCTTCACTTCCACTCTTACCACCTATAAATACCTCTCCACCGCCCTTGTCAATCCAACAACCTGAATCTGATTCAAGAAGCTACAATTCTTATCATTTGGCAAAATGGCGAACAAGGTTGCAGGGCTGATCGTATGCGTCTTCCTCGTCGCGGCACTTCTTGTGCACAACCAGGCTGAGGCTGCCGGTCTGGATGAATTTGCTCAATGCTTCAATACATGTGACAAGGAATGCAGCGATGAGGGGTTTGGCAGAACCTTCTGCGAGATGAAATGTGATGCAGATTGCGTGGCCAAGGAAACAAGAGGTATGAATGAAAATATGCATCCCACCACATTTTCTGCATATGATTTTAACATGCTTCTCAAATTTGCAGCTAAATTCGACAAACTGACTCAGCAAAACCCTTGAAGAATTGCTTGGACACTACTGCACTTTACTATCCTTTTCGAATAAATGAGAGAGTTTTTATTAGAAGTTTCTAGACTATTTCAAGTTGCAGATAGCTATTTAGTATCTGTTGAATAACCGTTGTGGTCGACGACGACGATGACGGCTTGAGTTATTCTCCTCCAACTTCTCTAAGGTCACTCAAGAAGAATGACAGTGAGAGTGACTAAGATTTTTATGTAATGTCAATGTAACCTTCTCATTTTTCATGATGTTGAAACATCCATTTCGGACCCAGACTGTTTTCGAATTAACACGGAATGAGTAACAGAAAATCTTTACAGACAAACAAGGAATACCTCATTTTCGTTATGCGTTTAAAAGACAGCCTAGCCTGCAAACTGGTAGATCACGAAAAACGACATTTTTCAAGGTGATAGTAATTTTTATTCGCAGAAGAAAGTAACCTGTTGATACATGAAGAAATAAAAATGGTCCATGGGACAAGTTTACCATCATGAAAAACCAAAACAGAATTGTCCCAGTCACTTAGTTAAAAGTTAATTCAGATTCGGGACGGACAATTCCTTCTCGTAAACCACGCATGCTAGAAATGTCACGCTTCTCAAATATCCTTATTTCTGTAAAAACTTCCTGCTTAGAAATTTCACAGTATACATAGACATTACAGTAGTTGCCGATTTATTACTAACTCTGGGTTTAGCCAAAACAGGTACTCAGAATAAATGATAAATCTAGGAATGATTGACATTGTAGAATGTGTGAGCTGAAAAGAAGTTGACAGAACTTGTATTTGTTTGAATTTGTCATTTTGACAGACACCAGTTTGTACCAAAACTAAACATTCAAGAAAGAAAATTCAGGACCTGAAAATTGCAGCTGGATGCTTTTTCCAGCCTATTGTCCATTTCTAGGAGAAATAAATAAAGCAAAGGAGTAAGTGGGTATGCAGATTTCAGTAAGAATCAGGCTTTTCTGAACAGAAGCATTGGCGATTAAATTACTCGAGAGCGAATGATAGAAATTCAGATCCCTTTTCCATAAACATCAATCATGCGATAAGCTGTTATTATCAGCACAAGTACAGGTAGAAAGAGTGGCAAAAAAGATGCAACAAAAGGAAAGATGTGCTTTTATTTCGATCATTTACATGACTATGTCCAATGGCTATATGATCGCATTTCTAGTTGTTGTTTTTCTGTAATGAGTAGGAAAAGAAAGGATTCTGTGTTTTCTTGCATCTTCAATCAGTTGAATGATTCCACGCGATGAAACGGTGAAATTTAGTTCAAAACTCTGTGAAGGAAATATTTGACAAAGTTACTGTTCAATGTGTGATTTTAGTACCTGTTATCATTTTCATCATCTTGGAACGCAGCTATGCGATGAGAATCAGATGCTGTTGAGTGGAGAAATCTACGCGCCATTCGAGAGTTTTTTTTCTCCTATGAAAGAGTGAAGATGAGTCTCATTGAGCCTGATTAAATTTTTTTTTTGCTACGAATGCGATATTAAGCCAGAAAGGAGCGAGACAAACAGCATTACCATTCAAAAAAAAAAAATTAAGGAGAACACCAACCTCTTTACTGGTCTTTGGGGGCCATGGAATGAATGTCTTTATCAAGCTTCACCAAAATGAAAATGGCTGAAGAAGTTCCCACCTGCGAAAGGGGTCTGACTAGTTGATTTCTTGTTTTTCACATCTACAAACCGATATGCAGCAACGGTACATTTGAGTTTGAGCTGAATTACCTTCCATGAGATGGACAGGATATTTTAGAAGAAACTTAGGTCTGTGTAGCCCCGGGAAAATGGCCAAAGCTCATCCACCTCAGCCCACGAGGTAGAATAGCTCATGCTTTTCCTTAGTCTGCCATTGTAGTTTGATTCCACTTCAGCCCAAAATATGCTGTAAACTGGTCTATGATCTGAGAACTTGGATTCCCCTCGGACATAGGATAATTGTTGCAAACCTTCTCCATGCCACAAAATGCGGTCACACCTATTAACAGAGATGAGTTATATCAGCAGCTTGAGAAAACTCAAATGGATAAATAGAATTGACATTATATTTCTAGCTACTGGTATCTGGATAGTGATATGATCTCACCATGCCGGTGTCCTACGTTTCTCCTTTGGGTGTGTATCGCCCCCAGAATATTGATCTGAACCAAATGAGTATTTGTATGTTGGGGGAAAATATATCTGCCCTTCTTTCCAATGGACGAACACATGACCCCGCCTTTGCTGTATTCGAAGCTACCATAACATGAAGGACACCATTGATTATCAGTTCTGCAAGATCATTTTTAACCGTCTTCTGATCAGAAAAAAAAAATGCACTACCTGATCATTTTCTAACAGTGCCCTCCAGTTGTGCATCTCAACAAGAGCCTTTGCTGATCGATAGGAGAGCGCGATTCTGTAGTTCAGATCACCAAGCCAGATAACGCGGCTGAAGAAAAAATCATCAAAAAAAAAAAACAACTTGAGATCAGAATAGTACTCTTTCAGGATGGAGCAGAATTTTTTTGAACAAAGATTTTACTCATGTTGGAGGATGGTCTCAGGGGATTTTTCGTCGTTGAGTCCAATAACTCTTGGAAACCTAGTCTTTTTTAGGATTTCCATTACGTCAGCATTTCTTCGTAGCTCATCTCCTTCTTTCTCCCCCGAGGTTAAATGAGTACAGATGAAGCAGAATGTTGTTTGGTGCACTGACATGCTGACTGATACCGATCCCTGACAATTCAAGCTCCATAGTTTTTAACAGTAGAGTTGCAAAAAAATCTTTGAATTTATTGGCAAGGAAAATTTTATAAGTACCTTGTTTCCAAGATATCCCATCAAGCCTCTGCCTATGCAGGACACTTTCAAGTTTCGAACATGATCCCTCAGTTCACTCCTGACCCAAACCGTAAGAAATATCCCCACCATCTGCTTGCTGGCAACCAAGCAGTATTTTGATCTACCGGGGAGCCTAAACCCATCTTCGTTGGAAAGAGATCCTCCAGTGGATGCCGGTGAGCACAGTACAGTGCTTGGAGAATCCCCGGGCCAATTATCATCATCTGATGAATTCCATCTAGAATAGTCACTTGGCCTACTTCCTCCCCATTTACTAGAGTCAGAATCACTCGCTCTCTGACCAAAAATAACTCCATCACAAACACTAAATCTTCGATCATATCTTGAACTTGGTATGGAAGATTCTGTGTCCTTCCTCCAAGAACTTGTAGTTTGAAAAGATCGACGAGGGAATAAGTGTGAAAATTTTGGCCTTGCTGATCCTTCAAAATCAGCATCTATTTCTACTAATGGCTCTGGAATGGGAGATGGCGTGTAGTATCCACTGCTGCCACTATTGCCCGGTTGGTTGTTTAAAGTCTTTCTGATAAGCTCCAGCCATTTCTTTGCCGGGCCGTTATCTTCAGCACCCAATATGTTGCCAGCATTCAGAGGAACAATCTCTTGAAATCTGAAAAACAAGGATTTACTGGAATCATTCTACATAAACAAGAATGACCATTCCACAGTTTTGGCTATTTATTTTTGTACCCAAGAACATAAATGTCTGCAGGAGGAGATGTATGAAGCCAGTCCTCTAAGTTCAAATTGCTCGGTGGCGACCTTCCGGCCACATTCCAACTAGTGACAAAGACGCTGAGATAGCAAGGGCATAGAAACAGTCATAAATAGCTCAAGGCAGTATCCACAGCTCCATTGAGCTAGGAAATTTTTTAAGTACCTGTAGTTCTGCACATCCACAATCCGGGGGTTATCCAAATTAAACCTCCCTCGTCGAACACGCTCCGGATTGATGTTAAACCTCTCTGCAGGACATCAAAACATCAGCATTCTACACACATAAAAACAGCAATAGTCTCCGGGTATGAAGAGATTATAACTTATCACCTGTTTTGCTTTTCTTTATGGTGCTTGGCTCCTTTTTGGAGAAGCTATTCTTCCATTCTGCATCTCCTCCTGCACAGAAGAAACCATTGAATATTCTTTGGAAAAAAAATTCTTCTGCTAAATGGCTCCAAAGTTCCCAATGAAGCTAAACAAGCAGCACAATGGAAAATAAAACCTAATCAAATCACAGATTCTGCCAAAAAATAATACTATAAATCCACCTAACTACTAACAAATTGAAACCTAACCCCAAATAAATCAAGGGTCACAGACTGCAGGACCAAGTACCAACCTCCATAAACAACTTCATCAGCTTGAAAATCCTCAGTTTTGCTCTTGATGTTGAACCACTTCCTGGCCAGTTTCTTAGACCATGAGAGCTTCTTCATTCACAAATCATCAACAAAGCAAAATCAATCAGAGACCAATTTCAGTGGTACTGTCATCTATACTTCCGCTGAATAAAAATGTCATAACCAAAATAAAAAACCTTGCTTTTTCTGAGACTGCCGTCAACCATTGTGTCACTGATTCCTCATACAACAACACTGACCAAATCACACCGCTTGCAGTTTCTGGGTCTGCTCAGAATCACAGATGAAACTCAAAGATGGAAACTTTAGTATCGCAAAATGAACCAAAGACAGGAGCGAAGTTAAACTACAGTGTGAGTGAGTTAGTAACAAAGCTTTTGAGTTGCTGAGTGAGTGAGGTTTGATGGGAACAATGGAAGCTTGGTTATAAGGAATGAAAAATGCAACCTGCGATGGAGGCAGAATAGTGCCTCGTTTTTTGCAGTGCAAAAAGTGAGTGAATTTGAGCAGAATAAAGTGCAGAGCTTAGCAGAGAGAGTCAGACTCTGTTTCAGGGCTTCATTTATTTATGTATTTATATTGTCCTTTAGATGTAGGGCAGCATGTCTCAAAATAATTGGGCAACGGGCATGGCATTGTTCAAATCATTCCTTCTGTAATCAGCTGAAATTATACAACATGCCCTTTAATGGTGTATTTATACCATCTATGTTCATAAAATTCAGGGATTATATGAATGATTGGGGCACTAGCTACAACATACCCTTTCTTTCTAGGACCAACCTGCCAGCTTTGTACTCACGCGAGACCTTAAATTGGAGCATGTACGTACCTCATCCTAACTCCTATCCATTGGTAACTGTGAGGCTGCTTATTAGTTATTAGGGTTAGGGTTTCAATTCATGAATGATTATGTAGGGTTTCTTGCTTTCCTACAATGATGATTATGTCCATTTCTGAGACCATCACGCCCCGCATGCACTTCAGACAACCTCGGTTTACTTTGCTTCACTATTAATTTTGTCTTATGCAGTAAGCGCTAGAAAGTGAAATTTTGATTCTAGTGAGAGGCTGAGTTAAAGTGTAGTTTACTCTTGTTTCTATACATTCCCATGAAACCCTAATGACCCTATATTACTTTGAATGTCCATCTTCGGGACTTGTGATAGAAAAAATAATACACTGTAGTTTTAGGGTTTAGGTTAGAACATAATAGCAAATTATGATTAGGGTTTGTCAATTATGATTTCAATACATCATCAGAGTTGATCATGAGCCATTAGGGTTCCATTAGTGCCCATCCATTATCGATCAACAAAGTTTTACAGATATGAATCTCTTTGCCAAAATCGACCTATCATAATTCATAATCATATAGATAGATAGGTTAATCTCAACGCCATACCAACATTTTGCAGGTTTTGGGTTACCTCTACTCGAGCTCAACAACAAAGTGTCACACATTTTCCTAATGTGTTAATCGTTGCCATATATCGAAAAAGTACCATATATTTGTTAGGATATGGATATAACCACACGAATTATAAAAATGAAATCGGCCAAAAATTATAGACGAAAATAATGAAAAATTGACACATGAATTATAGTGACATTTCGCTCTTAAGGTGGGATGTACGTCCACTTGCCGCTTGCAGGCTTTAATCCACGATAATCTCTCAATCGGAGAAGATCGTTACACCCTCAAAACTCGCTCACGCACTCTGTATATTGCTACAATACATATGATGCCGACTACAAGCCGTATATATACTCCCTCACTACTTAAACAAATTTTGCTTCCTGCTTGACTGCTCCGCGTCAAATCTCATAGTACTTCCGTATAAATTAAACGTCACACTCAACTCAATAGTATTGTAAGTCTAAACATGAAATCAGAGACCGAACAACCCTATAATGCAAAAGTATCTAGACCAACAAGAAGAATTTCACTTTTTCTTTACACACTGATTTTCGTCAAATCATACACATGACGATTTATTACAAAGACGGTTAAAAAGTAAAGTGACCCACTTTGTTTATCATTCATCTCAATTCATCGTTTCAGCGAACCCTATACAAACCCTAAACCATAAACCCTAATCCGAGGAGAGTTGGATGAGGAAGGTAATAAATGCAGTGGAGATGACAGAGCAACACGTGTGGTGTGCTGTACGAGGCCTATAAATGATGGATGTTGATGAGACAATAATAGATACATAGAGATGTCTGGTGGCTCTAATTCTTCCATCATTCAGCTTCACAGCACAAATGTCGATTGCTTTGGAGTTCCCTCGCGCATAAAACACTGCTACACGCCGGTGGCTGCAATCTCTATTTTGTCACTTGCATCATCCAAGTTATAAGTTGTGTACGTGTGCAACTACAAAATGCCACCCAACTGAATTGTCAGCATCACTCTTAATATGCCCATTGCACCTATCTTAAACTACAATTATAATTGTTCAATTCTTAATAAATTTATATTGTTGGATATATATATATATGAAAATGGGGCTGATTCTTTGAGACAAACAAATTTTAGATATGATAAGACATAATTTTATCCATTGGGTCTTATGATCTAAGTGTATCTCAAATCGACACGTGAAAGACATAAACGTAATGTATTCCTTATTTATTTGTTTTTTATTATGAAAAATTTGTAATTTACTCAAATATATCCTAATAAATGCATACAAATCAAAAGCTAACATATTAAATTAATAATAACAAAATTCAAAAATAAATAAATAAATTTTATTATGTAGATTTGTTTCCTATTTTTAAACTAAATACTTTATTTATTAATATTTTTTATTCACCAATGCACTTTCTTGATTGATTAAAGTGCATCAATATGTTTTATGTTTTCAATGAACTTTATTTTTAAATAATGTACTTTGTTTTATTTTATACGTAAAATCACTTGATATGAACACTTTTTATTTTGATATTTTTAGCATTTTGCTTATAAATTAAAGTGCAATAACCTACTTATTATTTATTTAACTTGATTTTTTTACTATCAATACACTTTAAATTTTTTATATTATTTCACTTTAGGGATATATTTAAGTGCAACAACGTGTCAAATATTTTTACGCACTTTGAAATTTTAGTTAATGCACTTTAAATTTAAAATATTTTATTTTTAAATAAACATATTATATCCATAATGATTTATTATGCATTTTATGTAAAAATTAAAGTGCATCATTGTAAATAATACTTTAGCACACTTAAAATATAAAATAATACATTTTACGAATAAAAAATATATAGATTTTATAAATATATAGTCTATAGTTTATTATTATTAATTAATCATTAAGTAAATATATTTTAAATTTTAGATATATCGTGTTGGATTTCGTACATATCTCTTTTCAAATTAGATAATTTTTATTTAAATTCAAATTAAATACAAATAAAAAATTACCACTCTTAATTTATTAAATGATTAAATAATATTTATGTATAGAATATTTACGATCATTTATTAGATTTGATCCAACTGTTGATTGATTGTCTCACGGATTTGAGCATGTTTCACTCGAGACGATCAAAACCTTTGCGACCCTGAAACACGATATGGTGCGTTATTTAATGCAATTTTTAATTATTTTATTAATGATAATACGACCATTAAAGATTAAAGGGGTTAAGGAGTTTTAGGGTTTACAAACTTAAAGGTGTGTTGAAGTTGCCGCACCTATGATGCTAATGTAAATTTAAAATTGATTTTGTAGATTAGTTATGTAAAGTACACTTTGCTGTAAATTTTCTAATAATTATTTAGATGCACTACATTTTGATGTGATTTTTCATGTTTGGGAATCAAACCTGTGTGGATAATGTGTTAACATGTACTTTCTCTGTCCCTATTTAATCTTTACGTTTCTAATTTGACACAAGATTTAAAAATTGTGTGGCACAAGAATAAAGGAGAAACAGATTGGTACTACAGCCATGTCATCAATCCGTGGTGCAAGTTCTCAACCAATTAAATCAAAACACATTGGACCAATAGAAACTTGAATAAACTTAAGCTTACACAGTGATCCTGTTTTGTTTGAATTTAATTACTCTGAATAGACTACTTTTAAATAAAATTGAGTAGACTACTCTTAAATTAATTACTCTGGAAATTTATGACATGTTTGATTAGAAATTTATGATTAAATAATTGATTGTTTGATGAATGGAAGAATGCTTATTTATGATAAGTTTTGGAAAGGTAAGGATTATTTTGGGACGCTCAAAAATGAAAGTGTAAGGTATATTATGGGACGGAGGGAGTACACTTTACTAGGATTTATGAAGCTTTGATAAAATTTTGTTAAATAAGTTTTTTTAGAAGTGTATTGCATACCAAATGGCAAAATCAGCGAATTAAAGTGCACGAAATCCTCGCTTTGCTGTACTTTGAGTGTGAGAAAAAAAAAAAGATGTAAAACAAATTTTGTTTGGTGAAACACATTTAATGGGGATGTTGTTAGAAAAAATATGTAGCACACACGTACTTGCAGCTTCGGGGAGCCTTCTCTCCCTCATAATTTGCCTATATTTGTGTATTAATTTTCCTAAATTGCGTATAGAATTTCTATAACACATATCATCACAAGTACAAAGGCATTTTAATGTTACATGAATCTAAATTCGTTGCTATATAATACCTTGCACAATAATACAACTGCTGTTGATCAAGTAAATGACAAACAAATACAGAAATTTTCGGTCACCTTCTATCGTGTCTCGTCGAAATTCATTCAGAAAATGTGAAACAAAGAAACCATTGAAATACTGAAGTCTACCAGACACTTCAAATTTTAGGCAAAAGCATAACCAAGGAAATTCAAGATTCAAGAATCGTGTAGCTCTTACCTGATCCATAACTGTATTTTGAAGGAAAATTGACCCAAGGATGCACTTCTCTCGTTTGGCTACCAGCAAATAATTTAGATGCACAAACTGATATTTAAGGCTGTGGCGATACAATCGCTTGAATTGGAGACTGGTCCCGTTTTTCTTTTTTACCTGAGTACAGCATGTCAATTTGTTCCTTAGCTTCCACCATGTCCTTTTTTGTAAGGAGGTTCATCAGTGATTCATATGTTGATTCTTTTGGTGTATATCCGGTCAGAACCATCTCTTCGAAAAACAAGCAAGCATGCTTGGGCTTTTCAATCTTACACAGCTCGGTTACTAAAAGGATATACGTCCCAAACTCCGGGCTAACATCATTTCTAAACATGTGACTCAACAAAAATGCAAGCACCTTCAATTTTTTCTTCCTACAGCAGATTTTCAGTAAAGAGTCGTACGTCCTCACATCAGGCTTCACGGAATTCTTTTTCATTTCAAGAAGCAGCTTTAAGGCATCTCCTTCTCGAGAGTGGAGGCAATACAAGGAAATTAATGAGTTGTACGTCGTCAGGTTGGGGATAACATCCTGCTTCAGCATATCTTTATACAGATCTAGGGCATCATCCAACCTACCCGATTTTCCTAGATGAGAAATCAACGAGCTGTAAAAAGAAGCATCTGGAGCACACCCATCCTTCTTCATCTTTTCATAAACCTCAAAGGCTTGAATAAGTTGCTTGGCTTTCCCCAGAGAATGAACATATATTGTGTACGTAACTACACTTGGCCGACACCCTTTCTCACACATAGCATTTAAGGTTTCCTCAACCTTGCGAAAATCCTTTTCTCGGCAATAAGCTTCAATGAGGCTGGTGTAAGTCACTGTGTCAGGACATATACCATGTTTTTCCATCTCCTTCAACACTTTGTAAGCTTCATCCAGCTTCCTGGCCTTGCACCAACCATGGATGAAAATATTGTACGTCTGACAGGTCGGCGATATTTCAGATTCCAAATCAGAGAAAACCACCGCAGCACTCTCCACACTTCCTCCTTTAACCATGGAATCCAAAAGCACATTCATAGACTCAGTGTCCTTTTTTATCCCATAGCTCTCAATCTTCATAAAGGCCTCAATTGCTTGACTAAACCTACCAGCCTTGGCAAGCCTTCTAATCACCTTAGTCATCGTAAACAGCGTCACGAACCCTTTACCCGGCTGATTCATTTCATCAACCACCTCCCACATTTGCTCGAACTTCTTACATTTCCCTAAAATATCAACCATCCGATTGTACAAACTCTGAGAAACCTCATAACCAGTTTGCATCTTAGCCCATTTGAAAACCCCAAAACCTCGCACATGATCATTCTCAAACCTATTCAGAAGCTTCACAACCAAATCTTCAGATACACTAACCCCGCCAAATTTGTCATTCAAAGCCTCGGCAGCAGCATCAGGAGACTCGTATCTACATTTCAAAAATTTACTCACCTCAGCCGCTTCCATTTCAACCTGATCAAGAGTCTCAGACTCAGCAACATAATTAGCCTTGTTACAAAGCAGCTTCTGGTGCTGAGCCCAGTCAGCCACTTGAGGAATCTCAAAATCACCATCCGAGTCATTGTAAAAAGGGCCGTATTTATCAGTGAATTTAAGCCAACCTGGTAGCTCCGGAGACTCCGGCGGCTGGGTGTGGCAATATGCAGCTTCGTTGGAGTCCGAAGTGGTGGAGAAGGGACTGCTGATGACGCAATGAAGTGTGTTTGGGAAATGGGTATTTTTTGATTGGGAAATTGGAGCTGGAGGAGTGATGAGGCGCCGGAGATGGGAGCAAAGTTTGGACCTTGAGAGCATCGTGAATGATTTGAACATGGAGAGGGCGAGATTGTAGAGAGAGACAGGGTTTAGGGTTTTACCTTTTCTCGGTTGGAACTTGGAAGAGGGTTTAGATTTTTTGTTTCTCAATTTATTCTAAATATTAGTAAACGAATATTTTATATAATATTAAATTTATTAATTTTGAATAATGATTTATCGTATCGCTTGTCTAACGAAATACAGTCAATCATGATGCGATGCATAAGAATCAGACCTTTTCAATTCAAAATTGAGATGCGTACTTTTGAACTGATCGGATCTGAAATGAACGGAATGAATGAAATTTTAAGTTCAAAAGAACTCACAATTACATTCACAGCTGAAAAACCACTTTCTGGAAATCCTAAAAATCAGAAAACAAACAAAATGTTACATCTGAATTTTCTCATATGGTAAGAGCTGAATCAAACCTGAAACTCAGAATACCTATGTTATATCTTACAAGTACCCTAACCAGAATAAGCTTCTGACTTTTGCATAGTTAACAACTTTGATACCGGAAAAGTTGAATGAATCAATTATCGGTCGCTCTACCTCATCCAACTATCCTTTAGAGACTGTCATGGAGTGTAAACAAACCTGATATCCATGTTTACAATAACCCGATAATCTCATGGCAGCCGAGCCAAGTCATTTAGTGACTTGCAGCAAAACTGAAGATTTAAGGACTATAGATCTAAGGACTGATTATAGATCTAAGGACTATGATCACCTTGTCTACTTGGTACTGAGATCAATTCTGCAATATGTTCCATATATTCCGTCCTGCCCTCATCTTGAAGGGCCTTCATCAAAAATTCACAAGTAATTGGCATCGGGGCGAATCCCTTCAAAACCATCTCTTCGAAAAATAAGCAAGCATGCTCGAGTAACCTACTTCGGCATAGTTCATGTACTAAAAGAGTATATGTTCCAGCTTCAGGACTGACGTCATTTTTGAACATGTGATGTAGTAAAAACGCAAGCACCTTCATTTGTTTCTTCCTGCAGCACATTTTCAGTAGAGGGCCATATATCATGAAGTCCGGTTTCACATTAGTCTTTTCCATTTCGAAAAGTATATTTAAAGCTTCTGTTTCGCGTGATTGAAGGCAATACATGCTAATCATGGAGTTATATGTCTGCAAATTGGGAATAACACCATGCCGCAACATGTTCTCATAAAGCTTTTCAGCATCCCTCAGTTTACCATATTTTCCAAAGTAGTAAATCAATGAGCAGTAAAGAGGAGCCCCAGGAACATATCCGTCACCGTCACATTTCAACCTTTCGAAAACATCAAGAGCACGTCTTAATTCCTTACTCTTTCCCAAAGTAGTCATATAAACATTGTAAGTTACCGTATTTGGAGGACAACCCTTCTCTTTCATCTCAACAAGAAGTTCATCCACCTTGCTGAAGTTCTTCTCCCGACAATACGCCTCAACAAAGCTGGTGTACGAGACAACAGTGGGCGACAGACCATGCTCTTCCATTTCCTTAAGCACCTTTTGTGCTTGATCTAGCTTTTGGGCTTTGCACCAACCATGGATAAAAATATTGAATGTGATAGTGTTTGGTGGAGTCTCGTGTTTAAACTCTTCAAAAGATCGCTCAGCAAACTTGATTCCGCCGTCTTTAACCAGCACATCAACGAGCATATTCAGTGAATCCACATTCTTATCAATCCCAAAACGGCCAATTGACCTGTACACCTCAACCACATCATCCCATTGGCCAGCCCTCGCCAACCTTTTCATAACCTTATGCATAGTGATCGACGTAACCAATCCCTTACCCAACTGATGCATTTCCTCAACCATTAAGTGCATAAGCTCGAACTTCCTAGACTTTCCCAACAAATCAACCACCATGTTGTACACACTCTCCGAAATCTCAAACTCACTCCGCATCCTGGCCCATAAAAATACTCCAAAAGCCGCGATCCAATCATTGTTATACCTCACCAACAGCTTCATTACCAAACCTTCTGAAACCCGTAAACCATCACAATCACTAATGGCCTTGGCGACATTATCAGGGGAATCAAACACAGATTTCAAAACCCTACTAATCTTGCCAACATCTCTCTCCACATCATCAACCATCCCAATTCCAAGTACATCACTACCAACCTCATCACAATCAATAAGCTTCTGGTTCTTAGCCCATTCAGCAATTTCGGGAATCCTAAAATCACTATCCGAGTCACTAAAAAATGTTAACTTTTTTCGAGAAAATTTTACCCAACCTGGAAGCTCGGGCGCGGGTGGTGAATCAGCAGCTCCAGCGGGCTCAGCCACAGTGGAGTGAAGATTGCAGAAGTGACGTAGCACATTGATAAAGCGGGCACTTGAAGTAGGATTCAAATCGGGAGTTTTCGGAGCAAGCAAGCGCGAAACTGGTCTGTAAAGTTTGATGCTTGGATTCATTTTGGATGGATCAGAAATGGCGGTGGAGAGAGAGGACAAGGGTTTTAGGGTTCAAGGAGGAAGACGAAGCAGACCAGGCTCCGATGATTTCTTCGGGACCGTGCAGCGCACGGTCCTTTTTATTTTATTTTTATTTTTTAATATTTAATTTCATAAATTTGAAACATAAGCAGGGAACTGGAGAGGAATGTCGGAGTCCAAACCCTAACAATCTGCCGATCGATTTCGGATTAGCTTTCTCAGGCGATTACCGGCAACAAAGATCTTCCGATTCCGTAAATTGTAAACCTTTGATTCATTTTTTCGTAGCAAGTCGTTTTGAGTTGGAATTGCGTGTGTTGATGTTTTTCTTGTTTGTGTAATGTGGACTGTTGTTTTCTGGGTTTGATTGCATGTTTCATGATGTAATTTTGTGGAAAGATATTGCTCATTTCGGATGTGTTTGGAGTGGTTAATTTGATGTTCAAAAATTGGTTCTTGAATTTTCCTAGGGTTCCAAATTGGGGAAGCTGAGTTTTGTGTGCAGTGATTTTGGTCAGTACAACGGGATGGTTTTGTGGATTGTAGTATGATTTTGTGTGTCGTTGAGCTGCTGAAATGGGGGAGAGGAAATTTCTGAGAAAAACGCTACTCTATTTGTAGGACTTGTTTGCGTTGATTTAACTCGTGTTAGAGAATAATGGCTCAAGATCGGTCTTTCCGGGCATCATCTCAGAGTTCTTTCTGTTAAGGTTAATGTTATCTTTGTAAAACAAGAATTACTTTCCATGTGACTTTCTGATTGTAGTCCCCCCGTTCGGTAATTGTTATGAATTGTTTCTTAAACCATGTGTATATGGACTTACGACGAGATTAGTAGAGCCATTTCACTATTATCTTTGTTATCCTTTTTATTCTTTATCATTATTTTTTAACTGGTTAATGTCGATCTACTGTGCATGGTTTACACAGTACCGGGCTCGAACTTGACTAAACATGAAGCGATCAATGCCATGGAACGAACAAGTTGATGTCATATCATCGGATTCATCTTCAGCAGATGAAGTTAAAGAAGTTAAAGTTGATCCTGAAGAGGTGCAGTCGGGAAGAAGTATGGCAACCGACCAACCCACTATTGACATGGTATCCGAAGGTATATATATATTTTGGAACTCTAAGAACAGCTTTGAACATTCAACTTCGGCACTGTTGCTTAGACTCAGTAGAAGGCTATTGTGATCACTCTTCCTAGTTTATATGATATTTTCTTCTCTAAGTTGATCATCATATGCATAACGGGTTGTTTGAATTATACATCAAAATTATACTCAGTATTTGTTGATTGTGACGGCAACCATAAGCTTCATAAAAAACCATGTGATTTTTCTGGACATGAAACTATCTCAAGATAGGCTAATACATGTATTTTCTTGCTAGTAAGGAGTGATATTAACTGAGGCGAGCATGAACAGTGGCTGTCTTATCTCTACTAATATTTAACGGAGCTTGCTTATATTTCACAGTGAGTAGTTCTCACTTGAATGTTTGTTTGCATGAAATGCTTTTTGCAGAAGATGTATTACTCCGAAGGGCTGAGATGTATCAGACTTACATGAGTAGCGTCAAAATCCCAGATCATCGTGGCTCACTTATCCCCTGCAACACATGGACAGGACTTGGCAACTCCATCAAGCAACTCTATGGCCAGCCTCTGCATTACCTCACTAACATCCGCTTGAAAGAGTTGGACCAGCTGAGAATCGGTAGTCACGACGAGGACCAACCACTTGACGCCATTATGCATTCTCTTAAAGCTGAAGCTACCGTCTGGCTCACTGAAGAGATTCATCGCAGTTCTACGTCTCCTCATCAGCTCGCGAAGCGTTGGACATCCGACCCGTTGTATCATGCTTACATTGACTCAATTTTCCCTCAGCTGTAACTTTCTTCCTAGAAAACTTGGACTGGTATTGTAATGCAGGATGTGCAATGTGATAATAATCGAACCTTGGGGACTGAATTGTAAAATAAAAAATGATAGACGAAACTGCGTCGTTTGATGCTACTTACTTAATGACTAAAATATTTGTTTATTATTGATAATGATTTTCTTGTTGAGAAGAGACACGCCTGTTGCTTAGTCAAGCGGGTCGGGTCGGATTTCCGGATCGCGCTGACTATTTATCCGCAGGAGTGTCAACGGTATTTCTTGGTCAAACGGGTCGTTTCGGATCTTACGGTGACCCTCAGGAGAGCATTCCCGCCTTGCGCCCTCTTCTTCAAATTCTCTCTCACGCTAACGGACACGCCGAGAAAAAGGGTTAATTAGGGTTTGCGGAAATTCCCAGCTTTCGAGTTCAGAAGCGGCGGTGCTGGAGTGGATCAGACTTCAGTGTAAATTGGCTGCTTGTTTGTAGGCTGGGGTCACATGGATACGCCGGAGAGGAACCGGGTTCGGAGTCCCCTGTCAATGTATGAGGTGTGTTTTGTCAGATCGTGCGCTTAATTTTGTATATGTGTTTCTGAGTTGGGTGTCGAGAAAATGGGGTTGAATTTTAATTGGGGGATTTGTGGAGGTGCATGTTGAAGGGTATGTGGTTCGTGCTAATGGGTGGTACTGAGGAGGAGCTGAAAAGATGCATTAGAGTTCATGTGTTTGATTCGATTGTTTTAAGGGCTTTCTAATTCATTTTGTGAGTACTATTGGATTGCTTAATTCTTGGAAAAGTTATGTTAATCGATAATATGTGCATGTGAGGATTTCAAAGTCAGAATGTACTTTGCTGGTCTTGTTTTGTTAGAACAGATTGACTAAACTCAGTTCATCAAATCTTCTGTTTCGTCAAATGAGACTATTTACTTCTGAAGCTATGAGATTTTGAGGCACTGATTTGTCTTTACAATTTTGTATTTGATAGCATTTTCTTGAGCATATCTGGTTTTGTTCTACAAAGTTGAAAATCAAGATGCTTCATGATTAATTTCCTCGAATGTATGTGCAGGACTCTTCTGTTTTCAACTATCTCAGCAACCTTTCTCCAATCAAGCCGGTAAAATCGGCGCCAATCAGTCAAACGTTCACCTCTCTTAATTTTTCCTCACTTCCATCTATTGTCACTTCACCGCATATCACTTCGCACACTGAATCAAGATTTTTAAGAAGGTGATTTGTTTTTCAGCCATTGTGTTGTTAGTTGTGATCAAATTCATGGTTCTTTCTCATGAGTAAATTGTTTGAATTCAGGCACAAAAATCCAGATAAATCGCAATCTGATGTTTCCTACTTTGATGTGAGAAGCGACAAAGAGAATGAATTATTTGTTGATTCTACTCAGCTCCGCAATTATTCAAATGAACTGCATAAGGTGTTGGGTGCATTCAATTCTCTTGAAAATGCTTATCTTGAGCTTCTCAATGAAGAATCTGCCCTTCCTATGGAGCTTTCACAGAATTTTATGTATTATTGTAATAGCCCCGAGAGTGGCTCAAAAGCACACCATTCAGCTGAAGCTGCAACTTCGTCAGTCATGTTTGATCAAGGGCCCTCAACCAGCGTACCTGATTTACATGAGGCCCCAAGTTGCTGGGAGAACTTAGTTTCTGATAATGAAGACCAGTTGTTGTTTGACTCGTTGAATATAGACAAGGATCTTAGAGCATTATTACAAAGTCCTCCAGGTGAACGTGCGGGCTCTTCACTTGCATCACAGTTCCCACAAGACACTTCTGATTTTCTAAAATTGGACTCTACCTTTTTAGTTGACATTGGCCAATTCCAAAACGAGGGACATCAGTTAGAAACCGAGGGTGTTTGTTATGCCCATGATCAATATCCCAACACTATGACCGAATGCACGATCAGCCATCCAATTGAAAATTTCAATGATGAGGTACAGACATTGATTTCATCCTCATAATCTGGTCCACATCATGGATGTTGTGCAGCACTGGCTAATCAGTTTCATATCGTATTGTACCAAGTGGCTTTGATCTTTACATTTTTGTATACATAATTATTCATCATATTTACTAAGCATTTTCTTGTACTGCTGTACAGCTGACGACCAGTTTGCATCGTGGTGCAAGGAGGCGACGTCTGGTTTTTGATACATATGGAGCTCAAAGAAAAAATCTGCTTAGTGCCTCTACTGCAAACCCTTCTATGTCTAACTTTTCTGACCAGAAAACATCATCAAGTAATAATAAAAGAGATACAAGTAAGACTTCTGGTGGTTCATCTCTGTGCATTCTCCCTGGAATTGGCCAGCATTTGGCAGCTTCTTGGGACCACGGAGTACAAATTAGTGTGCCAACCTCTGCCGCCTCTTTTAAATCTCCAACAACTGCACAAGAATTTCTCCATGATGATTCTGGTATTGTTCAGGGTTCAGAAGATGCTTCCCTTGAATTTGAGCCAGTAGATGATTTCAATAGTCCTATAAAAAAGAGGTAAACTGTCAGTTATTATTTTTCTCCCTGTGCTCCAACTTACACTTACTGTTCTATCACCAAAAAAATTACATTTTGCAGGCGTAAACAGGAAAGCTCGGTAGATAAATCCTGCAAGCGATGTAACTGCAAAAAATCCAAATGTTTGAAACTGTAAGTTATCTTTAGTTAGAATCTCTGCACTACTCATTATGTGGTTTCTCCAATTCATTCTTCCACAATAAAATCTGGAAGTGCAAATAAGTCGCATATCCTCACATCTGTCAGTTGATGGACTCTAGTACATTTAATCATACAACTTATGAGAATATACCTTTCCTGACTTTGTAAATCCACCACAATGGAGGGTTTTTCGTGCTGTCTTTGGTTACTAGGTAATTTGCTTCTTTTCCATATAATCCGGTAAAAACAGTTGAGAAGAATCACCTGATGATTTTTTACTTTTTTGTAGTTATTGTGAGTGTTTCGCCGCTGGTGTGTATTGTCTGGGAGCATGTGCATGCCAGAACTGCTTCAACAACGCCACCCACGAGGATACTGTCCTAGCAACTCGCGAACAAATTCAGTCGAGAAACCCACTTGCCTTTGCTCCCAAAGTTATCAGAACCTCTGACCCTCTTCCTGATGTTAAGGCAGGAAGATAAAATTTATTTGCCAGAATTTGCTTCAGCTGTAATTTAAAGTTGCCCTGAATTCTTTCATTTCGCTACAGGAAGTTATGAACACTCCATCATCTGCTCGGCACAAGAGAGGATGTAACTGCAAGAAATCAAGTTGTCAGAAGAAATACTGCGAGTGTTATCAGGTTGGCGTCGGTTGCTCAGTAAATTGCAGATGTGAAAGCTGTAAGAATGTGTTTGGCGCCAAAGACGGTAAACCTGGTAAGCACCCATCGGTGCATTATTGTTTAAAAATTTGTAACTGTTTTCCATTGTTAGATATAAAACTCAGGATTTGGTTAACCAGTTTCGGCTCCAGTGGCTCAACAAGATGATGATGAGGAAGAAACTGAAAATATGGACATGTCCCAAAACAACGAAGAACACGACCAAAATACCTTTCCAGTGCGTCTTACCAGGTATGATCTCATTTAGGAGCAAAACAAAAGTTAGACGCCAAAATTTTCACTAATGGATTTTTCCAGCAGAATGTCTGTTCAACTGCCATTTTCATCGAAAGACAAGCCTCCCAGCTCCGCCTTCCTCACTGTTAGCTCCGCCGCTGGAGCACAGGCCTGCAATGGGTCCACTGACAGCGTCACATCTCCTTCTGCTAGAAAGAGTAATCGAAAGTTGATACTGCAATCCATTCCATCATTCCCGTCGCTCACCCAACCATGAGCAGAGTACGCTGACGTGGAAATCTCTTGCTTTCATTTTAGGGTGTAAATTAAGGGTTCGTTAGACAACAATGGTAGCAGTTACCTGAGAGCTTTACAGGTTCAAATTTTGGCCACACCAGGGTCTCTTGTGCAGCTCAACTTTACTAGTTTTGCTATGAACTCAGAAATGAGAAAGTATATGGAAATGAATATCTGATAAATTTAAACAAAACTGTTCCATGTTTCTAAAATGTAGCAATACTCTGTCAATAGAAATACATATAAATCAGTTCTTCATAAAAGAAATTAAAACATCCAACTGTAAAACATCCATGATAAGCATATAAATTTAAATCCTGCTGTTTTCAAGCTCCGATGAGTTCAGTTGGAGCATCTGCTACAGGCTCCTCAGCAGGCCTATCAACCTTCATGCCAATATCCTCTGAGTAGTCACCGTGGACCTGGGTTATGGGGCAAGAAATGCAAATTATGAAAGTGCCAGACATGTATGGTGAAAACATATGGGAACGTCAGTGAGTATTGACAAACCAACCTCCATCAGCTTTCCAAGATCAAACTTGGGAGCCTTCAGAATTTTGACTTTGCGGATAAATACATTTTGCAGAGGGTAGATGCTTGAAGTAGCCTTCTCAATCTCCTTGCCAATACTCTCAGGAATGAACTTCTTGACAAGCTCCTTCAAGTCGCACGATGTAGATTGGTTGACCATAATTTCCATCATTTTCCTGCGGATCTATGATTCAAAAAAAACATACATTAGCACATCGTAATAAAAAATATAAATAAGTCACAATTTTACAAAGACAAGTAGAATAAACTCCAATTCAGACAGCAAAGTATTAAGGGCAATAGCAAGTAAAGTAGATGTTCGCTCATTCCTATTATGCATTCACAAAAAAGACATAATGACACATACTGGCTAGGTGAGAAATACACATTGCTATACATAGTTCAATCACGTGATGGTAGAGACCAATCATAGACTGTCAGATACAGAAGGGAAATAAGCATTTGAAGTAAGAGGAAAATTTCCACTACGCAATCACAGAAGCTGTACCTGTTTAACCTGGCTGGACTGCGCATAGCATGTCCTTTTAACTTGATTGTGGCGCTTCTTAGTGAAGCCAATGCAGAACAGCCTAAGAGTGTAGTTATCAGTTGTCTTCACATCAACATGAGCTTCAATGAGTGTCTGCCACTTACGGACCAAGGACCTCAACTTGTCAGTGGTGAAATCCATTCCCCAAAAGTTAGTTAGGACATTCCTGCCCTGAACATCCTCGGCCCTCAACCTAATCTTCCTGAAGGAGTGATCCTCATCTCCTTGAAGATCAGCAAGTGACACCTCAAACACTCTGTGCTTGAGCCCCTCGGAAGCAATCTGTTAAAAATACAATTGCTCAATACTTAAACAACATTACAAACATATACTATAATAAGCATGAGAACGTGAGCACCAGTTTTTATGAGCAAAACTGTGCAAAGTAACTTCAGATTTTGCATTTCAAGAGGGGCTAACTAACGGTTGGTCTTTTCATCTCGAATTGAGAACATTACCCAATCATACCGTCGAAGCGCATCGAAAAACAATGGTTACCAAAACAACATTACAAATTTCCATAGGTGCCTTCTACTTAAATAATAATAACAAGACAAACTCCACAATACTGAACTTCATGAGAAATAAATAAAATGGAGCATGTTAACACCATAGCAAAATATTATTAGAGATACCTTGGTCCCTTGTGTACGAGAAACAAGTGTCTTTCCAACTTGCTTCACATTGAAAACAGATGGCGCCTTGATATCATACCAGTCCTTCTTGGAAAAGGGATCAGCCCTACAGCAATAAAAAATCATACTCACCGCACAACTCAATCTGATCTCAATTACACTATACACCAACGGAAAAACAAAACATCAAACTTTGACACAATCAAACACTCACGCCTTCTTCTTTCCTCCCTTCTTTCCCTTGGAAATCCTCTTGTTCTTCCTGCCAATCGACAAAACAAAATTACAGATTCAGTTCACAAAAACCTCAATTTCCACATCGTAATGACAGACATTTACGGAGAAAAAGCGGCGTCGATGATTACCCGACCGCCATCTTCGGAGGTGGTTGACTGGTTGGGTGTGACGAAGCGCCTCCTCGCTGCTTAGTTCAACCTCTGTAAAAACCAGCTTCCAGAAACCCTAGCTGTTGCGTTGCTTCGGTTTATATAGGCCAAAGACTCAAGGGCATATCGTAATTACGTGTTGTCTTGTAGGCTTTTTTAAATACGTGAGCCCAATTGAACGGTGGTTCGGCAGAAAAAAAATTGGTCTAATTTCAGCTCTCTGATTGGTTCGCTCGGAGTTTCTTGGTCCCCTATTGTTTGGGTACACATATTCAAACTACCTATCCTCGTATAACCTGGATGAATCAATTTCTAATCCGGTTTCCAAACAAACTCCTTGAAACACGATCTGGAGCTTTTCACTGATTGAAAGAAACCTCAGAGCAGCCAAAAGACTAATTCGCACTCGGAACATCCCACCAAAACCCTAATCGAGGGTTTCAGAAATCCGCTGAAGCTTCAAAGAAGAGTGTGAAAATGGCGCCGAAAGCTTCTGCTGATGGCGACGGTGGAGCGGCGTCGTTGAAAGACAAGGGGAATGAGTTGTTCAAAGCCGGAAATTATCTCAAGGCCGCCGCAACTTACACCCAAGCCATTAAGCTGGATCCTTCCAACGCTACTCTCTACAGGTTCGTGCTTCATCTGGTTTTACGTATTCTTGTACTGGTTTTGTGAGTAGGTTGATATGTGTTTGAGAGAAGGTTGGAAGCTTTGTTGAAAGAGTGGTGATATGGGAGTTATTTTGCAGTTTGGATCACTCGTTAGTAGTGATTTGGATGATTGATGAAGTTTATGATTATCTACACTTTTGGCTGAAGTTGGAAGAAATGGCAGTTTAGGTTCAGGAATACTTTAGGTTCAGTTGTTGGTTCTTTGCATCTTTTTGACCTTATTATGTGATGAAAACTTAATGATTTGTTTAATTCAGCAATCGAGCTGCGGCATTTTTAAATCTAGTTAAGCTCAACAAAGCATTGGCTGATGCTGAAACAGCGATCTCCTTGAACCCACAATGGGAGAAGGTAAATTCTGTGGATTGTTTCTGGCTTTGATACTTCTTGCCTCCAACTAATCTGTTGTTTTATGAGTTTCAGGGATACTTCAGGAAAGGATGCGTATTTGAAGCTATGGAAAAATTTGATGATGTAAGTTCGTAATATTTCGTCTCAGTTGATGCAGTAAGCCATTTTTTCCATAAGAAGAAGGCATGTGCACTCTGCTATTTATACTTGAAAGTGCCATTTCACATATGGTAGGCCCTAGCTGCTTTTCAAAAAGCTTTACAACTGAATCCTCAAAGCTCAGAGGTGTCGAGGAAAATCAAGCGGATTGAACAATTAGCAAAAGAGAAAAAACGAGCTCAAGAGGTGGAGATTTTAAGATCGAATGTTGATATGTCAAAGCACTTGGATACCATAAAATCAGAACTGGTCAGTTAACCGTGGACTGTGTATTTGATCAAAATTTGTTGTGATTTGAAACTGTATATGATTTAATAGGATGTTTAGCCTTCATGCGTTGCTTCATGTAACTGCATTTAAGTCTTAATTGCAAATTCTCATAATTAGCTCTACTTGCATCTGGTCACTTTTGCAGTCAGATAAGCATGGGTCTGAGGAATCCTGGAAGGAAATGTTCTCCTTCCTCGTTGAGACAATGGAGATGGCGGTAAAATCATGGCATGAAACTTCTAAAGTGGAATCAAGGGTTTATTTTCTTTTGGATAAGGAAAAAACGCAAGCTGATAAATACGCACCCGCTGTGAACATTGACAAAGTAGGCCATCTTGTTGTTTCACCTCGCTCTTTGTTCTTTGCCCATAAAGATGTCATCTGATCTTAATTCTTAAACTAACAAATCTGAAATTAACAAAAGCTGTTTGTCACGGTGCCAGGCATTTGAATCACCTCAAACACATAGCGAGTGCTTTTCGTTTCTCAGGCAATACGCAGAAGATTCGGTTGCCAGAGCATCATGCTTAGTTGCTTCCAAAAGTGTCATCTCTTATCCACAGGTAGCATATATAATTTCTAGTCATTTCTGTTTAACTAGATGTTATCCTAAATATATCATATAACTATATAAGATCCTTGTTCGTCCTCTTCGATTTGAAACTGTTCATTCCTGCATGAACCTGTAGTAAAAAAGGCAAAACTCCCTAATATTGTTTTAGTAACTTCTGCTTCATGAAATGTCTGATTTAGTATCCTGCTTTTTAGGGCACAAGTAATCTTCCTAGAAGTACAAAATTGATACAATGATTGAGTTAATTGATGCGGAATTCTCGTTTAAAAGAATTCTGTCATTGCTTAGACTCCATGCAATCCTTAAAATGAATTTTTGACACTTCTAAAATTTGAGCATGGTATTTGAATAAGTTCGACTGCTGTTATCGTGTTGTATAGTGCCATCCTCCGTCATTCACACTTGGTTTATTGATGGTCAAATATGAGATCTGAGATAAGTTTGATGGTGGTATCTTGATTTTGCATACATACAGGTCTGGAAAGGTCAGGGGACGAGGAAGTGGAAACATGGGCAACATGATGGTTTCTTTGTGCAATTTGAGTCACCAAACCTTAGGAAATTATGGTTTATTCCAAGTGCTTCAGAGAAAGGGCAAACTTTTTGCAGGTATATCTCTTTATAGGAATCTTATTCTCCCTCTCTCTCCTTATCACCCTTAACGTTTGACATGTTCTATGGGGTCTCCTGTTTTTCACTGCACTGTCTTCTTTTTGTGTGGCATTTTCCTGACACTCAACAAGTACCAACTATATTAGCTACATTGTTAATTATTAAAGAAGGTCTGCCTATCATATATCAATCGATGACAAGGTCATAAATTGATTGCGTTATATGGATGAACTATTAGTGAAAAATAGTTTCTTTCATGTCAGTAGTATTTACAATATTCTTTATACTAGCGGAACAATTTAATGGTCTTTTGTATGAAAACTTATTTAGAATCGCCTGATTTTATATATCTATCATTAGAGTGACATTGTGTACTGACTTATTGACACGATAAGGAGATGTTTTTTATCATGGAAGTAAATGCTTCATTTCTCTAAAACATGCCTAGACTTCATAAAGATTGTTGAAATACTATTATTCTTGAAATAAACATCCCAAGAATCTTACGTTAATAACGATCTTAATTTGGCACACTTTGAATTGAATCTAATTTTGCCTCAGGGATCCCGAGCAGTTGGACATCACCGCTCATGAGCTGCTTCCAAAAATTTTCAAATGAGTGATGCCCAGCCCGTAGTATTATCCATGAGTCTCCGCATGGCTACCATACCGCCAAAAGATAGATAAATGACAATCTCACACGGAGCGGCATGAGCTGAGCATCGGAATTTTACAATCCGAGGGGTACGGTGTCTTGTCCCGTGGTGTGCAAATCACCAACCAAGTTATGCATTTTTGGTTGATCATTGCAATATTGTTTTGCACATCAAATTGTTCGCTTTGTGACAACTGTTGCTATGTGCGGTTGTTCTAGTTATGAAACACCTCGAGTGTGTTTTTTTTAGTCTCATCACATTTTCAATATCAACATGTTCCTTCCTTAAAACAACGTCGTAGTATTAAACACAATCATTGAACTATTTAATGTTATCATCGACTATTTGTGGTTTGGTCCCATTAACCTCATGCTCTCACTATTTTTTTTACCAGATTTCATAATCATATATTTTGGCTTATTTAACCGCTTTTTTAATTATAATAGTAACACTCATCATTGCTTCCACTAATTTCATTCTCAAAGCTGATTCTAACAATGTGGATGGCAAAACCGTAAATAATGAAACAGACACAAAAACACTGTGCTACATTAAAATTATAGTTACAGAAACAGTTTATAAGAACAATAGGTTTGGGAGCGATGACGGATCAGTTAATTAGGATAGTGGCGGTGAGGTGGGCTGAGGCTAAGGGTATGGAGCCGCCGGCAGCGCTTTCCATTTTGAGGTAGAAGTTGTCTTTTGTTTCGCAGAAGGCATTGGCGGACGGGTTTTATTAAGAAAAGACTGCGATTAGCTCCGTCTTTTCCTCTTTGATTTGAAATCTCATTTGTAACTGTCTCTTTTTGAATTATACGAATGAATATATATTTATAAGAAAACGCTGTATAAAACAAACATCAACACCTTAAATTATAAGTTAAGTAATTTTATATCTTATTTGTATTACTGAAATTAGTTTGTTTTCACGCAGTTGAAAAACAAGACCAATCCATCAATCTATATGCGACACGTGTCAATGCCTGACCAGTCCAACAGTTGAAATAACCGGTCCAATTCAAACGGTTCAATTAAATAAATCTCTATATATCCAACTCGCAGTGACTCTGCTTTTTTCCAACTTGCTCAAAAATGGAAAAGCACACGACTGACCGACGCCGTCGCGATCCCTCACCGGCGAAATTTTTCCGACCGCCAGAAACGCCGTTAGAGCCGATGGAGTTTCTCTCGCGTTCGTGGAGTCTCTCGGCTCTGGAAGTCTCGAAAGCACTCGCTGCTCCGAAAACGCGTAGCGGAGTTAATAATGCCATCGAGGAGGACGCAGCCGGAGAGGTCGAGGAAAGCGGAATGTCTGGAAATCCGTTCTCGTTCGCGTCGTCCGAGACCTCGCAGCTCATCATGGAACGTATTATGTGCCAGTCGGTAAGCTCCGACTTGAAGAACCGTTTTAGATTGTTTGTTACTGAAATCGGTTGGTGTTGGTGAATCTCCGAGTAAGAGTATGTTCCGAAAATGTTTAGGGTTCGAGTGATTGAGATGCGAGTTGAGCAATGATGCTGTCGTTTCCTTCAACAGCACGGAGCATTAAATAGTTTCATCATGCTGTTGTTCATGTTCACTGCCTCTAATGGAAGCTTACAGTGTTTCACTTTAATGACTTTTTTTTTTCATACAGCAGGATGTATCGCCGCTCACTTCCGGCCGTCTCTCAAACTGCAGCGGTCCGCTCAACGGCTCGCTCACGGACAGTCCGCCGGTCTCTCCCTCAGAAATGGACGATCTCAAGGTCAGCACTCAGCAGCTTTTATACTCATAAGTAGACTCTCTTCATATCTTTCGATACTGTTCGGTTGAGAATACTGAGTTTGAAGTATTGGGGATTGAGCTTCTCTGTCTGTAGATTTTTTTGTATGTCGTATCGTTTCTGGAAAGTAGTACCTGAACAGTGAAATTAAAGTGTGATCCATATCTCTCCTGCCAGCCGTATCTTTAATTTGTTTCCTCTGGCCGGCCAAAATGAGTGCTTCAGTTAATTTCTTCACGCTATTCATGGGAGAGTTTTTTTCTGGCGTTTTTAAATTGGTCAATGTGCTTTCCTTCCCCACACCGCCGATCTGTGTACACTGACGATCTTAAAATCTGACTTTTTGTGGGAAGGTGTAGGTTTTGTTTTATTATGCATAATGATTCATGACACTACACTGCTAGGCCCAATGTGAGTTGATTTGAAATTAGGGTCAGAGTAGACTTTCATTTCAGGATCAGAGTAGGATATGATTTGTAGAAATTTAAATCATTACTGGGTTCTAGTGAGCCCACCAGTTCAAGAGCATTTTTAAAAAAAGAACCCTTCACAGGGTGTTTGATGCTCAACCTAACCTGTCAATCTGTCATAGCTGCCTAGGTTTCTTTTCTGTCTCATTTATGTTTTGTTGGGTTTCTTTTGTGTGAGATTAGTTAATCTTTGAGGACATTTTCTCTGGTGCAGTATTGTAGAACGAACAACACTCCGGCCACTCCACAATGTAGAGGTGGTTTTCCTGCCTCCATGCCTGCTGGAGATGGGGGTAAGACAGTGGGCAGGTGGTTCAAGGATAGGCGAGAGAAGAAGAAAGAAGAGACGAGGACTCATAATGCTCAACTACATGCTGCTGTTTCTGTAGCTGGGGTTGCTGCGGCAGTGGCTGCTATTGCTGCGGCCACAGCTGCCTCCTCAAGTTCTAGCAAAGATCAGCACAAGGCGAAGACTGATATGGCTGTGGCTTCTGCAGCCACTCTGGTCGCTGCTCAGCATGTGGAGGCAGCAGAAGCCATGGGAGCTGAAAGGGAGCATCTGGCTTTTGTGGTTAACAATGCTGTTAATGTTAGGTCAGCTGGGGATATGATGACTCTTACTGCTGCAGCAGCTACTGGTATGATATTGTTTCCAACAGTAGTATTCTTTACCCAAGCCATTGGCAAAACATAGCCGAATTCTCTCAGTTATATAGTGATATGAAATCTTAGCTTATTGGGAATGTTAAAATATTGTTTGCTGGCCCGAGCAGCCTTGCGTGGTGTGGCAACTCTGAAGGCCAGGGCATTGAAAGAAGTATGGAACATAGCAGCTGTGATTCCTGTGGAGAAGGGGTTAAATGTAGGAAGGCGCGGCAGCATCAATAATGGAGGATCAAACACCAGTGACAGCGGAGAGCTACCTCTAGAAGAAAATTTTCTTGGGATCTGCAGCCGAGAAATGTTAGCAAGAGGGTTAGAGCTACTCAAACGAACACGAAATGGTATCTTCATAATTCTAGTATCTTCACAAGTACTCATTAAATATTTGGGCACACCTGCAATTGCATGAGCCCTCATAGTTATGTGCGGAGGTGACAATTATAAAGTTAATAACCTGTTCTGCAATTTCTCAGGGTTAAATTTAAAGTTCCAAAGGTGGCCATGTTGGGTTGCTTTATGGTAATCTGTTGGCGCTTATCATTCCATTTTATGATTGATGCAGGGGATCTTCACTGGAAGATAGTATCAGTGTACATTAACAAGACAGGGCAGGTGAGTTGATTTTTAGATCTTAATTATATTAGTTTGATTGGGTCTTGATATCGAAAAGAAGCTAGCTTATACATAGAGTTTGTATACCGTGAGGAAAAAGTTTGGGATAGTTCAAGTTTAACCATGTTAGATCTGTGTGTGAGGATCAAGGATGAAATAGTATCTGCTTTATCTTTCACCATCATTGATTGAGAATCAAAGTGGTTCTGGGATTTGAGAAGACTTTCATGTCTTTGCAGGTAATGCTAAAGATGAAGAGCAGGCATGCTGCTGGGACCATCACCAAAAAGAAAAAAAGTGAGTCAATAGATTAATACAATGATAAATACTGCCTTTCTCTCCCCATTAAAATGTGGGGCTGATTTGGCCAATATGGGGATTAGAGAAAGCTTAAAGCTATAATTAAAGCAAACACTACACTAGTAATAAAGTGAAAGAACAAAGACTTCAAGTTTCAATATCTCTAACTCATGTCTTTCAGATATGGTGTTGGAGGTGCGTAAAGATATGCCGGCGTGGCCTGGGCGCCACTTGCTGGAAGATGGCGAACATAGGCGCTATTTCGGCTTAAAAACCTTAGTGCGTGGAGTTGTGGAATTCGAGTGCCGGAATCAAAGGGAGTATGATATATGGACACAAGGTGTGTCTAGGCTTCTTGCCATTGCTGCCGAAAAGAAGAACAAGAACAGAATTTAGGAGGTGGCCGCATAATTATTGATAGTGTATGTGCTGGGCTGAAAATGGGGCATGGCATGGGTATATATTTTGTACAATATGTGTCTTGGCTTGTGAGCATTTTGTAGATTTTTATGGACTCATCATGTCCCATGTTTGTTGTAATCATCATATGTTGTGTGTAATCCCAACATGTTAGTGAAAAATATATTATATATATGTCGATGAAAAATGGATGAACTGATTACATTTTCGACCTAAAAATCAATATTTATAAACTCATACATCAAAAAATTAATAACCATACAGGCACGTAAAAAATAATACATAATTTGATTTAAATTAAATACAATATTGTTGACAAAAAATGTATGCATATAAAATCCCAAAGAAGATATTTATATTGATGAAGTGGTGGTAGTGAAAAGCCACACAACTGCCGCAAAACTCCAACGATCGCACAGGGCGTCAACGTGGCAATCAAGAGAACCCTGAGATCATATCCTTTGCCCGACTTAGATAAACCTCTTCGCATTGCAATCGGTGAACTCAGAGTCAACGCGAAGTCATGGCGGTCGAGGTACGATACGACATGGTGCTTGTACTGTCATCGATTTGAATTATTTCTGATTGAGTGTGTTTTTGAGGTTGATTGATCAGGCGTGGTTCGTGAACGACAGCGATGAGGATAAGAGGCTGCCGCATCATCTGAACCCTATGCAATTCGTCTCACCGGATCATTTAGCAGGTATATGTGTATGTTGAGAGTCAATTTGATTGTGACTTAGGGACGTACAGTTCCTTATTCGATTGGTTGTATGCAGATTTGGGAGTGCTGTACTGGAAATTGAATCCGATGATTTGTGAAAATGATGCTGAATTGCTGAAACTAAGGGAGGATAGAGGATATAATTACATGGTGAGTTATATTGTGTGTGTGTGTGACTGAAGCTGAATAGATTTCCATGGAGTAGGTTGGTGAATTGTTTGGGCATGTATGTCAGGATGTGTTGGATTTATGTCCTGAGAAAACTGAGAACTATGAGGAGAAGCTCAAGAACTTCTTCACTGAACATATTCATGGCGATGAAGAGATTAGATACTGCTTAAAGGGGAGTGGGTATTTCGACATTCGGGACAAGGATGATCGTTGGATTCGTGTCTGGATCAAGGAAGGAGATCTTATCATCTTGCCAGCAGGAATATACCACAGGTTCACACTTGATACCAGCAACTACATTAAGGTAACAAAATCAGCAAGGAAACCGGACAATACATTTTGAAAAGCATTAGCTATGATTGGAATTAATATGGATTTTGTCTGTGTAGTTGATGAGACTATTTAAGGGGGAGCCAGTCTGGTCTGCATTCAATAGGCCGCAGAAGGATCATCCAGCAAGGAAAGAATATGTGCAGAATGTAGGGGTAGTGCCGGAAGCTCACTGATTTTATCTTTGTCCCTGTTACGTTCATATTGCATCGCAAAGTAGCCGCGGCATGTGTCAACTCTCAAGCATTGAGAAAGTCCTGGTTTGTGTCTGTTCTTGTGATATTGGCATGTGGATATAGTTTAAGACTTTCTTATGCCCTCGTCTATTCACTCGAGTATCTGCACTACCATATTTTGCAGTCCTGATGATGGTTTATGTCAAAAAAAAGTGTCTTAACTACTTGTTGTCAAGTGTTTTTCAACACATAAATCTCTTCATGTATATATAAACTATAAAACGGAGATAGTTTGCTTGTGCAAGAGCCTCCAACGTTAGGGTATAGGGTTTAGCAGAAAATGGATAATTGACTGAAATATTTTCAGTGGTGTTAAATCTCCTCAGTTTACGACAAAGTGAATTTTGGCAATCTTGAAGTGTTGATGAGGAAACTAGGACCTTAATGTTGTGGAATCAACCACTTTTATATTGTTGAGCTCGACCACGGTGATGAATGCTAATGCAGCTAATAATTGATGGTTCTTGATATCATATTGAAGGTGCAAAAAAATAGAACAAAAGAAGGTTAGTTTGATACATTATTGAATATAAGAATAACTAGGTGGTAAATAATATGCAAACGGATAAACTATCATTATAAAATATGTAAATATGAATATTTAATATATTACTATATAATATCCCTGAAACTCACCGGTGGAAAGTAGCAGAGTTCACTCATTAAGAAATGAAAACATGATGTAAAATGAGCCTTCATAAACAAATCACCAATTTGCATAGGTGAAGTGATAAAAGGCAATATGATGGTCTCATTCTCATAGTGGTTGCGAATGAAATGACAATCAATTTCAATGTGATCCTTATGATACACAGACTCCCAAATAATATGAATAACATTAGCATTATCATAAAGTATAAGAATGGGATTTGAAAAAGCAATACTCATATCAACAAATAACCAACGCAACCACACAATCTTAGCAGTAGTAGAGGTAACGACACGATATTCTGCTTTTGTAGATGATTGAAAGATAATCGTTTGCTTTTTACTCTTCCAATAAATAAAGGAGTCACCAAGGAATATATAAAATTCAGTCGTCGACTTGCTATCAGAAGGATCGTTGGCCCAATCAACATCCGATTAAGTTCATAAGTTCAAGGAAGATGTAGACGGAAAGAGCACTCTGAAACTGAATCCTCTAAAGATACTGAAGAATACGAAGCACAATTGTGCTTTGAAATGTAGTTGGAGAAGAAACAAACTGTCTGACAATATGGATAGCATAGTAATATGTAGCCTGGTGATAGTAAAATACACTAAGCTGTCAACCAGAGTGAGATATAACGTAGGATCCGACAAAGCAACACCATACGTGAAAGATTACCAAGCATGGGCCTCGATAGGATATCATCAATGCGATAGTTGGAAAGACGAGCATGATCAAGAATATCAGCAATGTTCTTAGACTGAGAGAGAAGATGACCCCGAGGAGAGTACGTTATTTCTATTTCCAAGAAGTATCGTAAATACCCCAAATCTTTCATTTCAAATTCGTCAAATGTCATTTTCGAATTGTTGGCATCCCAAAGGTCCAGCTTTTTTCCTATGCTTTCCAGAAACATAGTCCCATATATGTTTTCCTTTCAAAAAATTCTTCAAAATATAACTTCAATACGAATAATTCTGCTAATTCAATTACACACTGATAGACTGAAGCAAATCTTCTTTCGCACCAGTCATGATGAACAAAGGCAAGCCTAGTTGCAAAATTCCTAATTCATATACAAAAAACTCTCAAAATCAAAACGGACACAGAACCGATTCCTGAAAACATTAGTTGCTCTTGATATCATATTGAGCTTCTCCCCTTGGTGACTAATTTTAACGCACTCAATAAATAGTGACTCTTGATACCATGTTTAAGTTATAAAAGAATAGAACAAAAAACACTAGAATTTCATAGATACACAAAAGAATACGTATAATAGAATACAAAATACAAGACTAAATAGGTAGCAAACAAAAATAAAGTTTTTAAAATATGTTTAGAACATGTTGGCCGCATGATGCTGATGATGAGTGAATGATGTTCTTGGTAAAAATCCCACTCATATGGTCAATTTTGCTATTTACCATTGACATGAAGACTTTAGAGCCTTCCCTTCCATTCACTTTATTTCATTTACATCACCATTTACCCAATATTTTTTAACCAGCCCAAAATATTGAAATTTTTGTATATGAAAGCGATGTTGACAAAAACGACTTTTAATAAATTCTCTAAATTTATAATTTATAAATAATTAGCGGTAAACACAACGAGAGGTCAATTGCGTGGTAACCAACGTCGTCTTTAAAGCTCGCGTTCCTCTCTCAAATCTCATCGACGACTCATTCCGCCTAAACCTAAATCTCCGATCACTCCACGCCCGACTTCCTGGTCCCTCTCGTCTGCCGGAATCGATTGATGTAAGGAAGGAGTCAATGCGGTGGGCGACTAGGGCAATTGACTCGGCCAACAAAGTTATTGGCTTGTGGTTGGTGAATTGGTTGATTTGATTTGGGAGGGAGTATAGGGGTTGGGGTTGGGGATGGGTGGCGTTCCTTCTACGACACGGAGCTCGCAGGCGCACGATACGGCTGAGTATTTGATTGCTACATTTGTCGGTGAGAAGTCGTTCCCGCTTGGCTCTGATTTCTGGCAGAAGCTGCTGGAGCTTCCGTTGAATTTGTCCTGGCCGAGTCATAGAGTGGAAGATGCTTGTGAGCTTTTTGGTCAGTGCTTTACTCTTGCTGCATTTGGTTTTTCATGTCGCGTCTTTTGATAAGTTATTCAATACAATGGTTTCAGGTTCTCGCGCAGTTTGATTTTCTTAATTTTATTTTTTACCTTAAACTTACACCTTTGAGCGCTGAGAATGGTTAGGAGGAGTTTTTCTCTCTCTCTTCTTTCTCTCTATGGTTTTGAATGATTTCTACTTTGTGTATATAAATATTATGACTTTCTGTTTCTTCTTCTTTTGATGTAACTTTGAATATTATACTCATTTGAGCCTAGTTATCGATGACACAGATGGATTGTGCTGTGGAAATCTAAGGCAATAAACTAGCCATGAAGATTAGTCAGTTCAGGATGTCTTTCTGGGTTTTTAGTAGGATGTAAAGTTGATTTTGAAGAATCATAACAACCTGATCCAGTAAAAAATTACTTAAGGGGTTAAGGCATTCATAATAAGCAAGAAAGGACCCAACTCATGCCGAACAGTTAATTACTTAAGCTGCTGCGAAATGGATTTCAAAACTTTGTAATTGGTACTAAACAAAAAAGCCAATAGATGCTTTGCATAATAGCTTACAATATGATTTCCACAGTGAATAGCTCCCAGAAATGCTACAAGCTCCTTATTGTAGGAGTCCATTTTAGTCGTCTTATATTTATTGATGCTCATAGGATAAGTTGTTATGCAATTATGATTTATGAGCATACCCATGGTGGAAACTGACTGCTATTTAGGGAAGAGTTGGTGTGGTTCAACTGAGAAATGCTGCTGAGAAATACTATCATTTCAACATAAACTCTTCACTATTTTTGTTGTATAAGAGAAGTAATAATCAAATTCAAAGATTTCGGCGTCGTGTCTTACTTTACTCTATTTTCCTTAAGAAGATAAATTTATCACTTTGGTACTGAATTTATACTCTTATTTCTTTTGGCAGCAAAGAATAATTACTATACAAGGCATCTTACCAAGATTTTGATCCATCTAGCATTGTTTCTGCAAGAATCAATTTCAAATTCGGGTTCATCATTAAGTGTAAATGTGAAGGCTCTCAATGCAGTATACATATCTCGTGTTTTCCTCAAGTTCTTGATTGAACATGCTAAAAACGAGATGTTCGAGGAATTATACCTTTCTTTAGATGAAAATGAAGCAAATCCAAATAAGTTATCTGGAGGTATGTTTTCTTTACTACAATTATAACTTGTGAGAATCTTCTTACTAAACAGAAAAGTATCTTAGTGAGAGGGTATTTAAGACGTTATGGATTGAAGTAAAACAAGTAGGCGGAAGCAACCGTATCTTTGTTTTTTGAAGTAACACTTGCACCTGAGTGAAAATGTTTCTTGTGCTAAACCTCTCCTATTGGAGGAATGAATAAACTACATCGATCTGAGTTTGTTTCTTAGATTTTCAGAGTGACTTTTGATATTTACCTCAATTTTTTTATGATTAAGCTAGTATAAATTATTTTATATAATATTTAATGATATCATGGTCCCTATTAAAAGTTATGGAGTCTTTCTTTACTATGTATCTTTCTTAAGGGAAAAACAGAAAATAGTGATACTAGGTCTTCTAATTATGAGTAATTACAATATATTATGATCTTAATGAATAACTAATTGTGGGGTCTGACGTTTTGAGTGTTCCATGTGCAGATCACAAAATTGAAAATCTGGTTATGCGTAATGTGCTCAGCTTTATTGGAACGATAGGTATAAGGTATGCATAAAGCTGTCATAATGAATTTGTAATTTAAGTTCATTCCTCATCTGCTTACCTCTCTCGATCATCTTTTCTAGTCCAAATACATATGTTTTACATCATGAGTTGCTGGAGTTTCTTCTTGTCACGATGTCAACTCAGCTTCTTGCTGGCCCATCTCCAGGACCAGAAGATGTCAATCCATTTATTGATGCCATAATGGTTCAGGTGATATGTTTGGGTTATATACAGTAGATCTTTTAATTCTTAACATCACTTCAGTTGGGGTTCAGCAGAAAAGTCTGACTGTTGGTACTCATTCTGAGTGCTGGGGTCTGACATTCTTTTATATTGCGACTTCATTTGGTGAAGACTTAATATAAAAGCATAGGATAACTCAAGTTTTCAATAATTTAGAGCCAATTTGTTTTGCAGGATCCATCATTAGGTTGCCAGATCGTTCACAGATTGTTGCATAATTACATTATGCGTCCCCTCATTCCTTTGAATAATGCTACTCATTCAGTTTTTACTGGAGGGAGCGAGCAGGGGGTACTTCAGAGATTTAGTTCTGCTGCGGGTACTACTGCTTGCTCACTTTTTTCGTTTTTACTATTGTTAAATACTATGACAATGATCTAAATATTATTATAGACTATTTATGCGATACTTTTGGTCAAACTTGAAAGTTTTCTTTTGTCTGTTGTCTTAATCATATTATAGTGTTATAGTTCACATGGCCCAGTCATTACACATTTGACAAGCTAATTTCGATTTTGGCCCCATTGTATTTCTGTTACTTTGTTATTATACTAACTGTGATGCTCAAGAATGACGTATAAGCTTCTGATGATACCTTATATTGGTAGTACAGCCAACCTCATGTTGATGCCACTGACGTCTTTAGTCAGTTCAAATGGTGAAGGTTCCAGAAGTTCATTAGCCGACATCAGCCTCCATCTCTTGCTTATACTCATTCATTATCGTAAGCGAATTGTAGCTGATGTGTCGTTAACAGATAGAAGTGAAGATAATGCTAGTTTGGATCCTGTGTCCATGCAAACTACCCAATTTTCTGAAAATCCTTTCTGCAAGGCTTTAGAAAATGCAAGAGACATTGAGTGTAAGATCCCTTATGTGCTTCTAAAGCTGAAACATAGTGTCAATGTCTTTAAATAAATCAAATTTCTGTTTCTTTTCAGTTGACCGGGCTGATGTTGAAGCTAATGCACACAATGGTCCATTCGTGAGATTGCCATTTGCTTCTCTCTTTGATACTCTTGGCATGTAAGTGTCACTGCTACATCTTCTAATTGGTTATAATTAATTAGCTGACCTTTGCTCTCTTTTTTGTTCACATTGGTAATCTCTTTGTTTTGTTCGTCTTTCGTACTATTATAGATGTTTGTCTGACGAGGCTTCTGTTCTGCTGCTCTATTCGCTGGTGCATGGAAATTCTGATTTTTTGGAATATGTTCTGGTGCGAACTGATCTGGATACATTGGTATGTAGTAACCTGACTTCATGCATGCAATTTTGAAAGAAAAAAAATGTTATGTTTGCTGCAAGTGCAGTCATATATGATGCCAATCAACGTATATTGATGACATGACAGATGGTGCCAATTCTTGAAACTCTATATAATGCCTCAAAAAGCACGCCCAATCATATCTACATGTTGCTGATTATCCTTCTCATACTCAGCCAGGATTCTTCTTTCAATGCCAGTATTCACAAATTGGTAAATGTGAATCCCTTCCTAGCTTGATTGATTTTTCTATTATTCTTGCTAATGCATTTTTACATCAGCAGATACTACCAACTGTTCCTTGGTACCAAGAACGCCGTCTTCACCAAACATCTCTCGGCTCCCTTGTTGTGATAATTCTTATCAGGACTGTGCAATATAACCTATCCAAGCTTAGGGTATGTAGCATTTCTTTTCTATTTTTTAACTTTGCGTCAGAAAATAACGCGCAAAGACACTGCCATCACACATTGATTTATTTGTATTTTTTTACTTAATCTGTTGATTACTGTATTATCTTTGAGTTCCATTATTTGTACTATTAAGAAATACATGAAACAGGATGTGTTTCTCCACACAAATTGTCTTGCAACATTGGCGAACATGGCACCACACGCGCATCGTTTGAGTGCATATGCATCACAAAGGATAGTAAGCCTCTTCGACATGCTCTCACGCAAGTATGCCACTCCTTCTCTGAGTTTGACCTCTGCTTGTTTCTTAGCGACACCATTGTTAGATATGATATTCCTTGTTATTTATGAGAGTTCATTTCCTTCTGAACCCAGGTACACAAAACTATCACAGTTGAGAGATGAAAAGAAAGCAAACTTTACTGAAAACAGTATAACAGATGATATGGTAGCTGTTACTCATTTTCATTTAAAATGAAATGCTTAATGCACACATGTGGTTTCTTGTCTGTTTTGCGCCTAACTTCATTTCATTTGGTGCAGTCCGTTGAGTTGAATGTTTACACAGACTTTTTAAGAATTGTTCTGGAAATAATAAATGCAATTTTGACATATGCCTTGCCACGGAATCCTGAGGTATTGTTACATGTTCTTCAGCATGCCAAATTGCAATAACAATTGAAGTTGATGGGTTGCATTTTTTTTATCAAGTGTGTTAATCCAGTGCTAATTTTCGCTGGTTTCTTTCCTACCGAGTTAGGTGGTCTACGCAATAATGCACCGGCAGGAAGTGTTTTTACCCTTCAGGAAGCACTCACGCTTTGATGAACTTATTGATAACATTTATACTGTATGTGCTGAACTCCTATTAGTCCTGTACTTCAGCGCTTTATACCAGTTTCAGTTCAATCTAATATATTGCAAGTTATCAGCTAGTAGATTGTTGTAGGTATAGTTTTGGGCCGTGTGAAAAAATAAGAACAATGTTAGGTGTCCCCATCTTTTGTCCAGTATGATTTTACAATTTAATTTTAGAGAATAGTGAACTCCAAACATTTAATTCCTTTGCAGGTATTGGATTTTTTCAATAGCCGCATGGATGCACATAGTATGAACGGGGAGTGGTCTGTTGAGAAAGTTCTTCAAGTCATAATCACGAACTGTCGTTCATGGCGGGGTGATGGAATGAAGGTGAGTTGTGCCATCTTCAGCTGTTATGGCAGGATTTGAGTTTACATTTACCAACAAAAACACTGGTGTTTATTCAACTTCATATTTGATTTCAGATGTTTACTCAATTGCGTTTCACATATGAACAAGAGAGCCACCCAGAGGAGTTCTTCATTCCATATGTGTGGAAGCTTGCTCTCTCAGGATGGTATGCTTATTATTTAAGTTGTTCTTTTTCCAGTGACCGAAACAATCCTTGCTTTTGTGATTACTCAATTATAATCTAACACTCTTATTATTTTTCAGTGACTTCAGCTTCAGCCCCAACATGATAAATCTATTCCCCCTCGACCAGCCAGCAGAAGTAAGCCGACCAGAGTTCATATCATTTGCTCTATCTATCTAGATTATTCTTCAATCCATAACAAGTAGTCGCATGTTTTATGTACTCTGTTTCAACTGACAGACATTCTTCGTGCACTCAGGATAATGACGACGAAGAAGAAGACGGGACTGAGGGTGGAGTGGAGAAGCATCAGCCTGTCGACCCCGGCGTCGGAGGCATCTTTCTTGACCCATAGGCCATAATAGCTTACTTAGCATACCCCCAAACGGAAACAAAGCACCTAACAGAGGCATGTGTAATTACAGGAAATAGCAACATAAGGCGTGTTTATATATAAAGAAGCTCCTTGAATAAAAATGTAAATGGGATGGTCCTACACTTCACTCGTAGGCCGAATAGCCGGCCCATGTTTTAAAAATGCCCGCTCCAATTTTACAAATGGGCTGAAAAGCGGCCCATATTTTTATAGAAAACTCGGTCCATATTTTACTAATGGGCCGAACAGACGGCCCATCAAATATTATGACTTTCAGTCTGCCCTATCCCAACATTTTCCACTAGTCAAAAAATCGAATCGAAACGGAAGATTCTCCGATAATGTCGACGCGCCGGCATCAGATGTCGGCGAAGATCTCATGGCTTTTAATCACTCTCATCTTGACCTCGCTAGGGCACTATACGGAAGGTCTCGCTGTGACGGTCAACGACGTCGAGTGTGTTTACGAGTACGTTATTTACGAGGGCGACACCGTTTCGGGGAACTTTGTTGCTGTCGATCATGACATCTTCTGGAGCTCCGATCACCCCGGGGTCGATCTCGTTGTAAGCATTTATTCTTAGTTGGATTTTGAGGTTTTTTTTTTTTATGTGGGTCTGATGATCGGTGGTGGCATTGGCGTGTTGGGATTTATGTCGTCGATTGGTTGATCTGGGTTCGTTTTGGTTTAATTAATTGATTTGGGTTCCTTTTATTTATTTTTGTTGGGTTTAGAACTGCAATTGGAGTTGTTCTGATTTGTGGTGTTAGTTAGGGTTTGAATTGGTCCCTTTCCGACTTGTCCTCAATTTGTGGTCTAAAAGAGATGAATTTGATGATGATTTCGTTAGTGCATTAGTAAAATTTACGTAATTGGTTTTAGACGCATTTTCTGTTTGTGAATTAAGATGATAAATCGGCATTTGAGATTCATCGCGAGACCATATCTTCAGATTATGAATAACATGTGTGTTGGAGCATCTTGAATGGGCGCACCACCATCCTTGGTGTCATAGTGCTTGATGTGCGAAGCCACATATCTAGTAATCAAAGAAGCTAAATCTTCATCATCGTTTAACTGCATTGGTGGACCTGTGTTGGGAATGCTATGCGATGATGAAGCAGTTGATTGTTAAAATGAGGAAGCTTTTTGTGCATGCTTTTTATGTACTCTCTAGTGTCTCTACGGGAAGTAAAATGTGTCAGGATGTTTGTGTCGATTGTAGGTTACGGGGCTTGATGCAATATCTTAGTTTTTGTAGGGGAAAAGCTGTTTTTACCTCTTGGTAATCGACAGTAAATGTTTTACTGATATTTCACTATTCTTTCTAGTTAAATGTGTAAATTAATGTATACGTATTGGGAAATGGATAGGTAACTTCTCCTGCTGGTAACACAGTACATACTGTGAAGGGAACATCAGGGGAAAAGTTCGAATTTAAGGCTCCGACAAGTGGAATGTACAAATTCTGCTTCCACAATTCCTATCCAACGCCCGAGACTGTTTCTTTCAACATTCATGTCGGTCACATTCCTAACGAGCACGACCTTGCAAAAGATGGTTTGTCTTCATCTCAATTCATCTTTTTTTTTTCCTTTGATTTTTGACCTTTTTATAGTAATAATGACTGATTTCAAGTAATAATATAATAACTTGTGATGAACCCCTTTTGGGTTTTACTGCTCTGTGTATATCATGTGTTATCTTGTTTAGATCCATCTAAATCCTAACATTTTGGTTTTGTGCAGAGCACTTGGACCCAATCAAAATCAAGATCGCTTTGTTGAGGGAGTCCTTAGAATCGGTTACACTGGAGCAGAAATATTTGAAAGCACGTGACACCCGACATCGTCATAGTAAGTGTTCCACAGCTTATTCTGGGGGATTAACATCAGATATTCACGCATTTTAAAGAGTAAATTTTGAGGAAATATTTGGTTTCTGCTTTTGAAATACTATGTACTGTTTAGATTCTCTTTACATGCCTCATCTGTCATTATCTTGTACAGTAGAATTGCAAAAGCAGTTGTGACACATGTGGTGAAAGTGTGGTGGTTTGAAGACTTATTGTGAAAAGCTAGGTCTCAAATAAAGATGAGCAGAAACCCTTATTGAAAGGCTTGGGTTGATAAATATCTGTAGTGTGGGCAGTGGGTTATGGTTATGGGAGAAACTTTCTTAGTAATGTCGCGCTTGTTTGTGGTGCAGCGAATGAGAGTACAAGAAAGCGTGTGATATATTACACTCTTGGAGGATACATCTTGCTGGTGGTGGTGAGTGGACTCCAAATAGCATACATCCGGAGGCTATTTAGCAAATCAGTTGCATACAATAGGGTGTAACTTATGTGGCAATGGTGGTGGTATTTATATGTTAAATTATTTGGTACATCAAGTGCGGTGACATTTTGTACTTATATCCAACAGTCTCGTTCGCTCAGCAGTGCAACAGCTAGCTTGATTGCTGAGCATATTCTTCATCATTGAAACATGTTCTTCATCATTTTATGAGATAACTGGCTAACAAAAGAGATCACATGCTCTGTTTGCAGAATGCGTTATTTATAACAATGAAGAACCACGTTACGTTGTAATGCTCAGTTTCGAAAAAAAATTAGAGTTGCGTTCTTTGCGTATATGGTTTTCCCATATACGTTCCTTCGAAACTATATTTCCGAAATGCCCTGTTTCTTAATCTTTCCGGCAACAATATTACCGGTTAGTTACATTTTCTAGGAGACCGAGAACGTTGTTTCCGGTCTCCTTAAAAATTAGCCGAGGTGGCTGATTTGTGCCACCTCGGCTGCCATGTGTCACCCAGTAACAATGTTACCGGTTTGTTTAGGAAATCGGTAACATTGTTATCGGGTTCATCGGGGTGAAAAACACAGGCGACCAATTGTTGATCTCAGGTCCATTATGAGACCGGCAACCATATTGTCGGTCTCATAATGACTCTGCTACACAATTTCGGGTCATGTCAACTCATGTTTAAAGGCTGCAAAATTTGCTGTCTCGATTTCGTGTCATGTCAAATCATGTTGAAAGCCTGGAAAATTTGCTCTCTTGTCAAATCATGTAGAAAGCCTGCCTAATTTTCTATCTCAAACCTGCAAAATTTACTGTATTGTCAAATCATGTCGAAAGCCTGACCAATTTTCTGTCACTGCAAATCATGTTGAAAGTGAGAACATGTTGTTCAATAATTAGACCAGCAATGATGTTGCCGGTCTCATACTGATAACAGGTCCTCCGTTGCATTTCCCTCCCTCATCCAAAATAATGGAGGACCTTGAGTTTGATCCTATGGTGATGTCAACATTCGAATCACTAGACATGCCTGTACAAGATGAGTATGATAGGGACGAGATGGAAATGTTAGAGGAAATGGATATGGAGGGTGACCCAAATGTTCCAGAACCGCAACTCGTGTGGGATATCTCCGGATTTGCAGACGTATCGGCGTGGGATACAAATAAACCTGATGACGAGTTCCTGAGTCGAAGGCAGACCAATTATGGGAAAATTGGGGTTGGAACGACGTTCGGAACCAAAGCTGATGCCATTTATGCGGGAAACAGACCCGACAACATTCAAATGTTCCAATAAATACTCAAATGAAGGTAAATCTACACGGCATTCATACTACACGACATCAACCTTCATCATCACCATCAACCTTCTCAATTCATACTACACGGCATTCAACACATACACACCAATCATACGCAAACAACAACACCACAACCTACCCAAAACACTAAGCTACTTACCTGCGGAGTTTTTTATGTGGCTGGATTCAGGAAAAGAGGTTCGGCGTCGGGAGAGAGATGAATCGGCCGGCGCACGGACTCGAGCTGGAATGGACGAAAATCGTTGGCCTGCAAATCGGACTCGGGCGGATTCGACAAACGGGGAAGAGAGAAAATTCCCAGATCTGTTTTTCACCTAGATGAAACTGGTAACAATGTTAGCGGTTTTTTAAACAAACCGGTAACATTGTTGCCGGGTAACACATGGCAGCCGAGGTGGCACAAATCAGCCACCTCGGCTGATTGTTGAAGAGACCGGAAACAATATTCCCGGTCTCCTGGAAAATGTCACTAACCGTTAATATTGTTGCCGGAAGATTAATAAATGGAGCATTTCGAAAATGAAGTCTCGAAAGAGCGTATATAACGTATATGAGAAAACCATATACGAATGCAAATCTAAATTTTTTTCCTCAGTTTCCACATATTTTTAACAATACAAATCATCGAAGGTGTAACGCAGCCATACCCAATGAAAGGTTGAACTTGAAACTGATAAATGTTCAAAGTAACATTTAGCAAGAAAGCGATAAGAGTCATATTAATCCAATGGAGGCATGGCAAAACGGAACTGCGACTTTCAGTCCTTAGCATCTGCGACACCCCCTGATGTTATCTGGAAAATGTGCAGTTTTTGGTTAAGGATATCAAAAGATATTAGAGGATTAGAAACTATCACTGTTGAGGCACTTTAAGGGTTTGAATATGGAATCACTGTCCTTGGACAATGGCTCCTTTTTTCAAACAAAACTAGGCGGCATCAGTAAGACGAGGAACAAAAGGATATTGCTTCAGCCTCAGGCAGATTTGGGGCATCGAACACCTTGCAAACCCGCTGTTCGCCTTTGCCTTTTCTGAACATCAACCTTATTGTGGCTGCGTGAGCAAGCACATGCCCTCCAGCTGGCTTCTTTGGATCTGATATGAACATTCCTCCTCCAGGGTCGGCTATAACTGCATTTGTCGTGCAACAAAATTGATGGTGTTAGCATTGAAAAACATGCCAAATGTGATATTGAAATATATTGGGTAAATCCTAAAGAGGAAGGTTCAAACTGTGATTTGCAGTTCCGGATCAGGCACAAATAAATAAATACTCTACTCCGTGGGAAAACAAAATAGTGAATGCAGGGGAGCTAAACTGGAAGCAATATTTCAATGGGGTATGGCTATGTACTCTGGATGAACATGGTAATACAACTTTCCTGATTAGCCTAAAACTAATATTGCTGAAAAATAGTGAAGACATTTATATAGATATCTCAACCAAGTAATCAGCAGATATTTAGTACCTTGGTTTGTCATATAAACAGCAACATTGAATTCCTCAGCAATTTTAGTAAGGCGGGACAGCATTTGTGCCAATTTTTGCTGGAATTGGAATAACACCATTTTGTCACTGAAGGTAAATTTATTTTATAATTATAAAAATGTAACTATAGCGGGATTTTAACTGATCCATCTACTACTGTTCTACAAGGAATTGACTGCTAAGGTGCTAACCTGGCGCTCAGCAAGTTCTCCTCTACCAGTGAAGTCCACACGAAAGAGAGCAATCACAGAATCCACGATCTAAAAAATTCAACCCAATATTTTAGGCTTTAAGTTAGTGGAATGTTAGTATGATAGGTTGATCTTAGTAGGCACTCCCAAGTTTACCAGAAGCCGGAAAGGTTCTTCAGACATTTTTGCTGCTAGTCCAAGTAATAGATTGTACTGGTGCTCATATGTATATGCTCGTGCATAGATGATCTGCCGACTCACAACGTAAGGAATAACACATCGTTCATATACCAGCACAAAAGCAATATTTAATTATATATACATTTACTTACATTATCAAGGACAGCTCCTGGGTCCATGCCAAATCTCTCAGCAATAGGAATTATTCGATCTGGACGACTGGAAACCAATTTGGTTAAATCCATTAGAAATGATGAACACAGTTAGCTGGTATTACCTACTATCAATCACACAAGATAAAGTGTACGACATACAAGGTTCCTTCTGTATCAATGTACGCAACTTTCCCATTCCCTCCATGCATGCTAGTAGGGAGCTGCAAAAATATCAGGCCGGTATAATGTTACAATTTATGCTGACACTAAGGTTGAAAAAAATGCAATTAATAACCGGCAGATCTTGAATCCTAAAGAATGATGTGAAATGCTTTACAGTTTTCAGGCATTCCCATTTCAGCAAAAACTAATGGTAATTACTTCCACAAGTATATCAGTGAAGGTAAGAGTTAAAACCTGCGTGGATACACATAGGGTGTGTGCAAGCTGAGTTTTCCCTGACCTGGTTCGTAATTCAGTCAAAATTAAGAAAAAAAATAAAAAATTAGTCATAGAACCAGTGTGGTATAAATGTCAGAAAGGTATGATGACTGTCACCTGAATTCTCCAAAAGCTTCTGTGATTGCCCCAGTTTCGATGCCACCTGCAAGGTACAGATGTTCACGTAATCAACCATATAAATATATCTATTACCATAGGCCACATCAGGGCACCATACACAAAGTGTTGCAAAACCTGCAGATAAGTTTTGCAACACAACAGCTTGATTTGTAGACATGGAGACTGTTTATTTACCTCCCAATAGCTCATCCAGAGCTTGGCTTCCTGTCGTAATGCGCACAACAGCTTTCCTCTGCAATTAAAAGTACATAAGTGGTAAGCTAGTCATTTTAAGCAGGTTGAACACTTTTTGCCACTGCTACTACATTCGTATATGATCAAGTAAAATTAAACTTGAGATATCTTACTTTGAGAAGTGCATCACTTCCAGTAATGTAACCATAATTCTGAGTCATTAACGCAAATGAAAAACAGTTCAGCACTGAAGTGGACGGTGTGGGTCAAATGATATCAACACATGTCACTAACCACTAGCTTTTCAGCAGCTTCACAAATCTTATCAACTTTTGCCTCAGACAATCCCTTGATACCAGTCAAACTCTACAAAACAAAGCTCCATAAACGAAAAGGGTGCAATTCGCCAACAGATCATGAATTCAAAGTCAAAACCGTTACTACCTTCTTAGTGTGCATCATCAAACCATTACAAGTGTATATCCCGGCATCCTGAAGCTTCTTCACATCTCCAGCATTAATTCCTTGAGAAATAACTATATAACATCCCCATAACTTACTCAAGTTACCAGCAAAACACGTTAAAAAAAATCAAACTGCGATCATCACTGAAACCAAACCGGTTCGCTGCTGAAAAGACCTACTCACACAATCGTGTGACTATATCAATACGTCAATCTACTCCGATCATTCACAAATTCGCCTCAAAACTCAAAAGACAGCAAGAGTACGTAGAGATATTACAAACCGAAGTTTCAAAACCAGACTTACGCTTATCGATCGCTTCAAACAACTCCTCTTCATCATCGACGTCTTCTCGCTCAACCAGCAGCAACTGAGCCGCTTGTTCCTCACCTCTGCCGTCATCAATATATGAAAACATTTCGATTCAAACCACGGATTCAGATTCACAAATCCCGAGACGATCGGTAGCGAACTGTACAAATGTTGGTTCAAATTTGGAAATCTGAACTCACCTGACCATCTTCGTTCCGCGGCAGATCGGAGCGACGGTATCTTCTGAGCTTGAGAAGATTGCGATCAGGAGGAGGTACGAAGCCGAGAGAGAAAGAAAAAGAGGGAAATTTGAAAATTGCCTCGAGTTGTGAACAGTTTAGCTTTTATAGCGCCCGCCTTATTCCGTTGTGCAGTCACGCTTTACGTGCTGCTTTTCTTTTCCCTTTTTTTTTTTTTTCATTTTCATGGCTTTATTTATTTTATTTAAATAAATATCTCAACAAAAAAAAAACAACAGTTATGTTTTTATCCTTTAAACATAAAAAATGAGCCTTCCATCAATCGTAAAATTACTCAAATTATATCATATTTATAATTGTACGTACAATTTAATTAAAATAAATAATATAATAACATCTCAATTTAAGTTAACTCAACTTAACATGAGTACTTAACATTAATATTTAATTTAACATCATTATATTAATCAATAAATTAAATTTACTTAGTTTAACTGAACTTAATTTATTTACTAAATAAAAAAAAACAGATCTAAGTATATATTTACTGAATTACCCCATGAGTAATTCACCTAGCCCAAACACTAATGCTTCGAAAAATAATTCTAATATATTTATTAAATATAGGAGACTGTAACTTCTTATTTATTAAAAAACTTAAAAATTCACCATGGTTATAAGAATGAAGTGATGAGTATCGATGCTTACAAAATATAAATTTTTATTATCGAATCATTAACACAAACTTAACAAAGGAGAAACTTTGAACTACTCACATTTACCGCATTCACAATCATTTTAACTCAAGTGCATATCACTCTTATTACTCCCTTATTTTTACTAGAGTTTAATTCAAATGGAGAGGTATAATCCACACTTCTCTATAGTTTTTTCACTTATCTATGCCTTCATTTTGTAGCTTTTAATATCATCAACTTTACATTTTACCACAATTCCATCCAAACCATCAATTCGATTTCTTTTATGATACTGTGCAATTTCAGGAAACATTTTTTTTAATAAAATTGTCTTTTCCATCTTTAATCTTGAAACGTACAATGTGATCTTTTTTTTTCTTTTTCTTTATCGTTAATCTCCACAATCGTAAAATTTGATATCATATCTAACTCACCGCTACTCTCCAATTCTTTAATCGATAAGTTAGCAGGGTTCTACTCGAAAAATTCTCATTCTTCTTTGTTACCTCAAAATTTCAATGTTCTTCACTAGTATCATTCTTTAAATTTGTCGTCAAGTTATTTTCTAAAAAGTTAAAATAAGTTTGTGGAATTCTCTGTATCCTTTATTGAAGAGAGTCGCATGGGACGTGCTCCGGTTATTTAACAAATTCACATGGTATCAAAGCCGTAGGCACACGACTTGGGCCGAGTATGTGATGCGCGGGACGCGAATGTGAGTGCCAAGTGCTTGACGAGGCACCCGATTGACGGAGTGGATTCGACCCGTGGAGGGGAGACGTGTGGAGCGTCCACATGAATCTAAAGTTTTTTCTACTTTCATGCAATTTTTTTCAATGGTAAGAACTCAGTTCGGTTGTGACATTAAGAGTCTCCAAACCGACTGGGGCGGAGAGTTTCGTAATGTTTCTTCTTTCTTACAAACTTATGGCATTAATTATCGAATTTATTATCCTTGCATTCGACCGTAAAACGGTGCAGTTGAATGTCGAAACCGCATCATCATTGAAAAGGGTTTGGCTCTCTTACCTCAATCTTCCCTTCCGAAAGAATTCTGGGAACATGCTTTCAAAATAGGCACGTATTTACACAACCGAACCATCACTCCGTTACTTCGGTACAAGTCTCCTTACTTTTTACTTTAGTGAAAACATTTGATTGTTTATGCTATCTTTTTCTTCGACCTTACACCTCACACAAAATGAATTTTAGATCTCTTCCATGTGCATCTGGGCTACAGTACTTCACATAAAAGCCTACATCTCATATATATGTCTCTCGTTATGTGGCATTTAATGAAGACATGTTTCCATATGCTATTGATCAACCCCTATCAACTGGTCATTCACCTTCTGTTCATCAACGACCCACTAAACTCAAATCTCCTTCACCATGCCACATCTCTACCAAATATGTCGGCCCCACCATCACTCATAACCACACCACCTGGTTCACCCCGGCCAACTTCTCATATCCCACTACACCCGCATATCAACACTCCATTATTCTCTTGCAAAGCAAACTGTTCCTAGCCATTATCGTCGTACAGAAAATAGTCAACACTCCATGGTCACACGTGCTTAGACAAATTTGCTCAATCCCGAATCATTTATCACAACCATCTCCAATGACTCTTTCTCAAGCCATTAAAATCCCTCTTTGGCAAGCTGCGATGAAAGCAGAATATGATGCTATAATGAGAAATAGGAATTAGTTAGTATGTTATTTTCAACCTTATTTCAATATATGTAATCTCTCGCGTAGTGTCCTTTGCGTTCACAGGTGAAACAATATCCTCTTTTATTATGCCGGTATAATTGTCAATGATACTCATCACATTTGTGTACTCGATAATTGAACCTACTTTTTCAATGTTCTCTATCGTGAACGTTTCACTTTGGATCTTCTCCTAGTGCTGAAAAGAGCTTCCTTTGCCTTCGATTTGATCATGATCTTTACCATTTGTTGTGCTAAGGCCTCTTGATTAGCTAATATATTATCTAGTTCTAATCTCGTGAGTTTTTTACGTCATCATTTTAGTGTCAGAGTAAAATTATTTTATTGAAATTTAATCCACTAATTATATTTCTTCTAACGATCATCTCAAAATTAGTATTGGCACTGTATCTCGTGGCATAAACTGTTTGTTTTGAGAAAACATTCCCTAATAGAGAGTGTAGCTTGAGTGATTTTCGTCAACTCTTTAATATCTCCGCATCTGTATCCATGGAAGCAAACTTTTATCGATGTGAATCTTCCAAGTACATAACACCTTATCCTCCTTGATGTTCCATAATTTTTAAGATTTTTCATTCTTAGAAGGTCGTATGATTTCACTACTATCAATTTTGTCACGTAGATCTTGTCTTCAGACAACACCTTCGTTCTAAATAGTTATGTCTCATTTAATTTCTCCATTAATCTAATCAAACCATCAAAATTCATCATTAAATATTAGAATATATCTTACAATTGCTCTTCAGTCAATATCTCATTTTTCTCTTCAAACGATGCTCCTGCACTCCTAATCAGTGTGCATCGTCTAGTTTTAGATACTAAATTGTTGAGTAACGCTGCTAACAAAATACAGATTTTAGTATCGAATCGTTCATACAAACGGACACATCAACTACTCACACTTATCCCACTCACTTGTTGTTTAACTCAAAAATGCACATCACTCTTATCCTCTCCAATCTCTCTAATTATATAGAAATTTTTTTTTTTTTTTGAGTTTATCCTTCTTGGATTGGGTCATCTTTTTGAATCATGTTCTTGGACTTGACTTGGGATCATTTCTTATTGTGATTGAGCTTAACCCAATTGATCATTAATAACTCAATATAAGGTACATTTTAATCTCAAGTTGATGAACTTTAACTAATAAATCAATCAAACCCATGTATTCCGTGTCATGATAATCATTTTTATATCCTTGCAACCACAAATTTACTTTAATAAATTTAGGAACACGACCATACAAAATGCAAATACAAATTTCGGGTGTTTCATAAACATAATTGAATAGAGGATCAGATTCGATAACGTGACATCATTTTATATCATATATTTATAATAGAACTTGTTCATAAGTTTTTTCTTAGAATAAAACTACATTAATTAGATATTGATATACTTAGCGTAACTGCACTGGATATGAATGGTGGAAATTTTGAATTTCAAGTATGAAGAAAAATGAGTTTGTCTCGTTTTCGAAAGTCAATTTCGGTGTCGTATAGACATCGAATTGAATATTTAAAGTCTTGATATAAATCCTTGTAAGGTGTGCTATAAGATTGACTATTCGAACGTCTAAAATGATCAAGTATCGAATGAGTTATCGCTACTCTAAGTTGTAAAGAAAACATGCGAAGTTTGAGTCCATTGGAAATGAATGTCAAGACTTTATTGTTTTCACTTGGTTGAATCACACATTGGTGGGATGAAGCAAAATAAGTGACTACTTATATAAACTCATGTTGAGCATGTATAATTCGTTATCAAAAGTCATTCTCTAATGCGCCCGCATCATATGTACACGAATGGGACTCCGTTCGGGGTGCGAGATGTGTGGTTGGCTCGGGATTGCTATAAAAGGAAAGTCGCGTCGTCCTTTAAATATATCAAAAAAACTAGCAAGCTTCAACAACAATTCTGGTTTTGTATTACAGTTCAATTTCCTGTTTTAATAATTTCAATTGATATATATTATCATTGTTCTAACAATGAATCCATTTGATTAGGTCGTGGTGTGAATAGATTGTGGTGTGAAGAGGACACTAAACTCCATAAGATATAATAAGATCAACTCAACCATGTAAAAACAAAAATGCATATGCATGTTCGATTCTTTTGCGACCTGAGTCTTCGGCAACACCAATGGCCACATCACATACACCAAATCCCACAAATATTTTAGTACCACAACATGTCTACTTGCTCATTCACTAACTTTAAAAGTAGGTGTCATAATGAACATGGCCGTAAAGCCGTCCATATTCTACCACTTGGTGTCCACGGCCTGGTATACTTTAAATATGGTGCAAAATGTTGCGGAATTGAATCACTTTCAACATTCAAGGCTATTTCAAATAAAACTAAAAGTCATTCATATAAGTGTCTCGAATGATTCCGTCACTTACAAGTTACGTTCAAAATAATTTCGACTCAAATTAGTAATCAACATGAGCTAACTCAACAGTATGAGATTCTCTTATGTTTACGACGACAAGCGTGATCCAATAGAACCATTATATTGTATCTAATTCTGCGAAAACCGACACTCCACACACGTGGGTCAAATATTGATTGGTAAAATGAAACTTGAGAAACAAAAAACACTTTTAGTCCTTAAGCTGTACTGACTAGTAATTTTCAAATTATTTATAAGAATTAATATATTTTCAAATTGATCTTTAGAGTCGGAAATGTTTCTTATCTGTTTTCAAATTTTGGTTTGAAATCACAAAATTTGGTTTGGTTCGTAAGTGGATGACTTTGGAGCACCTGCATACAATATAAAAGAAACAATTTGAAACTAAAATTGATATCATGTCCAGGTTCATCCCCCTTGTAATATCTTTATGGAATGTATTTAATATCTCAATTAAATATTTTATGACCAAATAAATTATATTCTTTATCGACATAAAGTTAGTGGATTATCGACAAACGTCAAACTCCATTCAAACAGTCCAAATTACCGAATTACCCCTCGAGAACCCTTCGGCTCCGATTTATTCGTTCCCTCGGAAATCGAAAATCGAAAGAAAAAAAAAACACCAAAAATCGGAGCTTGCCAAAACCCTGCAATGGCGTCGATCTCCGGACTCCTCCCCAAGACCCTAAACTCGCCGACACGCCACCACCACCGAAGACCCTCCCACGCCCACTTCGCCACTACCTCGAAGCTTTCATTCTCCCTTGACACCAAGATGGCAACCCATCAGCGCCTCCGCATCTCGAGCGGCCTGATCGAGCCCGATGGAGGCAAGCTGGTGGACCTTGTGGTGGACCATTCCAAGAAAGGGGAGAAATTGCTGGAGGCGGCGACGCTGCCGAGGGTGAAACTGACGAAAATCGACCTGCAGTGGGTCCATGTGCTCAGCGAAGGCTGGGCTAGCCCGCTCAGCGGATTCATGAGAGAATCCGAGTTCCTCCAAACTCTTCATTTCAACTCGCTCCGGTTGGGAGACGGGTCGGTTGTCAACATGTCGGTCCCGATCGTGCTGGCGATTGATGACTCGCAGAAGAGTCGGATCGGCGAGTCGAGGAAGGTCGTGCTCGTCGATTCCAATGATGAGCCGGTTTCGATTTTGAGCGAGTAAGGAATCGTTTATTCTTAAATTCAGTTTTGTGTTCTGTGATTGATAATAGATTTTGGCTCATACAGATTTGAAGTGTGATTGAGTTGAGAGGTGACTGTATTCATCTAATTTATGTTGCTTGACATAGACACAATTTAGGAATTAGGGTTTGTGAAATTGGGGATTTTGAGAGACCCCATAATTTTATTGCTATAATTCAGCAATGTGAAGAAAAAGATGATCCCTTGAATCATTTGCTTGAGTTTGTTAGGTGATTAAGCAGTCAAGTATGTCTGCTTTGTAGGTCTTGATCTTCATTATTTTTCTATGTTGACTAAACTTTATTATGATCGATTTTGGAAGTGAGTTATGTGTCTAATTTATGTTGATGTACATTGACATAATTAAGCAATTAGGGTTTGCGATCTTGGGGGGTTTTGACAGACCCCATACATGTCTAGCTTATCTAAGTCACCATTTGAAGAAAAAGATAGTACCCTTAATCGTTTGCTTGTGGAAGTCGTAATACATATGTTATTTTGAAGAGTTGTGTCTTGGAAACTACTTAGCTGTTTAGCTATCGGTGCACTTAATAGCCAATAGCGAGGGAAAAAGTCTTCAAAACTTCGGCATTTGTGAAAACTGTGTCTGAAGTATTGGTGAATGATCAAGTGTTTAAGCTTGGTCATGAAACCTAAACTGACCTTTCTTCATTTGTTGAATTTTATGAAGATCTTGAATGTTACTTCACTCCTGAAATTTACTTTCGTCTGGAAAAGGCAAACTTTGAGCTGTTATTGTTTTTCGAAGCTATAATTTCATAGATGCGGTCATTACTATGCCAGCGTCCACATACACGTACTGAAAGATGGGACTCCATTTAGTGAAGTGAAGCATGTTTACTATCATCTAAGAAAACAACATAAGGGCTGTGATAACTTGCAACTTAATGCATGTGAAGTTACTCGCCTTTGTCCGCAGTATGTTTGTCTCTCTATAGGGAAATGGTGCATGCCGAAAGGTTGAGAGGAACCTTGTGTTGATGCTCAATTTAATTAGTTTTTCCGTTGAATTATCAACTTGTTTCCTCCCGAGAAAGCTGATGCTAACTTATTTTTAATAATTTTCAGTATTGAGATCTACAAGCACCCTAAAGAGGAGCGAATCGCCAGAACTTGGGGAACCACTGCTCCTGGTCTCCCTTACGTTGATGAAGCTATAACTAATGCTGGGAATTGGCTGATTGGAGGTGATTTGGAAGTTATAGAGCCTGTCAAGTACCATGATGGGCTTGACCGCTTCCGCTTGTCCCCAGCAGAACTCCGCAAGGAACTTGAAAGGCGCAATGCTGACGCAGTGTTTGCTTTCCAGCTAAGGAATCCTGTGCACAATGGCCATGCATTACTAATGACTGATACTCGTCGTCGCCTTATTGAGATGGGCTACAAGAATCCCATCTTGTTACTTCATCCATTGGGAGGTTACACCAAGGCCGATGACGTTCCACTGAACTGGAGAATGAGGCAGCATGAGAAGGTTCGTGCAATTTAATTCTTCATGTGTAAATGCTCACAGATACTCAGTTTACGTATTGAGTTTTTCGCAACCACAGGTACTTGAAGATGGCATTCTTGACCCAGAAACTACTTTAGTCTCTATATTCCCTTCACCCATGCACTACGCTGGCCCAACTGAGGTGCAGTGGCATGCCAAGGCTCGCATAAATGCAGGGGCCAACTTCTACATTGTTGGACGGGACCCAGCTGGCATGGGTCATCCAATGGAGAAGAGGGACTTATACGATGCAGACCATGGCAAGAAGGTACTCAGCATGGCCCCTGGACTGGAACGATTAAACATTCTCCCTTTCAAGGTATAATAAATTTTATTTTTGTGATAAGCAACTTCTCTCAAATTGCTTGTTTTTTTCCTCGGTGAGAACTCTTATACTGTTAATAATAATTCTAGGTTGCTGCATATGATAAGATGCAAGGTAAAATGGCATTCTTTGATCCATCAAGGCCTCAAGACTTTGAATTTATATCTGGAACGAAGGTCTGTTTTTCCCCTTAAAAATGGTGGATAACTCCACATAAGTTGTCATTGCATCCCTGTGTCAACTTATGTCCGTTATTACTGGCAGATGAGAAGTCTGGCGAGGAACAAAGAAAGCCCTCCAGACGGATTCATGTGCCCTGGTGGCTGGAAAGTCCTAGTGGACTACTACGAAAGTTTGGCACCTGCAGAGAATGGCAAAGTCCCTCAACCTGTTCTGGCTTAGAGGAACCCTTGCATTTCCAGCCAAACCCAATAACCAAGACCATTCATTCATTCTCAGGTATCACAACCTGCTCTGCTCATATGTATAAATGTTAGTTCAACTCATGCCACTTGGAACAGTGTATAATGTATGTTATGTATTTGATTAAAGCTTGAAACACAATTTTCAGCCATATTTATCTTCATTTTCTCCTCTCAAAACATTTCATAATTGATTGCTAGTAGCGGATTGTCAAAATTATTCAGATTTGGGTAGAATATATGACAAAAATATTCTCATTCACATTTATGGATGAATTGTTAGTTTATATTGAATGGTAATTTTAAATTTGAATCAAATTGAGCTAATGAATTAAAAAAA